>OX439383.1:20698020-21298020 GCA_949319315.1 Zelleria hepariella | reverse complement strand
TTTTTATTTATGGTAATGTTCGTTGTTATTGGCGGCCATATTTTAGGGCACCATAATTATGATTATTATTATATTGAAATCTTCAACAAACAGGAGGATGTTCTTTTTTTTAACGCGTAAGTTGTTGTTGATTGTCACAAGAAGCCAAACAGAATATTCAATCTTTCTATGGTTACTACAGTAAAGTTTATAAAAATCACTACATAAAAAAGGTGTATTGAGAGACTACAAAACACAAAAAGAAAAGGTTATAATAAACTTTAAACAGCACAATATGAGATTTCGTAAATGGAAAGATGATTTTGAAATTCACTCGTCGGAAATCGTCGGAATTGATGCCGAAAAAAAAACACTCCTCATTTCGCCAAAATCAAACATGGTAAATATTAAAAAACAAACAATTTTATTTTTACCAGACTCGACTTAAATGTTAATGGTATCTAAAATTATCACGTTAAATGGTACTAAAACATCACTTTAAAATACAGAAATATTACGGAACGTGTGTATTTCGGCATGTTATATTATTGAAACTAATTTTACCTATTTAAGATTGGAAAGGTCATGACATGACATTGATGTTATATAAATGTTGTGAACCTCTATGTAATACATAAACAAGTTGTATGTCGAGTATTTTTTGAGTAAAATAACAATGAACTGTAAATTTTTGTGGACAAACATCAAACATTTGTATACAACAAATTATTGTATTTACTTACAAAAATACTGTTAGATAAATCTATATTTCTATAAAACGACTTGTTTTCGTAATATTCACAAAACTAAATGACAAATGGAATGCGACAAAAGAAATATAGATTTTTCTGCTTAATAGTCTACTCCTATAAAATAATAGTAAAATGTGAACTGTACCTAATCATATTCAAACTAACTTTTTACATAGATGTTGAAAAGAGCGCAAAAAAAGTAACAAAAAATATTGTATAACTGTACACTTTTTGATATAAACACTGTACTTACCTATTTTTCTATTGATGTAGAAACTTCATACCCATCACGTGAATATAATATAAGTTTTCGCTCGATAGTGTTTCGTTACAGACATACAGCAGAACTGGAATTTCAGTCCCACTCACGTAACGTTATAGTAACTTATCAATCGATTCGTATGATATTTACACATGATTTTTAAAACTGGTCGAATCGCTGTTTTTTTGGGGGCTATATTATAATTCCGGCGCTGTGTGTAGTTCTGAAGTAAGCAAACTAAGTACTTTCATTTAGAAATTCAATCATGTCTTGTTTATATTTTTCTAGAATGGCTTAAATTGTTTAAAAAAACTAAAAACTAATTTGAATCGCTGAACTGAGGTAAAGAAGTGTAAAGTTGCGCACTTTATTATTTTACAATTGATATAACATAACAAATTACTTATTTGGGTACTTAATTTTTTTTAAATCGTTGTGTACGTCTTCTAAAGTGCTACGACTAATGCCCGTTTTCACCAACCACCCCTAATTTTAAAAGACCTTTTAACGAAAATTATCTGCGCCTCTGCAAGTCTAGGGGTCATGGATGAAGGACCATACGAATTCCACTCACAAGCGTTATGAGTTGAGTGTGTATGATCCTTCATCAATGCCCCATAGACTTGCAGAGGTTCAAATAACTTTCGTTAAAAGGCCTTTTAAAATTAGGGGTCGTTGGTGAAAACGGACATAACTCTACTAAATTTAAGTTACCTTTAGGCAACTAAATAGTATAGACTTACACAGCATAATATGTATTGGTCAGATTTCTAGACAAAAAGAAAATTAGGAATTGTCGGGGTGCCAAGAGCGTGCCTTGGGGTACACCCCATTTGAAACTGAGCTGCTATTTACGGTAAGGATTTAGGAACGGAATTTTAGGAATACTGTGATAAAGGGATAGAGCATAGAGTAATTGGTATTAAAATATATATCTTAACCCTCGTATTCTAGAACTTACAATAGGTTTGCAGAACTGCGAGGTTTAGGTGAATTTTTACGATTTTGTACACTTTTTAGAGTCTGAATTTGTGATAGCTTTGCGACTTTGCAAACCTGTTGTAAACATAATATTGGAAGTTTCTAGACGCATGCGGCTATACGAAATTGACCAGAAATCCAAATAAACTCAGAAACGGCAATATGAACAAATGATTGACGTTTTTTAGAGTTTAATTTAGGTTAGAACGTTTTTTTTCCCTCAAAAAATTGTTTTAATCCTACTTATATTATAAATGCGAAAGTTTGTGAGTGAGTGAGTGAGTGAGTGAGTGAGTGAGTGAGTGAGTGTGTTTGTTACCTTATAACGCGGAATCCGCTGGACGGATTTGGATGAAATTTGGAATGTAGATAGCTGAGACATCAGAATAACATATAGGCTACATATTATCACGCTTTGGTGCTTAGGAGCAAAATAAACACACAAAGATTATCATATAGTGGCTATTTGTATAAAAGTGAACGACACAACCATTTACCAAAGACCCTCTGTCATCACGTAGCGTTGAGGTATTTACTTTCGTAAATCCATCGAAAACTGAACAATGGTGAATTTTAATGCACCAAACAGGCCCAAATGTGCCGCAAAACTCAAACGATGCACAACAGTGAAGAAGTTGTTTTTAATTATCGCTGTCATCCGTCACTGTCACAAAAAAGGTATATCAACAAAGCAATAAAGGAAAAATCTACAAGTTTAATTACTCAAAACAGGCAAAAAACATAAGTTCAGTGATAGCTACTTACAATCTGAAAGAGCCAATAAATCCTTACTTTAAAAACTCTGCATCCGGCAGTTTTATCAAAGCTCTTTACAAAGTTGCGGTTGCATCCTGAGATCTTTTGGCCAGACGAAATGGGACGTCCGTTGATTGCATTGCTGATTGCTGGTTATTCAGGGAAGAATAGGATGCACCAGACCTCGAAGAAAAATAAAGATACGATGTTCTGACCAAAAAATCAGCTGTGCGTACTGTGCAAGTGTAGAGTCCCGAGCGACCATAGTCGCATAACATCAGCTATTGATGGTGTAACATTAGTAACATGATCGCTTTATTTCCATTAAGTAAGTACCTAGGACTGGACACTGGACAGGTGCACTTTTACATAATATCATAGTCGCCTATTCATTGTTGACAACTCTGATAGGCTTTCCACATACTTCAGACTGACGAGAAGATTGGAGCATGTGAAAATCCCTGAACGGCCTGCGTGGTGGTGCTGCCCGCATGAAAGATATGTGAGAAATAGAGCCAGAACAGATGTTTTGTTACAATCTTAAACCATACCGACAACTTCGCGTCGTCATACCTCTCCTGATGCTCCACAGTCCAGCTTATCGGATTTCCCGGAGGCGACCCCAGCGCGACGTGTGTGTGTGACACTTTCAACACGAAAGAAGAATAAGACCGACGATTCAAAACGGTTGTTTCGGCCTATGGCATCGTAGATGCTAAGAAGACGCGTTGGGTGTTTCAGAAGAGTAGCTCATAGAAAAAAACACTATTCAAGTTGATAGAAATAATATGGTTAAGTATCTCCTGATATTATCTCATATTTTCTGGTGTCAGAACCCAATTATTATGATCGTTCTCTTTGAAATGGTATGATGCGATTAAATAAAATAAAATTTCTTAAAGTTTTTCTCTGTTAAGTAACTTTGTGCCTATAATACGAGTAGGTGACGCTAACTAGCTCTGTTGGAGATCTTTTACAGTTTTATTGAACGCCAGAGAGATGTTGAGACCTGTGACGTACTGCAGCGAATGCTGATAAATATTCATTCACCAAACAGCGCAAGCAAACGAGATGTACACACGACAGCACGTCGACCCTTACACGCTAGCACTCTATTCGACTTTACAACAAAAGTGTACAGTCTGACGTGCTGTCGTGTGTACTTGGGTATCAAACTACGCATTAGGGTTATCTAACATCGGTAGATGCAGTGTCCACAACTACCACAAAGGCCACAAAGGCACGAAGACTTGGGGCGAGACCAACTGAACAGAGACAACCCAGACTGAAAGTTTGCAATAAGGAGTAGCATATTAGCGGACTCAAAATAATAGGATAGGGCTAAAAAGAAAAGATAATCTTTGAGTGTTTCTTGAAATGTAGGTAACCCGCGTTAAATCAGTTAGACGCCTATAACAGTAGGTATCTGCATCTTTGCTCCGTTCAGTTTGGTAGAAGCAGACAACAACGCGTGGTCCACGTGATCGAAATCTCGGGCCAACGCTTTGATAGTGCAGGGGGTGTGTTTTAAGTACATCATACCTACTAGGTGGTAAAAAATATGCTAGGTACAATTTGCAAAATCACCACGTTTATCCTTTTTCTTTTAGCGACGTGAATGAAGTCGTGGGCACTAGCTATCAACACTAATATTATAAAGAGGAAAAGTTTGTAAGTATGTACGTATGTAGGGGGTAATCTCCAAAACTACTCATCCGATTATAAAAAATCCTTCACTAATGGGAAGCTACGTTATTGCTGAGTGCTATAAGTATAAGCTATGTTTTATTGTGATAACGGGAAAAAAACTAAGTCTGCGCGGACGAAGTCGCGGGCAAAAGCTAGTGTAAAATAAACCAGTAGACTGTCAATTTCGTATGTGCTATGTATAAAACTCTAGAAATGCAATGAAAAAAGTTTATAACAAGCAGGGATAGGTAATTTAACGATTGATTCAGCGAATTTCGACTGTAACAAAACGCTAACAAACTTAAACGCACCCTAGATTGGGAACCGTTAAAAATATTTATGCGTTGTATTTTATATTTTCTTTTCTTGTTACTTAGTTACGTGATAATTTAAATTATGATTACTAAAACAACTGTGATTCTTATTTTATTACTATTTTTGTATTTAAAAACTTACGAGAAAATGAAGTTTCAGTATTTTTCTTTGCTTGTGGACGAAAAACTGTGTGATTTGACGACTTTACTGTCAATTAAGTCCTTCGATGTTCACAGAGTACCTATGTAGTTAGTGTGTTGTGGTAGTCATTTATGGAATGTATGTTATCTGTGATTTTACCTTTGTTTTTAGCATTAACATCTTGGCGTTTTTCAAATTAACCCATTTGTGTACCATACTACTACATATACGTGACAAAATATAATATTTGTGTAATAAAATTACGGTCTTCATATTTCAAATGTAAGTTCCATTCAACGGCCTTATTTTCCTGCTCTTAGATCTCCTTAAAAATCCCGCGCCAAATATAAAACTCCTTTTGAAAACGCGAAAAGAAACTATAGGTGGCCGAGGCCCTTGGAAACGCATTTTTGGTCACCTATGCAGGTATTCAAGGTTTTTTTCTAAAAATCGAGTAGTTCTTTCTAAGTAAGAATATAAAATATGACGATAAATATCGAATTTATTATTATTATTATAGCCTTTTATTTCCCAAAAAAGCGTATGTACATATTAAAACATTACATTAGATTAGATTTCATTCAATAAATTCCATTCAATCAAATTAAATAAAGATTAAAATTAGAATTAAAATAAGTATGTACATAAAATTCAAATTAATTATTTTTAAGTTTATATATTATTTGTTTGGGACACCCATTGTCGGGTGTAGGCCTCCTCCATATTATTCCATGTAGGTCTATTTTGTGCGAGCCGGGTCCAGACGTGGCCTGCGTGTTGTTCTATGTCGTCGCGCCAGCGTCGGCGCGGGCGCCCGCGTGGTCGGCGCACGTCTCGTGGGTGCCAGTGTAGTACGCGCTCGCTCCAGCGACCGTCCGCCCTGCGCGGACCATTTCTCTCCATTTCAGGTGACATAACATCTCAACTGCGTCGATCACTTTCGTTTTGTCTCGTAAGTACTGGCTTCTTATTCTGTCTTTTAGTTTCAAGAACAGCATACTTCTTTCTGCGGATCTCTGGAAGACTTGAACCTTCTTGACAATTTCTTTTGTGAGTGGCCAAGTTTGGCAGCCATATAAAAGAGTGGGCAGGATGACTGAGTCCATAGCCTTCTTCTTCAGTCGTAATGGTAGGTGGGACTTGAAAATTTCTTTAAGCGACCAGTATTTACTCCATGCCTTCGCTATTCTTCTTTCTATTTCCAAAGTTGCCCAATTCAAAAAGGATACTCGCTGCCCTAGATATACAGGGTGTCCCAAAAAATAGTGTCAAGCGGAAGTCCACAGATAGAGCACCCCTAGGAGTACCCGAATCACCCCCATGTATGTTCAGCGATTTTTTGACGTTTAGAAGTTATGAAGCTTTTAAGTTTTTTTTGGGAAGAATTACCTAGCATTGGTTTTTATTTTTTAACTTTTTTTGTATTAAACTTTTTAAATATTTTTTTTCTTTATTGGAGTCTTAGATTAACTAGTCTATCATCAAAAAAATTATGATCAGCTTTAAACTTGTAAAAGGCACCGCAATTTTGATCCAAAGTTCAAAAATGTAGTTTTAGAGAAAACATCATCGAATAAGTTAGTATGGGGAGAAAAAAAGTAGGGGTCTGAAGGAATTTTGATTGATTTCAAAAAATTTCCTACAAACTGAACCTTCAGAATAGCACAAAAAATCTGTCACTTTATGGGCCTTTTATTCGAATAATGAGCGGTCAAAGTTGAAAAACCGGAATTGTGAGAAATGTAATTAAGATCGTTTTTCTTTTATTTCTGTTGATTACGACAAAAAACACTGCAGAAAGGCTTAATGTCGTCTGTCAGTATGATCTGCATTGGAAATTCACAGAAAAAATATTAAAAAAACTCGACTTTTTTTTTGTATTTTTTTCTTTATTTTTTTTTTGTAACATCAAAACAAAACGTCAATGAATTCGGTAAAAAAATAACTTAAAATAAAAATAATGAAAAAAAAACGGAAAAAAAATTTCAAGTTTATTTAATAATTTTTCCGTGAATTTCCAATGCAGACCATAGTGACAGACGGCATAAAGCCTTTCTGCAGTGTTTTTGTCATAATCAACAAAAATAAAAGAAAAACGATCTAAATTAAATTTCTCACAATTCCGGTTTTTCAACTTTGACTGCTAATTACTCGAATAAAAGGCCCATAAAGTGACAGATTTTTTGTGCTATTCTGAAGGTTCAGTTTGTAGGAATTTTTTTGAAATCAATCAAAGTTCCTTCAGACCCCTACTTTTTTTTCTCCCCATACTAACTTATTCGATGATGTTTTCTCTAAAACGGCATTTTTGAACTTTGGATCAAAACTGCGGTGTCTTTTACAAGTTTAAAGCTGATCATTATTATTTTTGTGATAGACTAGTTATCTAAGACTCCAATAAAGAAAAAAAATATTAAAAAAGTTTAACACAAAAAAAGTTAAAAAATAAATACCAATGCTAGGTAATTCTTCCCAAAAAAACCTTAAAAGCCTCATAACTTCTAAAAGTCAAAAAATCGCTGAACATACATGGGGGTGATTCGGGTACCCCTAGGGGTGCTCTATCTCTGGACTTCCGCTTGACACTATTTTTTGGGACACCCTGTATATACTCTTTAACGTATTGTAGGTCTTTATTGTTTATTTTTGTTGCCTTCTGCTCTCCATTCTTCATCAAGCAAGTCTTGGAAGGATTCATTTCAAGGCCGCATCTTCTGCTTTCTAAATCCAATGACTCTAGCATGTACTGAAGGCCCTCATGTGTCTCGCTCAGTATAACGATATCGTCGGCGAATCTAAGATGGCTTAAATATTCTCCATTAATGTTTATTCCACATGAGTCCCAAGTTAGTTTACGAAATACGGTTTCAAGTAGGCATGTAAAAAGTTTTGGTGATATGGGGTCTCCTTGCCTCACGCCAAATATCGAATTATGAGTCTCAAAAAAAAGAGCAAACTCATCCAAAGCCCGTTGGTCTGAATGAAATATCAAACGCATCCTTTAAAACAGTTTATATTAGTAGCTCATTTTGGTATTTCAAATGGCATTCACTTTCGACCAAGTTCAACTTTCTCTTAAAACTCGCACAAGGGATTTTACTCCTTATTCCTTCAGCTTTAAAAGCGTCTGTAAGTGGCATTTGAGATGTTGAGTGGCAAAAGTGTACATCTGTCACTGATGCATTAAGTTCCGAAGCGCTAGGATATTGCTTCCGAGCATTATGGCAGCTACGGGGTGTGGCTAAAAGATAATAAAACCTTTTTAAGCAAATTAAAAAAGTAATGTTTTTGTTATATCCCGCAGAATCCCGCTACGAAACGTATTTGAATTTTTGGTTTGGGGCACTTTCGGCTCTGTTATTAGAATTCGCAGAACCTCGTGAAATAATTGATTTGCCAAATTTTATACTCATCAAATCCTTGATTTGTCAAACTAAAGACTGATCAAACCCTAAATTTGTCATTCGTCGAGTTCTAATGTAGAGTTTTGAGGCACCTTCAGCAAAACATCATTAAAATTAACGAGACTTACATAAGTAGAGATTTTGAAACCGGTAGATTTTTTGTGCAAAGTTAAAAGTAATTTTTGCACAACTTTTTTGCCTGCTATTCGATTCTGTTTCTCATAAGAATCAAGAATATTGATTGAATCAATGAAGGCGTTTAAAGATTTTGGAAAAAAAATATGGTTGCTCCGGTGGGCTTCGGCTTCAGTAATACAACCTTAGTTACCTATTTAGTGTACTCTTTTTTGTGACATTCTTTTCTTCCGGCATCACCACAGGGCATCACCCTGTATCATTGCGTCAGTGGGCCATAACTCTCGCAGCACTTAGGGGTGCGGTGTAAATTTGTCGGATCAAAGCGCGCTGCCATGCCAGGTTCGATCCACGACTTTAGGTTTGTGCTGTCTCTTGTGCGTCTTATAGCCATAGCTATACTGGGTGGTAACCTAAGGAGCTTATAGCCATAGCCATGTATGACATGACGTATCCGTGAAACTCCGTAGTAAAAAATATTAAAAAAAAAAAGAAATTGGGAGACTAAAAATCTCAAAACAACGGGGACTGAAAAATATTCGAGATGATTAAAGTTTTCCTTATAAAAGGGAGACTGCGTTTTCTGGGGCCCGGGGTTGTAACGCAATGGTGCCCCGATAGGCTCCCAGTTGTAGGCTTCAATTAGGTACGATTTGTCTTGGCCTTATCCCATTATTTGGGGTCGGCTCTCCTCGTTCTCTTGCTCCAGGTTTTTCTGTCCTGGGTTTATTGAATGACTGAAACAAATATAGCATTTTTTTTCTACAACTTTTATGTTGTCAGTTTGTGTGAAGGTGCTATTGGACGCTGTATAAATCGTCATCTGACCAACATTATGCAATTAGACCTTTGCGTTTGGCTTCATTTGGCAAATGAATTAGGTATGTCCAGAAATAAAATATCGCCGGAATAAGAGCAAAAACTTATTTCCAGGCAGCATTAGAGCATTAAGCACACATGACTGGCCTTCAATAGTCCATTCACCCGCCGAATGAAAAGAAGAATTTAAAATGAAAACCGAAGGAAAAATTGTGAATAATCGACTGAAGCGACCAGACGGAAAATCATTTCCGTTCTTATTTCGGTGGGGGAAGGGCGAAGTATTTTATATAATTGCGTGAGTTAACTACGGACAATGAGTAGGCAGAAGTTTTAAAAAGAATGATTGACTTACATACATGACACAAATTCGTTACTTCGAAAATAAAGTAGGAAAAGTCGAAGAAATAAGTATGCCAAGTGGACTTCGCATGTTTTGATCATAAATGGAGATGTTATTCCGAGTCCATTTATGTGTAAGTTCAATAAATATGTCATTCTATGTTTATCATACACTTATTGGGTATCTGTACACGGGCTTTCATGTTATAGGTAGGTAACTAGCAATAAAAACTATTTCAAGTTGATGTTCCAATAATAAACTACTCACTCAACGTTTCAAGCTTCCATTTTATCTGTGAAAACCCACAGAACGCCCTTTAGTGCAAGATACGCGGCACGCGTTCGATAACCTGGTATAGGGTAACCATCGTTTCGGTTCTCTCGAGATTTTTTCACGAGTGTTCATTAAAATGTTTCAGAAATAAAAATATACCTTTCCTTATGTGCATCAGGTAACAAATTCTACTTGAATGTGACCGTAGCAATTTTTCATTCCTAAAGTAATTTCCCGCTGTAAATTTTTTCCCAATAAGTATTAAATTTTTATGATCTTATAGAATGACCAGAATAATTTACTAGGTGCTAGTGACTCGCCCCGACTTCGCATGGCGCAAAACAAGTATTAAAAAACCTTCCATAAAAAAATATCTAACTGACGTTGAAACCGCATCAAAATCCGTTGCGTAAGTTCTTTAGGGGGAGTAAGCGGGTACCTATACAGACAGACGCGAAAAGGGACTTTGTTTTATACTATGTAGAGATATCGAAATCACGACCAAAATAATGTGTCAATTAATATAAATCGTATTCATATAAACTTAAACTTTCGTGGGCACTGCACATTTTTCTATTAAATCAACGGTTTGACTAACTTGTGTTCATAGGGTTACTGAAACTACCGAAAGTTTCAGCCCGGTTTCAACGAGCTTTTCAAATGTCTAAATGGTCACCCTACGCTAGTATCTTATCGTCAGGTATTTTGTACGAAAGCGTGTTATGCGTCCGATGCGTGTAGTTGGATGATAATGTTTGTAAGTCGAGTTGTTTGTTTATTTTATGCGAGTTTTTATAATTGTGTTTGAACTTTTGTTCTACGACTTTGGTGAAAATGCAATTATTATTATGAATCAACGATCCCCTTGGCTCCTCAAGACCCGCGGGAGCTCCTCGAGCTGCAAGACTCCAGCACCAGCCACACTGACCACATCGCCAAGACTGCACACCCAAGACCCGGGGGCTGACGCCTCCGGAGAAGACGCACTGGACGCGCAAGAAGTACCAACTCAAAACTACTACTGCGCGGCCAAGCGGCAGTAGCAGACGACCACTAATGATGAAATTCCTATGACAAGACCTGAATGGTCTTGTCATAGGAATTCATGTATAGGCAACACCATGTATAGGTAAGTCAGTTTCGGCTCGTGATACGCGGCGCCCGCCGCTGTGTCGGCTTGCTTGTCTGCCGTTCGTATATTAACCGAAACGCGCTAAGCGAAAGGACACCAAGAAATATATTTTTCAACTTTGTTAAATCCTTCCGATACGACCTTGATACGACTTATGATGTGCGCGGTCATTCAGATGCATCCGTGCTCCACAAAGGCTGAGGATCGTGACCTCCAATTTTCCTGTCATAATTCATTTTTCTTGGCTATTGGGTATACTACTCGTACTAGATGCACGAATATAAAGACTTAGTACCTGGGCGACCGAGCATCGCTTGAATGCTAAGAGATGGCGCCTCTAATATATTTTTTTGTAAAACAGCGTTTGAATCAAAATAAAACCTAAGAAAATAAACTTGAAAAAGTACAATATCTTTAAGGGGGGGGGGGGGGGGGGGTCTCCGGTCTAAAAGTTTTATTAGGGATAGTGCAAACTTCTCACTCAGGTGGCGCCTCCGTCTGTAAGAAAGCAAACAGGTTGAAAAATTCGCATCGCACTCGGTAGCTCAATTGGTAGAGCGCCGCCATATCGGCAGCGCTATATTTTCTCCCGTCGAAGCCAGTTTTTTTTCTTCAAAAAAGAGTTTTCTCTAATCCCTAGATACTTTTGATGAGTGTAGGTAGGTATATCGTTAATTTTGAGACACGCACATCGAGACATTTCCCGGCGTGGTGTCGTCTGGCATAACGCGGTCGCGTCTAAAAGCTTTCAGAGACGGGCGTACATCAAAACTCGCATCGCGAGATATCCACCGGCGCGTACGCTCCGACACACGACTATGTTACTAAAAATAGCTTTGCCCTTTCACATCTTCTTAGGGTTCAGTACCCGAAGGGTGCCAAACGGGACCCTATTACTAAGACTCCGCTGTCCGTCTGTCTGTCTTTCCGTCTGTCACCAGGCTGTATCTCATGACCGTGATAGTTAGACAGTTGTTTTTTTACAGATGATGTATTTCTGTTGCCGCTATAACAGAAAATGGTAAAAAATTAAATAAAATAAATATTTAAGGGGCCCATACAACAAACGTGATTTTTTTGCCGTTTTTATAGATAATGGCACGTGCACGAGTCCGACTCGCACTTGGCCGGTTTTTTTTTTTAATGAATGCCCTGCACTGCAAGTTTACCTTGTTTCGATAGCATCGATGTCCTAGGTAGGTAGGTACCGTCGCTCCTAACTGCAATGGCCAATCGCCATGACGATTTGACGACGCCCTGAAGATCCGAGTAACGTAAACGCGGAAAACGACAAGACGAGGACTCGGAAGACCACTTTCTGGATTTCTGGCTGAGTAAAAGATAAAATTGTAGTAAAATAAAAGTGTATACCTAAATACCTATCGTTTGAAAGTAGGACATCATGATTTGTAGAGTTAATGTAGAGTGCAATGTTTTAGCTCTACCTGAGGCTGAGCGTACCGGGGCGTTTATTTTTAGTAGGCCACGGACTCGGAGCGACCTTTGTCGGGTATCTGTAGTAACGTTAGGTAGATAGGTAGGTACGTCTATGTGCCGATGGGCGAATGGCTACAGTAATCGAGGAAGGTTAGCTTAAGGGTAGACGATAGCGACGTGGCGGGAAATTCAAAATTTTCACAGTTTTTTACATTTTGTAACTAAACTGAGCTATTTTTGTTTAGCGATTTTTCGTTCACGGCAATAAAACAGTATTCTTTTCATTATTGTAAACAACAGAACAACAATAATTCAGCCGATTATGTGTTCTGGTCTACGAAGCAGTGGCACTGCCCAAAAAACTTGTCGTAGACCAGAACACATAATCGGCTGAATTATTGTTGTTCTGTTGTTTACAATAATGGAAAGAATACTATGTTATTGCCGCGAACGAAAAATCGCTGAACAAAAATAGTTCAGTTTAGGTACAAAATGTAAAAAAACTGTGAAAATTTTGAATTCACGCCGCTATCTTCCAGCCTTAAGGATAGGTTTGGGGACCCGTTGGGAAGATTGGGACCCGCTCTGGGGGGGCAAATTCTCGGGAATCTCGCATTCGACACATCGCGAAGGAAAAATCTCATGTCATTTCGATCTCGACTGCTCCCGACCACTCATAGTCTTAGCAGCTATGAAAAAAAAGCTGCATTTAATGATGAAAGCAAGCCGCTTTGCCCAGTGATAGAAGGGATAAAAATAAGCGATTTGACTCGCAGCAGCACAAGTTTCATCCCTTAGGAACAGAGAGGGCGCCACTTCTAAAAAAAAACTTTGAAAATTTCTAACAGCCTAACGGGTGAACCGATTTCAATGATTAATATCTTAATCGATAGAAAATTACTTATTGTACAACCAAAAAAAAATAAAATTTAAAAAAAAACTATGCTGGCTGCCGTAAATCCTACGTTTTCTAATTTTTTTTTTATTTGTGTATTTTTACTGAACTATGCAAAAAACTTGTATAAAAAGGGTATATTTTTTGTAAGTAATATCGTTACTAATTTAATAATAAATTTAATAAAAAAAATTGCATGCTAATATCTTTAGTAGTTTAGGAAATATTTAGGTTTACATGTGCTGGAAAAGCGGGGTTTTGCCCTCGCGTCATAGTAACTAAGCAGAGAAATAAACTTATTTTTGTAATGGAATCTAGCCATTTTGCACAGTGATAGTGAATACTAAAATAAGCAATTTTACCCGCAGCAGCAACATTTTCATCCCTTAGGAACACAGATGGCGCCACTTATTTAACTAAACTTCAAAGTTTTGTCTAAAATAAACGGCTCTACCGATTTTCATTATTTAAACGCCCAATGGTTGGTTTTTATACCATAATACATATAAAATATAAATAAGTCAAAAAAGTATTGGAAATAAAAAAAATAAAAAATAATTTGTAAAATAAAAGTGTTTCCATTGAGGATGATGAATCTTGTATTTATTCTTTCTAGTTTTTGACAAATACTTACACATCATTTCTCGTTTGCCTTCTCACAGATGTGTACAATAAGGTAATGCCTAACAGTTCACGAGTTTCCTTATTTTATTTGGAATACTACATTGAATACAGTTTACTCAGAATAAGCGACTAAAAATTTACGTTTACCAAATAAAATAAGGAAACTCGTGAACCGTTAGGCATTAACGTTGTTGTACACATCTGTGACAAGGCAAACGAGAAATGATGTGTAAGTATTTGTCAAAAACCAAAAAGAATAAATACTTGATTCATCATCCTCAATGAAAACACTTTTATTTTACAAAATATTTTTTATTATTTTTATTTCCAGTACGTTTTTGACTTATTTATATTTTATATGTATTATGGTATAAAAACCAACCATTGGGCGTTTAAATCATGAAAATCGGTAGGGCCGTTTACTTTATACAAAATTTTGAAGTTTGGTCAAATAAGTGGTGCCATCTGTGTCCCTAAGGGACTAAAATGTTGCTGCTGCGGGTAAAATTGCTTATTTTACTCTTCACCATCACTGTGCAAAATGGCTAGCTTTCATCACAAATAGAAGTTTTTTTCTCTACACAGTTACTATGACGCGAGGGCAATGCCCCGCTTTTCCAGCACATGTAAACCTTAATATTTCCTAAACTACTAAAGATATTGGCATGCAGTTTTTTTTTATTAAATTCACTATTAAATTAGTAACAATATGAATTATAAAAAATATATCTTCATTATACAATTTATTTGCATAATTGAGTAAAAACTGAGAAATAAAAATAAAAAAATAATACAAAACGTTGGATTTAGGGCAGCCATTATAGTTTTTTTTTAAATCTTATTTTTTAGGTTGTACAATAAGTGATTTTCTTTCGATTAAGATATTAATCATTGAAATCGGTTCACCCGTTAGGCTATTAGAATTTTTCAAAGTGTATTTTTTGAAGTGGCGCCCTCTCTGTTCCTAAGGGATGAAACTTGTGCTGCTGCGGGTCAAATCACTTATTTTTGCCCCTTCTATCACTGTGCAAAGCGGCTTGCTTTCATCATAAAAAGCAGCGTTTCGGTAAAAAATGGCCGTAGCTGCTATGGAAGTCATGTGGAGCCAAAAAGGCAAACCATCTCGCAGAAATCTCAGGTCGAGAAAGACTTCGTGAGAATTAAATAATAGGAGATGTGAATGAGATTTTTCCTTCGAGCTGTGTCGAATGCGAGAGTTCCGATAAATAGGCCCCAGTGGTTTCGGATTACGGGTTTGTTTTCAGCAGACGACATAAGGGTTATAAAACTATAACTGCCGATTTCTGAATTGAGAAATTCGCTAAGCAAATGGGGTTAGGATAGGAGAGTTAGGATCTTTTGTAACACCTTTTATTTTCTAGAGGTAGGTAACTGTAAAACCAAACAAAATCTTCGCCTACACCATCCCCTACCCATCGCAACACAGATCGCTATCGAGCCGCCATGTGCGCGATACCCATCTACAGGGTGCGTAATTAGAGGCGTCGGTAATGAAATCAGTGACGTCACGGGCGCGGAGCACGCTGTATATCGCACGATCTTGTTGGTAATTGGGTTATTGTCGGTTTCGGTGGGGTGGCGTCCGTGGAAAGAAAGGTTTTAGACGTAATGGCGATATTCTTTGGTTTGTGTGAAAATCCACTGAATGGAGTTTCCCGGGTTTCAACTGTCAAAAATAATTCATAAGTATACTATTTTCCAGCGAAAAATATTGCCGGCGCTAGTGGACGGGGTACCAGGCTCTTAAGGCGCTGTGCATAGTGAATCGCCCGCGCGCAACGAAAAATGCACAAAATCGATTCCTGTATCAAATACACAAAAAAAATCGATAAACAGCCAGTTTCGTGTTGACATTCATAAACGTTTTGAAGATATTTTGCTCGAAAAAAAATAGGCAGCGCACTTTTTTTTAAGCAAAATATCTTGCAATCTGTTATGGATATCAACACAAAACTGGCTGTGTTAGATAGGTCTTACCTAATTCTAGGGTTTGATATGTGAACATTTTCGCTTTTTTGTGTATTTGATACAGGAATCGATTTTGTGCATTTTTCTTTGCGCGCGGGCTAATTCACTATGCCCAGCGCCTTAACAGTTGAAAATGGGAGGGAGTCGATTTTTAGCCAATATGCTGGCTCACAGCCTACTTAAAGTTCCGCTATCGAAACTGATTGCACCCTGTAGTGTCATTCAATGCTGTAATGTAATGTTCTAAAATACATGCAATGGTAGGTACCTACCTATACAAGGTGTTACAAAAGTACCTAACTCTTTTTACAGGGTAATAGCACCCGGTGATAGTGATCACAACCTAAATATTGTTTTTGCTCTATGACGTTCCGTTAATTTTTAAATTAATAAAATGTGAACGATGTGGCGGGAGAAAAGTATTTTTTAAATATTGTTTTCATTGACTTTCACAATGTTTTAACAACTTAAAGCTATGTAAATGCACCTACACGCACAAACATATTTTTAAATTTGAGCTACTTAATTACAAAAACAAAAGAGTTTGGAGAGTTTTCAATTTTGAGGTTATAAAATAAAAATTGTTTTTTTCAACTTTTTTTTACCTTATAAAAAGAGTTAGGTACTTTTGTAACACCTTGTATTAGTTTTTAGTCACATTGGCCCAGGTGAAACTACCAACAGCAATCCCTACAATCAAGGGATCGATATCGGCTACTCGCACCCATCTAGTTAATTACGGAGGGAGAGTTGTCTGTCTGTACATCTCCCCGTGTAGTGTATTGACTCTGCTATTGTTAGTTAGTTGTCATGCTGTCCGTGGTTCATTATTTTGTCATTTAGTAGCTTGACTTTTGGGTGTTTAATCGGTGTCATTGTTTGGTTTTGTGTAGCTTTTGGTATTTCTGATACATTAGGTTTTAATGTCATGCATAAACATAAAATTTAGATTTCTTCTTGGCGTGCCTCTCCACTAATGGAGGTTGGCCGTCAGCTCTTCATATTCTTTTCTGTTCTTTGCCAAGCGAAATAGATGTTCGACGCTGGCTATCTCCGTCCATTCCTTCATGTTTCTGAGCCACGACTTTCTTTCTTCAATTTAATTAGATCAGCTTGTCTAATACTATACTTACTAGGGATTAATCGTGTAACTTCAACATCAATCACGCAATCACGACCTTATAAAAGTTTCCTGTAGTGATTATGATAGTGATCGGAACTTTCTAATTTTGAATCACAATCGCTATCAGAACGAATGGGACAAACCTTCAATTTGAATGATATTATCTAGTGAACAAATTTGCGGCTTTGGCTAGTGTTATGGGATGGCCTTCATCCTACAACATAATTATATTTTTTACTTAAGTACACTATATTATTGAACGAGTGAGCGAAGTTCTCCGAGTCTACTTGAACAATCTGGCGTTAGTATGTATGTATGTATGTTTGTGTGTAGTTTGTATGTATGAATGTTCGTTTGACGATAACTTGAGTAAATTTAGTCGGATCGTAATGAATTTTGGTAGGTAGGTAAAGGATGCAAAGATATTTTTTGAGTTCGAACATGAGCCAAATTGGTCGAGGGGTTACTGAGATATGGGGTCGCGAGTTCATAGTTCGGGGCGAACCACTAGTGGAATATAGTTGTACTGAAGTAGGTAAACTAACTACTGCATTCGACATACGAGTACCTAGACATAGAGGGACGGCATTACAAACTTGAAGCATCATCTGCACAAACACACTGAACACACACGCGGATCTGCGCCGAGGGTAAAGTTGGACATTCACCACAATCTAAGCAAATGTAGAGTCCTGTGCGGTTTAGATTTACATTCGCCGAAGAAGGTGAAACTGAAGCATCTCATTAGGTACGTGGGTAATTCTACGGCAGAGCATTATGCAATTCCCGTGGCATTTTTTTATTTAAGGGTTTTCAGATAATTTGATGTTCTCACATTACTTTAGTACACATTAGTAACAATTTTATTGTTACATGATTATAAAATTGTTACTAATGTGTTCTAAAGTAATTTGAGAACATAAAATTATCTGAAAACCCTTAAATAAAAAATGCCACGGGAATTGCTCTGCCGTAGCCACGTAAAGTTCATTCGCTAGACATGGTCGCGTTTTATATGGCACCGTCATTGCAGAGGGACACTATGTACGCGAATGGACAATAGATGCAAAGGCCTCAGTTAGTATATGTATGTTTACATTCAGTTATATTGCTTATGCATTGGATCTTGGTAAAGATTAACTTTATTCGTAATGCATTTCGTATATTTTTACTCTGTATACCTAAGTTTTATTTCACATCACCGTTACGTAAAGCAATAATGATAACTTTTGTTCATCGTGCGCATCCTGTTAATGCTCATGGCGAATGGCCATCGTTAGTCAACTGTAGTGTGCCCTTAAATAAACCATATCCAATGTCATTTGCAGAGAAAACAAACAAAGGGAGAATTTTAGAGCAAAAAATACAACAGTTTCATATATGAATTGAGATGTAATATAAGTGAATACCTATAACGGAGTGTACTCAGAGCTAGACTTCACTACAGCCTGGTCAGTTCAGCGTGTGACTGGTCACTTCACCCATCACTATAAGTGGAAATGCAACGAAGCGTTAGAACAGTACACCTAAGAAATTATTTTTAATATTAATAAAATAACATACTAATTCAAATGCAACGAGAAGGCATCGCTTCGCAATCATAATCAAAATCCATATTTTACAACACGTAAAGCACCGGGCCCAGCACGCTTCCTTGTGGCACCCCCACATAGGCCCACGTTAAAAAGTTAATCTTAATATAATTGTAATCGTCCGAGCGCGTGCCTCGTGTCCAAACGGCGTTAAGGGGTGGCCAGTGACATAGAATATGAAGACATAAAAGGGGCATTCTGAGCGGAAGAGTTAAGTAGCTCTACGAAATAACTTAAAAGTAATGCAGGTGCGTGTACGGTAAGTGAAAAAAGTGGGTTGAGACCGGACTCTACTATGTTATGTTTTTGCTATGTTTTATTCATATGCTTACCTATTGAATATACTTACATGTTTCATGAGCAATATCAAATAAAAAATGCGTGATGATTTACGGTCTATATAATTTTAGATAGTACAGGAAGAGTTTTTCCGCGTTCACTTCATAATTTATTTATAAACTTTGCGTGATATGTAATGAAATGTAATTCGTTTGCTTTAGCCTTTTTTCGGTATGCACAGAGTGGAAACTAAATGTGCCTTGCTTACGAAAGTTTACTTTAAACCTAGGTATCCATAACATTATACTCGTAGACATCAGCGATCTTACTACAAAAAAGTTAATTATCCCTTGGGTACGTGTTTACCATTATCGTTACCACAAAACTGTCACTATGACAGCGTCTCTAGATGTCTTACCCGTTGAACACTAGTTTAAACCCGTGTTTAGCATATTAGACCTGGTTAGCCAAACGCATGTTAGACCAAGTTTTTCTAGTACCGAAGACGGAATCAATGGTCTTCCTGAGGTTGAGGTAAAGGAAACTCCTTCAGTCCGAAATGACCGAATGTCAAAACGCGTTGCTGTTATTGTGCCTGAATTTCAATTTGTCTTTGTCCATAATGCCTGAAATTCGTAATGACTTAATTTCAGTTTGTTTAAATCTCAATTTGCCTGAATATTCAAAATACACTATAATGACTGATTGGAAATGACATTTCAGTCGTCACTATAATAGTAACTATGAGCGGCTATTCTGTCCTTTCTTACTCTATCCCGGTGTGGGGTACCCAGTGACGTCACGCGCCAGGTGTCATCGCTGTCGGAAGGTCTGGTAGGGCTGGGGTAGCGTGGTTACAATGATCAGATGAGCAATTACAATGATGAGTCGGTTATGGTCGGGCTGGACATGCGATGGCTTCTTTCTATTTACTCTGAGTAGGAATTGGATACGATATTTTGACAAAGCCTTTTTATCTTTGGCGCGTTGATTTACCCTTGATTCCACAGATTAAAAATGAAAAATAAGTGACCTAGCTCGCGTTAAGATGTCATCGCCACAAATGTTTATTTTTATCGTGCTATTGACTGTGAAAGAGAGCTCGAGGCAGACCACCCGCTAGATGGACGGATATTATAACCAACGCCACGCAAAAAACACCTTCACGAACTGATCCACATCGCGAGTGATAGAGCGCAATGGAGAACTCTACTTTCCGCCACCTTCAATGATGGTCACGATCCTCAGCATTGAGGGAACGACTGAATAGATGGATTGACTGTCGAGTTTTTCCTTACAAAGCAAAATGCCGCCAGTCGATAGCAGAAGTACTAGCTTGTCGCAATGTTGTTTAAAAAAATATACTAACGTGATCAATAGAGATTTTCGCTTGATGACGTACAGTCGGCCACAGTCTCAGATACCCCTTTTTGTTCGATTGGCGCCCTTATGCCGCGCGCGGTAAGAGCTGCTATGGGGTATCTGAGATTGTGGCCGACCGTACCTACCTCTTCTGTAGTCAGTTGACGGCTAGAATTGCTTTCTGCTTTCTAATGCAAGATACAACCAATCAATATTCAATACTGAACTTGTACACACACCTACTCTACTGTTGTTTGTAGTCATGGAAGTCTAGAACATCTACTTACACTGTTTGCCAGAAGCTCGCCCGAGTAACCCAATAGTCTCCGTTCGGCAAAATTTCCTGTGCTTTTAGCAGTAATGCTACACCTCAGTGTAAATATGGCTCTACCGCTATACCTACTGTGTAGTTGTAGTTGCAGAGGTGTATAAATATACGGCGCGTGCAGTTTTCACAGACTGTATGCTGAGTGAGTGGAAAGAGGACGGGCTTGCTGAAATGAATTTGCCGTTTTTCTATATGTTTGGGAAATAAAGTAGAGGTGTGTGTTGAAAGTGGTACGGTCGACCACAGTCACAGATACCCCATGTCAGCTCTTAACGCGTGCGGCATAAGGGCGCCAATCGAACAAAAAGGGGTATCCTAGCGTGTGGCCGACTGTACCTAAATTAATAAAAACTCTATCATACCTCTAGATCGATAGAGTTTTTACCTATCATAGAGTTTCTAACTCAGATCATCTGTCATAAAGTTTCGAACTCAGATAGGCACATTCTGAAACTGTTTACAATAGATTGACTGCACGGCTCAGCTAAGTAATTGTACCAATTATTATTGCTCCTACCAATTTTATTCCCGTGGTAATTGGAATTGGTTCATTCCCTAGGTACTTGGAATTGGTTCATACTTGAAAGTCCAATATTCCAATGTCAAAATGATCCTCATTGTATTGTGTGTCGACATTTCGGCAAGACGTATTTTCTAAAGTTATCTTCCATGATTATTCCACACCAAATTCGCAGCAGCAAGGCCGCACCTCTCCCCGAGGGGAGGGGGCATCATCGTCAATCTGCAAGTAACATAAATATGCTTTTACCGCGCTGGGGTGGAAGTGTCCCCTAACCTACCCCTAGTGAACCCTAAAATATTGGGTTTGCACTCGTGTGGACGTCTGCTTCGATCCAATTTCATATTAATTCATCTTTATCTCTACCTAATATAAAACAAAGTGGCTTTCCTCATCTCTCTGGGTATCCGCTAACTCCTCCTAAACCACGCAACGTATGCGGTTTTCACGGTACTGACGCATTAAATAAAAAGTGTATTTTTTTATTTCATTCATGGTCAGTCCATGGATGGGTGACCGCTAGTGGCAATAATATCTGAGCGCTTCCGTGCTTCGGAAGGCACGTTAAACCGTTGGTCCCGGTTGTTGTTCATTAATAACAATCGTCAGAGATCCTTTGGGTGGCCTAAAAACTCTGACACCAGGGGTGGCCACTACCTCATACGATTACCTACCTACCATGGTCAAAGCCTGGGAGGTCGCTACCTATTAGCTAAAACTTTACTGTTCTTGAAAATTAGCCTAGTTTTCGAAAAATCATTATCACCTTCTGAAATTCAGTGCGTTGTTAAAGTTTTACACACCTAATACACCAATATTTAATTGTAATTTTTAGGTATATTAGTTGACTAGCTTTCTTCTTCTCTGATCCCTTTACTCCTCCGTAGAGTCTGGGGCTGACACAAGGGTTTCCATTTACCTATCTCTGTGGACTAGCTAGCCTAGTTCGCTGGCTAGCCTAGATATAATTTATAGAAGTTCATCCGGAAGTAGGCCGCATTAATTTATTTACTGTTTTTATCCTACAGAACAGAACCAAACCTACATCCCAACTGGTCCCAACCCACCATTCTAAGCCTCAGCCAGCACTAAGAGCGCGTGTTTACCCGCGTCCATGTGTCCGCATGAAATTTTTAGCCTCGCAGGATTGGAGGAAAGGATTTGCGATTCGCCACGCGGATCAGGGACTTATGTCGGGGAGTAATTGAGAATTTTATGTGTTGATGTGTTAATTTTAGTGCGAAGAGCGGTGGTGGACTACCTATTTGGTAAACGCGCGGACTTTCGTGGTGGTTTGGTTTGCTCTTCCATGTATTTTCACAACCAAGCCTCATGTTGTAAGACACGTAAGTATATCAAAGTTATAAAAAAACGCTGCTTTGAACCCCCAGCCCAAAATGTCATCTTATACATGTCCAATCCAACGCCTTTAATCTGACACATTTGTTACCCTTCATCGAAATCAACACTGTGATGTAATGAATCCCCGTACCGTACACTCCCGTCTATCCTTGCTACATTACATTATACAGTACCCAATCAACTAATTGTCATATAATCCGTGGCAACTGGCAACAGACAGACAAACGAGTAGGTTGCTACTAGCTTCCGGACATTTGGGCACCTATCAATTAACCCTTCTGTTTTGAGAATTATACAGTCTACCTTAATGATTAATTTTGTTGAGTAGGTAGGCTTTTCTACAGGTGACTCTTTATTTGTTTGGCAAACGATAAGGGGCATTTCTACTCATCCCCACTATGGAGCTAAAATTTCAGTTTAAAAAATCCATCAGCTTTACCATGTTGGCATGTACAGTCAGCAACACGCTAGGATATCCCTTTTGTTAATATAATACAGCTTATATAGGCAGCTCTTACCGCGTGCGGCATAAGGACGCCTATCGAACAAAAAGGGGTATCCTAGCGTGTGTTCGACTGTACAATCAAAAGCACTGACTGTACAGATTTATTATAAAATGGCTCGTTACGTATCTAAGGCCGATTGTACCCGTTATTTGATTTTTTTATAAGTACTTTAGTTTGCAAATTTCCAGAAGCAAAATCACCAAGCTCACAATCTACACTTCTTCACTAATATTATAAAGAGGAAAAGTTTGTATGTATGTATGAAGTATGTAGGTATGTATCGAATAATCTCCAAAACTTATCGTCCGATTTAAAAAATTCAAATGGTAGCTACGTTATAGCTGAGTGCTATAGTCAATTTTTTATTCTGATAGCGGGAAAAAAAACTAAGTCTGCGCAGACGAAGTCGCGGCACGAAAGCTAGTTGGTGTTGAGAAATAACATGGTAGTAAGAGAACGTGTACAAGGGCGGACTTATTTCTAAAGAAATTTCTTCCAGCCAGCCCGCCAGCCCAGATAGTCATAAATAAAACTCTAGAGACCGAAAATCTCTAGAAAGCATTTCGCAATCTAGGGAAAATCCGTGTCCCTACCTATCTCACGCTTGCCAAAACAACAATGGGCATGCGCCAGAGTGCGTCCGTGACGGAGATGCGGCGTGTCACGTGTCAATCTTTCTTGATTGCGAAGACAATCGAGAGGGGTTATCGAGAAAAAAACCGGCCGAGTGCGAGTCGGACTCGCGCACTAAGGGTTCCCTACCGCCATACAATTAAAAAAAATGAGGTCACGGACCCTCGGTGCGTGAGTCCGACTCGCGCTTGACTTTTTTTTTAAATAATTT
The DNA here is from genome assembly GCA_949319315.1 of Zelleria hepariella. Lineage (NCBI taxonomy): Eukaryota > Metazoa > Arthropoda > Insecta > Lepidoptera > Yponomeutidae > Zelleria > Zelleria hepariella. Next base: position 21,274,178 of record OX439383.1, on the reverse strand, counting down.
GTTGTTATACTATAAAAAGGCCCTTTAATCATACCAAGTTTGATGTTTATATGTATTACCGTTTTTGCGATAGAGCAAAAAGTATAAAAACACGTTTGTTAGTATGGGGACACACCTTACTTTTTATTATTATTTAATTTTTATAATTTTTTGGGTAATCTGCCATAATAAATAACACATAATCTGTGAAAATTTCAACTGGCTACTAGGTTCCAAAGATAAAGCCCTTTAAAGTTAGGACAGACAGACGAACATACAGACACTGTAGGCAAAGAGTAATAGAGTCCCGTTAGACACCCTTCGGGTACGGAACCCCAAAAAACTGCGTTGTATAGTTCGATGCCTACTGACTGATAAATGTGTAGGTATGTGGAGCAGCTGATATTTTTTCGTCCCCATAATAAAAATTGTGTTGATATAAGTAAAACGAGCTCTATTCTTTTGTAAGTATTTGCAATGTCAAAAAAAAACAATCAAATGGAGAATTTAATCGGCCCTACCTTGCCAGGGCACTCTAATCTATGTTTGGACGCAAGAAGCTAAGTTTTTTTAATTTTTTAGGTGCTCCTTAGTTTGTTACTTGTGTGTGACACACCTACGTCGATGTATTTCCATACTTATTGCTTCCGAATTATCGCCCAAATTGATAAAATTAACCCCAAGCAAACATAATTTGTGGTTGATAAAGTGCGTAACATCATCAATAATACCAGTGACAGATAGAAAGACAAACAAATAGGCAAAAGGCACTGTGATGTGACAAATTACTCTTTTATTCATAACTTAGACTGTAATTACCGTGATGATGTTTCTACGATCAAAATTGCTTACTAATAAGAGTATACTAGTGAAGGGTTCATGTCTACTTATTAGAGTAGGTATTCTTCTTAACTACAAAAAGGGAGTGTTCTGTAGGCAGGCACATAGGTTCACAAAGGTGCAGTGAGCCACACGCTAAGATACCCCTTTTTGTTCGATTGGCGCCCTTATGCACCGCTTGGTAATAGCTACCATGGGCTATCTATCCTATACTGTGGCCGACCGTACTTAACACATGCTACGCATTTTTCTAGTTTAAAAACAATTTGTTTCCAAACTCGGGACAACGAGAGCTCTACCTAACTATTTTGACCTATAAAACGTCTTGGACTTTTTATGGCTTTAAAATGGCCCATCAACAATGTTAGGTGGCTCAGATTATCACTAAGTAGGTAGGTATGTCAGTGAATCGTTCACGTGGCCAAGGTCAACTAGAAAATCCCCAGGACGGAAAAAAACCTGCTTCACAATAAAAAAAAAAACAATCGCAAAAAGCCACTAAATCACCTGCCAGCAGAGATGGGCGATGAATTTCTGCCTTTTCTGCCCAAACGATTTTAATCGGGCAGAAAGGGTTTTAATCGGGCAGAAATGGATTTCTGCCCATTTCGGCGGGCATAAATGAAAATTCACTACAAATTAGTTTTTTTGTGTACAAAACCGTATTGGGATAATACTATGTGACGAAAAAGGAAAGAAAATTGGTTGGGGTTTAGTGTAAGGGGCGCTATGGGCCCAGAACTTAAAAGTTTCTTTACAAAAAAAAAAAAAAAAATTTTTTTTTTTTTTATCGGAGACCTGTTGAATTGGTCCTGGAGAGCAAAAAAGTTTTGTAACTTTATGCCGAGAAATGCACCGTTTTTGAGTTATGTTATTTTTTTTCAAAGTCTCATAACTCGTAAACGGTGCGTTTCCTGGCACCAAGTTACAGGAACATTTTTGTTTACTAGGACCTACCCAACCCGAGTTACTGGTTTCCCGACGCCCGCCAATAATTTTCAGTTTTTTATTTTTCAAGACCTCGTAACTCAAAAACGGTGCATTTCCCGGCACTAAGCTATAGGACCTTTTTTGCTTCATAGAGCCTACCCAACCTATTCTCGTCAAAATAAAGTTCTTTTGTAACCGAATTTAAGTAAAAAAATAATTTAATTTCCGCCCGACCTTTATTAAAAATGCCCGGCGTTTATTGGGCAGAAATGGATTTTAACCCAGCGGTGGATTTTAACCCGGGCATTTACCCATCTCTGCCTGCCAGCCCCCTAAACACTCAGCGTGAACATACTTCCAGGTCAGCAGTCAGATTGCGCGACTAATACAGCCGGCAACGAGTTTCAGCGCCACTGCCCACCCCACAGCGCAGAGAAGCGTGATGGTGCAAATATAAATAGCAGCGGGTGAGGAGTTCTTGTTGACGTTGGTTGATTAATGTCCCTTCGATTTTTGCGGCTTTTTTTTTTTCGTTTTGCTCTTGTTTTGAGAGATCGTTGAGTCAGATTCCTGTGATTGAACGAGCGAGCGAAGCGAGCAACTGTGTGTTAGAAGTGTCCAAACAATGTTTTGGACATTGCCACCTTCATAATCATATTTATAAAACCAAAAACATTGAGTATAGTTTAATTGAGAAGCGAGAAACTGACTGCCGATTTCTGAATTGAGAAATTTGCTAAGCAAATGGGTAAGTATCGTCCTGTCTCTGCAGATTTCTCACAAAAGAGCGTGATAGAACGATAGTTAAGTATTTGCTTAGCAAAATTCTCAACTCAGAAGAAACCGGCCCTGAGTAAACGTCTCCTATAATTGAGACGTGAGAGACTGAGTAAACGTCTCCTATAATTGAGATTTATATAAGTTTAGTTATGTATACTTATTGTTTTCGACAAAGTAAGCCCTAAAACAAAAGTTGCATGTATGACAGGACCGTAGCAACGTGATCTTAGATCACCCTTTTACGATTTTTTTAATAGCTCAATACTTTTTAATTGTTGAACTTTTCGAATTCTGCCAGCTGCTTTCTTTCTTTTGCCGTGATTACGAAGCAAGGGCTGGGCATTTCTCGTAGCTTTGCTACGCCGTAGAGGTCTACGTAGAGGTCTACGCGCGCCTGCGTAGATTCATCTGCAAAGCCAGCGATCTGCCTTACTGTTCTACTTATCAAAACTGCATGATGAATTCTAAACCAATCCAATCCGAACTCCAATAATAACATTCCCACTGTCTAGTGTGTATCCTACTCTCAAGCTGGCATTTCGGAAGCAATATCGTTGCCTCCGCGCGCTCATATCCGTTCTCTATTCAAATCTGGCGGGAAGCCGGCACTTGACTTTAAAGTTTGTTTGTTTTTCAATATGGCCGCCGCGTCGGCATTTGTTTTTGAAGGTCTCTTGGAGTGGAGATCGATTTTGAGAGTTGATTTATAGAAGGTTGTGGTTTTGACAACGGTTTTGACGGTAATACTCGTAGGTGCCTACCTTTAATAGGTGAAATAGTAGTAGGTTTGGCTACGTGGCCAAAAAAATGCTGTTTTATCCTATAGATAGACATACCTATTTGTAGGCAACTACTAGACACTGTAACTATTTAAGGCCCGGTAGTAGGCACAACTAGCGCCGCCAATGAAAAAAAAAAATCAAATCTTTATTGCTAAAAACTCTCCTGTACGTTCCAGGAGTGGCCACTTTCTAAGTAAATGATTGCATTCGTAGGTTCTAGGTTATGAAATCTAAACTTTAGGTCCTAAAAATAGTTGAACGAGCGAGCGAAGCGAGCGAAGTTCTCCGAGTCTACTGGAACAATCCGGCGTTTGTATGTATGTATGTATGTATGTGTGTATGTATGTATGTATGTATGTATGAATGTTCGTTCGACGATAACTTGAGTAAATGAAGTTGGATCGTCACGAAATTTGGTAGGCAGGTAAATGAGGCAAAGAGAATTTTTAAGTTCGAACATGAGCCAAATCGGTCGAGGGGTTACCGAGATATGGGGTTGTTAAGTTTATATGGGGTCGCGAGTTCACAGTTCGGGGCGAACCACTAGTTAAGCCTCGCGTTGAGAACCTGCAGGAGAATTTTTAGCAAAAAACGCATCCAAAAAGAATATTTTTTTTTTTCATTGGCGTCGCTAGTTGTGCCTACATTTCGCCTTAATTGAACGAGCGAGCGAAGCGAGCGAAGTTCTCCGAGTCTACTGGAACAATCCGGCGATTGTATGTTTGTATGCATGCATGTTTGTAGTATACTGTATGTATGAATGTTCGTTCGACGATAACTCATGAAATTTGGCAGGCAGGTAAATGAGGCAAAGAGAATTTTTAAGTTCGAACATGAGCCAAATCGGTCGAGGGGTTGCTGAGATATGGGGTCGCGAGTTCAGAGTTCGAGGCGACTTAATTAACATTAATTTATACATTACTAATTTACGTGATCACAACTACTTACTTTTAAGCCAAAATCGCCCCATCTGACAGCTCGCGGGTGCAGCGGCGCGCGCGCACGCTACCATCGCGCCATATGCCAGAGAGGGGTGTGCAGGGATGGCATGTGTTAGTATTGCTGATTAGCAAGCTCGATTGGGTTTATGGACGACCTAATGTGGTGGGATGATTGATTGTAATGAAATCGCGCGTGGATGTAACTATGCTATGCATACAATGTTTACAATTGTGCATTAGGTAAGCACCACGAACTTCGATCAAGGATAAAACTAGATACAACAGAACTCTGAAATGTGTCTGGAAAAATAGATGCCCAAACTGCCTTTGGGAGCTTATTTGTTCGTAGTCTATGCAATTAAAGTAAAACTGTACACTAATGCAATAAATAAGGTTGACATTCGAATATTAGACGTATGGTCGAAATGATGTTTCGTATTGTTCTATTGCTGATATCATTTGTTTCTGTGGGGACAAGTTTTTATTGTGATTTTAAACGTAATGCGGATTCTATGGGTTTTAGTTCGGTGACCACGAAAGATGACACTTGACCGCGCCTCCCTCACTCTTCCCGCCGCTAGCGGAACTTGTACTGCTGATCAATAGAAACAACTTGTACTAGGTGGCGAAAAAATCGAGCGAAAAAAGTATCAGCTGTCTGTCCGTCTGTCACCAGGCTGTATCTCATGAACCTTGTTAGTTAGTTAGTTTGACGGTATTTATTACCTAAGAACACTAGGGCCACTGAAATTATGATTTTTGGATGCATTTTTTGCTAAAAATGAATAAATCCCGCACAAGTCAAAGAATGTTTATTTTGTGCGGGATTTATTCGTAGGTTCTAGGATCTGGGGCCTTAGCCTGTAACACAATGGCGTCCCAGGTAGAAGGACAAAACCGGGACTTTTTCGTGGTTCTCCTACAACCAGCGAACTAATCCTAGAGAATTAGACTCATAATATTCTTTGATGTACTACAAAAACATTAAAAGGACCAACACTGGACCGACAGCATAATAAATCGTAATTTAAAGCGTCAACTGGGAGCCCATTTTGGCACCATTGCGTTACAGGCTAAGGGCCCTGGAATCTAGGCTTTGTCCTAAAAATAGTTAGGACTAGGGATTCTCATTTGACTAGCTAAGAACGCATCCAAAGAAGATTTTTTTTTTTCATTGGCGGCCTAACTGGACTCATTTGGTTTGGTCGTCCTAAATACCAAACGCTAGAGGGGTGAAGTTGAGAATGATTCTGCACGACTTACAGGCAGTAGGTGAATGAAAACCTTCATTGAAAGGAGACCGCGCAGGACACCTATGGGGACTTCTTGTGCCTGAGGCCAAGATCCACTTCGATAACCTACTAGGTGGGTTAGATAGGTATCAATTTTCTCACCACAAGATACAGGGTGCAGAATCATTTCCTTCCGCCATTAATGAATTCCCATGAAACCAAAAGCCCTCATAACACGTGCCTCTTCGTCATGATAGACTTTCCCACACAGAACTCCTCAGTACAAACATATTTGGGCACTTGAAATGTAACCGAACATTCAATTTTGAAACTTAACCATGTGCCATAGGGGCTGTTATACCTACGTGCTGGCAAGAAAATTAGGGGCATAATTTGGTACGATTTAGCCATGGTGGCTTACGCCTTCTCTTTTAAAGAATTTGTCACGGTGCTCTGCAGTTGGACCGCAATGAAAATGCTCTTCTTTAATTTTTAATAATACATTTTTATTTCGCCAATTAAATTCGTCAAATCAATATAAAATGATACATACATAGTAAGGTTCAAGAAGCGGCATTAGGCCGTAAGGGGCACAGCAATGTCTCCCACTTCGCAATAAGAGCAAGTGAAGCGGAATCTCTTCAATACTTTGTACACCTCTTTCGCGGCCAGCAAGTGCTGCTCTGCTTCTTGGTGTATGCGGAAAGCGACGGTCTCGTCTGCCTTTTCTACCGCTTTCGCTAGTAGTAAGGCCTTCTCGAGCAGGTATTCGAAGCTGGCCACATTCGCTAAGGCAAGATTGTGAACTACCACGTTCTGGTAGTACCAGTAACATTGTCCCATAGATTCTTTGTCATGGCTTTCAACATGTGCCGTGCAATTAAGTGTACGCTGTGGCTGGTGGCAATACTTTTGGACTACTGCGACGCGCTGGAATTTGATAAAAATATAATGTTACTGAAGAACAGTCAGCCACACACTAGGATACCCCTTTTTGTTCGACTGGCACCCTTAGACCGCGCGCGGTAAGAGCTACCATGGGGTGTCCTAGACTGTGAACGACCGTATGTACAATATCGTCTTGACATTGAACTTGAACATGTACTTAAGGGTGTAAAACATACCTACTTAAATGACGCTGGTCTTGTGAGTACCTACAGAAGGTACCTTTGCTAAGTTGACCTACTGACTATACATATATGAATTGAGGGTTTTTTTCTAGGATTTGAACCCAGGAGACGATGACCGAAAATAATGTTATGGAAGAGATTTACATTGAGCATTGAGTGGCTATAGGTTAAAGAGAGAGACAGAGAGAGCAGGCTGTCTGAAACTGGTCCTTTGTGCTGGTTCAATGTTAGGTAGCTCCTGGGTAGAAACCTGATGATGATAAAATTGATAAAGATCTAGAACCAACCCTAGAAACAGCAGTGACGAACTTGGCGACGAGGGCCCGGACAGGCGCAACTAGCACATAGGCGGGCCTGTTCTTCACTTCCAGGTATTTCCGAACAGCCTCGGTGAAGTCTGCGTTGTAATTTCCATTGTTTGCCTCAAAGTAGAGATAGTAGAAGTATGCGAGCTGTGTGAATTGTCTTTTCTGCTTATCAACGACGTCAGATTTTTCATAAATTCTGAAAGATAATTATAATCAAAATGCTTTATTGTCCAGTCATCAACCGAAGAATAATACAATACAGTGTAATGATCTAAGCTTAAGGAATTAAATAAAAATAAAGATAAACACACATTAACATACTTAGATGCTGAATTGACAATTGATCAACGTGTGTTGTTGACTGCAATAGGATGCATGCTCAGCATAAAATGCTGCGTGATGAATGAAAAAAGAGAACATGCGAAGATGAAAAAAGTGATAAGACGTGAGACGCCAGACTTTTGTAGAATAAAAGTTTCGCTTCAGTCAGAAAGTAGCAGGAGTAGCAGATTGAACCCGCCTCTTCAATCTGCTACTCTGCTATAGTGCTATACAGGATGTTAAAAGACCGTCAACAGACCCGAAAGGCACGCATAATAGACAACAAAACAAAGTACTTTTCCCATAAATTATTGCTCAGTCTATGGATGGGTGACCGCTAGGGGCCATAATATATGAGCGCTTCCGTGCTTCGGAAGGCACGTTAAGCCGTTGGTCTCGGCTGTTCTTGATTAATAACCATCGTTAAGACAACTCACAGGTTTTTTTGCACGCAGGACGCTACTTTGATGACGCGTTCGTTTTTGCTCGCTAAACTGTCAACGCCGGGCTCAGACAAGACTTCCTCGTTGTTAACAACATCATCATCAGTGACAATGTTGCGCCAGAAGGTAGGGACGACCTCATCGTCATTACTCCAGAAGACTTTGGGGACATCATCATCGGTATTACGCCTGACGTTCTGATCACGATCATCGGCATTGACATCGCTGTGGAGTAGATGAGGGCGCACGCTGTGCCTTGCGCCGTACTCCTGACCGCATGATAGCCCAACGACGCAGAGTAAGACGATAACCAGGAAACCCTTCATTCTGAAATAATTTAATACGAGTAGACAAGGCTTAAAGGTTCAACTTCAGTAGCGTGACGGGAAATTGCATATTTAATTTCTATTTATTTAATTTTAGGTAAGATATCTTTTTTTAAGTTCAAAGTACCTGTTTACGACATTAAAACAGTATTATTTTGAACGTTTATAATAAGTTGAAAAAATTCACTCGGGACAGGACTTGAACCCGCAACCTCTTGCATAACGTGCAGGCGCTCTATTATAAATGTTTAAAATATTCCGTAGCATGGGGTAGTGCTTTAGATAAAACAAAAAGTATTATTTTGATTATTTTAAACAACGGAATTACAATACATCAGCTCATGGACTTTGGACGCACACAATTCCTGATTTCGGGGTAAGGATTATGCGGTGAAAAAGTCTTCTTTTCATGAAGAGATTAAAGTGATATTTTGATCAGATATATCATCCCTGTAATTTTCACAACCATTAACATTTTGTAATGAATAATAAATTGTAAAAGGCAAATGAAAGAACAGTACTCAATTAGGTTTTTTTTTTTTTAACAAGCAAGTTCTCGACATGAGCCATCACCCTATTCAAAATATGGGTGCTACTTATGAAACACTACTTTTTACGTTTCATATTTTTATAGTTTAATAATGTAGCTGACTTACCTTGCCTCCTACTACTTCGACTGCAATGATTACATTTTTATTAAGCCTGCTTTTATACACATTTTCGCCCTTTCTTAGGGTGTTTTTACATACGATTCAAGGTCATAAAATCTAAAGTAAATGTAGATATTAAAATCTTATGTCCCAAACACAAGCACAATATAATTTCAGTTCTATCTGTGTATGTCTTTGTCTCTAGATGCAGGATAAACTTGACTTATGTAAGAACAGAGCGAAAGACTAAAAACTAAATCAAACGAATAATAATTGGATTATTAAGAATATCAAATTCCATTTCAAATAGTTTTAGGTTTCCACTTTTGTTTGATACCATCATAGACATAATATGACATAATAATATAATTATGTCAAATCTTTACAATAAAATAAATTAACCGTTACCGTAGCGGAAACTAATATAGACCTTTGTTTGCTCAATAATTCCACTTATGTCGAGCGCGACAAGAGTTTTTATTTATTACCACTGTGTAATGCCGACCGTGATCAATTCTGAATGCATGCTGTGGCTGATATAAACGGGAAAGTCTTTTGATAATTTGTCTCGATTAAAATGTTTAATTACCATGAACTATTTTATTAAACGGTTATTATAATATACTAGCTTTTGCCCGCGACTTCGTCCGCGTGGACTACAGAAAAAGGATATATGCTTTACTTTGCTCCTAAGTGTAAAAGCGTGGTAATATGGCTTATGTGTTATTCTGAACTATCTGTCTCAACTATCTCTATTCCAAATTTCATCCAAATCCGTTCACCCGTTTCAGCGTGAAAGAGTAACAAACATCCATCTATCCATACTTACAAACTTTCGTTTACATATTACCCTTGCCTATTACGGGTTAAGTTATGGGTTATTTTACGGATATTCTGGATAAAGGCAGCTATGACATAGGTTGTAGTCGGTATAGTTATATATTTGTAAGGATTTTACAACACATATGAGGTAATCGATAAGTAGAGCAACATTCTAAGCGGTCACGCTGTAACCGATGAACTACGAGGACAATAAGGCCAATAATTGAGTTCTCACGCGCAAGGATGATCAGTTGACCATTGATCATACAACAACATAACTACCGTCACGCCTCATATCCTCCAAGGGGTAAGCAGAGATACCGCAACATCGAATTCCTTTTTAGATTATTATAATTATACAAGGTGTTTCAAAAGATCCTAACTGTTTATACAGGGTAATAGCACCCGGTGATAGGGATCACAACATAATTTTTTTTTGCTCTATGACGTCCGTTGATTTTTTAATTAGCTAATAACATGTGAACGCTGTGGTGGGAAAAAAGTATTTTTTTAAATATTGTTTTCATTAACTTTCACAACATTTTAACAACTCAAAGCTATGCAATTGCACCTAAGCACACAAACATATTTTTAAATGTGAACAAACCAAACCAAAAACAAAAAAGTTATGAAAAAACTTTCAATTTTGAGGTTATAAAATAGTAAAAAAAACAACTTTTTTTACAGTATTCACATCCTGTTGACCTGTAGGTTACACCCTGTAAAAAGAGTTAGAATGTTTTGTAACATGAATTTACCTATATACATATAAAAAACAGGCATATGCATGTTAATAGATTTGCCACTTATTTGAACCGATTAAGAATCATGGCCTGAACCCCTCAGTTTTTAACCGTTCACTGTAGTTTATCAATTATTTAAAAAAGTAGGAATATGAAATCGAAAGTTTTTCCACGTGTCCATAGTCACATTTGTCAAAAGTTGAATCTATTCTCTTACGATCATTAAAAATGTTGAAAAAGTTCGAGCGAGTTATGCAGGTCCGAGACATTCTTATGACGGATTTCCAAAACCATTAGGTAGGTATTATACCACGTAGGTAAGTAAAGTCGGCCACACGCTAGGATACCCCTTTTTGTTCGATTGGCGCCCTTATGCCGCGCGCAGTAAGAGCGGCCATGGGGTATCTGCGACTGTGGCCGACAGTACCTTATTTCACTTCTGGAAATGGCCATGAAGGGAATACCCTGCCTTAAATTATTATAGTAATTCTAAAAGGATAGGTAGATATTTATCTTTACCCTATTATTATAAGTAGTTTTGTGATATCTGATGACTTATGGATATTTTTGAAGTTTTAAACTTCCATTGTAGAGACGAAAACATGATTTCATCATAGATCGTAATCAACGCTTTCCATCGGCGAATCGGTATTCCGACAAAGCGAGGCATTATTGAGAATTAAATATCTTTTATCTTACAATTTCAATATTATCAGAAACCAGACTGCTAAGACGATAGTATCGGTACGAAGTTACGGTTATCTATCTGTCAAATCTGACGTTTGGACGTGTCGGCCATTGTTCAGAACGCGGCGGCCAATGGCAGCGGCGAGTTTGAATTTCGAATGTTTTTTTTATTTTTCAATTTCAATGGCCCATTGTCTTTTGCGTCCAGTCTTGTTGCGTCATCTTGTTGAGGGTTTAGTTTTCTCTCTGTTTCTTCTTATTCTTTTACTCGAATTTCGCTTTGTTCTTTTATTTATACTGCTATAAAAATATTTAACAATGCATGGGGTACGGCCAGTTTAATTCCTCTAATAATATCAAAGGGAAAACTTAATTTCATTCCGAAATCACACAGGCCGGACATACGGCTAAAAGCATTTTCTGCGACTCACCGACTAACCGGGCGGAAATTGGGGGTAATTTTAAAATTACCTATATCGGCCCAGTCACCCTCCTCCTTTGATCCGGGTGCGGCTATATTTTGACAGACAGTTTTTGGGGCGACTTAAAAGCTTTTAAAAGAAAAATTAGGGTTGTATCTACTTACCATTTTTTGCAATCTTTCTTTCTTTCCAGATTGACTAGTTGATAAAGGCCCGGTTTCTGAATTGAGAATTTTGCTAAGCAAATACTTAACTATCGTTCTGTCACGCTCTTTTGTGAGAAATCTGCAGAGACAGTACGATACTTACCTACCCATATGCTTAGCGAATTTCTCAATTCAGAAACCAGCAGACAGTCTGGCAAAATATTATCTAAAGATTAAGTAAGTATGTAAGTACTTAGTTTAAAAGCCATTGACCTTCTAAATCTTAAAACAAACATGCATTTAGAAGATTAAAAAAGAAAACTAAATGGCGAGCGAGGTGAGATATCGACAAGTATTATTAACATAAATCGGTCATCAACTCTTTAATGGATCGAATCGAAGAGTTATTATTTTATCTAAAAACGAGCGTCGAAATATTTACAAGGCGAAAACCGGCTCCGTATAAATAAATCAGTAGCGAGCGGCGCGTGCGCTGCTCCCACGGACCAATCAGAGGCGTCGGCACTGCCTTCAAAGGCAGTGGGCGTAGCCAGAGTAAAACCTTCGTGATCATAATTGCCTACCATTCTTTTAAAGATGGGCATTTTGATAAATCGCCTCTAAAAAAACTTAAAATGGGAATTTCGAAGAGTCATTCCTCAAGAAAGATGTGTCAAAATATTTTTCCTTTTTTTTTCTTCGGACGGATAATATGTCTTAATTTTCGGTTGGGTGGACGGATTAATAGCCCAAAGGGTATTATTTGCTGACTTTTACTTTTGTTAAGTGAAATTGGCCGGTTTCGGTCTAAAAGCATTGGGGCAGTGGCGTTGTTATGTCATTTCGGAAATAGTCCGGTCAAATTGCCTTTCATTCTGTCTCACTTCACTTTCTGTTGAGTGGTTTCGATCACTTTGTAAACTGGATATGGATGAACACATTTTCATTGTTCAGTTTAGCTTTTACAAAGAAAGGTACCTAAATATTACGAATGCAACTGAGCTAGTGGGACATGCAATGGGCTACATCTTACTTAGCTACTACTAGTTTAGGCTGTGTAAAAAAACTACTTTTCTATTTAGACATTTGTTTAATTACAAAATAAAAAAAATAAGACGAAAGGAGGTAGAGACTCTACCAACCTGTGATTCTTATCAACTGTTGTTCCAGCTGAAAAAAATAATTGTTTTTTACAGAATAACTACACTAAAAGCACAATGATTTTGCACACAAATTAAGGGTGGAAGATGTGGTCCAAGATAGTGAAAAGAGTGGCGAACAAAAAGAGACCCTTTCCACGCAAGAAGTTTAATTAAACATTTTTAGTTATACCTACATGGTGTTGCAGAAATGTCCTGTGACACTGAAAGTGGTCGCTTACGTAACTCACCAATACAAGCAACTTTTACCTACTATGGGGCCAAGTGCCAAATCTCGAAAAAATATCAGCTGTACCATATTAAAATTCGATACCCTACTGCACCAAATGTATGGAGCGACTCATATTTTTTTCGACATATTGCCTTCGTCCCATAGTAAAAGTTGTTTGTACCTATTTAATTGGTGAGTTAAGCGACCCCTTTCAGTGTAACAGGACCTTTCTGAAATACCCTGTAGAAGCAGTAGGTAACTCAAGAAATCGTGTCCTTACCTTATTCATGCTCCACCGAATACAGACAATGGACAATGCAATGTTGCGTTATAAGTTACAACGGACTTAAGTGATCATGTTTAAGGCCCGGTTTCTGAGTTGAGAATTTTGCTAAGCAAATGGGTAATTATCGTCCTGTCTCTGCAGATTTCTCACAAAACAGCGTGACGGAGCGATACAATAAAGATAGATATCTAACTAAAGAAATGCTTCCTTAGACTATGTCGTCGGACCATCTGGCTGGTAGTCTGCTGCAACTTACACAATAATACTCAACAGTAGATCATTGAAAGCTATCTTCCCACGGACCTCAAAGCAGACCGAAGTCTGCTGTCCAGATCCAGAGATAAGCGACCTCTCAAACAGGAGTCCAATTGTCTAACTTTAGCCTCAATCACGATATCTTTAAATTTTAAATAGGTAACTAGGCACAAGTTGTTACAAAAGATCCTAACTCTTTTTACGGGATCACAACCTAAATCTACCTTTGTTTTGCTCTATGACTTTCCGTTGATTTTTAAATTAATAAAATGTGAACGCTGTGGCGGGAGAGAAGTATTTTTTAAATATTGTTTTCATTGACTTTTACAATGTTTTACTACAACTCAAAGCTATACAAATGCAAGACACACAAGCATATTTTTAAATTTGAGCTTATACCAAAAACAAACAAGTTATGAACATTTTTATATTTTGAGGTTATAAAATAAAAAATGTATTTTTCAACTTTTTTTACAGAATTGACATCCTGTTGACCAGTAGGTTACGCCCTGTAAATAGAGTAAGGATGTTCTGTAACACGTTGTATAAAAGATATTTCTAAACTTAAACCGCATGTTTTTGACACGAGCTGTTTTTAAAAGCGATTCTAATTGTTATAGTCATGGCGATGAGCTACCAAAATCGCAAAATTGTTCACTCAATATCATATTGTGTTTTGTTTGACCGATCGCTTTTTGATCGATCGCTGTTTGACCGACCGATGGTTTTTACTCATTCGTTCTGTCAGCGATTACCTATGAAGTGTGTGAAGTGTGTAGAAAGTTAGATAATTCAGCCCCTGAATCCATCCGCCTGTTTTGTAGAGTTCAAGTGGCCAGAGGGCGTTGTTTTTAGATACAGCGGGCATTAGTCAGTCCAGTCCGAGTTGCATTATGATTATAGGGTTGCATTATTTTATGGATATAGGGTGTCGATTTGGTCAGATTTTCCGCAACAGCAATATAAAAAAAGTTTTTTGCAGCTGTCATTTCCACCACCTAGTAGGTATAGGAACGCAGAACTCTGAACGCGGAACGCAGAACTCTGGGCGGTGTGTGCGTCTATCATCTAACATAGCTAAAGATAATCAGTAAACCAAACCGCGACCGAACACATTGATACTTACAGCAAACAAGAATTATCCACATTGAGCTCTATGTCAGTAAACTCATGTGTCATAGTCATAATCATAATCCGACGTGGATAATAGCTGTGTGTGACGTTGTTTTGGGCAGGGTCGGACTGAGGGACCAGAAAAACATTTACCCGCCTACCAAATTTCATGACGATCCGACTAAATTTACTCAAGTTATTGTCGAACGAACATTCATACATGCAAACATACATACATACATACAAACATACATACAAACGCCGGATTGTTTAAGTAGACTCGGAGAACTTCGCTCGCTTCTCTTGCTCGTCCAATTATTTATAGTATTATTGGAATTGATCGGCATTCTCACTCGACTTATTTTCTTTCTCACTTTCTCAGCTCAAGTCAGCTCTATTGTTGACATGTGAAGGTAATCCTCGTAATATTACAAAAGACATATTACACCACGGTGTCATGAAATATTACCCATTACACGAGAGAATAAAGCATGGCACAAAGCATTTCATTACTTCAGATGACATGAAACATGACGTCATTGTAAACGACTTGAAACATGACATCATGGTAAATGACATGAAACATGACATCATGCTAAATGACATGAAACCTGACATCATGGTATCTACTATGATGTCATGTTTCATGTCATCTGGTGCAATGAAACATGGTATCATGGTATTTCAGCACACTTTCATTGCAGTACAGTTATTCATTTCATGACACCAGGAGGATAATCCCCGGGCATCTCGCATTCGACACATCTCGAAGGATAAAATAATGTTTGCGTCAAATGTCACATCTATTATCACAAACAAAAAAAATAAAATAAAATGAGACGAGACGAAACGAAACGATGAAAGAAAGTGTGCTGAAATACCATGATGTCATGATTAATGTCTTCTGGTGCAATGAAATGAATAATTTCATGACATGTCATGTTTCATGGCGTGTCATGTTTCATGACGTGTCATGTTTCATGGCGTGTCATGTTTCATGACGTGTCATGTTTCATTTCATGACGTGCTGAAGTGAATTGTCGTGTGTCATGTTTGGTGCCATGATATAAGGTAATATCACGAGGTATGAATGTCATGAAATATATCATGACTTCAAAGTGCACTGTTTCGCGCATGTCTGTCTACTCTATTGGGATGGGATGGTAGATGTAGCGTTTTCGGTAGATTAAAGTCCACCGAATTAAAAATTATTTTTTACTCGTACATTTCGTACGTTTTAACGTTTCTTTCGTCTATGGTCAAGTGAATGTCGCGTTAGCGTTATTATAATATTCGATTAAACAAAACCATACCGCGATATAGGTATCTAGTGCGCCATCTAGTGTTACGGAATACTAACTACATCTCGGGTATCATGAAAATGTATTTTTCATCTCCCAGGCTCGGAAAGTTTGCTGTTACTAGTACAAAATAGCCTTACCTTTGAATAGAAATTACAAAGTATATAAAATCAAAGCATGACTTTGCGAATTCAAATAGAAATTTATTAAAAACTTAGTCAATATGAACGCAACACCGTCAAGGGTAACCCCCTGGAGGACCCAAGATATCCTGGCTACAAAACCTGCGCGAGTGGTTGCAGCAACGTATCTACCGGCTCATTGTTTTGTTTGGCAGCTTCGAAGGACGAGGTACCCTGAACTTATCGCCAACCTCCGATAGGAGACGACACACAAAGAAAATGTTTCCGATATAGATAAATAACACTTACATACCTACAAAAAAATATTTACACGTGTTTCAGTTAAGTACTTATTTAAAAAAAAAACTGCCAAGAACGAGTTGCACTCGCGCACCGCAGGGTTCGGTACAAACTTGTAATGGAGAAATGAAATGGTAAGTATATTCAATTTTTCGTCATAAATAAAAACTATACCTACTTACATCGTAAAAATAATTACAAATCTAACCCACCCGGACCTTACCCGATCCAAAAGTCCTCAAGACTTTTGCCGTGTTTAGATACACTATGTGTCTACTGTCAGGAAGACCCGCAAGTTTTAATCTCATTCAAAAACACTTCGGTTTTATTATCTCTACCTAGTAAAAATAGCATGATAGAAGAAAAGAGGACTACATATTTCCAGTTTTTACAACTGGCAACGACCCCAAACAATGACAACGAAAGGGGAAAAAAAAATCTAGCTACAAAAGTTTTTTTTTCTCCTCTAAATCCGTCCCTGTTTCGTCCTAGCCTTGTTTACTTACAACCAATTTCACTAATGGCACACCGCACTAATAGAAAGTTTTTTCAACCACTCTTCACTACTAGGTGCGGTAGTGGTGCCTTGTGCAATTTTCCGCGTCATAGAGTGTTTGAATCATTCATGAGGAGTGCGATATTGCGGGATGGCGGTAACTAGGAAGTAGCTCAAATCTAAAATCAGGCGTTATAAAAAAAAAAATGTATGCAACCAATCACCGGCGCCATTAAAGAAGTCCCTTAGCTTAGCAAAGTCTATTCCAATAAGAACCAAAATTCTTGCGGGACTTCTTTCTTGACGCCAGCTCAAGTTGTAAGCTGTGTATGATGATGTTAGTTTTTTTGTAGGTAATTTATATACATATCGTGGCATTTCTTACATAAAATATTGTTATTGCAAGAATAAACAGGTATTTTTTCAAACCTTGTATTAGTAAAGTTTTTAACTTTAATTCTGTTTGCCAGACAAAGCACTGGATATTGGATGTAATGTAACACACTTAAGATCATTTAGGTATTTATTCAAAAACATATTTACATGTCAAACTATAAAACATATCAACAAAACAAAACAAAACTGGTTACCTCCTACAAAGCCCATCCAAACTGCATCCGAATATAAATCCACACAATGTGTAATCCAAAGTAGCTAGATTCGACTCCCCGTTCGTACACAGCATTATAACAAAGACCAGCCATACAGATCTCTGATGCTGAGCTAAAGATCCGCTGGCATGGGCCAGTTTTTATTGGTTTCCTCACCCTCCAATATTCTTGCATTTGGATTTGGAAACAGATTTTATACGTTGATTGAAAAATGTGGTTTTTAGTTATGGTCGGGTAAATTGAGGGTGCTGTGTTTAACCACGTGTATAGTTGTATGTAAGTTGTAGCCTGTAATGTACAGGCTACAGTCTAGGAAACCCCATGGTAGTTCTTACCGCGCACGGCATAAGGGCACCAATCGAACAAACAGGGGTATCTTTGCGTGTGGCTGACTGTACCACTTGTTCTCAGAGAGACCACAGTGAGCGAGTGTATTGCTTTACAAATTCACAAATGTATCTTTGAAATAAATTAATGTGATATACAAGGTGTTACAAAAGTACCTAACTCTTTTTACAGGGATGACAACGTAATCAACGACAACGTTCTCACCCGGTGATAGGGATCACAACGTATTTTTTTTTTGCTCTATGACGTTCCGTTAATTATTAAATTAATAAAATGTGAACGATGTGGCGGGAGAAAAGTATTTTTAAAATATTGTTTTCATTGACTTTCACAATGTTTTAACAACTTAAAGCTATGTAAATGCACCTACACGCACCAACATATTTTTAAACTTGAGCTAAAAACAAAAACAAAAAAGTTATGACAATTTTTCAATTTTGAGGTTATAAAATAAAAATTGTTTTTTGCAACTTTTTTTACAGAATTGGCATCCTATTGACCAGTAGGTTACACCCTGTAAAAAGAGTTAGGTACTTTTGTAACACCTTGTATAGGGTACATGGCCTGGTGCACGTTTCATATAACTGACATAAAATATTTTATTATGACAATTCGACATAGATTGCGTAGTCGATTTGACATGAGGTTACAAAAAAGGTTTGTTTACAAACCGACCTATCAATAAAATATTTATGTCAGTTAAATGAAACGCGGGCCTGGGCGACAACTGGCGCACAAAAAATCTGGCACTAGTGCGTCATTTTGCACACATTCCAGTGCCAGTTGTCGGCTTCAAAAATCACTAGTGGTCAAATGACACATCTTGTGTTACAGGTGGCAGATATGTGATTCTTCAACTGGGTATCGAACTTGGACCTATGTGTAGAGTCGTAGAGTCAGTGTACTCTTCATTGACTAATTAACTCTTTATCGCCTCTACATTGACTCTTTCACTCTTCGTTGAGACTCTATCACTCTACATCTCCACATTGACTCTATTACTAAGTACCTACTCCTTGACTTTAATTTTTACATGACAGCCGATTTTTACAACATAGACAGTAAATATAAATCATTGCAAAAACACCCAATCACACCAAGCAAACACGAAAATAAAATACGCACACAAAATTGCTTTTAGCTAAAACCTTGCTTATCAATCTCACCATCAATCTTTATCCCTCCATTACCACAGGAAACGGAAGCATTCGCAAATCTATTTATCATAGACGAGAAAGAATGGGAGAAAAAAAAACAACCGCAAAAAGCGTGCCATTTTTCCGCGCGCGCCGGAAGTTTCCGCCATAATTTTCAATATGGCTGCGGTAATGGAGGGAAATTCTTTGCGATTTTTATTTTACCTTCCAAATTACATAAAAGGTGCGACGTTATGAAATACCTACTTATTATCGTACCTAAGTAAAACACAACAGTGTTTCGTAAGTCATGAACTCATTGCAGAGTTATAAATAAAGGTACAGATAAAGGTAAATCCCACCAAAAACATTGTCATGTAAAAATGTTGCCAAGACTAGACCATACACCTCGCACTGTCAAAAATTTATGAGATCTCATGTAGAGCCAAGCTTCTAACTCTACACGCCCTAACAAGCCCAAACTTCACAAACTCTACACCTTAGTCAAAAATTTTGGCATAAAAATATCTAAATCCAAATCAAAATAGCTCAAGTAATTATTTGTATTTTCTAAAGCACTAACCCGAGCTATAGAACTCTTTTTTTATCTTTAAATTGCGGGTTCAAATCCTGTCCCGAGCGAATTTTTCATCCATATTAAAATATTTGTAAAGCTCAAGTAATTAATAAAAATTATGTAGACGATTGGGGCGGGTTGCGATCGGTGGTAGGCAGGGAAAATGAATGAAAAGACGATTTTGATAGTAAAAAGGAAATGTGAAAAATGTGCGCTTGCGTGCCGCTGGTGTAATAGGTTATCTGTCAAAAAAACTTCGCCCGCGGTCCGCTTGGAGCGCGGGCGTCGCATGCACACACACAGCGCCACGCACCCACACACACACGAGTATTTATTTAACGTTCCGTTACTTTCACGCTCCATTCCCAACATCCTCCCCCTTAGTGCTGTCTTCGCAGCACTCATCATGGACTGGTAGGGGTACGATACGCGTTGCGGGTCTCTGTCGAATGCCCGATCTGGTCTTTACCTCGACTATCCTCACCCTTCCGTCCTTGCCTGGGTGGGTTTTCACCACTCTGCCTCTCGGCCAGGTGTTGCGAGGACTGTTGGGGTCGACGATGAGAACCAGGTCTCCTTCTCGCAGCTGGTATCCTTCTTGTGTCCACTTTTGTCGAGGCAGCAGAACGGGAAGCACCTCCTTGAGCCATCTCTGCCAGAACATCTCTGCCAGTCGTTGGGCTGCGCGCCAATACTTCCGTAGGCATAGGTCGGCATCTTCAAATGCGCCCAGTAAAGGTAATGCAGATGGTGAGCCTAGCAAAAAATGGTTTGGGGTGAGCGGTTCCTCGCTGTTGGGTTCGACGGCCACGTGAGTCAGCGGTCTGCTGTTTACGAGGTTCTCTACCTTAGCCAGGAGTGTCATAAGAACTTCTTCTTTAGGGGCTCGCTCTTTTAGTACAGTTTTCAGCGCCGTTTTTACTGATCGGATAAGTCGCTCCCATGCTCCGCCCATGTGAGGGCTTAAGGGGTGATAAAATGCCACTGCATTTCGTTGTTTACGCCGAATTCCGATAGGCGTCTCTGATCGATATCTTGCATGCATTTCTTTATTTCTGCATCAGCGCCTCTAAAGTTGGTGCCATTATCTGAGTATAGTAACTTTGGCCATCCACGTCGCGCTGCCATGCGCCTGAGTGCCATGATCATGGAGTCTGTGGAAAGTGAGGGCACCAATTCTATATGTATGGCGCGTACAGTTAGGCATGTAAATAGGACACCATAGCGTTTTTCGTGCCGGCGGCCAACTGTGACGTCCATGGGTCCAAAAAGGTCGACACCCGTACAGGTAAAGGCTCTGTGGTTGTGCATCAGTCTCGCTTCAGGCAGGTCACCAAGTCGTGGGGGTGCAGGCTGTGCCTTCTTGATTCGACACAGTAGGCATTTTGCGGCGACTGTCCTGACGGTTGGCCGAAGTCGCGTAACCCAGTAGCGCTGTCGCAGTCTAGTTATGACAGTTTCATTGTTTGCGTGTGCAGCGTTACAGTGGAAGTGCTTGACTATCAACCTGGTTACGTAGTGCCGTCCATCAAGGATCACCGGGGCCTTTACATCACTCTCGACCCGCGTGACTGCATTAATCCTCCCGCCAACACGAAGGAGTCCTTCGTTGTCCAGGTAAGGGGTTAAAGTTTGTAGCTTACTGTGTTTGTCAATGGCTTTGTTTTGTTTCAGGCATTCTATCTCATTTGCGTACGATTCTGACTGGGCGTGTCGCAAGAGAATTATTTCAGCTTGTTTCATCAAGGTGCAATCTAGTATGTAAGCTTCACTACTGTTATTTTTCAGATTTTTCAGCTTCTTGATACATAAAAGCACAGTAGCCATAGTGCGCAACAATCTCATCCACGATGAGAACCGGTCGGCCTGCGGTACAGGAAGGTAAGTACATGTTTGGTTTGTTATACATACAGTGTGAATTTTTTCTAACATCTCTGTGTTTATTTTTGTTTCAGGTTCCATCATCGGCCAGTGCTCGGAGGCTTTATGGAGGAAGGATGGCCCGCAGATCCACTCACAGTCGTTGGTTAGGCTGTAATTATTTTTCTTCGTTGCAGCGTCGGCGATGTTCATGGCGGTAGGTACATAGTGCCATTCTCTTATCGAAGATAAGGAGTCTATTTCGCCTAGGCGGTTAGCGATGAAAGTTTTATAAGTTCTGCACTCGTTGCGTATCCAGTGTAAAACTACGCTCGAATCGGTCCAATAATATTTTTCGTCGGCTTTCAGCTTATGCTCGATCTCGATAGTTTTGGCTAGTCGGCATCCAATGAGAGCAGCCTGTAGTTCCAAGCGCGGAATCGAGGTAGGTTTTACCGGCGCTATTCGACATTTGCTTCCGATAAATGCCACGGAAATATCTCTCTCATCTCTTGTTGTCAGTCTCCAGTAAGCGACCGTCGCGACGGATGATAGCGACGCGTCGCAAAAAATATGCAATTGCAATAATTTGTTGTTGCCAGACGATTTTGAGCGTTGTGACTGGGTAGTAAAGTACCATCTGGGTATGCGAATTTCTTTTATTGATTCGAGTTGCAAAATCCATTCTTTGAACGAGTTTGCTAATGGAGTAGGTATGACGTCATCCCAGCTGACGTTATTTTTCCATGTTTCTTGGAGTATTATCTTCGCGGTGATAAGGAATGGGGCAAGCAGGCCGTAGATATCGAATATTGACATAGTTATTTTCAGGACTTCTCTTTTCGTAGGAGGTCTGCTTGCATCGAGTATCTCTTTAGGTATTCGTTCAAGTGACAGATCAAAACCGATGGAGTCGCTCGCTGGGAACCATAACATCCCAAGTGCCCTCTCGGCGTGATTTTCTGTTTTCAACCATATGGCGTCATTGCATAAGGTTGCTTTTGGCATGGTCATCAGTACGTTAGAGTTATTACTGACCCAATTGCGTATTTCGAAGCCACCCTGTTTATGGATGTAGGTGATATCTTGTATGACTTGTATGGCTGTTTTTTCGTCGTCATGGCTATGTATGTAGTCGTCCATGTAGTGGGCTGTCAGGATCGCGTCGACAGCCTCTGGCATCTCTTTCTCGAACCTTTGAGCGTTTGCATTCTTGACAAATTGCGCTATGAATGGCGAGCAGTTGGCGCCAAAGATCAGTGACGTCATAGCGTATTTTCTCATAGGTTCCGATGTCTTTTGGTCTCTCCATAAAAATTGAAGAGCGTGTTGATCTTCCGGCCTGATCTTGATTCTTAAAAACATGTCTTTGATGTCTCCGACTACACCAATAGGTTTTTCTCGAAATCTCATCATTATTCCCAACAAGGACTGGTATAGGTCGGGTCCTTGAAGAAGGTAGTCATTTAGTGAGTGACCTTGAGATCTGGCCGCAGCATCAAAAACAAGACGTAATTTCTTCTTCTTGGGGTTGTCGACCCCAAAGTGCGGTAGGTACCACTCTCGCGCAGGTGACTCTTCGTGTTTCACTTCTCGGGCATAACCGTTTTCGAATAGATGGTTGACTCGTTCGCGATAGCGCTCGGCATATTCGGGGTTCATTGACATCTTCTTTTCAACGTTTCGAAGTCTTTTTGCGGCGCAGTTGTATGAGTTTTGCATGGTTGCGCTTTCGTCTTTCCATGGCAGTCCGACTTCCCATTGATTTTCAGATAGTTGGATGGTTTTATTGAGAGTATATACAGCTTGTTGATCGAGTTTATTTTCACGTGGTATCAGTGAAATACCTATAGCTTCGAACTCAAAGTAGCGTCGGACCTGTTCGTGTAGTAATAGGTCTGAGTCGGGGGCGCTTGTGTCGAAGTTTGTTGATAAAAACATTACGTTGGATGACTCGTCGGCGGTGTATGTAGCATGATCAGCTGATGGCGTGACGTCACATGATAGGGCGCAAACAGCGCCGTGTATGCACCAACCCAGCGCTGTGTGAGTAGCATGGGGTTGGTTTTTCTTGCCCATTATGACTTCAAGGGGTGCGAGTAAGTGAAAGTTGTCCTGCCCAATCAACAGCTGTGGTTTTATTTCGCCTTCGCCACAGTATAGGCAGTTTTGTAAGTCTCGCAAGTGGTCATAATCTGAGACGTTGATGTTAGTCTGAGTGGGCAATTGAAGCTCGTTGATTTTGCGTGCTTTAATTTCATAGTTTTCTCCAGTTTTTGTCAACAAGGAGAATTCGACGCGTTCGCTGGTGCACGTTATTTCGCCAGTATTTAGGGCACCGCGTATCCTCATGGTGTGCTTTTCGCCGTGCAGCCCCGCGCGCTCGGCGAGCTCCGCGGATATCAAGGTCACAGTGGCGCCGTCGTCGAGTAGTGCGTGCGTAGGTATGCATCCGTTGGGGCCGTTCACACAAACTTTCACGGTTTTCAGTAAAACAACAGGATTTCTTACTGCGGTTGTGTTTGCTGGCATCTTCGGGCTCGGATATCACTGGCAGACCGTCCGTTGCTGAGCTTGTTGGCTTCTTCCAGTGCAGCAAGCTATGATGGGGCTGCTTACATTGATCACATGTAGGGGCGTTGCATAGTTCTCTGTCGTGCATTGATGATAAGCACTGATAACATAGTCGTTGCGATTTGACAAAACGCCACCTGTCGCGTCGCATAGCCCGTTTGAAAAGCTTGCATTCGGTGAGTGGATGCTGGTGTTTGCGACAAAACTTGCAATTATTATTATTCTCGACGCTGACGACCATGGCTCGGTGATGAGATTGGTGAGGAATAAAATTCCTTTTGTAGGTATCACTGTTTTGTAGGTTTATGTAGCTGATACCTGCAGTTGCCGTTTTGGTTGCTTCGCAAAATAGGAAATTAGATAGAAGTTCCATCTTTGGTTTGTTTACGTCTCTGTTTTCAAACAAGTAGTCGGCCCACTTGGTTATGAGGGGGCTCGGCAGCTTTGTCAATACTGTTGTTACCAACTCAGGACTGTTCAAGTAAGTAACATCCATGGCGCGAGCAGCTGTAGTAAAGTTCTGAACCTTTATTGCAAAGCTTACTATTTGTGTGTGATAAGTTTGTGGTAAAGGGTGCATTTTCTTTAATTGTGCAACGATTTTGCTTATGATGGTTTCAGGTCTGCCGAATTGTAGTTCTAGGGTTTGTATGACGATGCTTGGAGACACTGCACCCATCAGCAGTGACAACACTGCTTCCTTTGCCTCGCCCTTCAGGCACTTGCGCAGTCGCCACAAATTTTCTGTTTCGTTGTACTGACACATAGTAGTAGATTCGTTGTAGGCCTGCTTAAATTGCATCCATTCCAGCGGGTCGCCGTAGTACGGAGGTAGGTCTTTCGATGTTGCGAGACGAGACAATAGTTGACCATAACCGACTTCAGGG
Source organism: Zelleria hepariella (assembly GCA_949319315.1). Lineage (NCBI taxonomy): Eukaryota > Metazoa > Arthropoda > Insecta > Lepidoptera > Yponomeutidae > Zelleria > Zelleria hepariella. The sequence goes on along the minus strand of OX439383.1, from coordinate 21,249,459 downwards.
TGTGCTGTGTTTGTTTCAGGGGCATTGTTTACCATAATGCTGCGTGGGGCGACCGTGTTTGAGCCATGATTGCTGTCGCCGCCGCCGCCGTGACGCGAGCCCTCGGTTTGTTTACAGGTAGCGCGCAGTTGCGGATAGGTATTTGTTTCAGGGTCGTTGTGTACCATAATGCTGCGTGGGGCGACCGTGTTTGTACCATGATCGTTGTCGCCGCCGCCGCCGTGACACGAGCCCTCGGTTTGTTTACAGGTAGCGCGTAGTTCTGGATAGGTATTTATCACTTTCTCTTCTTTTTCAGGTTGTTCGAGGGTGACACTTTGTTCCAGCCATTCGTTGACACGGTTTTCACATGTTTGCACTGAACGAACACTAACACTGGAGCGAGCTTCATCGTCAAGCGCGGCTAGATCTGCCGCGAGTCGTGAGTCGATAAGGGCTAGCTTTATCTTCGCTTTTTCCTCTGCAGCTTTCAGTTCGAGTTCTTTCTTTCGCGCTGAGATAGATGATGATGAGGCTGAAAGCCTGCGTGACGGTGGGGGCTTCGGAGCGGGTTCCGTTTTGATACTGCCGTTTTGATCTTTGGTTGGCTTTGGTTTTTCCACTATTTCAGAGTGCGTCTTCATTGGTTTCTCTTCAGGCGCCGTCGTTGCTTGTTCATCCATTCGATATTCACTACGTGTTTTGACCATTCTGCGTAATGATGGGCTATGGTACATGACGAACGACGGAGACGGTGTGCCTTTAGTCCAATCGTGATCCGTCTCGAGGACCAGCTTTTTGTAGACGATTGGGGCGGGTTGCGATCGGTGGTAGGCAGGGAAAATGAATGAAAAGACGATTTTGATAGTAAAAAGGAAATGTGAAAAATGTGCGCTTGCGTGCCGCTGGTGTAATAGGTTATCTGTCAAAAAAACTTCGCCCGCGGTCCGCTTGGAGCGCGGGCGTCGCATGCACACACACAGCGCCACGCACCCACACACACACGAGTATTTATTTAACGTTCCGTTACTTTCACGCTCCATTCCCAACAAATTAAGAATAAAAAAAACATTCTCCTCACAATTAAATGATTAGGGTATTCTCTTATTTATTTATCGCTAATTATTTTATCTTGTTATGCTCAAAATACTCTAATGTATGCTGGAGCAGTGTCCTGTGTAAGTAAGAGCTGCAGTCCAATCGACTGTGTGGTCCAAAAGTGGACATAGGTGATGAATTGATGATTGTAGATCTTGTAGATCTCAAAAGTTGTTTCCCTGCGCCTACCATACCAAAAGGTAGGCCGCTTCACCACCATTCCTTCCACAGTCCCCAACAATAGTATCCATTTGGCGCCACGCGCGCCCCACGTGACCGCCACGTGACGTCCAAGATGGCGGCCGCTTGACAGTCATTAGAAATGTTTTGTGCCGATCAGATTAATGTGCGGCGTAAGGTTTTAAATTCGGGAACGGTCTTCGGAAGCGCCGGGGCGTGGTGCGCTACTTGGTGATTGTAGAAGTAGTTCTTTCTCTTCCTAGGGTGGACCCGGACCTTCCATAGACAAGACCAGAGGGAGTGTGATAAGAGAACCAGACTGCAACACTGATTTCTACTCAAATTCGTTCCCTGTGCGTGAAAAGTTGAAAACACAAAAAATAAATACCTACTAGGTACACCAATCTCACACTCTGCCGTGCTACCAATTCAAGTTTCCCTGCTGTTATGAAATCGCTCGTAAATTTATTTTTTTCACAACGTGTTAAGTCAATAGATGACACAGATAAACACAAGTACCTACCTGTTCTAAACTAACACCTAACATTGCTAGGCTAGCATGAATGAAGACGTTATCACGTTTTAAGGCTCCGTATAAGGCTAACTAGCGCCACCAATGTTGAAAAAATCATATCTTCCTACAGAAGAAGTTTCTGAAAAAATCCTAAGATGAGCTCATGCGCCATGCTTTTCTAGATTTTTAAGTGTAGGTACCCAACTCAATTTCTAGTCTTAAGCTAAAAAAATTTCGATAACCGCAAAAAACGGCCGCTTTTGGCGGTTATCGAAAATTTTTTAGCTTAAAAGTAAATTTCGAAGAGGGTATCTACACTTAAAAATCTAGAAAAGCATGGCGCATAGGCTCATCTTAGGATTTTTTCAGAAACTTCTTCTGTAGGAAGATATGATTTTTTCAACATTGGTGGCGCTAGTTAGCCTTATACGGAGCCTTAAGCTAATTCAATTTACCATCTACGCTATAAGTGTCACTCGTAAAAGAGAAGTCAGGATATTACACTGCCATGGCGCGTAAAATTATTTCATGTCCACGCTTCGGTTAATGTTTCCGCCTTGGATGAATGGCTGGCTAATTATTGTTTTGGACCCCTTTTCAGTTGACAATGTCTGAGTAATAACTGTTTACGTAGCTTTATTCAAATTGGGATGGAACGCATCGCGAAGAAATCCTTTTGTGTAAGAATTGGAAGTCTGACGCGAAAATGATATCAGTACGAGGAGGTGTCAATCTCAAGGATGTATAATGGGTACACAACTCATATCATAAAACAAGTCTTATTGTGGTTTTCAGTATCAGTATATATCAGTATATTATAGATTGGAAGAAAGCACTAACATAAGAAACACCACTTTAAAAATAAATAATAACGATAAAATAATCATAATCACACATTTCCATCTGCAATGTAAAGTCTCAGCCCCATAACGCACCCTTGCGGTACACCCTCGCAACGTCAGTTTTAATCAACTAACGCGGGGTGTGAAAACTAAACACAGAGGGGCTTGGCGTTCCCATATCGATAGTGCAAGTAAGGAACAACATCGTGGTTTTTTTAAACCTAAAGAACCATCAATTTACGGTTCTGATATTCCAGTCAAGGTTGTCCTTGTCAAGCTAAGCAGCTGCATTAGAGAGTCTAGACTGCTAAATTTAATGAAGAAGATAACACTAAACATTAAGAAGATAACACTGAGAAATGAGTGAATAAATAATACGTCTAGACATCAAAGATTTATTTAGGTAGGTAATTTACAAATTTTTGCCATTTAAATGTATTAGAAAAGTTTGGGTGCAACGACCAACATCATCTACAAGTCTAAACGCAAGGAAGACCGCTAATACAACAAAACGTTACCGTCGTCTTTTTAATGAAAACGACAATCACGGAAATTGTAAATACAAATAATTATACGTTTACCAAACTTCACAACTTTACCACTGCCGGACAAGCAGAAGAGTTTGAATCTTAGTGTAATGTTATTAAGGATTTTAGGAAAGGTAAAGTTAAATTGGTTTGTCAACAACAATGTGAGGGAAATCTGATTCAGTGATAGTGGGCGATGACTTTCTGATTGGAACTGTTGTCCGGCGTGTGCTATTTGTTTGTTCGTGGCTTTTTTGATGTGAAATACGTGTTTGGGGTGTATTCCCAAAATGCGTTGATTACACGATGATAATTATGTTTCCGGTGAATGGTGGAAGGACTTAATAAGCATAGAAGTTATTTTACTCAATGCATGGTTTCTCTTTGCTTTGATGTATTTAGAAAGGCAAGTTTATCAGCAAGTATGACATTTTGCACAAACACTCCCTAACTTTAGGAAACTCCCCAAAAGTATCGTAGGTTAACACAAATTTCAGACAGTCTTTGTGAAAATGAGAGAGTCAGTCTAGGTAGCTGTCAATAAACAACACTAATCGTTAGTTCAATCATGTGTTCCATTTGAGCCATATTTTTGCAATGTTTGTAAATTTTACAAAGAACCAAAGTTTATAGAACATTAGTGGACCCATTATTGTAGAGTAGACAAAACATATTTTTATACAGTACAACAAGATCCTAAACATATTCAAACCCTTTTAGATACCTATTTCAATCATTACAAAACATGCAAAGTGAACAATTGATCGATCCTACTTCATTGCGAGCCAAGGGGGCACATATTTTGTGAATTATAATTATAATTGCACAATGAACTAAAAACTCTTTTAATAATTAATATTCATGAATATCGTATAATGTTTTCTTTTCACTTGTCAGTCATATTGCCCTCGGTGGTTTTTTGCGTGTGTGTGTTCCATTGTAGTCATGTCATAAACGTATAGAGTTTTGATACTTTTACTTTTAAGTCATCGGAATTAAGTCATCGTCATCACATAATAGGAATGGCCTAAATTAGACATACATTTATTTACCGATTGTAGCTAGCCCAGACTAAGGGTGGTATTAATAGTCGCCTGAAATCACGTACCTGATATCGATCTCAAGTAGGTGAATTCAGAAAAGTCAAATGCTAATGTCAAGCCTTTGCTAATGTCAAACTTGAGTAGCTGTTAGCATATTAATAGACACTATCTTGAGATTGACATTGAAATTAGCAAAGGCTTGACATTAGCATTTGACTTTTCTGAATTCGCCTAATTGAGTTCGATCTTGAGTCGACGACTATTAATGCCACCCTAAGATTTATAAGATTATTTAAATAGGTCAATGAATAACGATCAATACAGTCATAACAGTGCCGTATGTGACTGACTACTGAAACACAAAACGCACAGCCTAAACCACATCCTTGCACACATAAACTAAGGAACTCTTAACAATGAATTACCCTATCCCATAAAACCTAGGTCATGCAACAATTAGTTCAAATTAAATTTAGGTCAAACGTCCATAGGTGAATTTGTAAATTCAGGTCAAACAAGTTTAGGTCTATAATGATATTATGTAACCCGTGTTGCTGACCATGACCTAACTTATTTCTCAAGTATCAACACCACAAGTTCCCAGTACACAGTAGCACCATGCCATGTGCGCTCGCGCAGAGCAGAGGCCCAATAGCCATTGAGTGGAGGGGTAACCACTTCATACCGAGATCAGGGGTATTATTGGTCTTTTGCTGTGTAGAGAGATATACTGAATGGGCATCGTCAAATCCTATTTTTTATTCTATAAATCGAAAATATAGACAAATATAAGAAACTAATTTTAATATTTTCTTAATTTTTTATGGTAATATTTTTTTAATAATTATTTAAAATTTCTAAAAGTTTTGTGTATGACGTCACCATTGGCATTATGTATACTAAGTTCATTGCATTCATTCATGCTTTTAAAAAATAAAAATATGTTAACGTTTGACAAATGTCAGTGTCAAGTCAACAAGAAGGTCATTTTCTCAGTTATTTGACACTTTTGACAGTTGTTTTTTTAAATATTTGTAGGCAATGAAACTACCGCATTAGAGGCTGTGATGACGTCATCGAAAGAAAAATTAAGTAAACATATTTGGCGATAAATATTAATAATCCGTTTTAATTTAACTTATTTAAACCTTCGATCAAGGATAAAACTAGATACAACATAGAACTCTGAAATGTGTCTGGAAAAATAGATGCCCAAATTGCCTTTGGGAGCTTATTTGCAATAAGGGATTTTCTGACAGTTCTTAAGTTGTAGTTCCAAATTTGTAACTAGATGTCGCTGACGAGACATGTTCTTTTTTTATGCCAGTTCGCGCTCGTTGGCCTTCGAACATACGTCCAAACACATTTAGGTATTAGTTGTGTAGCAAAATGAAGTGTTTCCGGATTTACCATTCACTCATACAAGAACAGTAACAAAGTTGTGCACTTTTTCATGTACTGTAAAATGGAATGACGGCTACGACGATGAAAATTGAAGTCACAGAGCAATGAAGTGAAGAAGTATTTTCGCTGTAGTAAGCACTAATTTACTTTGTGATAGAAAACATGTCGTATCAACGCCATCTGTCACAGCTTTTAGAACAATTTTTTTATTTTTTTTAGCTGTCAGAAAATCCTTAATTAAAGTAAAACTGTACACTAATGCAATAAGGTTGAAATTCGAATATTAGACGTATGGTCGAAATGATGTTTCGTATTGTTCTATTGCTGATATCTTTTGTTTCTGTGGCGACAAGTTTTTATTGTGATTTTAAACGTAATGCGGATTCTATGGGATTTAGTTCGGTGATTTAAACCCCTAATAGTAATCAGTATCCCTATTCCTCGAAATGGTTTTCAATTTACGACAATCGATGCCTCACTGATCCCATTGGCCCATTGGCATGACGTTAGGTTAAGAGCTCGTTATAAATATTTCTGTCTATTGCGATCTCTGTAGGTCAAAAGAGTATGAGAGAGCATTGTATCGTGTGCATGTAGATCTGTGATGTAGGTAGAGAAATGGTCTTGTGCAGCTTACGGGTGATCATTTCAACCATCTAGCTAGTGTGAAGTACACACGACAGCACGTCAGAGTGTACACTTTTTTCGCCCGTAACGTAACCGTGTACGCGTCGACGTGCTCTCTCGTGTACAACTGCGCGCTGCAGCTGCATAAATCATGTATTCATAAATAATATTCAAAGGCCTAAATTAGGGATAGTAAAGAAGTAATATTTACATGAAGGACCATACGAACTCAACTCACAACGCTTGTGAGTTGAGTTCTTCAGCCATGACCACCAGAGACATGCAGAGGTGCAGATAATTTGCGTTAAAAGGTCTTTTAAAATTATGGGTGGTGGTTGGTGACAACGGGCAACAGTTACTTGTACGGATTTACAATGGCATGTCCAACACGACCGAGGCTTACCTCACGGCAAAAGAGTTGTACCAACCCACTACAGTACAAGCACAACACTCCATTGTGTTCGGTCGACTCGACGCTGCTTATTTTGGGTTTCAGCTTAAAAGCTTAGTGGGATAATTAATTAAAAATTTTGAAAGCACCACGATACGCGTTGATGTCTTTTGTTCTACCTGTCAAAATCACTGACAAAAACTTGTTAAATTCGTTTTATCTTTTTTGCTAATCCGCCACAGTCACAGATACCCCATGGCAGCTCTTACTGCAACAAAAAGGGGTATCCTATCGTGTGGCCAACTGTACACAAGAAAGCACGTAGACCCTTGCACGCGTGCACTCTATTTAGTGACGTTACGGACGACTTTGCAATGAAAGTGTAAGCGTCTACGTGCTGCGTGCGTACAATCGACAGCAAGTCATATTTTACAGTTTTGTTGTAAAGTCGCCTTGAATAACTAAGTAGAGTCCACGTGGGTAAAGGCCGACTGTATTACCTACAGGCAGGGAACATGGTAGCCCTATATCTTCCAGTGACATATATTTTTTCTAAATATGCCTAACACTATGGCTCCACCAATAAATCTTCTCGGCCAGCATTTCCCAAACTATGGGTCGCAATAGGTTGCAAGTTTGCAACCCAATGTTGGATGCATCATTGATTTACAAGTCTGTTGCTGCGCGCACGCTGTAGGTACCCGGAACCTCAAATACAGGGCGAAAGGGACAAGTGAGTGCGTAAATAAAATCTACAAAATCGAGGTTTTGTATTCACTAAAAATTGGTCCAATTTTGAAATTTTTTCATCACTTATCACAAGGAACTACTTGATGTTGGACCATTTTGTTGTTTTAATTTAACGTGGTCGAATCATAGTTTTGGTTAGAAACGGGTCCAATCGCGGTTAGTTTCGAACAAAAAATTATATGTTTGAATATCGGGGGTTTAGTTGGTGCGTAAATCATTAAAAGTTACTGTTGTCAACATTCACCATTCAAAAAGTTACACCATTCAACTGATGTCAAAAAGTTCAAAATACGAGGTGAGTCCCGAATTTTGAACTTTTTGTTCGCTGTCCTGTCAACTTTGGGAACCGTTATTGTAGGCACACGACACGCCAACCTTTTGCACGGTTTTTTGTCCTCGTCTGGAGACTGCGGTCGTCATGGCGACGTGTTGTCGCAGATTCGAGTGCCGGATATCGACGGACTGCCCCAGATGTCGGAGGCGGCTGTAAAATTGGCACACTTGATGCTTTTTTTGGAAGTTTCTTCAAGATAAAACACTTTTTCTACGAGTCTAGTGTCTTGGGGCAAATAATTTTATTGTTTTATATTGTCTCACATTTAGTATGTTAATCCACAAGTATTCGTGTTATCTCTTTCTGTAGGTAATTCACTAAGAGAAGGTTATGCAGAATTTCTAATTGAAGACCTCAGGGCAAAAGTCAAAGTTGCCAGGAATCAACCATTAACATTTTAATTAATTCTTTTTACGCCCAACTCCGTAAATCCTATCTTCAGTTAGTAAGTAAAGTAAAAGTAAAAGTAAAAATGTATTTTTACCATAAAAAAAATTATCACATATTTTCCGACTACACAAATTGCATTCTTCATTCTAGAGTCGTGCAAAGCTAACTTTGCAGTGGAGCATCCGAAATAGTAATTTCCGTACGTTGCAGTGGTACATGTTACAAGTTCTACAAGTGGTACATGTTACGTGAAAATATGGAAAATAAATAAATATTGAAAATATGGTGAAAACATACAAAAGCAACGTACGGAAATTAATATTTCGGATGCTCCACTGCAAAGTTAGCTTTGCACGACTCTACAACTTATTTCATTTACTTCCGTATATGCCCAGCGATCCAGTTTTAAATAAAAATTGCGGTTTCGTACTCTGTAGTGTGCTGAGTTTCTTGTACGAATATTATGTTGGTGGATTATCAGTAGCTCTCCAGCTTCTTTTTCAAATGACGTAACAATCAACCTCTCGACCATTCGTTTGTGTCTCCAACACTAATTAGACGTACCTTACCCTTCGACGGGTCAGGTTTGAAATTTATTCGCGCGATAGCGCTGACGCCGCGCCGGAATGTCGTCCGTCTGTCCGTCTGTCCGTCTGTCCTGCCGCGGCTTGATAACAACTCACGAGTTACGATGACGACTACTCACAGAATCCTGTGGTCCGTGGCTCTATTTACGATAAAATATTACCTACATTCAGTGCCGTTTCAAGTTCTTTCTGTGTGATAGTGCAACAGACTCTTCGTGCGAAAATACCTTTATGCATAGACATTTAATGTGGATAATGGAATGATTGATAGGTATATAATTCTACTAAATATATTGTTGATATAACCGATTTTGATAAAACATATCTAAGAACACTCGCTAGAAAATCTGCTTTCAAATATAACAACCGCATTCAAATCGGTTGACCCGTTTAAGAGCTACATACAGCACAGACATACAGACGGACACAATTACACACACACATAGCTGTCAAACTTATAACACCCCTCTTTTTGGGTTGGAGGTCACAAAATCGTCTAACAAAGATGTAAAGGCTCCAGTTATATTATCTTTCATGTGGCCTATTAGACCTTGTGTGGTAAACGGTAAAGTACGTAAATGTAGTGCTCTGTTACAGTGATAATTGCTCGAAGTAGGCACTAATTTAATTACGACTCGGAGAAATCACTCACGGAGTCACAGCTGAAGACGCTGGCACCACCATTACTCAGGTGTCCTCACGAGGTTTTGAAATAGATTCAAGTCGAAGGTAAATGCCTGCACCGGTACTCAAACGTGGGACCTCACTCTTGGATAGCCAATCCGCAGTGGGCTCGCGTAGTGATCAAATCCAAACTTTCTCTGCCGATGTCTGAATAAGCCGTTTTCATGGCTGTCAAATTTCGCTTATTCTGAAGATATTATTAATCTGTGTAAGCGAAATTTTACACCCACATCCCGGTTCTTGTATGGCCAAGCCTATGATCGCCATCTACCAAGGGCTTTGAATTCAGCTTTTAACTGTCAGTTGAAAACGGACGGGCCATTGAGAAATTCGCTAAGCACGCACTTAAGTATCGTTCTGTCTCTGCAGATTTCTCACAAAAGAACGTGACATAACGATACTTAATAGAATTCTCAATTAAAAAACCTTTTTCCGTTTGATAAGAGAACGGTTCTATGACAATGTTGAATGTATGGACGTAAATACGAAAGTCACGAAAAAATTGCAAAATACCCCGACAAAAAATACTAAAATAAGGAATCGAGTAAAATCCCCGTCACGCCCCGCACTAAGTAGCGCTCGCGGGCAAAAGAGCAGCATTCCCGACGGTATTAGAGACGATTATCACTTAGCCACACAACACAGCGGCCACGGGGAACAAAAGTAAAAGTACGCGCCCCGCCGTACGACAATGGACTTAATCCGCACGCGGATGGTAGAGCTAGCTAGGGCTTCGCACTGGGTTGAGAATCCGCTGCGTTTTTACCATACTTTTGTAAGTTGATTGTTACTGAGACGTTTTGACCAGGCAAAGTATTATGTATGACATCCGTACGCAATGGTGCATCCACACAGTAGTATTTTGGTTTGGAACGAGTCGAATCGCGGTACCTTTATTATCCCGACGTTTCGGCTGCGTTGCAGCGGCCGTGGTCACAGGCAGACTGGATCAGCGGGTTTTTTTTATCTTTTTTTTAAAGTCTTTATTAACATAATTATCTTGTCTTCGTCTTCAGAGATTTATTAACCATGTAGTAGCCCTGCTAACACGATACTTACTCGCACATAATGTTCGGCGTCGCAGATAGAGAAAGAAATCGAAATGACCCTCCGCTACCTACGCCGCCTCACCGCCACACAATCCTCATTATTGTCCGTGCGCGCGCGACATTCGCACGTAGTGTTCAGATTAGTCTTTTTTTCTCTGTAACCGCCTACCTCGTGAGTGTTGTTCTTTTCGCTTGAGTTATGTCCAAGCGCAAACGTGATGAAAGTAAGGAGGAAAGATGGGAAAGGAAGTTGAGAAAATACGAGCAAAGGCTCGACGAGCGAGGGAGACATTACCGACGGAGGACTGTATATTCTAGTGAAGATGATGAGCAAATTGAAGGTAAATTTTTAGTGTGATTTCACCTACATTACTTACCTATCAAGTGTTGCAGCTGTTTATACTTTTAGGACTACCTAAAAGCAACTTTTTTGCCTCGAGTTAATACGAGATATTGACCAACGGCTATTGCGCATACGCTCCGAGTTAATACGAGATATTAACCTGTAGCCTTTTTTGCTCCGAGTTAATACGAGAGATTAACCAGTAGCTACTATTGACAATGTTATTGTCCATTTTTTCATGCCGCCGGATTTAATTTTTTTTCCGTTGCTTATTGTTTTTTGCTGAAAACAATTTAACGCTTTCAGATCATCTGGAACATGATACTGTACCTGAGTTACCCGTTGACAATATCGCTTGCTCTGAAAGTGGGGTACAAGCTCCGGTGCAACCACCGGAACCTTGCGTGGACGCTGAGCCTACTCCCGATCCTGACATAGACCCTGAACTCTTGAAGGTTCTTGGTGAGGTCGAGCCCGATGCCATCGACTGGGGTGAAGAGTTACATGAAGATGTGGCAAAACGCCTTCAACAGATTTTGCAACATGGTCTCAAGAAAGAAGCTAAGGATGAGTTGACCAAAAAGTACCTATTTCCTAAGAATACGACATTAGCAAAGGCACCAGCGCTTAACCCCGAGATAAGCTCAATGTTGAACGAATCTGCAAGAAACCGAGACAAACGTCTCGCAACAAAACAAGATCAGCTTGGCCGAGCTTTGTCAGCTTTAGGAATGGCTATGTCCTCCTTAATAAAAAGAACCCCTGATATTTCAGCGGTCTTGAAAACATTGAATGATGTTAGCAAATTGCTCGCCGACTCCCACAACGCTGAAACAGAGACCCGCAAGTCTCTTATCATTCCCCAAGTGGACAAATCTCTGAGTGACACATTCAAAGACAGGAAGAGAGATAATTTCCTATTTGGCGATAAATTGAGTGAACTCGTAAAGAGCTCTAGAGGTATCAAGAAGACGGGTCAACTTATACAAGCTGCAGCAAGCACGTCGGCATCGGGTTCCAATTTAAACTGGAGGAGCCCGTCATCTCGGTCTCGCTTGCAACGGAGCGCCCCAACGCAACCATACCGAGCCGGCGGGCAGCGACCAACATACATGAACCGTCGCCGAGCGGCCCCGCCTCCCTTGCCCCCGTACCGGCGGCAACCCGGCCCGCCGCCACCGCGGCGCCAGCCAGCTGCGCAGGCGACGACGCCACAGACAGTGCGGCCGCCAACCCAAGGGCGACCCCAGAACTAGACGCCACTGTTCAAGATCAGGTATCATTTCATGCTGGTCGTTTAAAACATTTTGTAGACGCTTGGAAATCGATCACCGACGATAACTTCATACTGAATACAATATCAGGTTATAAAATCCCATTTGTGAAAAAACTACCTACACAGAATATTTATCCAAAGAGTTGTTTTTCTACAACTGAGACATGCGCTTTACGTAAAGAAATAAGACATTTACTTGACATCAAAGCTATAGAAAAATGTAAGCCAGTTAAGGGGCAGTTTGTTTCAGACATTTTCCTTGTCCCTAAAAGTGATGGTTCAATGAGATTTATACTTAATCTAAAAACGTTAAACAAATTTGTTTACGCTGACCACTTTAAAATGGAGGATATTAGGACTGCCTCTCGCCTGGTGACTCGTGATTGTTACATGGGAAAAATAGACCTTAAAGAGGCTTATTTTCTCTTGCCAATAAGGTCAGAGGATAGAAAGTTTTTACGCTTTTATCTCAATGAACTGTACGAATTTACTGCACTGCCATTCGGTCTTTGTTCTGCTCCTTACATTTTTACAAAAATACTTCAGCCAGTCGTTGCATACTTAAGGTCTAAAGGATTTTTATCAGTACGTTACCTTGACGATTTATTATGCCTAGGGAATTCATACAACAGTTGTCTAAATAATATCAATGAAACTATTAAATGTTTCACCAGTTTGGGCTTTATCATAAATTATAATAAGAGCCAAACAGTTCCGGGCAAGTTATGTACTTTCTTAGGGTTTGACCTTAATTCAGAACTAATGACCTTGCAGTTGCCAACCGAGAAAAGACGAAAAATACTGTTAGCAACTAACAGCGTTATTGAACATTTATTACACAAGAAAAGTATGCGTATTCGTGATTTTGCCAGATTTTTAGGCACCTTGATTGCGGCCTGTCCCGCTATTTCGTACTCATGGCTTTACACAAAGTCATTAGAACGAGCAAGATATTTGGCTTTGCTCGATTCCCAAGATAATTATGATAAATTCATGAAAATTCCTAGTAGTTCATATGAGGATCTCTTATGGTGGCAAAATAATATAAAAACTGGTAAAAAGTTCTTACAGCACACGAAATATGAGCTGGAGATATTTACTGATGCTTCTCTGACCGGTTGGGGTGCTTATTGCGATGGCCACAGCACTGGAGGCTTATGGAGTGATCAAGAGAAATCCAATCATATTAACTACTTGGAGTTATTAGCTGTCTACTTCGGTCTTATAACGTTTGGCAAAGACAAAAATGATTGTGATATCCTCATGCGAGTCGATAATACCACTGCCATTTCTTATGTGAATCGCATGGGGGGAGTTCAGTATCCACATTTGAATTCTGTAACTAAACTTATTTGGCAATGGTGTGAGAGCCACAATATTGTTATTTTCGCTTCATACATAAAGTCTTCCCATAATACCGAAGCAGACCGCGAATCGAGGAATTTAAATATTGACACCGAATGGGAACTGAGTTCTGTAGCTTATTCCAAAATAATTAGGACTTTTGGTACGCCAAATATAGATTTGTTTGCTACCCGCATCAACACAAAGTGTTCTGTATATGTTTCTTGGAAACCAGACCCTTATGCGTTCAACGTAGATGCTTTTACAATAGACTGGGGACCGTATTTTTTTTATGCTTTTCCACCCTTTTCGTTAATTTTGAAAACAATTAATAAGATTATTTCGGATAAAGCTACAGGAGTCGTTGTCGTTCCCTATTGGCCATCGCAACCATGGTTCCCAATATTTAAATCTTTGTGTGTACAAGAGTTGATTGTATTCCCCCCTGATAGAAATCTTTTATCATCCTCTTTCAGAGCAGTACACCCGCTCCACCAACACCTTACCCTGGCGGTGAGCGTGTTATCCGGGAGAGTTTCTTAAAACAAGGCATTCCAGACTCTGCCATGAATGTAATGATTTCTTCATTGTCAAAACAAACTAAATTGCAATATAATTCTAGTTTGAAACAATGGTGGGATTACTGTAAGCGTAAACACATTGATTTCTTTGATGTAAAAATTGATTGTTTGTTAGATTTTTTAACACACTGCTTTAGTTCTGGATCATCATATGGGACGTTGAATAACCATCGCTCCGCGATATCATTAATTTCTGTAAATACTATAGGCCAAGATCAGAGAGTAAAACGTTTTTTTAAAGGCATTTTCAAATTGAAACCAGTTTTTCCTCGTTACAATATTACGTGGAATCCTAATATTGTATTAGATTACATTTCAAACTGTTGGCCAAATGATTCAATCAGCTTTGAGCAATTAAGTAAAAAACTAGTAGTTCTTTTGGCATTAGCGACGGGCCAAAGAACCCAGACAATTTCATTAATTAAAATTCCTAATATTCAAACCTACAATGATAAAATCGTGATTGTTATCACAGATTTAATTAAAACATCTGGTATAGGCCGTGCCCAGCCAATTTTGCATTTACCTTTTTTTGTACAAAAACGTAGTATTTGTCCAGCTACGACTTTACAGGCATATATGACAGCCTCTTCTAAGATAAGACCTCCTACTGTTGTAAATTTATTATTAACGCATAGAAAGCCGTATAAGGCAGCGAGTGCTCAGACCATCGGCCGCTGGATCAAGCAGACTCTGGAAATCAGTGGTGTAGATACGGCAGTGTTCAGTGCCCACAGCACTCGCCACGCGGCCACTTCTTCGGCCTTGCGTGCAGGTATCAGTGTCGATACTATCAGAAAGTGTGCCGGCTGGTCTGACCAATCTGCTGTATTTGCGAACTTCTATAACCGACCGGTGGTCGACACTAGTCCTAACTTAATTATTTAGTTTGGAGGCTAGACGTACCTGTTATCCTCAGTATAATTATGATTTTGTTTTAGATTTTTTTGATAATGATTATTTACGAGTACATTTTTTTTTATTAATTGAAAAGTTTGTTTTTTTTTTCGATTATATTATTTGTTATTTCTTTAACTCAACTTTATTTAGTCGTTCTCTGAACATCTACATGGTTAATAAATCTCTGAAGACGAAGACAAGATAATTAGATAATCAAACGAACTTACCAAGTGAAGTTCGATCTAAATTATCTTGTCTTCGTCGAAGAGATTTAAGGTCCCTCCCATCCCAGTTCTTATTACTTACCCAAATATTTTTAAGTTAGGCCTCAGTGTCTTGCAAGTGTCTTGCTTCTCTAAAAATAATGAGGATTGTGTGGCGGTGAGGCGGCGTAGGTAGCGGAGGGTCATTTCGATTTCTTTCTCTATCTGCGACGCCGAACATTATGTGCGAGTAAGTATCGTGTTAGCAGGGCTACTACATGGTTAATAAATCTCTTCGACGAAGACAAGATAATTTAGATCGAACTTCACTTGGTAAGTTCGTTTGATTATCTAATAATTAAGTACACAGTTCACTCAGTACACAGTATAGTAGGAACACAACATAAGTAATTAATTTTCGTTTCCCAGGCTAAGGCCCGGTTTCTGAGTTCACAGTGTCCGCGTATAGGTTCGACGATAAATCGCACGTTTTGAATATACTTAGCACTGGATTCCAAGTCGATGAGAGCTTGAAACATCCACCCGGTTGAAATTATTTTTATATTATGATTTATTTTCTGTGACCACTGGTTTCGTCTGGCAACTCCGCACAATTGCTACTCCTCCAAACCGGTTTATTTGCGGGAAAATTTAAATAAAATATGTCTAAAAAAAAATTGTTTTTTTTTTCGATAAGAGCTATTTATCAACAAATACGTCGGTTTCTTTTTACAGAATAAGCACACAAGAAGTGATAGTGGAAGTGATAGAACAAAGGTATTGGCGTCACAAAATGCCTGCCGCCATAATGCTCAAAATATCGATATATCGTAAACTCCTCACTGAAAATATCGTCTCGTGACGAATTAAATATTTCACAATTTACCCGACTGCAGTGACGTTAAAACCTTTAAACGCGGCGTTTCCGCGCAGTGCGTGGAGTCCAGACGCAAAGCGTGAAATCTCCACGTCAGTAACAGGCTTTCGCGCCTCGCTGCTCGCAGAGAGAGATTGATGCGACGCCTCTCCTGCCAGGAGACAGAGGATTGCTGCTCGGGTTTTGTCACGATTTTGTGAGCGGTGTTGTCAAGGTTCGTGCTGGTTTTGGAAGGAATTTGATAAGGATAAGAATAAGCTGATTGTAGAGAGTAGTAGTAGAGTCTTTTCAATAGAATAAGGCCCGGTTTCTGAATTGAGAATCTTGCCAAGCAAATACTTAACTATCGTTCTGTCACGCTCTTTTGTGAGAAATCTGCAGAGACAGGACGATACTTACCCATTTGCTTAGCGAATTTCTCAATTCAGAAACCGGCAGAAAGAACAAGAATAAAAATCGTTTATTACCAAATCAAAGTTGTGAGAAAAATACTGTTTTTGTTTGCATGCACTTGAAAATAGAGTATCTTTTTGGTCCATAGCAAAGAGAAAGAGATGGATAACTCTTTCTTTATTGTACGGTCGACCATAGTCACAGATACCCCATGGCAGCTCTTACCGCGAGCGGGATTAGCGCGCAAATCGAATAAAAAGGGTTATCCTAGCGTGTGGCCGACTGTACAAACGATAGCACATAGACGCTTAGGACTGGTTTCTGAATTGAGAATTTCGCTAACCAAATGCTTATGTATCGTTCTGTCACATTATCTTGTGTGACATCGCAGTGACAGGACGATACTTAAACATTTGGTTAGTGAAATTCTCAATTCAGAAACCGGGCCTATGACTTTCAATGCTAAGTCGCCCGTAACGTAAGTAAATAGGGTGTAAGCGTCTACGTGCTGTCTTGTGGACACCAAAAGTTTTTCCCCAATGGGCGGTCTTATCGCTAAAAAGCGATCTCTTCCAGACCACCTTTGCATGGACAAGGTACACCGGAAATAGAGAGTGTAATGTAATTTTTCGAGAGGGCATACTTGTTGTATTTAGGCAATGTTAGTTAACAACTGGCCTAGTTTGCATCCAAGAATAAAAGTTGTAAAAAGACAGTATTTTTAAAAGCAAAAGAGACGAGAAAATACGCTTGCGTGATTTGGCTTCAACAATGTCACTTCACAATAGTATTTGCTTTATGCTCCAAATGTAGAGGTATCATTACGTATTGTGCTCTATTCTCAAATGCATATTTTGTACCCGTAAATAACACTATGGGTCTATAGCCTGGTCCACGGTAGCGGATTAGCGTTTAATCGCATCAAATGATTCGGGCGTTAAAGACCGGGGTTTTTGTTGAAGCTTTAAACCAGCCTTTCCCAACATTTTCAAGGGCTGGTCCATGAACCACGGAACCCAAAAAAGTAAGTAAGATGTAACCTATACAATTTTACATGTCCCACTAGCTGGGCAAAGGCATTCTCTCAGAGAGAGAGCGCTTAATCACCAAGCGTGCTCAATGCGAAACTCAAACTCAATGGCATGCAGTATTTTTGTAGGTAGGCGAAAGAATTCATTCATTGATACATCATTCCATCGTGAAAGTGAAAATCCCTACAGCCAAATACCTACCTAGAACTTTGGTGTATTTTGTCTGCAGGTGGGATGGGATTGAATGGTACGGTCGGCCACAGTCTAGGATACCCCATGAGTCCAATGACAGCCCTTACCGCGCGCGGCATAAGGGTGCCAATCGAACCAAAAGGGGTATCCCAGCGTGTGGCTGACTGTAGCGCAGGTTGGGAAATCCTGCTCCAAAATGAATAACCTATGGTCGGTCTATACATCTCCACTCCCAAAGTAGACGCTATAATAGTGCCTGGGTTGAAAGTACATAATGGGAAAATGAAGTAAAGACAATGTCAATAGGTGCATTATCTCAGCAGCTCGCGTAGCAAAAGAATGAATCGCCATATCTATAGGTTAATAACTCTTTTGATCTCTATAGAGTGGTGCAGAATCTTGTATTAAGCATTTTAATTTAGACTTCTTGGCTTTTATAATGTAGCCTTTTCGAAATTCGGCCTTTAAATGCGTCCCCATTCTTGGGCTATGCCCAGTTCACCACCACAAAATTAAGAAAAATAAATATTTTTTTACGATGAAGGAAAATTTTCTTTTTTTCTTGGGCAAATGTGTATTTGGTCTACCTTGGTTTTGTTTTAAAATTCATTTACATTTACGAAAACTGACCAAAAATAAATTAATGTTGATAATCACAAATTCACAACACCAATGATGTTGCATTAAAAACTTTTTTTTCAATTTCACTAGGTGACACTATCACCATATCCCATCTTATTTGAAAGAGATTTTAAAACTCGGTTCTCGCTTTTCAGACGTGCGTTTCAAAGGCGCGGGCGGCGCCAAACGATGTGTTAAACGTGTCTGTATTGTGACCAAGAGGGTTTTTACTTTAATCTTCTTAGGTTTTAGGGATCCGCAATCATAGCACCCGAAAGATGAAAATCTGACGACCTTGCGCTATTTGGTACAATAGATTATATTATAGATAGTGTTAAGTATCAATCTTCCAAAGTTGTGATAGGTGTTCTACCTTATTAATCTTATTATACACCCTGCAATTTTAGTGGTTTTTTAGTTCTTCAAACCGAGCGGAAAAAAAACACTTCCCAATACAAACGGCTATTGCCAATCGTCACCATTTGTATGGAGAAGTGAATGTTTTTTTCGCGCGTTTTGGAATGAAATTTTGTAATTTGGCTCGGCATCACCAGGTGCAACAAAATACCTTCGGCTTTAAAACCACTAAAATTGCACGGAGTATGTATATTTATACGTAGACAGGTACATTTTCGTTACAAATAATTTTGAGATTTATCTGTACTTTACAAATTCTTGGCCCTAGGTCCCAAAAATCTAACATCTAAATCTAATACTTACTTGGATTTGTATTTTTAAAACGATGATTTTTTTCTATGGTGACACTAGTTTAAAGCCATGTCAGAGGCCCTTTGGGCGGCCTCCAAACTCTTACACCAGGGGTGGCCATGGCCACGACCTACAAACTCTTACACCAGGGGTGGTTACTTCTACGATATCCTACCTAAAAACTCCGTATCTAAGCTATAATAAGCCTTCTAAACATGCAAGCCGTGAACGCAAGCGCGAATCCCGAGTTCCCGACCACACTCACTTTCGTAACATTTCAAGGGGTTTCACCACAGGTTTCACGGAGTAACTATGTAGAGAAGAGAACTTCATATTAGGGGTATATTTATGGACAGAACCCTCTAATCTAATAACGCCTTCTTCGTGCTTGGCCCAACTTTTTCAACGTTTTCAACCTCACCGCGCTGTCACAATGACATTGTCATTTCGCCGCCACTCGCAATGCGCTTTTACTGTCGGCGGCGTCTCTACCTTTGCTAATGTATGTTGTAGGTGACATGTGGCGTGTTGGTAGTAAAGCTGGGTTTTTGGGTCACTTTTGAAGTTCAACAGCTAAGAACAAAAAGGGTCGCATAATATTATGTATAAGAAAATTACCTAAAACATTAGTAAGTAGTACACACGACAGCACCTTGACGTTTACACACTAGCACTCTACTCGGTTACGTTAGGGGTGACTTTACAACAAAAGTGTACAGTCTGACGGGCTGTCGTGTGTACATTAGCTAGCACATATTAGGTATTTTCTAAGTAGGTACGTAATTATACCTACTTCGTTTTTTAAAACATATTTGGATAGCCCTAAGTAATGAATATACCCCGTTATCTAATGCTCTGTTTGGGGGCAAGTGATGGGGCAGTTGCGATAATCAATGGCTGGAATGAATGTCTAGAGCATTCACAAAATAAGAATTTTATTTTGACAAACAACCCTTTATACATAAATATGAATCGACTAATAATGTGAAGCAACATCACTATTTGCCCCCAAACTGAGCATTAGATAACAGGGTGTAGTAATGAAAATAATGTAAATTATATTTATTAAAATAAAACATTAATGTGCAGGTGCCCAGCTAGTGGGACATGTTACTTTTTTTTCGTGTGTAGGTAGGCTTACTGCGTAGGTGTATATTTAGACAGATATTGACTTACAGTCGGGTAGACCAACAAACTCAAATTCTTATTATATGCGTTTTCAAAATGTACCCACGATCCATTCGCTACTATTTTTGTATATTCTAGCACATTTGGCAGTTGGCCTTTTAACCACATTGTATCTTCTTCGGTGGCTAGAAGATCTTTCGCACCATGTATAATCACCACAGGCGTCGTTACCTTGGTAATATTGTAAATTGGCGGTGTAGTACTGTTATATTTGGCTAAGTTTTCTTTTTCACATCCGAAGTCATATTTTTGATAAAAAACTCTACTCAAACTCTGCCCATAATGAGAAAGTGTCCGTATAGAAGTTCCAGCCGGAAAATGCTCATATATCCTCTTCAAAGTATCTTTATCAAAGTCTCCTTCGTTGTGGTATGGGTCTATAAGGTTAAGAAAGCCATCGCAGACAGGATAGGTGATATTCAGAGCTTCCTTTGACTTACAGAGAAACTCTAGCAGCGCTTGTAAACTAGACCCCCTGAAGAAGATCTCTGGGATATCAGTTGCGGTTAAAAAGTCTTCCAATTTGTAGATTCCTCCGACCAGTAACCTAACAAGTGGAGATTGGGTATTGAGTATTCTTGCGGCTGGAGCTAAGCCAATAATAACCGACGTAGTTCAATTTGTCTGTTTTGGTCTGTGCTAGCACATAGTCTATTTGCGCTGGTATGTCATAGGTTCCCATTTCGTCGTAAGAGAAGTACCAGAATTCCTTGTCCTTGTCTGGATTCAAGGTGGTGTGTGCTCTACCGTAGTAATTTCCTCTAGTGTTGGGTGCCCATACGTCGTAACAGTCGTCGGCTAAGAGGTAGGGGTAGCCATCCTTGCCGACGTCTAGGAGGCTGTCAGCACTTTGCAACAGTCCATGCATTAGAAGTACTGGAGTGCCTTTGAGTTGACTGCATTTTTTGGAAGTGATGCGGAATATGGTCAGGATGTAGCCGTCTTCGGTCGTGACTGTGTGAGTTTCCGTTAGATAGGTGTCTGCGTCTAGAATTGTAAATGAGGATATACATTCTTAACAAAATATTTGAGGAAAAACAAGAAATTATTACTGAAAGTACAAAAACCAACTTTAAACTAGCGCTGATAAATACGTTAGTATCGTTTTGTCACGTTCTACTTTGAGAAATCTGAAGATATAGATCAGCAACGACTTTTTTATCAAATAAATAATTTATGATGCCGAAGAAATTTCTTACCGACAAGCTGAGCAAATGTCCGCTTATCTTCTTGGCCACCGAGTGCAGTTTCGGATGCAACGTCCACTAGGTTGCCGAATGCCAATGAAAAAAGACATAATAAAAATGGTAGTACTCGTAGCAGACGACGCATCCTGAGGTACTGACGGCGGAAGTCTTTATGTCTAGATTTATAACCACTGAGAGCAAACAAAGTAGCAGAACACCTGTTTAAACTATTACATCAACAATTGCAACTTTTGGCAGCCGCAAGTCATAAGCGAAGATAGGAGTCCGTACACACACAGAAAGTTAGCAAGTGGTATTGCTACTACAAATACCTAAAGAGCGATGGTAGCCTAGTGGGTAGAACAATGGATTCGGAAGCAGAGACTCAGGTTCGGTCCCCGGTGCGGGCATTACCTATGATTTCGTTTATTTTCAGTACGTACATTCCTGCATAGTAGCATATATTTAGAATGAATACCTACATACTAGTACCGGCCACTTTCAGTTACCCAGTTTCAGTTATAGGTAAGTACAGTCAGCCACACGCTAGGACCTCCTTTTTGTCTGATTGGCGCCCTTATGCCTCGCGCGTTAAAGCTAGCCATTCACGATACAATATCCAAATTGATCCCAATGTCCGGGCGGACGGCGTCCAATGGACGCGTGTCCCATAGAAAATCGATGTAGTTTTCCACATTGACGAGCGGATGTTGGAATGCTACCACGCCATTTGGAGTGTTGGATGTATCGTCAACATGGGGTATCCTAGACCGTGGTTGTTTTGTTAGAGATCGTAAAACAATTGAAGGATAAGTAGGCCGGTCTTGTTTCAAGCCTCTTGGTAGTCGTTATACTTTATAACTTCCTATTAGGAATTGGTTGGTTGGATTTACCCTGAAAATATACCTAAAGGCTCGATGATGTTGGAGAGTTAGCAATAGTTGGATGGATGGAACCTGGAAATATAAAGGCTCGATTTTGTTACCAAGTTAGTAATAGTCCGAAATATTCGCTTGTAACTTAAACCGTTTTCTGTTTGTACTCTACCAACTATAGAGTTGAGTATAAATTATGAAAATTTTTGTCTCGTTAGCAGACAGCGCGCCTGGCTTATTGTCGATCCATATTTTGACAGTTGAACAGAAGCTAAAAATAATGCATAATTAGGTACTTAATTATATTTTTTATCATCCTCCGGGTATATCCCCGCATAAACGCCGAGCTTGAAAACCTTATGGCCGAGCCCAAATACGACTCTGCTCGCTCGGTCACGTAGAAAGAAAGGGAGAGGATCGGGCAGCAAGGAAAGCATACTAAAGGGCAGCCTTCTGGACGTCGACCAGTTGGATGGATGTCCCAAGTATCGCTCGATTGACGAAGCCCCAAAAAAGTTGAGCAAACTTCAGGTGAAGGATTGGAAGGAATGGCGCAGGACAGAGAAAGATGGCGTCATTTGGTTGCAGAGGCCAAGATACACTTCGGGTCGCTGAGCCAGCGTAGTCACTAAGTACCTAAGCCCCCAGTACCCAAACACACTTTATCATGAACCGCAAAAATTACTCCATTGCCCACGCAAACACAGACTCACGGAAAGATAAGGGCATGTTGACTAAACACTTCAGTTCTATTATCGTTTTATCGGCAAGTGTGCCTTTACCATTAGATACCTGTCATTTATCTGTAAAAAAAACAACATTCACATTAGGGTTCCCCGCCAGTAACACTAAACAATATCAGTAGTAAGTAGTACCTACAACAGATGGTACCAAACACAGAAATACATCAGCAAATAAAAGATTTAGGTACTTACAATACCTACAGCGTTACTATGAGGTTCTGTCATAGGTACTGATAAAGGTCCTTGAAGATATCCATACAAGCGAGCTAAAATTTCGAAATCCCGATAACATAATCAGCTGTTCCATACTAAAATTCGATACCGACTGCACCAAATGTATGGAGGAACTGTTGTTTTTTAGAATATCTAGGTCTGGTCCCAATCTAGGTACATGTTGTAAAACTTGAACTTTCGTAAGCACTGCACATTTTTATATCGCTTTAACGGTTTCACTTACTTTTATTTTGTCGGAATAGCCGACATGTTTCGACTTCGTCCGGAAGTCTTAGTCATGGAGGAGGGATGGACGACGCGTTCGTCTTGGCGTTCATCCGCTTATCCCTCCTCCATGACTAAGACTTCCGGACGAAGTCGAAACATGTCGGCTATTCCGACAAAATAAAAGTAAATGAAACCGTTAAAGCGATATAAAAATAGGTACATGTTGCTTGTATTTAGGTACTTCTTAGTGGTTCTGTGAGTTGTAGACCTCGCGAGTCTGTCAAGTCTGAGGGCGTTGTCGAGCCGCTCTGAGCTTTGCTCAACGCTGGACTCGGCCGTCTCGGTTGAGATGTCTGAGGGGAACGTTTGGCCTTCGGCCTCACAAACTCTGGCCTCGGCCCCGACAAACTCGGGACGAATAAAAAAGGACAAACCATTCAATTTGTACTTATAAGCGTCATTTCTATCTACACTTCTACACTAATATTATAAAGAGGAAAGATTTGTACCTATTTTTGTATGTTTGTATGTTTGTAATGAATAGGCTCAAAAAGTACTGGGCCGATTTAAAAAATTCTTTCACCAATAGAATGCTACATTCTTCCAATTTGACATAGGCTACATTTCATTTTGAAAAAAAATAGGGATCCTTGGTAAAATTTGAACAATGTAACCGAAGGTGTAGAAAAATGAGTCTTAAAATGTCTTTTTCTACCCCGTGCGAAGCCGGGACGGGCTGCTAGTAGAAAATAATTTCATAGAAAAGTCAACTTTTGACAGAATTATCTCTATAACACCTCTCTTTCTTGGTCGGGGGTTAAAAATGTAATAGACATGAAAGTCGAAGGAAAACTTAAACTTTGCAATCCAAAACCTACTTCCCCATAAAGCTCCCATTGGTATTAAATGTTCGCAAGATCATACATTCAGTCCTACCCCTACCTAAATTGATATAAATGATGATCTCCAACAATCTAGTTTGCAAACTACACAGTCATTCAATGATTATTTTTTACCCATTAGGTAGGTAAGATTTTTAAGGGTGCGTAATAAAATAACCCTCGAAATCATCGCTGCCCATTTTAGCCCAGCATCATTCTTCAAAAATATACAGGGTGTTGTTTTAGTTAGTGACACCCGACTCAGGGACGATATCCTATTACTTTAAACGAGCTAATCTTGTATATTTCTATATACCTATATATATTTGAACGGGGGATCTCGAAAACGGCTCTAACGATTTGGATGAAATTTGGTATTCCTATTACTTTAAACGAGCTAATCCTACTTATACAGGGTGGCCCAAACATAGACGTCAAGCGAGAAAATCTAGATAGCTGACACTGAGGGCTACCCGGATCACCCCCATGTATGTTCAGCCATTTTTTGTCGTTTAGAAGTTATGAGGCTTTTAAGGTTTTTTTGAAAAAAATTACCTAGCATTAAATTTTTTTTTGTAACTTTTTTTTCTTTCGTCTTTTCAGCATTTTTTTTTATTCTTTAGAGTCTCAGATAAATTATCTATCACCAAAAAAATAATGATCAGCTATGGACTTTTAGAAGATACCGCAATTTTGATCCAAAGTCCAAAAATGTTGTTTTCAAGAAAACATCACTGAAATTGTTAGTATGGGAAAAAAAATAAGTAGAGGTCTGAAGGACTTTTTATTGATTTCAAAAACTTTCCCAAAGCCTCATTCTTCAGAATAATACAAAAAACCTGTCACTTTATGGGACTTTTATTCAAGTAATTTGCGATCAAAGTCGAAAAACTGGAGTTGGAAGAAATTTTATTTCAATCGATTTTCATTTATTTTGGTCGATTCGGACAAAAAACATTGCGGATCGGCTTAAAATCATCTGTCAGTAGGATCTGCATTAGAAATTCACGAAAAAATAAAAAAAATAAGTCATTTAATTTTCAGAGTTTTTTTTTTTTTTTCTTTAAATTTATTTTTTTCTTCCTGTTTTGTAAGTAAATTCGATAGTAAAATAATTTAAAATTCAAATAATGAAAAAAAAAAAGAACAAAAAAAAACAAAATATTTTATGGTATTTTTTTTATTTTTTCGTGAATATCTATGCAGACCATGCTAACAAGCAATATTAAGCCTACCTGCAATGTTTTTTGTCCGCATCAACCAAAATAAATGAAGATCGATTGAAATAAAATTTCATCCAACTCCAGTTTTTCGACTTTGATCGCAAATTACTTGAATAAAAGTCCTATAAAGTGACAAGTTTTTTGTATTATTCTGAAGAATGAGGCTTTGGGAAAGTTTTTGAAATCAATAAAAAGTTCTTTAGACCTCTACTTATTTTTTTTCCCATACTAACAATTTCAGTGATGTTTTCTTGAAAACAACATTTTTGGACTTTGGATCAAAATTCCGGTATCTTCTAAAAGTCCATAGCTGATCATTATTTTTTTGGTGATAGATAATTTATCTGAGACTCTAGAGAATAAAAAAAAATTCTGAAAAGACGAAAGAAAAAAAAGTTATAAAATAAAATCGAAAGCTAGGTTATTTTTTTCAAAAAAACCTTAAAAGCCTCATAACTTCTAAACGACAAAAAATGGCTGAACATACATGGGGGTGATTCGGGTAGTCCTCGGTGTCAGCTATCTAGATTTTCTCGCTTGACGTCTATGTTTGGGCCACCCTGTATTATAAATGCGAAAGTTTGTGAGTGAGTGAGTGAGTGAGTGTGTTTGTTACCTTATAACGCTGAATCCGCTGGACGGATTTGGATGAAATTTGGAATGTAGATAGCTGAGACATCAGAATAACATATAGGCTACATATTATCACGCGTTGGTGCTTAGGAGCAAAATAAACACACAAAGATTATCATATAGTGGCTATTTGTATAAAAGTGAACGACAAAACCATTTACCAAAGACCTTCTGTCATCACGTAGCGTTGAGCTATTTACATCCATAAATCCATCAAAAACTGAACATCGGTGAATTTTAATGCACCAAACAGACCGCAATGTGCCGCAAAACTCAAACGATGAACAACAGTGAAGAAGTTGTTTTTTATTATCGCTGTCATCCGTCACTGTCACAAAAATGGTATATCAACAAAGCAAGAAAGGAAAAATCTACAAGTTTAATTACTCAAAACAGGCAAAAAACATAAGTTCAGTGATAGCTACTTACAATCTGAAAGAGCCAATAAATCCTTCCTTTAAAAACTCTGCATCCAGCAGTTTTATCAAAGCTCTTTACAAAGTTGCGGTTGCATCCTGAGATCTTTTGGCCAGACGGGATGGGACGTCCGTTGAGTGCATTGCTGATTGCTGGTTATTCAGGGAAGAATAGGATCCACCAGACCTCAAAGAAAATTAAAGATACGATGTTCTGACCAAAAAATCTGCTGTGCGTACCGTGCAAGTCCCGAGCGACCATAGGCGCATAACATAAGCCATTGATGGTGTAACATTAGCACCATGATCGCTTTATTTCCATTAAGTAAGTACCTAGGACTGGACACTGGACAGGTGCACTTTTACATAATATCATAGTCGCCTATACATTGTTGACAACTCTGATAGGCTTTTCACATACTTCAGACTGACGAGAAGATTGGAGCATGTGAAAATCCCTGAACCGCCTGCGTGGTGGTGTTGCCCGCATGAAAGATATGTGAGAAATAGAGCCAGAAGAGGTGTTTTGTGTCAATCTTAAACCATACCGACAACTTCGCGTCGTCATACCTGTCCTGATGCTCCACAATGCAGCTTATCGGATTTCCTGGAGGCGACCCCAGCGCGACGTGTGTGGGTGACGCTTTCAACACGAAAGAAGAATAAGACCGACGATTCAAAACGGTAGTTTCAGACTATGGTATCGTAGATGCTAAGAAGACGCGTTGGGTGTTTCAGAAGAGCAGCTCATAGAAAAAAACACTATTCAATGTGATAGAAATAATATGGTTAAGTATCTCCTGATATTATCTTTGAGATATCATATTTTCTGGTGCCAGTACCCAATTATTATGATCGTTCTCTTTGAAATAGTATGATGCAAAATAAAAAATACAATAAAATTTCTTAAAGTTTTTCTCTGTTAAGTAACTTCGTGCCTATAATACGAGTAGGTGACGCTAACTAGCTCTGTTGAAGATCTTTTACAGTTTTATAGAACGCCAGAGAGATGTTGAGACCTGTGAAGTACTGCAGCGAATGGTGTTAAATATTCATTCACCAAACAGCGCAAGCAAACGAGATGTACTTGGGTATCAAACTACGCATTAGTCTCTCTAACATCGGTAGAGGCAGTGTCCACAACGGTCACAAAGGCCACAAAGGCACGAAGACTTGGGGCGAGACCAACTGAACAGAGACAACCCAGACTGAAAGTTTGCAATAAGGAGTAGTAGATTAGCGGACTCAAAATAATAGGATAGGGCTAAAAAGAAAAGATAATATTTCCTAATAATTTTCTAATAAGAGTTTTTCCTGAAATGTAGGTAACCCGCGTTAAATCAGTTAGATGCCTATAACAGTAGGTATCTGCATCTTTGCTCCGTTCAGTTTGGAAGAAGCAGACAACAACGCGTGGTCCACGGGAGCGAGATCTCGGGCCAACGCTTTGATAGTGCAGGGGGTGTGTTTTAAGTACATCATACCTACTAGGTGGTAAAAAATATGCTAGGTACAATTTGCAAAATCACCACGTTTATCCTTTTTTTAGCCACGTGAATGATGTGCACTATCTATCAACACTAATATTATAAAGAGGAAAAGTTTGTAAGTATGTACGTATGTAGGGGCTAATCTCCGTTATTGCTGAGTGCTATAGGCTATGTTTTATTGTGATAACGGGAAAAAAACTAAGTCTGCGCGGACGAAGTCGCGGGCAAAAGCTAGTCTTGTATATTTCTATATACCTATATATATTTGAACGGGGGATCTCGAAAACGGCTCTAACGATTTGGATGAAATTTGGTATGGAGATAGCTTAGACATAAAAAAAACACACAGGCTATATATCATCACGCTGGTTTACTTAGGGGCAAAGCAAACCAACAAATATCAACATAAATTGGCTATTTGTACTAAAGTGAATGACAAAACCATTTACCGGAGACCCTGTCATCCCGTAGCGTTGAGCTTTTGACTTTACTTAATCCAACAAAACTGAGTTTCGGTGAGTTTTGACCTACCAAAAAGTCCGCAAGTAAGTTTTAAAATAAAACGTTGAACAACAGTGTTATAAAGTTGTTTCAAAATCGCTGTCATCGGAATCTGTCACATTATTGTAATCAACAAACGCATGAGCCAAGAAAATCTTTAATTTATTGAAACCTTAGCAAGATAACTTAGTTTTAGTTATACTTAATTACCAACAGTCTGAAAGAACCAATGACTCCATCCATACTTGAAGACAGCATCTATCAAGCTTTATAAAATTACCGGGTGACGAGATGAAACTTTCGTATGGCGCATTTGATTGATAATGCATGGAAGGATGGTCAATAGCAATAAAGCGGCAACCGTCAACACGAAAAGAAGATGAAGCAGAAAAGGATACAAGGCACCAGAAATCCGGGAAAACTATAGATACGATGGCCTGAATAAATAAAGTTCACTGTGTGCAATGTTTGTTTACCTTCCTTTCGTGTTACCTTAAATTCAAACTAAGTGCTATCATATACCTTTATAATACTTACTATACCTAAGTTAACATTCATAGTCCCTCATACGTTTTTTCCATAAAATAAGATGGCTTTATACGAAATTCTTCAAACCATTCCAATACAGCTTTGACATTGTTGTGACTTTAGAATGTCAAGTCAAGACGCCCCATAGATTATTATTTTATTTCAATGAGATACTTTCTAGGCCACGTTCTTTCGATATCTCATAGATGGCGGTAAAAGAACAGTGTAAAGAGTCTACTGATAGCATAGATATAATATTTTTTTATAGGCAAGGATATGAACAGATCGAGCCATTAAGGTTTACACAAAAAAGTTTACACTGTAAGCCACTGTATTGGCGTTGACAGCCTAGTTGGACCACAGAGGGAAAAAAGGTTGGACTAGCCATTGTTAAAAACAAAAAATATACTTCTGCTTACACAGAGTTATAAGGTCACCAAAGGCCAGCTGGGCACAGCAGACGGGGGGTTAGGGGGGCAGAGCCCCCCCCTAATATTTATTCATACTCGTTATTGAGTTATTGATTCTCGTAGTTTCATTCAAAGGCTGTTATGCAAAAAATATATTAGGGGCGCCATCTCTTAGCATTCGAGCGAAGCTCGGTCGCCCAGGTACTTTTAGTTATGACGTATGCCGCCGTGTGACGTTACATACAACTACGTTTCATTATCTAATGTTTCATTGATTAAAAAATATTAATTATTTGTAAAACCCAGATGTGAGAGGTTAGAAGATATTTTGCGAGAGTTGTTTTTTTTTTAAAATAATATAGGTGTATTCTTGATGCAGTCGTCATCCCTAATGCAACGGCTCAAATCTCTAGCTCCAGCTAAGTGCGGAACCGAAATGAATTAGCCGCAATCAATAAGACGCCGCATTCGCAACACTTCCGGTCAGCGGCTTCCGGCGGGAGCGGTTCCGTTTCCGGCCAACCCCTGACTTCCGGTTCCGGTGTATAAGTCCGTCTATTGTTGAGAGGACTCTGCCAATTTTGAGGAGAAGGGGGAATAATATCCTTAATTGTTATTGTGCAACTAGAGACGACATGTCCTTTCGTAGAATACTTTGATACAACCTAAGTAGATATTAAACTCTTTGAATGCTCAAAATCAAGTGAGCCATTAATGGCATTCAACGGGTTAATAACCAACAAACAAATGGCTGAGGCCCGGTTTCTGAGTTGAGAATTTTACTAAGCAAATACTTACGTATCGCTCTGTCGCGCTCTTTTGTGAGAAATCTGCAGCGACAGGACGATACTTACCCATTTGCTTAGCAAAATTCTCAACTCAGAAACCGGGCCATAATGTACCTATTACTACCTAAGAAAAAATATAACGCAATTCAAATCCCAAATAACACACAAACACCAAGCAGCTTTGTAAAATGCGTCAAACTAAACTGATATTATACTAGTGGTTCGCCCCGAACTATGAACTCGCGACCCCATATCTCAGTAACCCCTCGACCGATTTGGCTCATGTTCGAACTTAAAAATTCTCTTGGCTTCATTTATCCTGCGCATGTTTGCAGGCCGATTTGATTTTGAGTACATGAACCATTGCTCTGTGGTTCATGTACTCAAAAACAAAGACATGTAAATAATATGTGTAAATCAATGTTACTAACAGTAGGTTAAACTTAGGTTAAATTATTTATTACTAACGACTTGTACTGTGTTTTATGATCCTCGTAGTTGATTGAAATAAATTGAATTGAATTGAATTTACCTGCCTACCAAATTTCATCACGATCCGACTAAATTAACTCAAGTTATCGTCGAACGAACATTCATACATACATACATACATACATACATACATACAAACGCCGGATTGTTCCAGTAGACTCGGAGAACTTCGCTCGCTTCGCTCGCTCGTTCAATTAATCTTAGGTATCCTGTTTGGCCCACAAAACCTACAAGCTCGTCTGTAATCATTATCGTAGGTACAGTCGGCCACATGCTAGGGTACCCCTTTTTGTTCGATGTGCGCCCTTATTCCGCGCGCGGTAAGAGCTGCCATGGGTTATCTGTGACTGTGGCCGACCGTACCTACTCGATCAAACTTTTTGAAAACGTGTTTCGTTTTCTTTGGGTTTCAGAGGCATTTAAATATATTAGATAATGAATAAATCTGTCTAACTGTGCACTTGAACGCCACTGTACTTACAGAATATGTAGGTAGATGTTTATGCTGAAGAAATTGGCAAATTAACAATATAATTTCACACGCAATATCGTCTTGAAACTGTAACACTAAAATAGGCGCGCCGTTTTATCCCGATCCCAAAAAACGCCACATCCCACATTTTACAGCGTTTCCTCCACATTGAGACGGGCACTTAAAAGAGCGTTTTGTTTTTATTTTTAGCCTAACCTTGTCTTATCAAAGTCTCGTTAAGGACCAGGCTCAGCTTTGGAGTGGGTTTTTTTTGCTAATTTTATAGTCACTGGCGCCGTACCACGTGTGGGGGTTTGGACCGTCGCAGCCCTACTGATTGACCCTACGGCCCAGTCACTAAAAAAGTGGCAAATGTCAGGTACCTATTTTTACAAGCCGTATAAACCAGTAAGAACTAGCAGAGAGTAGACATATAATATGAAACCTACAATACAATATGTTACCTACAAGGCTACAACCCTTCTCATAGAAGATAATATTTCTCTTCTGGGGTGCCCAACTGTTTATTGTCGATATGAAATCAAAATTTTAAAAGGGTTATGGTACAAAAATATAATATTACCTTTATTAAGGGATTTTTTCATACGGTATTAAAAAATATTAACGGAGTTCTTCATCTTTGGCTTGCATTTTACAACTCCGAAATACGAACAGGGACAACCCCAACTTTTTGCCGCTCATAAAATAAAATTCCATGTGACATTCCTGGCTGGTGACATTCGTACAATGTTTATCTTTCTTGGCCGGACGGTGGTCAGCGGTTGGTCTTAAATGAAGGGTCCAGGGTTTGATGCTTAGCTTCCCAACGAGTTAAAATTTATGACCGTTTGGATACGTTATCAACTTGGGTACCTGATACTTTATACTTTCAAAATTTAAGGCACTTACTCGGAGGAGTTACAGAAACATCTTTATTTATACAAGGTGTTCCAAAAGTACCTAACTCTTTTTACAGGGTGTAACCTATTGGTAAACAGGATGTCAAATCTGTAAAAAAAAGTTGAAAAAAAATTTTTTTTTTATAACCTCAAAATTGAAAAAATTTAATAACTTTTTTGTTTTTGTTATCAGCTCAAATTTAAAAATATGTTTGTGTGTGTAGGTGCATTTATATAGCTTTGAGTTGTTAAAACATTGTGAAAGTCAATGAAAACAATATTGAAAAAATACTTTTCTTCCGCCACATTGTTCACATTTTATTAATTTAAAAATTAACGGAACGTCATAGAGCAAAAACAATATTTAGGTTGTGATCCCTATCACCGGGTGCTATTACCCTGTAAAAAGAGTTAGGTACTTTTGTAACACCTTGTATAGGTATTAGAACCATTTTTTGTAAATCTTTTGTTTATTTAAAATTGTATCAATCATGTCTTTATCTACATTTTTTAATTACAAAGTGAGATCTTTTTTTTGTTTCTATAGGTAACTAATAGGTAAGTAGGTACTTAGTTCAATAGGTAAAAACTAAAAAAAAAACTTAACCAGTGACAAGGTTCATTTTTGAGATTTCAAAAACTGAGGCAGAGACAACCATCTGCTGTTTCCGAAAGATAAAGTTATCTCATAAGGGACATCTCTTTATCGCCGCTTCTAACGACATTTTGGCGCGAACATTTGGCGCCAAATGGCTTTTTTTGCTCAAAAGGTCTTAAACAACCTCACACGTCGATGACGGTGTAATTAGTAGAAAATTAATGATTGTATCTGCTTTTTCCTTTTTTTGTCTAATAAACAGCAAATCTGCAGGTAAGGAAAATGAAGCAAAGGAGCCGAGAAAATTAATAAAAAAACATGAGATCTAATAATTTATAATAATTTATATTTTTATTGCTTGGTTAACAGTTATTGTTTTATTTATGGAACATCACAAATAAAAAGGTAAATTTCGGTTTTACCAAAATAATTACAATATAAGATTCAAAAATATGTAAGGTAGACCTAAGAACCAAAAAACCTAATAATAATTGCTAACGACAACACGAATGACCATCGATCGTCCAAACACAAACCGCAATATTTAGGTAGGTATCAACCAAAACCACATACCGAAATCAAGCATCCGACTTAAAATGAAAAATCAACCGATCACAAACATAAATCATGCTCATTATAATCCAACCGGATTATTTTTTCTTTCGAAGAAGAAATGTTCAAAAAAGAATCAAAGGGGGGCGCCATATTGAGAGGGTCCGGGTAACATGGGCGGTGGAACTTGGATGAACTAGCCAATGAGAGACGCGGGTTTGGATAGGCGTAGTAGAATCCACCAATCAGGGGAGTGGATAGGATGATTCTGCGCTCTGACGGCGATCGTTGAATTTATAGCTATAGTACGGCAGTATGGGCTTGGCCGCTGCCGTAAAGAGACGCGCGTGGTATGACAGGCGGACATTTTTTTTCGTTTTATTTGTTTGAACAAAAAATTGTAAAATGACAAAGTGCCTCATTAATTAGCGAAATATAGTGGTTCTACTTTTTAAATCAATTTTGGTGTTTGATTTTCTTTTGTGCATTAGAAACAAATGTGTCTATAGGTACTTTAATAAATAAGTGATAATCAATATCAAAACTCTTCTAAAAATATATTTCTTGTGCTAAATTTGATTCAATGTGATATTTAAGCGTTTTAGTCCATGAACAACTCATAGAACAAGAGAAAAAATATCCAATAAGACGAAAAATTCTAACCGGAAAGTGAAACAAAAACGGCCTACGATTGCCGCGTCTACGCTCATCACTGGTGAAGAGTCCTTCATCATCAACGAGCCCTACGAGTCATCAGTGATGGTGATGGCCAGCGGGGGTGGTGGCGGGCTGGTGCAGTCCCCACCAGACATGATGCATCATCATAACATCATGGATACGTCCTCCCATGTGGAAATGATGCCGAGTGAGTTGATTTTATTATGGTAGATGGGTAGGTAGATGGATTAATTTTATTAGGAATTTATTTTTAGACGGCAATGGCGTTTATCAAATTACTCAATTTTTTTTAACGTGTTTGATAAATTTGTGTTATTATCTCTCATGATAGGGATCTATTTTAATTTGATGGTTATCTGTTATCCCATTAGTTTTGTCAAAAAGCTAAAAGGCAATATAAATATAGAGGAATCTCTGATTAAATTGATGATGACGTTATCAAAATAATCAAATACGAAGGTTACTAAAAAGTAAAAAATACAATCAGTGCTACCACAACAATAAACAGAATGTAAATAAAACACAATAAAATCTTAAGTAGGTGCAGACACACTCAAATAAATTCCAATGGAGCAATGGCAAAACGTATAGATAACGGAACAAAAACAAAACTCCATGCCACCCCCCACAAGAAAGCACTAAAATTCTAACCCAATGCCACGAATGGCGCAAATAAATCCAGTAAAAGCAAAGGCAAGGGGCCAGCGTGATTGATTTACAATCAGTATGTGAAATGGGGACGAATGAAAGGTTCGGTTAGGTCCTTGACCATTTGGGACAGATGTCAAATATTTAGAAAATATCAGTATTTAAGTAAGGTATTGTCATCATATTTTTATTGGAATGTTAAATTTGGAATTCTTAAAAAAAATCATAAAAGGGAGATAGTTAACTATTTAAATTTTCTAAACAATTTTCTAAACACTCTGTATAATAATATAATTAATAAACTAAGCCAAAAGTGAATAAGTTAAGCCAAAATGCACGGGTTAATGTTAAATTAACGTGGGATAAAAATAAAATTATAAAGATAAAAGTAATAACAGTATCTCTCATGATTTTTGCTATTGAAAGCAATTTTTCTAATCTTTTTTTTTTGTCCCGACCCTCTGTATCCATCTAGCAGCCTGCAGCGGGCCTCCCAGACCCCTGGGGCATTATTTTTGCTAATGCAAGCGCCATGATCATTAGAGGGTTAACTCGGGAGATTTATTTCGATAGTTCTGTTGTGTGCTGTGCTGGCTGCCTAGTGCCTGGCTTTGCCGAGGCTTCTTTTGTTTTGCGTAAGTTACGAGTTGAGTCTTCAATTTATTTAGGTTTATTGTATAATCAACTTAAATAAATTTTGGTAGGTATATCATCTCTTTCTACATAGTATTTATTGCTTTTATTGAATTTACTACTTTATTGCCAAAAACACATAAAATAAAAAATCTAAATCAATCAATTTATCCGCAATGTCCCCGGATTTTGATGCTGTTTTCACTGTCAGTTAGAATTTTTTCACTAAAGTTGAATAAGTAGGCACTTTTTTGTACGCATCCGTGCGACAATAATTTATAGGGTTCTGTCATATCATGAGATAAGGCCATAAAAGTTATTATAAAGTAAGAGGTAGCCTATACAATAATAATACATGTCCTAAAAGTTGGACAAATTATTTATACAGAATTTTCTTTCTACAAAGTACAATTTTCTACCTTCCTTTAATATTTTTTCTAATTTGTAATTCACTGTTCGGTTCGGATTTTAATGATTCAATGCAAGTTCTTCCTCAAAAAACGCTCCGTCGTCGGCGGCGGCGATCACGAAACACGATATTATTATCGCGATGGAATGGCGTTTGACAGTGATTTGACAGCTGCATTATTATTTAACACTTTTACAATTTTTATGTACAGTCGGCCACACGCTAGGATACCCCTTTTTGTTCGATTTGCGCCCTTATGCCACAGAGGTAAGAGCTGCCATGGGGTATCTGTGGCCGACCGTACCTATAAAATACAATGAGTTGCAAGAATAGCAAGAATTTGCCAATAATCTCAGCATTACTACAAACGCAATCTAGCGTTCTGTAGTAGTGTCTTTATACACTACTACAGAATAGTGTGCCTAGATAGGTACCTACAAAACAGCTGATTTTGCCCCCATTGCACAAGTGGGTTGACAGGACCTTAATATAATGTAATAATGTCTTATATGGGTCCATGCAATCTGAAAATTTTATTTTTATTTTATTTAGCATGTGAAAAAAAGATTTATTATGAGATTAAAAAATTCGCTCGGGACTTATTGAAATGTTCCCTAGCACGGAAAAAGCCCTGTAATACTGACAAAAAGGTCCTGTCAACCCACTTGTTTAAAAATAAATAAATTACATTACCTAAACAAACGCAATACGTACGGTCGGTTACAGTCTAGGACACCCCGTGGATAAGGGCGCCAATAAAAAAAAACAAACAAACAAAAAAGGTACCTAGAAGACGAAAAGCAAAAATCCACGCACTAGGTCAACCGCCTGACACCACCCAGCATCTCTCCGCAACCACCGAGACATCCTTTCTCTACTATTTGCTTCCATCGTTAGACCATGTCTGCAGGTCTGCCAGCCTTTCTGCACAAAATGTAGAGACATACAGAGGGTTTACCGACGGAGGCGAGCCAACCGATACTAGCTAGTATAGGAGGAGCGGTTGAGCAAGAGCTACAAAATTTAATATGTCCAAATGTTGCAAATGTTGTGCTTTGGGACCGGCTGGGTCCAACTAATCATGGCTAGAGAAACACAATTTTTGAGATCAAGTTTCATGGCAAAATTGTCTTTTTACAAACTCCTTACATGACCATCGACTCCCAGGTAGAATATGGAATTAAACAAATAAAATATCATTGCAGTTTCTTTAGAACATATTTCCCAATCTCATTTCGAACATAGTTTCGGACTCCCCCCGCTGACAGATTTCAACACGCCACCCTGTATAATTATTTCCAGCTACATCAGAAATTCGTACACCTTGACCAAAATAATCTACAAAATTTTACAGCAAGTTAATTCATTACACATTTTGGGGAAAAAATTCGTCGTCGTTTTTTTGCTCTCTTAGCAGTGAACCTTCTAACGTCATAACTCTGTAGAACAGCCATCTCTGTTGTCTATACAGTAGGTACATCCCAGCAATAGGTAGGTACAGTCGGCCCTTTTTGTTCGATTGGCGCCCTTATGCCGCGCGCGGTAAGAGCTGCCATGGGGTATCTGAGGTTGTGGCCGACCGTACCTACCTACAACTGGCGTCTGTCCAGTGTTCGCTCGTAAAACCTCATCCTTGGCTGAGAATTAGCACCTGAATAACTGAGCAATTGTTTGGAAACTAGCTAAAGACTGTAGACTGTAGAGCGAAAGGTGGCACCCAGTTTTACGCACGGAAACTTAAAGAACATCGAACAATATTTCAGATAATAATATCTTATCTGAAAACTCTGTTATATTTAAGTTAATGCCTTATCATAGATTTTTATTGCATATAAATTAAAGTTCATGTAAAATATCAGTTGTTCTACACCACAGGTTGTAGGAACCTACTGCACCAAATTTATGATAAGTGCAACTGATAAATTATTATAGATAAAATTATTGTTCCGATTTGTTTGGCCCCATAGTGATGAGCAGACTTTTCGGTGTGAGCAGAGCAGACCTCTCAAAGTTTGGCTGGTTACCAAAAAGTCAGCCCGTATTTGCATAGATCCACCCACCCAATTCCTGCATTCTACCAAGTGCAATCATTATATTAGTGTCGTATTCTATCAGAATATTAAATGTGAGATTAATCAATATCTCACGGACCACAGATGACGCTGAATATCCAGATATCATCAGATCTCATGTCACTGAATTGATACCGTGACGGTATTTCGACCATGACAAATAACAGGGTTCCTTTGGCAAACTGAATAAACAAGTGAAAAAAATATTCCAAAGAAACGGATAGGTTTATTTTAGAAGTTTATTTTTTTTACCATATTAACGCATTTCAATCCGTTTCGAAACAACTCAATATTATTTCGAATACAGAATTTCAGAAAATTAAAAAGAAGGTTTATTACTGGAGGATGTGTAAGATACAGCGATTTTAAATCACTATCATATTGAAGGGCTAAATTCTAAAAGTCCTCATGTCCATTTTTCCACATTTTTCTTCAATAATTAAACTCGTGGGAAAATATGGAAATTGTGGAATAAATAAATATAAAATCTAATTAAAATAATGGAATTACCTTGACATTAAAAATATTTCATCGTCCTTTCTGTTTTGTCTGTGGTGCATATTAATTAAGTAAATGTTTATTTTTAGCTATAGAATAGACGATCAAAGCAATCAACATTCAATCCATCTACATTTTTCTGCAAATTACTTTGCACTCTTTACGAATTCTAAAGATTTCTTATGTGGCTACAGAACCCCGAAAGTTACAATATTCACTCATGGCCAAAATATTTGAACACCTTATTGACCACAAGAGGCATAACTCCGAAGCTCAAAAGCTGAGCCAGAATTCATTGGCTTCCGATCGAAGTGATAACATCACATTCGGTGTCATGTGACGATCTGATTAAACTGAGTGATCTCTTCCAAAAGTGTCACTTTGAAATGCGCTACAAAGTAGCCAGGGGGATAATTTTTGGCAATCTCGAATGTGACTTGTTACTAAGGTTTTCTTCGTAGAATCTCGAATGCGACATACCCGAAAATTTGCCCCCAGAGGCGATTGTAGAATCCGTTGCTAATCTTGCTAATAATAGCTACTTACAAAAGTATTTAATATTAGAAGTATGTATGTCACGAAATAACCCATTCTGAGTACCAACTTTAATTTCAACTTATCAACTTTGTAGTCTGTTTTAAATGTATATCGAATCTCTACATTCTTCTGTCTATCCGTAGTATCCCAAGAACCTAAGCAAATTATAATCGAAGGAAGCTGCCTTGTATAGTTGTATCTCGTCTAAATTAATCCAATCAATATTACAGCTATTATAAAGTACCTAATAAGTCTGTGGGAATTCGACCCGAAAGGAGCAGCCTTGTATTCATGTACCATGACGTAATGTGACGTCTAAATTCGTCTAATCAGGGCGGCCATCTTGAAAGCGTCATGGCGCCGCGCAAGTGTCAAATCGATCGAAAGATAAAGTGCCGAATGAGTCTGTGGGAATGTACCCGACAACTAAAATGTAAGAGCGACGAGACGACCCGCGAAACTGAAATGGAAAACATCTTGAGGATACCTTCAACCATACTCAAGGATGGTCGATCATACATACATACATCATACATATTTTATATTCTCTACACTCGTATTGTCATTTGTGGATTCAGTAACGGTCAAACGGGGTGAATAGAAAACAGAGTGTAAATAGAAAAACAACTGAAACCAGTCTCTGTTTAGTACTGTTGTCCACTATTTGGAAGGTCACCAGTAATTTTACTTTCCCTTTTTTATTACACCGTTTTATGGTACCCATTTTTCTGGTGTTAGTTAGTTTTCATTTTTCTCGTGTAGATTGGTAGAGTACTGGATCATAGAGAGATAAATAGAATACCGCTTCTCTCTCTATGATCCAGTACTCTACCAGTCTACGAGTGATAAGTTTTTTTGTATTTGTACAGCCGTATATGGTAACAGTTTTTTTTATTCATCGACATTCAACAAGATCCTTATGCTTACAAGCTTTCATTTGAGGGTAAGCAGAGACACAAAATAAGTACCTATTCTTGAATTTTTTTGAGTTATCGGGTTACGTTCAAAATATTTCGTCTGTTTTTTTTTGTCGGCCACTGCATCATTCACACTGTCATAAAACCCTTCACAGACAGTAGCACGATCTGTCAAAATAGTTTTTTTGGAAGTCCACTCCTTTGCTGTTAGGGTGGTGGTACACCGACACAATAAACAACGATTTGAAAAGTTTTTGCCGCTGAAAAATGTGAAGTGTATGTTTAACTTATTTTACAACGTCCAATTCAAATCGTTTTTAGTATTTTATCTGGATTTCCGGTTTCAGAGTTACCCACACACAAAATATACGTAGAAACCTCACTGATGGTATGTTTATTTTAAAAAACATGTTTTACACTTAACTATAGAAACTTCTTAACATATTTTTTTCTTTAATCAACTAAGTATTAATTTTAGTTTCCAATCTGTGAGAGTTCACCACAATATGTCTGGCTAGTCCGTAAATTCCGACAAAAAGCAATT
This sequence comes from Zelleria hepariella, assembly GCA_949319315.1. Classification (NCBI taxonomy): domain Eukaryota; kingdom Metazoa; phylum Arthropoda; class Insecta; order Lepidoptera; family Yponomeutidae; genus Zelleria; species Zelleria hepariella. The sequence goes on along the minus strand of OX439383.1, from coordinate 21,209,338 downwards.
AATTTCATAGTTAAAGGTGTGGTGTAATATATGGTGAAGTTGACCTCAAAATTCCTCCAAGCTGGTATAAGAAATTAGAAACCATAATAATGTAACTATTTATAGCCAGATGGAGGCCAGCTCAATGTAGTGCCATGCCAATTCAATGAGAGTTGGAGCCTCGGCTTATTTTGCTCACATAACAACTTTTTGGGTCTCCAGTCTGTAATTTGCGTTGTTTTTCGATCAATTGCAATTTGCAACCCAACTGGACAATAAGGGATTTTCTGACAGCTCACAAGTTGTAGTTCCAAATTTGTAACTAGATGTCGCTGACGAGACATGTTATTTTTTTAGGCCAGTTCGCGCTCGTTGGCTTTCGTACATACGTCCAAACACATTTAGGTATTAGTTGTGGAGCAAAATGAAGTGTTTCCGGATTTACCATTCACTTATACAAGAACATTAACAAAGTCGTGTACTTTTTCATGTACTGTAAAATGGAATGACGGCTACGACGATGAAAGATGAAGTCACAGAGCAATGAAGTGAAGAAGTATTTTCGCTGTAGTAAGCACTAATTTACTTTGTGATAGAAAACATGTCGTATCAACGCCATCTGTCACAGCTTTTAGAACTATTTTTTTATTTTTTTTATCTGTCAGAAAACCCCTTATTGTACCAAAAAGCCGTCTTAATTGCTTACATTTTTAGCACTTTACGCCCTCTCGACCCATGACATTTTGGTAGGTTATTTTCAATGGCGTGCAGCCCAGATGCACAACTAGCGCCGCCAATGAAAAAAAAATCATCTTCTTTTTTCATAAAATTTTCAACGCGAGGCTTATCTATTTTTAGGACCTAAGGTTTAGAATTAGATGGTAGGTTGTAGGATCTGGAATCTAAACCTTAGGACCTAAAAATTGTTAAGCCTAGGGATTATAATTTAATGTATCGTTTTTAGCAAAAAACGCATCCAAAAAGGATACAGTTTTATTTTTTTCATTGGCGGTGCTAGTTGTCCTTAACTACTTTTCGAAAAATAACCGTATCTCAGACTTGAGGCCCTTTTGGCAAGGCGAAACGCTATCAACTTCCTATCTCCAATATTGGTACCTAGAGGGACAGGTGTGCCGCCACCCTCACCGTCTAAGCTCCTTACCGAGTCAGGAGCCAATAATCCGACAGCCAACAATATTACAGGTCTTGTGCTTTTTGTTGTATTTCTTTAAGCATCAGCTCAAATTCTTGTTTAATGACGACTTGGCCGGCCTTTGATGAATATTTAACACACTGTATTCATCAAGGCCTAGCTACGTGAAGGAAAACCTCCGGCGAGCAACGAACGGGATCGATCGTGCATTTCAACAAGAAAAATATTCTCCGATTGATGACGATGATATCCTTTTATCCCTTAAAAAGGGCATATGACTCGAAGAATGGATCTCCATTTTTCGCGGTCTTGCGCGGCAGCCTCTAGCTCCTTCCAGACGAGTCCAGTTGATGCAGCCTCTTCATCAACTGAGCGCCGCCAGGTAGCAAGGGCCCCCCCCGGTAATGTCTCTGAGTAGGGTCAAAATAATTTAGGCTGGCCAGTTGGCCAGGTTTCAAGCGATATCTTCAGATGGGTAGATTAGATGGGAGATAGATGGGTTTTCTTATACTTAATGTTTTCCTTGCTCACTGTTTAGCTAGTGGTGGACAAGCCGACACCATTTTAACACTTCCCAGGCACTGAGTGGTTAGATACTTACTTTGGAACTATCCCATATCTATCTACAATTTACGTAGATAGGCTAAAAGTGCCTGATAGAAATGCTTAAAGATACTCCCTCAAGTACCGAGGTTACTTTACCCAACTCATCTACAACTTATCTACAATAATTTAGAAGTAGGAAGATAGGTATCTTTTTGCCCCGTTTTACACTAGTTCGCCGGTGAACACGCACCTTTATGTAGTTTGTAATGAATATTTAAATCAGTAGCGAGGTTATTAAGTTCATCTTTACAAGGATAAGCCTTGTCTGTAGCTGGTTTCTTGCATTGGACGGACATGGATTATGTGTTCGTCGATATGTTAAGTAGCTATGTACGCAATTATAATTTGTTGCCATTTTGTTTACAACTTGCAAACATGTTGTAGAAAGGCGTAATTTCTCGTTTCTATGCTCATATGGTTTGCTAGAAATTCCCTGTACCTAGATAGTATCTTCGTTATTTTATCTGATAGCTCGATACACCACTGTATATCTCACTGTACAGGGTGTTACGAAAAGGTCCTGTCATACCGAACCGGGTCGCTTAACCCACCAATACAAGCAACTTTTAATATGGGACCAACTTGGAAATATCGAAAAAATATCAGCTGTCCCTTGCCAAAATTCGATACTCAAATACGGCGCGAAATGTATGGAGCAGCAGATTTTTATTTTTACGTGATCCTTTAGTTAAAGTTGATTGTATTTAATGAGTTAAGCGACCCTCTTCGGTATGACAGGACATTTTTGTAACACCCTGTAGAGTGAGATATATAGTGGTGTATCGAGATATCAGATAAAAGAAGGAAGATACTATCTGGGTGCTTACGGTACCTAATTTTATAGGCAAAGTACAGATTGATTCGACTCGACAGCCACCAAGAAGATCGAATCAAATTGTACTACTTACATATAACTAAATTATTTGCCCACATAACCACGTCTAAAGTATCAGATTAACCTACAAACAAAACCGAAAACTAAATTCGACACCCAATATTTGCGAAAGCCGTGGGAACCGTTCGTCCGTCTGTCTGTCACGTCGCGACTATTTGATCAAACATTGGTATAAATATTGTTCTGAGGTCTAAATCAATGGATCACTAATATGATAGATAGCTTTTGCCCGCGACTTCGTCCGCGTGGAGTATAGGAAAAGGATATTGTGCTTTACTTTGCTCCTACGTGTAAAAGCTTGATTATATGTAGGCTATGTGTTTTTCTGATATCTAAGCTATCTCTATTCCAAATTTCATCTAAATCCGTTCAGCCATTTCAGCGTGAAAGAGTAACGAACATCCATCTATCCATCCAAACTTACACACTTTCGCGTTTATTTAGTACACCAACAGTTTTGTAGTCAAAACAATATGTTCTACCTACTATTGACCCGCCCCTACTTTGCACGGGAGCTATTTAGATAACATAACGTAATATCTAACCGATTTCGTGCCTTGTCATACTTTAAGGCTAGTATCAGTGATACAATTAAGGTGATACTGTATCACCCTTAATTCATCGTAAGTTCAAGCTGACAGAAATGACCAATACCCACAATTTTTCAAGTGAGAAAAAAGTTTTGGAGAGTCAGAATCAGAACAGAAGTCCGTGTTCCATAAATCATCTGGATTCGGACGGACATACAATATTTTAACGCCACGCCACGGACGACGACCTTAGAGCCCAAAAAAACAAAAAAAAAACAAAACAAAAACAAAACCTTTTTTTTAACAACGACCGGATCTACTGGCGCGACAACCCGATGGCGCCTAAACTTTTTTTTTACCATAAAGACACTAAAGTTTCAACCCTAAGATAAGCGCTGTAGAGCAGTTTTTGTCCTAATTTTTGGGACACACATAAATCGTAGGCAAATCGGAGTCGAATTACGCTTGACAATGACATCAAGGCGTCGTCGTCGTGGTGTGACGTCATCGATGATACGACTTGAAGATATTTTTAGGCATTTTTGGTGTGAAAGTAAAATAAAACCAGTTAGTGCTTTAGAAAAAACAAAAAAATTAAATCACTCATTAGGTAGGCAATCGTATGATGCCCATAGCGCCTCTGACGTGGCTAAATGATTTATACATTGATATACCTACCCCAACAAGGTTTTTGCGATAGACTTTTATTCAGACTCTACTATCCGTAAAAAAACTTCGAACTTTAGAATTAACAGGTAAATTTATTTCAAAACGGGTCTGAACTTGATTTTATATCTGTGTAGGTATTATTGGGTATTTATTAGGTGTGTGTGAATATTAAAAAATGATAAACAAACGCAGGCTTGAAAATACATGAAAATATTTAATATGCAAAAACGGACGTAGTTCACAAAGTAATGAATAGATTCCTACCGCTTTTTTTTCCCACAAAAGAATGCGTAATGGGACGAGTTTTTTTTTTTTCACCTTATCACCTTCACGAAATATTTTGCTGATTCGTCACCTTGGTATGTGACCACCCTTACAGTGGACAGACGTATAAAGCTGTCAAGCCGTTCGACAGCTGCCAAAATTTCGTGACAGTTACTGCCCATCCATCGACAAATGTTGGGGATGCGACTGCAGATTTTTTTTGGCACTTTTAATGATATTTTGACATAATGACACCGGTCATTTCGAGGTTTTCGAACTTCGATACGCCTATGTCTTTCTCACTCTGTGTAGATCAAAAGAGTGGGAACAAATTGAACCCATAATTTCGAAAAGGGCACGAGTGCAATAAGTAAAATTTTTCAGGATCAACAAAAATTTATTTCTTACTTGTACCGTTTTCATACAGTCTCTGATTTTCTTTTGCCTTTTGAGTTGACTTCTGATGTATGAAGATGTGCCGTTTTTACAGGGAATTATGTAAAACGCTTCACTTAATAAAGTGGCGCCAAAAAGTGGTTTTGGCGAAAAGTGTGACTCATGCATGCCCTTTTCGAAATGACGGGTTCAATAATTATTATTGTCCTAGGTACCTATTCGTGTAAAAGGCGCTCATGTGAGCATGCTTAGGGCAGCTGATTAAAAAAAAATATGCCAAAAAAGTGGAACACTTCACGAAATTCTTATTGAAAAATAAAATAAAATTGACAAAGACTTTACAATGCCTCACAGACATAAAGCCAAGGACCGAAATACTCATCAAACCATGCTCACTTGTCCTCACATACCTAATTCGAAGTCCATAAACGGATTTGACCACAAAACGGGTTGAGTCCACGGAGCACCGAAAAAAACCTTTAATCTTCAACCACACGTTATCGCATGTCCCCCATAAAAGACCTATAATGTCGCCGTGGACAAAAGTAAGAAAAAAGACTATTGTTTTTGTACAAAAAAGTCTTCTTATCGCCTCTGGCGCCAAGAGTAGCCAGCGTCGGGTCCTATTACAGTGGAGAGCAGATATATCGGATTAAACACGAATGACTAATAACTTCAAGAAGCCCGTCTAATGAAGTAACATTTTTCATTTCCGTCGAAGGTACAATTCTCAGGGTAAAGTATCCAATACTATACAACCCCGACAATTTTACCCAAGAGTGTAGAAAACTAGAATACTACATATAATGGGGGGTCCCTACTCTTTGATAATTTTGCAACCTGAAACTCAATCCAACAAGCAAAAGCGAACAATATAATATCAAACAAGACTTCATACAGAATGATTATATTGCCTTAAATAATTTTGTAGGAAAATTTAGAGACTCTACAAAGGTATAGCGAACGCGCCGAGATTTGATTGACTTTGCTTCCACTTTTTGTTCTTTTTTTTTTTTTCAATCATATTTGCATTGAAGCTTGTCTACAAAGGACACTGTCAGACATCCTACCGTACTTTGGCTACAGAAATATTGAGAATAGAAGCCATAAAATTATCGCAAAATAGGCCGGATTATATGCGATTAAAAGCGAATATTCCCACAATGTGAACCAATTTTAATATATACAGGGTGTTGTTTTGGTCAGTAACACCCGAGTCAGGGACGATAGTTTGAGCAACGCTTAAAACTAAAAACAATTTCTTTTTTTTCTAAAAATTTTTTGATGCATAAATCACCTTGTTCAAGTTGTTCTATAATAACCGCGACGTGCGGACACCCCCTCTTCTCAAAGCGCGCGCGCGATGTTGCGCCCGACTCGCCGCTAGCGTTAGTGTAATAGTATGGGCGGCCACAATTTAATTATTTTTGGGTATTTTTCACTGACATATTTTTTTTTTTTTTTTTTCTGGCTTCAATGTCGTGTAAATAATCACCCCTGAGCCGGGTGTAACTTTACAAAACAACACCCTGTATGTATTTTTATTTTTATTCCAGAGTTATCCAGAGTTATTTTTATTGTTGATTAGGCCCATCCTTGTACCGATTTCCTTGACTGTAGCTGTAGAACGAGAAGGCGAAAATCCTCCGTTGGGATCCGTAATTGACAGAATTTACGCATTTTGATAAGGGAAGGGTTTTATATTCTTACCAACTGGTTTTGTTCTCCTTTCTTGAGGTGCCCATAGGTGGGGTATTATTATAGGTCGTTTGCCGGGGCGTCGACTCACAGGAGTGTTAGTGCATATAATATAGGTATACATGCTTTAGCCCGCGACTTCCTTCATCCGCGTGTATCCCGTTTCGCCCCTTGACAGTTTGACGTTCGAACTGACAAGGGTCAGTATTCTTCAACTAAAAAAAATCACCCTAAAAAAAAGATTATTCATTTCAATAAGAGCTGTTTTCCAGTGCTTTGATGATCGTCACACGAGTGTTTTTTTTTTAGAATAGACCCTCAGTGTGCTTATTCCGGAAAATAAAAATATTTTTAAAAATACCTACTTACTTACACGTAAAATGTAAGTATGAAGAAAACTGAGCTGTTGGACCGAACAGTGATTGTGTCTGTGCATCGTAGATTTGTAAAGTTTAAATTATGACATAAAACTTTCATACCTACATGAGTCATTCGTAAAATCGAGCTTTTCCGACAGTGACATTACAGAATGATAAATAGTAAGTAGAGTCGACAACCCATCACATTTTTGTTACAAAGTTGCGCGTTGCGCAAAATCTACTCTTGTCAAGGAAGGTCGGTGTGCTTTTGACTGTAACTGGAATGTAAAGAAGTGACTGAAGGATAGTACACACGACAGCACGTCAGACTGTACACATTTGTTGCAAAGTCGTCCGTAACGTAACCGAGTAGAGTGCTTGCGTGTAAGGGTCGACGTGTACTTACAAAGAAATGGTCGGTCAATGGTAGATTTCCCATAAGTAATATTTGTTTCTTAAATGTCAGATTGTTTTGTGTGCCGTCTGCCTCTCTACTCATGACGCTATTGACTCAATTTACAAAATTCAATACTGCACTAATTATTATAACTAACGCATTTTATATTTTTATGTAGGCCTTTAAGTATTCAATAATATTTTTATATATCTAACTATATTTTGGCTTGATAAAACCTAAAATGTTTAGTTGGGGCCGCATTTTTTTTTTTGCCCCAGGACCCCTGGGGGTAGAGCATGGAATACCGGAGCCTTTTCCCAATACCGGTATTCATTCGGTATCAAGATTTTAAATACCGGGATACCGGTTTTTCGGTATTTTTCGGTATTAAATTTTTGTTATATTAAAAAATATTGAATTGTTATAAAATAGACGCATAGAAAATTTAAAATAAGTGAGTTTATTTAATTGAACGATAATATTAATTTATACTAGCTTTTGCCTGCGACTTCGTCCGCGTAGACTTTTTTTTACATTATCGACATTACCAGACGAATTTAGTTCGTAATTTATAGTCTATGTTAGTCTGGTTTCTAAGCTATCTCCATTCCTTCAAATCCTTTCAAATTCGTCCTGCAGTTCTAGCGTGAAAACAAATACACACACTCACTCATTCACAAACTGTCCGCGCACTCGGAGAAAAAGTTGCAGAATCAGAATATTCTTTGCTGTACTACAAAAACATTAAAAGGACCGTCCGCAATCCGCATTAATAAATCGTAATGGGCAATTTTCTGATAGCTCATGAGTTGTAGTTCCAAATTTGTAACTGGATGTCGCTGACGAGATATGTTTTTCATAAGCCAGTTCGCGCTCGTTGGGCTTCGTAGATACGTCCAAACACAATATTTAGGTATTGGTGATGGAGCAAAATGTAGTGTTTCCGGTTCTACCATTCACTCATACAAGAACAAGAACAAAGTCGTGCACTTTTTCATTTCATGTACCAAAATGGAATGAGGTAAAAGATGAAGTCACAGAGCAATGAAGTGAAAAAGTATTTTCGCTGTAGTAAGCACGAATTTACTTTGTGATGTCGGATCAACGCCATCTGTCACAGCTTTAATAACTATTTTTTATTTTTTAAAGCTGTCAGAAAATCCCCCATTGAAGCCGTCAACTGGGAGCCTATTTTGGCACCATTGCGTTACAGGCTAAGGCCCCTGGACTGCAGTCCAAAATAAGAAAGTAATCGGTTTTAATTAATAAACAAAAACCGGCGTTTATACTTATAGGTTTTTACAAATAACTTTTTTTTTTGTAGGTTTCTAAAACCGGTTCACATCACTATTCCGCACGGCGCACTCGCACGCATCGCATGCGCGCGAAATTTTGATATTCCACACTTGTTTCAGAGTTTTATCTGTAATACCGAAAATACCGAAATTCCGGTATTAAGATAATACAATACCGGTTTTTCAAATGTACATATTTAGTCCGGGATCCCGGTTTTTCGGTATTACCGAAAACCGGTATCCATGCTCTACCTGGGGGTCTACCGGCTAAGACGAAGCCGATTACCATTGGCGAAAATCGAAGTTCGATTTATGAAAAATGAACTGGGTGGCAGTAAAATGAACTGGGTGGCAGTACATTTTCAAAAATCGAACTTCGATTTTCGCCAATGGTAATCGGCTTCGTCTTAGCCGTTAGACCCCCAGGTTACCTAGCAACGCCACGTATACCGTATCTCAGTTACGATCAATCGCTTCTATCTGACCAGTATTATACCTATTCTGTATCAGTGTCCAACTCTTTACCATCGATATTTTACCCAGATCTCGGCCCGGGAGGCTTTGATCCCGGCCGCCTCTCGCGCCCGCCGTCTTATCTCATGATCTCACAACGACTTCCGTGTGTAAATAGCCTTAGAGGCGCCGCAAGTGAGCTGGCCGCCTTATTGCTTCCATTTTTGGGTATTTATGTGGATATATTGGACTTTGGTTAGCACTTGACGCTTGGGAGTTTGGGACGGGAAAGTTCGATTTGTTAAAATAATGAGGTAGCCGTAGGTAAGAACCTTCAGTCAGCGACGTATATCAACAGGGTGCAATCTAATTCTACAACGTGTTACAAAACATCCGAACTCTTTTTAAAGGGTGTAACCTACTGGTCAACAGGATGTCAATTCTGTAAAACGAAAGTTGAAAAAAACAATTTTTCATTTTATAACTTTTTTGTTCTTGGTATTAGCTCAAATTTAAAAATATGTTTGTAGTTGTAGGTGCATTTGCATAGGTTTGAGTTGTTAAAATATTGTGAAAGTCAATGAAAACAATATTTAAAAAATAATTTTCTCCCGCCACAGCGTTCACATTTTATATTAATTTAAAAATCAACGGAACGTCGTAGAGCAAAAAAAAATTTAGGTTGTGATCCCTACCACCGGGTGCTATTTACCCAGTAATAAGAGTTAGCATCTTTTGTAACACCTTGTATAGTAGACTGTCTACTGATCACTTCAAACGACTTGTCTTACTAGGTGGCAAAAAAAAATTAACGATAAAAATATTAGCTGTTCGATACATTATTTAGACTCAGTACTGCACCAAATGGATAGAAGAGCTGATCATTTTTCGCTCCACCTAGTAAATACACGTGCAGTAGTAATAACAGTGGTCCTTTTCACCAGTGAAGGCGGTGTTTTCATTGTTTTTGTTATTTTTTTACTATTATACTATGTAGAGAAGAAGATAAAGATGTAGAGAAGATCAAGAGTTACTATATTGTTTTTTACAAAATTGCCTAATTCGGAAGGCAAAGTTTTTTGTTCGAAAGTCCGTTATTGGCTTAATCTTATCTTTAGACAATATTGAGAAACTAATTTAAATATTTTTTATTTTGGCCCAGTACTTTTGTTTTTATGCGCTAAAATGTTTTGTTCCTATGACCGCATTGACCGCCAACAGTATGCAGACCGTCGCGTGACGTCATAAAACCGTATCTTTCAAACGTTGTAAAATCCAAAGACTTTCGAACAAAAAACTTTGCCTTCCGAATTAAGCCCAAAGAGACCATATTGCACAAATAGATTCAGCAAACAGTCAAATGCTCTGCAGATAACAGATAAGGTGATTTGCACAGCGGACGCACTGACTACCGTGCGGTGTCATGTGACATGTGTTCTGATAACGGGTGTTTGGATAGGCGGTTTGACTTCACTGAACATATGTCCTAGAGGTTTTCGTGGGGGGTTGATTAGGAAGTAAGTCGATTGGAAATGCTTGGAACACCCTGACACAGGGACTTAAGTATACAATACAACGTGTTACAAATGATACTAACTCTTTTTACAGGGTGTAACCTGCTGGTCAACATAATAACAACTGCAAAAAAAGTTGAAAAACACAACTTTTTTTTTTTATAACCTCAAAATTGTAAATTTTTCAAAACTTTGTTTGTTTTTGGATTTAGCTCTAATTAAAAATATGGTTGTTTGCTTAGCTGTATTTTAATAGCTTCAGGCTGTTAAAACATAGTGAAAGTCTATGGAAACAGTATTTTAAAAATACTTTTCTCCCGTCACAGCGCTTACATTTTAATTATTTAAAAATCAACGGAACGTCATAGAGCTAAAAAAATATTTTGGTTGTGATCCCTATCATCAGGTACCATTACCCTGTAAAAAGAGTTAGCATCTTTTGTAACACCTTGTATAAGTATAAGTTACTATTAACTTTCATTTTCTGTGTGTATTTTGTTAATACAATAAACTTCTTATCTATCTATCTATCTATCTACAATGGCGTGTCGATGGCGTCCCAGTAGAAGGACAAAACCGGGGTTTCCTCGTTTTTCTCCTATAACCAGCTAACTAATCCTCTAGAATTAGAATAGGTATGCTTTGCTGTACTACAAAAACGTTAAAAGGACTCTTAAAAAAACTGGGAGTCAATTTTGGCACCATTGCGTTACAGGCTAAGGCCTCAGGAGGAGTGGCCACCAGCCCACTACATACATACCTCATACGATTACATAAGTATATGATTATTATGCTGAGTTGTGTTGAAGAAAGAAAGAAATACTTATATTACAATATCGAGATTAAAACAACAATTTATATATCCGTATCCGTCTTCGATAATTTCAATAGAAGACTTTAAAAACCTCACCGCTGACTCAGCCAAGTAACAAGACAGCACGCAGACGCTTACACCTAGCACTCTCTACACGGTTACGTTACGGGCGACTTTACAACAAAAGTGTACTTACACTCCGACGTGTTGTCGTGTGTACCTACTTATCTAAATGACTACACATTTTGACATTTAATTTCAGAACTCTTATTATTTTTTTTAATTTATAATATTGACCTTTGTAAAATGCCATACGATAAATAAATAATAATTTCCAAGATGTATAACGATATGGCTCTACCCCGGAATTTTCCTCTGCTCAGGGCTCTATAATTGCACGGTTGGTTTACTGGCACGTTTACTTGTTACAGTACCTAATCTAATTTATTTAATTAATCGTAATCTATCTACAAAATCTATAGTATTATACAGCCATCATAGGTAACAGGTTGCGCAGTGCAAGCCTACGGTGGAGCTTCAAGAAATAATATAAAAATCAGAATCTGTCGCCTACCTACTAATTTTACGATTATTACAGACCTATCGATATGATACCGAAGATCCGTTGCGTCAATAAATTAACTTTATAACTTTTATACCCGACATCCGATACGAGTTTTACACGAATATTAATACTTTGTATGGATATACGAGTACTACAGCGCGAGCGGAATAGCGGCGGAGGCACCATCGCATCGGAAGAAATAATTCACACCTCCACTTAACTTGATCTTTATTACTCTACATAGGCCCGGTTTCTGAGTTGAGAAATTCACTAAGCAAATGGGTAAGTATCGTCCTGTCTCTGCAGATTTCTTACAAAATTTCTCAATTCAGAAACCGGGCCATAGTATGTTTTGCTTGATCATTCTTATGCCGCGCGCGCGAAGTCAAGCGTTCAAAGTCAAAGTATTTTTTTATTTTTTTTTACTTTGACATGAATAGACTTGGACTGTTACTAGGGATACACATTTGCGTAGGTAGCTCAACCAAATCATTCTCATCGACTAGTCGAACCCCCAGACAGTTGTTTTTTTCATGTTTCGCCTTTGCCCCTTTATGAAATTCCATCTCAAAGTGTTATCCCGAAGCTTCCTTTTCGTCAGAAACCTACAATATAGGTGCGATATGTCAGAATGTTGCCAGCCAGAGGAACGGGCAATGATAAAGGGGTATAAAATAATTTACAACTGGCAATAAAGGGCCATAATACGGGTATCATAGAGGCCGACACGCGTTGGCGTTGTCCGCTGCCGCCGACATACCTGAGTCGACTTTTTGGTCCTTTACGTCATTTTGGGCAAAAAATGCTAAATCGTGAGTCATTATTGTAAGAGAACGAGATTTACGTGAGCACCCTATTTTGGCACCAATGCTAGCTTTATCAAGCTCGATAAAATGCCATGTTCGTCTTTTCGTATAGGACGGTCTTATCGAAACCTAAAATCGCGAACAAATGGCTAGTTCTGATTTTTTATATGTTGTTAGGACCACTACCAGTATCGTATATCCAAGTTTGCACCTTCAAAAGACGTGTGCTAACTTTGCAGCACTCGAAAAACCACAAAAATACGTAGAGGTGGTTATGCTATGCTAGATTTCGAATTACGTGCCTTTCGGTGCCTCGCCATTCCACTTGGTCAGAAGGTTGCACGGGTATTTGTACAGTGTTGCTTATAGAAACTGGATTTCATCATCATCATCAGCCGGTTGACACCCACTGCTGAGTAAAGGCCTCTTCTTGCTCACTCCACCGCTCACGATCCTGTGCCTGACGCAACCACTGTTTTCCGACTACGTGGGCTATGTCATCGGACTATCTGGCTGGTGGTCTCCCAACCGATCTCCTCCCCTCTCGTGGTCGCTAGGGACTTGATTTGGCACTCTAAAACTTGGGGTCCAGATTATTTTTTTATCTTTTCCGCCTTATCCTTTCCGGGCTATGTGCGTAAGGTTCACTTTATGTCGGCACCAAAGGCCTGTCCCATGGCAAGGGCCGGAAGGTGCGAGTCGGGGAGCTACTACCGTTTTCGCGTGCCCATAAAACTGACGGTGGTCTGACTCGTGGCACGGAGGGAGATCTGGCGGGAGAGCCGTGATGTGATGACTGATTCTGTAGAACTTAGCACCTTTAGTTAAAGCTTGTAGGTAAGGTTAGGGACAGGTATATTGACGGATTAGAGACGGACTGGTAGGTACTGTTAGGGACACGCCAATACCCAATGGTAGCTCTTATAGTATGCGGCATAAGTTCGTCAATCGAACAAATAGGGGAATCCTGGCGTGTTGCTACTTCATCACCAGCGTCATCATCCGTTATAGCCATTTTCGACTTCGGAAAACGGTACTGGGATTAATGCACAGGTTTGGAGCAATTTTGAGGAGCTAGCAACTAGAGGTCCTGTTTTTTTACGAAAATGGCGTCACAAACTACTACTTAAGATGACCCTAAGAGTTAAGATCTGGCAGAACGTCGCATCCTTCGAGACATCCCGAAGGAAAAATCTCATTTTGCTGCAAATGTCACATCTCCTATTCTGTGTCATGTCAGATGACCCTGTGATTATTCAGTGGTCGCGAGCAGTCGAGACCGAAATGACATGAGATTTTTCCTTCGAAATGTGTCGAATGCGAGATTCCCGAGTATTAGCCCCCTGGTACCCTGGGAGCCAACCCATCCTTGATACGTTTTTAGATACTTCACATAGTCAGAGTGCCTGTAAAGGTAAGTTCGTTTTTTATTGTTTCCGGAAACGAGCAAGAAGACTTGCCCAAAAACGTATAAAGGTGAACCGGCAATGTTCCCGAAGCTTCCAAGAATGTACCAAACATTTCCCGCTCAATTAAGTACTTCCTTCCCATATTTTGTCTTTTTTTTATTCCGCCAGTGGACGCAACCTTTAAATCCACACCCGACGTGTTTTGGTAACCATCGGTATAGGTACATACCTACCTAGTTTGTATTATGTCTGTCTGTACTACAGAATATTACAGATGGACCACCTCGGGGATATTCTAGATATCATATGTTTGTTATTTGATTGGATGAAATTACGCCATCTCTACACTGTGATTCGACCAAACAGCAATTTCCATTCCACAGTTTCCATATTGTGGAAAAATAGCAACATTACAAACTTGATACGTTGTTCGATGAAGGTCCGATGAAGAATGTTTGCATGGTCGGCTAGTCTAGGATACCCCATGGGCTACCACTGGGTATAAGGACTGGCGCCCTTATATCGCCAGCGGTAAGAGCTATCTTACCGCTGGCGGTATAAAACACTGAGATCGTTGCTTCTGTTGATCGTCGAGTTTGGTTCTGTAGGTAGATACCATAGAGAAAAGTTAATAATAGTACCCAGTAGTAGGTAGGTTATGATGAGGTAGTGGCCAACCCAGGCTTTAAGCGTGAAAACTGAGATGGACTTCTGTATATTCGTTCACTAGTGTCGTCACAAAGTACCTTGTTGAGGTATTTTTTTAAAGGTCGAAGGTTCTTTTTCGTGCCGCCGCCAAAGGCAGCCGCGGTCTGCGCTGTTTATCCACCACCTCTGAGTGTGGGCTCGATAAAAAACCCACATGTTGGAAGTTTGGTTTGGTTTGTCGGTGATTTTTTCTACCTACCCCTCATGTGCCTGAAAAACTGAAAATGTCGTGTCAGCAGACTTTGGCAATGCGAAAGATTGATAATTATAACTTTTTTCAGGTGCTCCATATAAATGTAAAAAATCATGTATGAAATAGAAGTATTTTTTTATGAGTAGAAAAGCCCCTGAAACTTTTGGCTAACGAATTAATTTTTAAAAACAAAATAGGTACTAACTATGCAAATAAAATGCATCTTTGAACAAAAAAGTCTTTGAAAATCACGTCTCAATTCCAACTTGGCACTCGAAGACAAAAAACGTTGAAATTTGAACTCTAACGACTAAGCAAACTGTTTACCATCACTTTACGCTGTCCTTAAGGGCCTAAATCCCTTGGCGGTGCCTTCCGAATCTCATCGCACCACCTTGAAAATGACCACAATGTTGTAAGGGATTATGACCCGTACAGCGCGGCTTGTTGGTTTAAAATATTGTTTGTAAAGGACGGGGAGTTAAAATTAGCAATTCCTACCGGTGGCACAGAGAGGCTCACATATTGTTAATAGGTAAAATAAACAAACAGTAAGACTGGCATTTAGCAGTGGCTGGGTATAGACCCTATTGTCGGCCGGTTTGACCCTAAGAGCTAAGATAGAAGATGAATGAAGGCACAGCTTAGTTATGAAAACTCTGACTGTGAAAAATCGGCTCTAACTCCGATTTCTGAATTGAGAATTTCGCAATGAGCCGTTTTCATGGCTGTAAAATTTCGCTTTTTCTGAAGATATTATTAATCTGTGTAAGCGAAATTTGACAGACACATCCCGGTTCTTGTATGGCCAAGCCTATGAGCGCCATCTACCGAGGGCTTTGAATTCAGCTTTCAACGATAGCAGCGCAGCGTGGCGGAAAATTCAAAATGTTCACAGTTTTTTACATTTTGTAGCTAACTGGGCTATTTTTGTTCAGCGATTTTTCGTTCGCGGCAATAACATAGTATTCTTTTCATTATTGTAAACAACAGAACAACAATAATTCAGCCGATTATGTGTTCTGGTCTACGACAAGTTTTTTGGGCAGTGCCACTGCTTCGTAGACCCTTAAACCGGTTTTGAGGACTAGCAACAGTGCTGATTTTTTTAGAATAAGCACACTGGTGTGAACACGGTGTGTATCTTCACTGGTACCTACGGTACCTCTGTTTCGGTATTTTAGCCCAGGGGGCCTTGTTTGGCCAGCAAACCCTATTTACCCCAGTTAACAAGTCTTCAAGGAGTTACAAAATAATATACCTACCTATCTACGACGTGACTCTTCAATGGGGATGACGATTAAGGATATATCTTCTAATTGAGCCATCGAGCAAGAACCTAAATGCAAAATTTATCCAAACATAGGTAGATACAATAAGTATTCAGTCCCCGTAGCATGACTTTTATCGAGGCGGATTTATCCAACAAAATGGCGGTTTATCAGCATTTTTGACGTCTATAGTGGGTTATATATCGCTCTCGACGATAAATAACCCACTATAGACGTCAAAAATGCTGATAAACCGCCATTTTGTTGGATAAATCCGCCTCGATAAAAGTCATGCTCCCCCCGCAGAATAGCTTTAAAATTTAATCAACATTACCAGTACGTCGCCACAAATTTTGGCGAAAATAACCTTTGAATGCAGTTTGCGTAAGAATCAAATTCATATTTTTTTAACCCCCGACCAAAAAGAGGGGTTTTATACGTTTGCCCGCTATGTGTGTGTGTCTGTCTGTGGCACCGTACGTAGCTCTTAAACGGGTGAACCGATTTGGATGTGTTTTTTTTTTATTTGAAAGCAGGTTTTCTAGCGAGTTTTCACGTGCATTTTTGTATTGAAAGGAAATTCACCACATATAAAAACTAGTGGTTCGCCCCGAACTATGAACTCGCGCCCCATATCTCAGCAACCCCTCGACCGATTTGGCTCATGTTCGAACTTAAAAATTCTCTTTGCCTCATTTACCGTCTACAAATTTCATGACGATCCGACGAAATTTACTCAAGTTATCGTCGAACGAACATTCATACATACAAACATACAAACATACATACATACAAACATACAAACGCCGGATTGTTCAAGTAGACTCGGAGAACTTCGCTCGCTCGTTCAATAATTGTAAAAATTCGTACTGTACAAAAATGTGAAGAATTTACTTTGTGGCCAATTTACAACAACCCAGTATAAAGAACTATCCTGTCTGGCTACCCTGGCACGGTGAGTCGTGAAGATAGCGGCGGCGCTGCATCAGCGGGTCTCTTTGCGCGCGCCGCCTCTGATTTCATTATTGGATGTAGGGCTGTCACTGCGAAGGTTTATAAAGAACACATTTATTTAACGCCACACGGACACAGACAAACGATTTACATACATATTCAGCTTAAATCTACTTAAAGTAAAACTAGTGGTTCGCCCTGAACTGTGAACTCACGACCCCATATAAACTTAACAACCCGATATCTCGGCAACCCCTCAACCGATTTGGCTCATGTTCGAATTTAAAAATTCTTTTAATTTCATTTACCCGCCTACCAAATTTCATAACGATCCGACCAATTTTACTCAAGTTATCGTAAAACGAACATTCATACATACAAACATACAAACATACAAACATACATACATACATACATACAAACGCCGGATTGTTCCAGTAGACTCGGAGAACTTCGCTCGCTTCGCTCGCTCGTTCAATAAAAGCTAAAACAAACTTTTATGTCCATGCAGCGGTAAAACGGCCTGATGCTCAGCATTTGCTGCAGGACAATAAAATGTGCCTACAGCGCTGATTTTCAGCACAGGCCAAAGTAGGTGACTCATGGACATCCAACCAAAAACGGACACGCACTGCAACAGGTTTCTTGAGCTTCTTTGTAGACATGTGTAGGTAATGCTTGTAATATTACAAAAGACATATTACACAACGGTGTCATGAAATATTACACATTATACGAGAGAATAAAGCATGGGCCATGCTGCACGGCACATAGCACTTCATTACACTACAGGGTGCACTCTAAGTCGATAGCGGAACTTTAAGTAGGCTGTCTACTGATCAATACAAACACCTTGCACTAGGTGGCGACAAAAATGGAGCGAAAAAAATATCAGCTGTTTCATACATTTGGCGCAGTACTGAGTCGACCTTTTGTATGGAACAGCTGATATTTTTTTCACTCCATTTTTTTCACCACCTAGTACAAGTTGTTTGTGTTGATCAGTAGATAGCCTACTTAAAGTTTCGCTATCGACTTAGAATGCACCCTGTAGATGACATGAAACATGACACATGGCATTTCAGCCAACACACTGTACGTACTGCAATGAAAGTGTGCTGAAATACCATGATGTCATGTTTCATGTCTGCAATGAAGAAATACCATGATGTCATGTTTCATGTCTGCAATGAAGAAATACCATGATGTCATGTTTCATGTCTGCAATGAAGAAATACCATGATGTCATGTGTCATGTTTGGTGCCATGATATAAGGTAATATCACGCGGTATGAAATGTCATGAAATATATCATGACTTCGAAGTGCACTGTTTCGCGCATGTCTACTTCTTTGTCTTTGCTTTATCCCATTATTTGGGGTCGGGTCACAGACCTAAACTTCCGTGGGTCGGCTCTCCTCGTTCTCTTGCTCCAGGGGCCTTAGCCTGTAACAAAATGGCGTATCAATGGCGTCCTAGGTAGAAAGACAAAACCGGGATTTTTTCGTTGTTCTCCTACAACCAGCGAACTAATCCTCTAGAATTAGTTAGTAGAATTAGAATAATTAAGCGGTTTTTTTTATTTGAAAGCAGGTTTTGTAGCGAGTGTTCTATCAACATCGGTTCAGCCGTTTATGAGATATGCTAATTTGAATCTAAAATGTCGGGATCGGCAGAAAACGTAACGTATCGTAACACCCAATCGATAAAAGATCAACGTTTCTCTTTTTAAATGCTCGCCGATATAATAGCTTTTTTTTTTCACAACTTCGATCCTATCGAAAAGCCACTACTCAAATAAAGTAGAAGAGAAAGAACTCCTTTTCTCCTCTTTTCTCCTCCAACTTTGAACCAATAAAAAAAACCTTACAGTTTTGAGGCCCTTACACACTACACAGCCCTGGCTGGCGACTCTGCGGCGGCGGACGACTCAGTTCATTTATTTACACTATAAATTCTAACGCACGGACCCTAAAACCAGACCCATACATGCGTGCACGTCTGTCCCTGCCTCGCCTCACGCAGACAGCACTACGGAGCTGTTTGTGGTGATTGAGAGAATAAGGTACCTATACCTTACCTAATCCGCGCGCGATGAGAATGGGATGGAACCTTGTCAAAGTCAAACGAAAACATACTTTACTTTACTTTGACAAGGTTGCATTCTCATCCCGCGCGCATTATACTCGTATGGCGACACGTCTGGCCAGAAATTGTTCACAAGAAATTGAAAATTTTCGCAATGACAGATTAAACGGCACCCAAGTATGCAGGGTCTCTAAACCGGTTTACTTATTTGCAGGAAAATGTTTATTGTTTATTGCAGGTTTTGAGGACTAGCAGCTGTGCGGTTTTTTTTTATAAAAGCAGAAAAAACAAATGGGTCATAACGCCAAATAGTTAGGTAAACATTGAAAATTCATCCGCGCAAAATTAATTTGTGATTTAAAACTTTTAGCAATTTGTTATTTAAAACAGACAATTCCATTCTGAAGTCTCGAACACCATCACAATCAAGACTTTTGAAAAGGATCATGATAAAGATTTTTATAGGTAAGTTTAAAAACTTGGCTCGGTAGCTCAATTAGTAGAGCGCCTGCATGGTATTCAAGAAGTTGCGGGTTCAAGTCTAGTCCATTTTTTTTACGTTTTATAAAAATCTTTATAATGTACCCTAGCACGGGTTAGTGCTTTAGATAATACAAAAAGGATCATGATAGATGTTCATTATATTCAAGTTAAATAATTAGACCCCAGAGTCCCGATCATGGCAGCAGTACTCTCGGCTTTTGTCTTAGCTTGTAGATAAAGCATGAAAATACGACGGCAGATGAAGGCAGAGCTGACGAGAGTCCTACAGTATGTCGTTTTTATTTCTCCCCGTCACAAAAATAGTACTTGGTTTAAAGATCTGTAAAGGAAGGCGACAAATTCAAATCCAATTTGAATATGGAACGGCGCCGGCCGGTATTCAAATCTGACCAATTACAGCGTCGGTGCGCGGGAGTGCGTTAATCACGAACGGACAAGGAGCTAGGAATGCGGGTTAATTGGGCGCGGATGCGGTGTTTATTTGAAGTTTTTTTTTTATGTAGTTTGTTTTGTGTCCCACTGCTGGGCAAAGGTCTCCCCTTGTGTCCTCCACTCTTTTCTATCTGGGGCCACCTCTTGCCACCCCGGTAAAAAGGTTTCGAGATCGTCCCGCGGCCCGCCATCTCCGCCTTGGCCTGCCACGGCGCGGGCACCGGTGTCCAGCGTGAGGCAACCAGTAATTTGCGATTTTCGCCCATCCGTCTGGACCCATGCGGCTTATGTGGCCAGCCCAGTTCCATTTTAGCCAACATCGGCGAATTTGGTTTTGGTTTTCGAAGTTAGAATTTAGATTTAATTTGAAGTTAGAATGGGTTATGGGTTAGTTTGCGTAATTACATATTTGTTACATAGTTCTCTGTTTTTTGCTGATCAGCGAAGAAACATAGTAAATGCCCTGGCAGATTCTATCATTGTCACTCATTTTAAGACTTCCTGAACCTGGAGGACTTCGCGAACGTTTTATGACATAAATTACGGAGAGAAAACAAAAGAAAAGTCAACAAGTCCCTGAAACTTAGGGACAGTACGGGCTTGGTAAAAATGACTCATTTACACAGCCAATATGGACACCTCTTACATTTATATTTTTATAACTCCACTAATTTTATAAATTTATAGAGACAAAGCCTATTGAAAATATCCCTCTAGGTAGACATGGAGGTATCAATAAACCGCATCCATTTCCGGGAAAAAACTTGATGCTCAATACTTTATCTCGCAAACCATACTCCGATCACTAAATAATCATTAGCGTTAAATTAATCATTAGTCGCTTAATTAATCATTAAAGTTTCAGTATGGCAATAAAGGACCGCAAGCCTAAACCAAACTCGCTCGAGCGGCAACGTTCAAAGGATAACTCGCCAAAGATAAGTAGCAAACGAGGATTTTTGGGTAATTAAGGATTTATCATTTGGGGTTTTTTCTTTTGTCGAAGAGCTATTTTTTTCGGTTTTTTAAGAGACGGTGACTAGATAGTTGGTGACTAGAAAGATCAAGTGGGTGGGTAATTAATGTTTGTCAGACTGTTGGTTTGAGTCTGCTGATAGCCTGATTATAACTTTTGTTGGCACTCCCCTTGTGACTTACGAGTACTTGACTTTAATCCTGTTATCCCTCAGCGGAGGTAGCATGACTTTTATCGAGGCGGATTTATCCAACAAAATGGCGGTTTATCAGCATTTTTGACGTCTATCGCTCTCGACGTTTTAAAAAATCACTATAGACGTTATAAAAAACGTCTATAGTGGGTTATATATCGCTCTCGACGATATATAACCCACTATAGTCGTCAAAAATGCTGATAAACCGCAATTTTGTTGGATAAATCCGCCTCGATAAAAGTCATGCTACCTCCGCTGGAGGGACTTAAGGGTTGAAGAACAAAATTAAATAGTTTCTAGGTGTAACTCTACATTTAAGAGTCGGGATTGGTTTGCTCGCGTGCATTGTTTTCTCCATTGGCTCCGAATGTCCGAAACTATTCCCGCACTCAAACCTCATACCGCTAAAGAGAGAAATCGCCATGTCAAACCAAGGTGGTGTCTCAAATCTCTTCTTTCGTGGCACGCATTGTCATGAAAATGCTTTTGGTTAAGAAAACTCTACAAAATTATATGACAGGAGATTACGGTTAGGTTTTTAAGTCGGCAAAAACATTAAAAGTTCGTGATCAGCAAAGTGTAACCAATAAAGACATTGTTCGTTTTATTTATTTTGCAAAGTCGTACTGAGGATAACGGTATCCTAGAAGGACGGTGATATGCAAGAAGGAGACACACAATATTTCTGATTAAAATCAAAGTTTCTCTTGCATCTTTAGTAGATACGTCCGGCCAACCTACGTAGAGTGTGGTAAGTATTTGTACTGTGTTATTTTTCAATAAATATTTTACATACTTACCTACCTACGTAATTCATAGGTAGTAGGTATTTGTCTATCAATTTAATTAGACCAATAAAAAATCAATAATTGGTTGGTAATTGAAACTTAAACTTTCGTAAGCACCTATGATTAAACCTTACTTCTTTCGGTTCTCATTATAATTATACATATTTTGTCTAGTTATCAATCCTATTATACTTTCTTATCGTAATTAGGGCTACCGTTTTAGTGCTGCTCACTAGTTAGTAGGTACTCCCCTGCCTACGTAAAAAAAGTTTACTTACATTAAAGTCAATTTAATGCCTACCTTAACACTGTACCAATAAAATACATCGAGAAAACTCGACTTGAATATAAATCAAATAGAACCAATTTTCTGAAAGATAAGACTGTTTTCAAAACTGTTTCTGTTACTGGTTAGTAGCAGAGCAGCTACCACGAGTGCTTACAGTCACGGTCACTGAAAGTGATAAGTTGGATAAACAACCTTACTACTATAGTATTAGGATACATGACAGACGTCCGGCAGACGTCCGGCACAGCTTTTTCGCACTCGTGGTAGCTACTCTGGAGAGCAACTATTAGCCATAATAATTAATCTCGGGTATTGCAAAATATTCACAACATAATTTGAAACAGAAATAAACCCGCGTACCCCTTATAGACAATGACATTTTTGACCTCACGCTACACTAGCGCCCCCTAGTGGCAAATCTGAGCGCGGTAGTTCTTATTCATTTCAGCTAAATTAAAGAACATCATACCTACAACATTATATCATTCCTTCTGTCATGCATTGATGATCAACTGCACAATGCACCAAGTTTTTAAATATTAATTATAATTGTGGGATTAAAAACTTAATTATGATAATTATCTTTACAGTTATGACTAGTCGTTTTTGGGTTAAAGATCTCGTAAAGAATTAATTGCAAGATTTGCAAGGTTTTGTTGCGGCTGATGATTTTGAATGAGGACCTGTGGTGGTTTGTCCGGGTTCGATGCCCGATTGCGTCTTGTACCAATTACTTTCTTAGGCCAGGGGGGTTACCCTTGACGCTATTGCGATCAAATTGAAAAAGTTTTAAAATTAATTTCTCTTTGATATCGCATAATAATGCTTTGATTTTAAATACTTTGTAATGTTTATTCAAAGGTAAGGCTGTTTTATTCAATAAAAATACAAAATGCGGGTTAATTTGTAGAATATTAAATTTTGTAAATTGCGCCATATTGCAGCCGTATTGGAAAAATGCGTCAAGGGTGGGCTGTATGCATGAATAAATATCAAACAAAGAATCAGCCTTAGATCAAACACATTTTACAGCCAGTTTAAACTAAGATGATCAAACGACCTTACATTTTATTGGAGTGTCCAGTTTTAAACTAGCCTTATGATGCCAAAATGTACTACTATCTATACGTAATCAACAAGGTAGATATAGGTAGAACGCTTAGTGATTAGTTAATTTTATCCTAATTTAAGAATATTTTTATTACATCTGCATCAAAGTTAAAGATCCTACAAAAAGCTCTAGAAAGGGACCGCAAACGTGCGAAAAAGACGCCACTACATACTAGCTGCAACTTCTAAAGGTGGAGCTAGACTAAGCCACGCCCATCAGCAATATCGATCGCCTCCGCGCGCTCACAAACGATAATTTATTCATAATTTCATGTTATTGCGTTTTTATTAGGGGCCTATTTTTTGCTTTTTTCTCGAAGGAGTTTTTTTTTTCTTTGTTGTAGTCAAGGATGAGGTTTTATGTTGAGGTTTGAATCGGTTGGTGTTCTAAGCTGTTCTCAATGCTAGCGGTCAGAAAAGTAGGTAGGTATGAAGATAGGTGCTAGGTTAGGTAGCAACTTAGGTAGCGAAAGGTAGAGTTCGACTAAATTAAAACTGAGTGCGCGTGCGTGAGATTGTTTAAGACTAAACTGTGCCCGATTTAAAACAAAGAAATATTCTGTCGTCACCAATTGATAACTTCACACAACTTTGAAAAATAAAGTCATAGGTTCGCTTTCGAGTGCCTACATAATGCGCGCAGGATGAGAATGGGATGCGACCTTTTGGAACTGAGACGCGCGCGGTAAGCAAAGTCGCGTCGATGCAACCTTGTCAAAGTAAAATAAAGTATGTTTTCGATTGACTTTGACAAGGTTCCATCCCATTCTCATCGCGCGCGGACCGGCCACCAGCCCTGATTTAGTATCACCGTACCGCAGTTTGATGCTCAATCTCCTTTTCCTCTCTCCCCAGAGAAACTCCGGCTCTCGCTCTGCGTGGGCTGCGGCGGCCAGATCCACGACCAGTACATCCTGCGCGTGGCGCCGGACCTGGAGTGGCACGCCGCGTGCCTCAAGTGCCAGGAGTGCCGCCAGTTCCTCGACGAGTCCTGCACGTGCTTCGTGCGAGACGGGAAAACCTACTGCAAGCGGGATTATACTAGGTTAGTGTTTAACCCTTCTGGTGGCAGAACGACCAAATTTTGGTCAGGTTAGGTTACACTGTAACACTGTAACCTAACCTAGGTTACACTGTAACCTAACGTTTTTGGAGCCGGCAGAAGGTTGCTCTGCTGCTTCTGCGCGCTCAAGGGGTTATAACACCTTTTTTTTTTCAAATTGTGGGGGCTTGACCCCCCATGTTCAAAAAGTGTATTGAACTTTATTTGTATGAGACGGGAAGATTTACTACAAGCAGGATTATACTAGGTAAGGATTTTAAAGTGTGGGGGCTCGACCCCCCTATTGTCAAATAATACGTTGCACATGATTTAAAAAGATGGCAAGGCCTGGATACTACAAAAGAAGTTCTAGGAAGAAAGTAGCAGCAGGGGCTTGACCTATTTTTCACTCACTTAGTTAGGAAAGTCCCTAAAAGTGTGATAGTCTTGCTTGTGTGAAACGCCAATCTCAATGGGTAAGATCTTCGGGTAGACGGAAAGACCTACTGATAGCGGGATTATTTGTACTAGGTAGGTCGCCGTGTTTACATAATAATGATATTATTTCATAGGATTACTTTCGATTAAGTAAGTCACCTTTCAAACAAAAAAAACTAAGTCACTAGTTAATAGGTTCACCCGTTTGGGAACTACGATGACACAGACAGACACACTAATACACAATTAAAAATTATAACACCCCTCTCTTTGCACGGGTGGGGTTAAAAGTCGATTATAGTAGGACGTAAGGAGGTCTACGAAATCCCGTAGCACTTTCGTAGCACGCGTAGCACGTGTAGCACTAATCTACGTAAAAAATGCGCTTTAAATAAGTTCGTTTCTTTTTCTGTAGTGAAAGTACAGTTGGCTCAGTTAGCTCCACACGTATTGACCTGTCTTTCCTGTGGGCTAGGACGACTAAGCTGTCAGGATGGTATAGGTGATGGGCAATCCTACCCCATCTAAAACAATGTCCCAGGCACTACAGCGCCGAGTGGTCTCTTCATCAATCTAGTGTGAGTGAAGGTGCTACTGGACGCTGTATAAATAATCTCATTACGTAGATGCAAAGGCCTTAGTTTTTAGTGAAAGTAAGAGTCATTTGAAAGTTAATCATGTGTTGAATTTGAATGTGATTTGAAGCAGAATTATTATTATAGACTGCAATCTCAGACAGTCAATAAACTGAGTTATTTCTGACATTTTCCCAAGTAATACAGTCTCAAACAAGCGTCTATATTAGTCCTATAGTTTACAAGACAAAAACCGACGGGACTGTCAATCCGCCATCTTGGCGGCGCCATCTTTTTTAAACAAATCTCCTTTCTTTCGGGTGGTTCCGCTTTCGACCCAAAGTTTCCACCCTACGGATTATTTTTCTTGCTGGTTATGTTACACAAACTTGTTTCGCATTTTGTCAGTCAATTAATTTTCATCGTTTATATCGCCATCTTTCATTCGAACCATGGATTATACTTTCAGCCCTATGTCCCTGATAAGGGATAAAATGATATCATCATCATCGTGGCTTATTTCATCTCCAATTTTTTGCAACCAATTATCAGTTGCCTGCCAAGAAAAGTTTTTCATCCAATAACAATTTCAACATACCAGTCTAATCTTGATTTTGAAATTGTGATTTCACTAAACGTGTAAATAACAGAAAGATCGTGGCGAATAGTACAAAAAATTATCGCGGGTAAAAACCCATGGGTAGAGCGCGGAACCAATCCCCCTTTCGCGCTTTCTGCTCTCACAAAAATAGCCCGCTCTCTCTGTTTACATTTCCACCCTTCCACGGCCGCAATATAGAATTACTCTGATGTGCCGGTAAGAAAACAAACTCGGTTTGGTTTGACGGAGCGCTATGTATTTTGGCGCCAAAACAAACGTCAGTTTGACAGGCGCGCGGGCGGCGGCCACCCGATACGGCTGTCGTCTGTTTGCGTGCGCCTGCGCCGGGATTTAAGCGGGTTTTCGATTACTGCGGTGCGGTGTGATTCAGACCTACACATACAAACAAACGTACAGATGAAAGGTGTGACTTTTATTTGTTCACTAGCTTTTGCCTGTGACTTTTTTCGACTTTGCTTGATTTTGGAATAAAAATAGGAATACCTACACAGCTGAGCTCATTCATCACAATCACTCCGAAGAAGCCACGAAAGAACGAATGAACGAACAAACCGACACAACGATATTGACAGAGAAACAAAATATTCATTATTTCTATTAAATTGGAGAAACTATACAAATAGGTATACTGCTCTCACCAAAACAGCTCTACATTACAAAAACACAAAACAGCATTTAGCAATTTCCAGGTTTATTATACTTTATTGCACACAAACAAATTAGAGGACAATACATAAGAAAACACATGTACAAAGGAACAGCATTACAGCTTATCGCTGTAAGATTTCCTCCAGCAAACCTTGGGGGATCGAAACTGTTGTGAAAAACAGGCGTGCATGATGTGCACAAATATATCTACTACTTTAAAGAGTGTATTAAAGAAATAACTACTCATTAAGCGATACAAGTCGCTACCTACTGGAGATCGAACTCGGACCATATTGATTGAAAGACCCAATCCCATCCTAATCGGTCACCCAACCCACACTCTCGAACCGATGTTGTTCTTTTCTTTCCGAAACTTGTTTTTACGTTGGCGGCCGCCAATTTTGAGTCTCGTCAATGTAAACACAACGTTTGGAGAGCAAATAGTTTACGGGAATGTCGGAATCCCAAATCAATATCGGAGAGACATTGCTTGCAAACACAGAGCGGTGATGGATCATTGTCTTGGACTCTTGGACATGTAAGTCTCAGCTCAGTCGGTATCAACGGCTTTTATGGTCGCAATATACAGGGCAATTTTTAAATAGCTTTTAACCTCAGACACGTCAACTTCTAAATGTGATTTGCAACAACTTTTGTACAGCAGTGTTGTGTTTTACGGCTACATCCTTTCGTTCATGACTTACGGGTTGAATATATAGATTATTCGCGTTAGTTGTTCCTGAAAATCACAGCTGTATTCCGCGCCATGTCACGACTCACGACCCCACAATTAGCGTAATCGGACTCGCGCCGAAAATATCTGGTTACGGCCTACTGTGGATGTTTTGACTGACTTTGTCTCTATTTAACTGCTAACTAGGAGAAGAAGGGTAACTAGAAATATACTTACTTACTTTCTTAATTTTCAAATTAATTTGAAAGAACACACCAACCAAGATACCTATAGGAAAAACACCAAGTATGATCCGCAATGGAAATATGGTGTTTTGCGTAGTAAGAATTGGAGAAACATATTTAACTGTTAATAAATAAATGTAAAAGCAAGTTGTTTTTTCTAAAGCACTAACCCGTGCTAGGGAACAATAAACATTTGTATAAAGTAAAAAAAATCGTTCGGGACAGGAGTTGAACCCGGAGCCTCTCGCTTACCGTGTAGGCGCTCTACCTTATAAAAATCTTTATAATTTTTATTTCTTTGATAAATGTTTTTTTTAGATAGTTTTCTTCTACTTCTTTAGTAGGGACAACGCCAGCGAAAACAGCCAGAGTAGGCACGTGACCGCTTACTTACCTATTTAAGAGATGGCAATGAAGGTTTGTGACGAATTATACCTATCTAGGTGTAGTGTAGGTATGCCTTACTTGACAATATTCCGATACCTATAAGTATCTCCTCTGCTCTACATCCATAAGCCGTCAATTCCCTTACCCATTTTCCCGTACTTTTCCCCCAAACTGCTTACTAAAAAAACCCCGGAAAGCCTCCCAGAAACACCTTACGAGCATTTCCGCACCCCTCCGTCATAAGCACATTTTAAAGCCAGCCCTCCGTGGGTTGATCTCGACTTAGCGCTTCGTGCGCTGGATGTAGCGCTTGTTCTTTTTATAGCATAATCCAGGCACTTAAAATTAAAATCCTACTGCTAAAATCTACCCTCAATATCTTGGAGCGGAAAATGTTGGGTTGAGTGAAAAACCTGGGCTGAAAATGGACATGTTGAAGTTTTAAAATGTTGTGCTGAAAATCTTAGTAGTGAATATTTAAACAAGGGTTTAATTCGGAGACTTAAGGTTGGACGATAGCAGCGTGGCGGGAAATTCAAAATTTTCACAGTTTTTACATTTTGTAGCTAAACTAAGGTATTTTTGTTCAGCGATTTTTCGTTTGCGGCAATGACATAGTATTCTCTTCATTATTGTAGACAACAAAACAACAATAGTTCAGCCGATTATGTGTTCTGGTCTACGACACGTTTTTTGGGCAGTGCCACTGCTTCGTAGACCAGAACACTACCAATTATTGTTTTTCTGTTGTTTACAATGATGAAAAGAATACTATGTTATTGCCGCGAACGAAAAATCGCTGAACAAAAATAGCTCAGTTTAGCTACAAAATGTAAAAAACTGTGAAAAATTTGAATTTCCCGCCACGTTGCTATCGTCCAACCTTAACTTTGGTACGGACATCAGTCATCCAAGCGAACGGGAAGACAAATCCTAATTAGCACTTTCTAGCGCTTTTCAAAAGCCTGTCACGTTGGCAGCACTGCCTCCTCGGATATTGACCGCCACTTAGCGAATGAAACCTCCCGCCGCCGCCGCCGCCGGCGCGCCCCCGGCAATCAGGCTAAAAGCATCGCATATAGGTACACAGCGGTAGCTAGAGGTGTAGCTACGTAGAATAGGGTTACAGCAACCCATCCTGCCTGCCTTTCTTTGCATGTGTAATATTCAATTCAATTCAAAACATTTATTGTTTTGAATTGAAGCGAAGCAACTGAATCTTCAACCATTTTCTCGTGGATATTTTTGATATTTGATGAAAAAGTAAGCCTACTGTACACACGACAGCACGTCAGACTGTACATTTTTGTTGCAAAGTCGCTCATAACCTCCTAACGTAACCGAGTAGAGTGCTAGCGTGTAAGCGTCGACGTGCTGTCGTGTGTACGTGCAACTACCGAGCGCGCGAAGGTAGGTGCGTCCATCGAACAATGTCGCTGAAAACGACTTGCATTATGTTTTCCAGCAAGTCCCTAAAGAGCCCTAAACCATACCCCATGATTAATACCAAAGTAATTGAATCAAAGAACGTAACGTTTTCCGAATCAATACCCGAGCCCGTCTCAACCCTCCCCGGTACGGCATAATCGGCAAACAACCTACAGACACACCCTTGTTACAGTTATTGTATCACCCTATAGATAGATATACCTACTAGCTACTTACATTCCGGGGGATTGTGCGAAAATAAAGGTTCGAAAAATCTTAGGCTGAAAATACTGGAGCTGGAAATCCTGAAGCAGAAAATCTTATAGCCTAAAGCTGAACATTTTGACGCTGAAAAATAAAAGCCGAAATCGTGGAGCTGAAAATCTTTACCCATCCCGTGTTAGTAGAGGTACACACGACAGCACGTCAGAGTGTAGACTTTTGTTGTAAAATCGCCCGTAACGTAACCGAGTAGAGTTCTAGCGTGTAAGCGTCTTCGTACTGTCGTGTGTACCACTAAGCTCTATTGTATAAATAATCTACTCTAAACACTAAATCAGCAAGAGATTAATAAAATTTATTAGAGTAGATTATTTATGCAAGTTTGTGTTCACTCGTCATCATTTTCTCTTCTCTACATCTCTCTCTACATAGTACGAAGTCTCTTTCCGCGTCTGTCCGTCTGTTTTGCAACGAACATGTAACTGATCTTACCATTAGTAGGTATAGATCGTACACACGACATCACCTCAGAGTGTACAGTTTTGTTGTAAAGTCGCCGGTAACGCAAACGAGTAGAGTGCTAGCGTGTAAGGGTCGACGTGCTTTCTTGTGTAGGTATAGCATAGATACTATATAATACCTCCGAAGCATGGTAAAGAACCTCCATCCTTGGAGTTTCTTTACCATGCTTCTTCTCCAAGAACGATCAGAGCTAGTGAAGCTGGAGAAAAAAAAAGTAGCTAGATACTTAGTATTAGATAGTAATAAGTATCTGATTTATATACCTTTTTTTTACTTTAGATAATATTTTGACGTTCAATGTAAA
Organism: Zelleria hepariella; assembly: GCA_949319315.1. NCBI lineage: Eukaryota > Metazoa > Arthropoda > Insecta > Lepidoptera > Yponomeutidae > Zelleria > Zelleria hepariella. The sequence goes on along the minus strand of OX439383.1, from coordinate 21,178,921 downwards.
TAATTTATTTATGGAATATTGAATAAAACAAATTGATTCTGATTCCAAAAACCATCTAAGATTCCGTCTCTCTCTCCCCAGGCTATTTGGCACTAAGTGCGACAAGTGCGGCGCGTCGTTCAGCAAGAACGACTTCGTGATGCGCGCGAAGACGAAGATCTACCACATCGACTGCTTCCGGTGTTGCGCGTGCGCGCGGCAGCTTATACCTGGTGAGTCCACTGATCTACAAAATTGCAACAATTCGGAAGGCAAAGTTTTTTGTTCGAAAGTCCGTTATTGGCTTAATCTTATCTTTAGACAATATTGAGAAACTAATTTCAATATTTTTTAGTTTGGTTCAGTAGTTTGGATTTTACAACGTTTCAAAGATACGGTTTTATGACGTCACGCGACGGTCTGCATACTGTTGGCGGTCATAGGAACAAAACATTTTAGCGCATAAAAACAAAACTACTGGACCAAAATAAAAAATATTTAAATTAGTTTCTCAATATTGTCTAAAGATAAGATTAAGCCAATAACGGACTTTCGAACAAAAAACTTTGCCTTCCGAATTACACACTGTAATTTTAGTCATTTTAAAGCCGCTGTTACACTTGTAGGTACCTTATTATAATTTTGAATCAAATTCCACATTATAAAGTGCGCGAAAAAAATTATAGGTAGGTACTTCTCATTTTTATATCGATTTAACGGTTTCGGTTTAGGTACTTCTCCATAAAAATGGTGTCGATTGGCGATAGGGAGAAATGTTTTTTTTTTTCGCGCATTTTGAAGTGTAGAATTTGGTTCAGAATTAGGTACCAGTGTAACAGCGGCTTTAAAATCACTAAAATTTCAGCCCAGTGTTACCAGTTTTACAGAAAGGTCATGTCATATTATGTACCTACTTAAAGGGGTCACTACATTTACCTAAGGGCCAACTACAAATTCTCGAAAAAAAAAGCAGCTGCATACAGGATCACCACAAAATCTTCTTACGTTTTAAATTGAAGTGTTTTCCCATCGAATAAATCGATGTGTTTTCCCCATAATCAAAGTTGTGTGTATTATTATAGGTATGAGCAAGTGACCCTCCTAAATTCGACAGAACCTTTCTGTTATACTCTGTGACACTACGCCTTCCTTTCATTATATAGGGTGTTCGATATCTCTACGACTTTTTCCGTATGACTTGGTCTAACAAAATTGTCCTTTGGCAGGTGATGAGTTCGCGTTAAGGGAAGGTGGAGCACTATATTGTAGAGAAGATCACGACGTTTTAGAAAAGGTAAGTATTGTCTTTCACCAGAGACAAAAAGAAAAGTTTCTCGATTGGGACGGGCTATAACAAACTGATTAGGGCGATGAAATTATTAAACAGCCTGGGGTCTAATTCTCGGGAATCTCGCATTCGACACATCTCGAAGGAAAAATCTCATTTTGCATCAAATTTCACATCTCTTATTCTCACGAAGTCATCCTCGACATAAGGAACGAGATTTTTACGAGATGTTTGCCTTTTTCGCTCGACATGACTCGAGCGGTCGGGAGCAGTCGAGATCGAAATGACATGAGATTTTTCCTTCGAGATGTGTCGAAGCGAGATTCCCGAGCATTAGCCCCCTGAAGTCACCAAACTAAAAAAACTCAAGGAAACCTAAAAAAAGTCATTGATCAGAAGCTGTGGTACAGCACCTCTATTATCTAAAAAAGACTCAACCGTTGAACGTCAAAACACTCGAAAATAGCCCTTATTGAAATGATCAATCTTTTTTTTGACATTTAAAAACGGTTTTTTTTACGCTGGATATTTTAGAGAATCCTAAAACAGAGCCAACGGTTACACATGAGTCAATTTATTTTATTAAATTGACAAGCTTTTAGAGTTAACGGTCGAGAATCTTTCCTTGTACTCGTATTTTACCAAATGTCTATGAAATGTTCTCTGTGTCTACTCAAAATTAGATCTTTCAAAATTACCCCTTTTTACCCCTTTTGTTTATCAACCTATTATTATCTAGCTAGAGTCTAGATTCTATATCTAGGCAGTATAATGGGGTCTATTAATAAACATGGCGTAACCCTATTCCGAAAACCCCGAAATGAAGACCACTTTATTCTATGGAATAATTTAATTTAAACTTTGAATTTCGGCACGTTACATCGCGTTTATTAATAGGGTCCTATGTATAAATATAACAATTATTGAATTTTTATCAGAAAGCTGAAAGAACATGTGACAAGGACCTAAAGAAAACGAATAAGAAGGTAATTAAATGATAGGAAATGCCTAATTGCCTATGTAGAGATATTAAATTGACAATCTGATTGGAAATGGCCATTCAAGGACCACTTATTACACCCTGTAGAATTTGAGTCAATAGTTTAGGCCAGTTAGTGTTCACCTTAATATTGCATACCCTCACGCCAATATAATTGAAGAAGTCACAGCAGAGGCAAGGCACCAAAGTATTTTCAAACCCTCCGTTTGTAACGAGGTGGTAGAGTCCTTAGAACTTCATAAAGATCGACATTCCAGGAAATAAAAAAATCAAATTTTTTGGTTTTGATTATGCAGTTAGTGTTACGGAATTCTTTGCGAAAACAATAAGATATCGTTTTTCCATCGATACGCAAAGAAGAAGACTCTTTTTGCGGGGTGTATTGTAATTTTATTTCTATTTAATCACGGTTTTCCTTACTTGTATTTTGTGGGTGTAGCCGACTAGTTTCCGCTCTCATTTGGAGACCTTAATCATGGAGAACGAGATGGCTCTCGCGACGCCGTGGCTAGTTTCGAACTGCACCTGAATAGCCGCTGCGCGCACGCCGAGAGCTGCGAATTCTACTGTCATATTTTCCATATAAACAAAAAACGTTTTTATACGCCCAGCCTATTTCCTCGCAACACCCTACATAGCAAGCGCCCTGTAGCACCCTGTATATCGAACGGCTCATCTGTTCCAGAGCGCGAACACGAGCGGCGGCAGTGGCAACTCGGAGAGCAACAACAACACAACCCTTAGCAACAACAACTCACATCACCCGCTCGAGATGGGCTCCGTGTCGGGTATGTCAGGTAAATATGGGTTTTATTAAGCTAGACGTTCATTAGCGGCGGATCGGGCCGGGGCGCGTCGCAAGATTGCAACGCAAAAATCCGCCTGCCTATATTCATAATGAGACAGCGTCCACTAGAGGCGGATCGGGGCGGGGCGGGCCGCAGCGCAATAGTCCGCCGCTAGTGGACGCTGTTTCATATAAACTTAGGCAGGCGGATTTTAAGTTGCGGCCTGCCGCGGCCCGACCCGGCCCGACCCGGCCCGCCGCTAATGGACGTCTAGCTTTACTATGACTGTAATTTGTTTTTAACTAGCGACGGCTTCGCACGGAATTAATACCTATCTAACAGACGATAAAAACCGCATCAAAATCTGTTGCTTAAAGTTTAGGAGCAATTTGCGGAAAACAGACGAATAGTCATCATAAACTGTGAGTTGTAGTTTTATAAAATGAAAATGGTAACGATTAGATAAGCATGATCGAGGAGGATAGGTACCTACACAAGTAGAATAAACTTCTCCAACATAAATAGGAGCGAAAACATCGCCCGAAATCTTCCTTTGCCCTCAAAGGGGCTTAGCTTTCTTTCTCCCAACACAGTCCATCGAAAACAAACCCATTGTGAATATCAAAGCGTGCACTTAGCTAACGAATCTCAATCAACAACTCTGTCCCCTGCCGACTACGGTCCAGTCATAATATCGCATGCATAAAGGGCTCTGAGGTGCTAATCCTGTGTCCAAAGAGGGTGTATCGCGAACTACCACGGAACCCAGACGCACTGTATAGAAAAACGTAAAAGGAAAAAGATAAATAACACCAAAAAAGTTTATAATAATGTACCGTACAAACGACAGCACGTCAGACTGTACACTTTTGTTGTAAAGTCGCCCGTAACGTAACCGAGTAGAGAGCTAGCGTGTAAGCGTCTACGTGCTGTCGTCACGACAGCAATACGATCGCCATCATTGTACATCTACATAGTGTACAACGATGGCGATCGTATTGTTTAAAGCGATCTCTTCCATGCAACTTTGAGATGGACAGGAAAAGAGAAACAGAAAAGTTGAAATCGTGTTGAAATTTTTCGACCGGTCGAGCGGCTTGCTCATTTTTGTATGATGTGGATTAGATTGGACTGAAAATCTTACCTACTTGCTAAATACTAACATTTCTAATAAGTGCCTTTATACAGGGTGTTAAAAGACCGCCAACAGACCCGAAAGCCACGCATACTAGACACCAAACCAAAGTACTTTTTCGATAAATTATTGCTGGGAAATAATTTTGGTTTTTTAGGTTATAATTTTGAAAAATATTTTATCACGCAATGGACGTGTAACGCACGGAAGTCATATTGCGCAAGCGTAGGTGTAAGTTTATGTTACTTAAGCTTGAAGTGCCGATGTTTAGAATACATTGCGGGTTGCAATTTTAACGTCGTTTTTTGTAAGAAATATTCATAATTTTGATATGGCTTCTTGAGAAGATATGTTAAGGACTAGATACTGAATACATTTCTGCAAAAAAAAAGTTTTGAAAAGTCCGACTTTGAACCTCATTATCTCGGAAACCGTTGATTTCCCAGGCATAGTTCCTTGGGCAAAAATGTTCCTTATGATGAGGAGAATACGTGGTTTCCCGCTTTGTTGGCGGTCTTTTAACACCTTGTATAGAGCACAATGTCTTTCTCTCATTTACTTGTATGTAATTGTACTTGTAGGTCGTGATGTTTAAAATACGGTTTTTTTTTTTGTATTTTTTTGTTATCAATCCAAAACAAAAACAAAACAATCTCTACCTACCTACAAAATACCTCTACTTATTTCTGTTTTTTGGACCGTAACCGTTTGATTCGCGAAACCCCCTCGGCTAGGTGTTAATCCTATGTCCAGAACGCAAAGGGGACGCGTGAAAAAGGATTAAAGGATGTGTGTTTAATAATGACTTGCATTATGATTAGGGGCTATCTGGGAGTCAGTAGGTAGTAGCTTCAAGGGGATAGGCTGGACATGTTTGTAACTGGAAAGTCAAACAGAAATGAACTCCCGAGAAAACGTGTGCGGCTTGCCACACAATAAGCCGTTTTCAGCACAAACACCGGAATACGGCTATCAAAATTAATCTGTGCTAAGCGGTCGTATTCCGGTTCTTCTATGGCCACGCCTGTAGGCGCCATCTATGAAATGCTTTGTGAATTTATGCTGAAAACGGCTCATTGACACAATGCCCCGCTGGAAGTGGATGGCTAGGGACCGTGAGAGGTGTCGTGAGGGGAAAAAGGCCTATACCCAACAGTGGGCAGATTTTTTTTATTTTATTTTATTTATTAACAAAAATCCACAGCAATACAGTTCTTACAATGCTTCTTAAGTAAATTATTAATGGAGCTAATAACGGATTTCATTATATGTAAGTAGTAAGAATAAACAAAACATGGGGTATCTACCTAGTGCAAAAACTTAAGAACCTAGACAGATCTTGTAGGTGCATCTATAGCAGCGAACGGCTGTTTAGTTAGAGTACTATAAAATAAGTTAACATTAGAGTAAACATTTTAAAATAAGTAGGTTTTTCCGTAAGTTATAATTTTAAGCAGTGGAGAATCTTAGAAATAATCCTAAACTAAACTAGCCTAAACTGACAATATTAAATTGGTTGCTATGCTAGGTATATTACTCATTAACAAAGTGTGCATGTGCAATGGTGTGTGTGTGTGTGTGTGTGCGGGTGAGCTGAGTGTGTGTGTGTGTGTGGGCGAAATGAGCTGATGATGACGATGATGATGATGTTGTACACCGTAAATCGCGGCAGATGCCACGTTGAAACGAAAAGTGACAACAACAGCAGATTACCTCGAATCACTATCCCGAACAAGACCATATTACACGCGTAATTGCCAATCAAGCATCGAGCCTATATCTATCGGGTCCACGAGGTAGATAGCGATTGATAATCGTTTTGCGATTGCCGTGTCGTGATTTGTTATCGAGCCCTTTGATGTGCCGCTATGAAAGGCGCCGCCGGCTTTGATCTCGCCGCCGTTGAAAAAAAAACTGGAACTCGTTGGTCAAATGTTGAATGTAGAGCGTCTACGTAGTAAGGTATTCATTCCGGTTTCCGATTTGATTGATTCTTCAAGTTTCGGTAAATTTACATACCTACTCATCTGCCTCGTTAAGAAGTGGCCTTAGCCTGTAAGTCCTTTAACGCAATGGTGTATCGATGGCGTCCCAGTAGAAGAAGAACAACTGAGATTTCCTCGTTTTTCTCCTACAACCAGCGAACTAATCCTTTAGAATTAGAATCAGAATATTCTGTACTACAACAAACAGTAAACGCACAGACAAAATTAATAAATCGTAATTGAAGCCGTCAACCGGGAGCCCATTTTGGCACCATAGCGTTACAGGCTAAGGCCCCTGGAAGACCCGTTTAGAAGTAGCATGGCTACAAAACGCAAGTACGAAAATTGTTCAAGCAAACTAGGAACTACCTAGCCTGGCAAGTTCGAAGCACGATCTTCTATCGGACGTTGGCGATTGGCACGCAAAAAAGAAGAAGAAAAAAGAAGATATTTTCAGGGTTATTTCAGAGTCCGGCGAATCTATGGATCTATGGACTATGATGTTAGTTAGTTTTAGGGCGGTCTAATAAGAGTTACGGAAGAACCCGTATTACCCACCTACCTGGTTGTCTGGAAGGGATCGCTTTTAGCGATAAGACCGCCATCTGTACTTTTAGGTTAAGAAAATTCTTGTAAAATTTTTTTTTGGCGTTCATTAACCTCCTAACGCCCAGGATTTTTTCGCCCAAGTAGTGCTAGACGCCCAAAGCACTTTTAAAAGGTTCACATGGCAGACGCCCAGAGATGTCGACATTCGAAAATGTACTTAAAACTGATCATACAAACGGGGGATTTTTTTGGGTGGATAAAGGATGTGTAAAGACGGTTTTACGCTAGGAAAAAAGCCGAAATATAACAACCTTTTAAAATGCATCTGGGCCGCAATCACTAGTGGAAATGAGTTTTGTATTTTCGTCAATTTTAAAGTTATTTGAGTGTATGTACTGAAGAACGGTTGGTTTTCACGAAACTATGAGGTAAAAATTCACAGAAAACACAAAATAATAAATTTTGTATTTTTTTCATCGAAATCTTTTTTTAAAATCTGCCCATCAACCAAATAAATGGTAATATTTGTCTAATTTTTAAGTAAAATTGGCATTAAATACTATTTAATGTATAGCTGAATAACTAACCTTTAGGGTGATAGTAAATAGCACTTGAATAAATAAATTAATGATAACAATATTTTCAATTTTTGTTAGAGAGGGGCTCAAACAGCTCTTATTGTGATAGAAGCCCGCAAGATTTTTAAAAGTATAGCAATGTTACGTAGCGCATATTTATTTTTTTTATCCGTGAATCAGTCATAATTCAAGGATAATTCAATTTATTATATTATAACGGTAACCTAATGGTTGTTTCTAGAAATAAGCAAATTATTGATACTTTGTAGCAACATATATTTTATAATATTACAACTATTTACGACCCATAAGCCTTTTAAAATCTAAGCAAATGTAGGAACCCATAAGGCTTTTAAAATCTAGGGTAATGTTGAAACCCAGATACCTTTCAAAAGGTCTTCTTAATTTAAGAAGCTATATAAAAAAAACTATTGGGATTTAGTCGAAAATCTAAACGTTTTATGAAAACATACTTCATTGGTACAGTGGTACCAATGAAGTATTCAATACAAAAAAATCAAAAAATATAGCAAATATGGCAAAGAAAAACTATGAATAAATATTCATGTTTACGGCATGCCTCCACCTTCAGTCTCGTTTCGTCGAAAATGACAGATGAAATTTGATTCTGTTGGCACCGCTGACTGTCCATCGATAATACAGACATTACCGGAAACGTTCGAAAACCAATATCTATCATTCCACATGAAATTTGATACTTTACGGGCAATTGAAAATGAGGGCTTTTTAAAAGGCCCCCGGGCGTCTGGCGGATGAAATCGAACTGAGTGCTGGGCGGCTACCACTAACTTGTAGAAGGATTTTTTTTATGCCTTTGGGCGCTAGGAGGTTAAAGTATTCTCTATCTACCAAAACCTACCACATATGAACCACCACTATGAGTTGGCCTCTCCTTGCTACAGACTCCGGCAGCGAGTCAGGGTCGCACAAGAGCGGTCGCACGCGCACCAACAACACCGGCGACGGCAAACCAACGCGTGTGCGGACCGTACTCAACGAGAAGCAGCTTCATACACTTAGGTGAGTCCTAGGACCTAGGCACAAACCAACGCGGGTGCGGACCGTGCTCAACGAGAAGCAGCTTCATACACTTAGGTGAGTCCTAGGACCTAGGCACAAACCAACGCGGGTGCGGACCGTGCTCAACGAGAAGCAGCTTCATACACTTAGGTGAGTCCTAGGACCTAGGCACAAACCAACGCGGGTGCGGACCGTGCTCAACGAGAAGCAGCTTCATACACTTAGGTGAGTCCTAGGTCCTAGGCACAAACCAACGTGGGTGCGGACCGTGCTCAACGAGAAGCAGCTTCATACACTTAGGTGAGTCCTAGGTCCTAGGCACAAACCAACGCGGGTGCGGACCGTGCTCAACGAGAAGCAGCTTCATACACTTAGGTGAGTCCTAGGACCTAGGCACAAACCAACGCGGGTGCGGACCGTGCTCAACGAGAAGCAGCTTCATACACTTAGGTGAGTCCTAGGTCCTAGGCACAAACCAACGCGGGTGCGGACCGTGCTCAACGAGAAGCAGCTTCATACACTTAGATGAGTCCTAGGTCCTAGGCACAAACCAACGCGGGTGCGGACCGTGCTCAACGAGAAGCAGCTTCATACACTTAGGTGAGTCCTAGGTCCTAGGCACAAACCAACGCGGGTGCGGACCGTGCTCAACGAGAAGCAGCTTCATACACTTAGGTGAGTCCTAGGTCCTAGGCACAAACCAACGCGGGTGCGGACCGTGCTCAACGAGAAGCAGCTTCATACACTTAGGTGAGTCCTAGGTCCTAGGCACAAACCAACGCGGGTGCGGACCGTGCTCAACGAGAAGCAGCTTCATACACTTAGGTGAGTCCTAGGTCCTAGGCACAAACCAACGCGGGTGCGGACCGTGCTCAACGAGAAGCAGCTTCATACACTTAGGTGAGTCCTAGGTCCTAGGCACAAACCAACGCGGGTGCGGACCGTGCTCAACGAGAAGCAGCTTCATACACTTAGGTGAGTCCTAGGTCCTAGGCACAAACCAACGCGGGTGCGGACCGTGCTCAACGAGAAGCAGCTTCATACACTTAGGTGAGTCCTAGGTCCTAGGCACAAACCAACGCGGGTGCGGACCGTGCTCAACGAGAAACAGCTTCATACACTTAGGTGAGTCCTAGGTCCTAGGCACAAACCAACGCGGGTGCGGACCGTGCTCAACGAGAAACAGCTTCATACACTTAGGTGAGTCCTAGGTCCTAGGCACAAACCAACGCGGGTGCGGACCGTGCTCAACGAGAAACAGCTTCATACACTTAGGTGAGTCCTAGGTCCTAGGCACAAACCAACGCGGGTGCGGACCGTGCTCAACGAGAAGCAGCTTCATACATTTAGGTGAGTCCTAGGACTGTTTAAGGCTCAAACCTAGGCACAACTATCGCCGCCATTGGGAAAAAAAATATATCTTCTTGATGGATGCGTTTTTGTCCGTTTCCAGGGCAGGCGGAAAAGCGATCATTGATACGAAGTACTATGTTACCGTAAAAATATAACGATTCGTGTCGCACTCCGTCACTCTCCTTACATTTCTGTATCGTTTGGATATCGAAGCGTGTTTTTAGGTACGGGGTGGGGTGAGAGTTCCGGTCAATCAGAGATAAAAAACCTGTTTCAACGTGCTACAGGTAGCGTCACGCGTTATGAGCGCTCGACGAAACTGGTGGAGATTTCTGCGCAAGTGTATACAATCGCACATCCTCATCATCAGAAAACTATTGTGAAACTGACACTGATGAACGTGACATCCCTGGTTAATATACTTAATGTATACTCATACCAACCTGTTTTTTTTCCGCCACTTTGGTGTCGTTTCACCTTAACATAGTTGTTTAATAATTACTAAACCTCATCGCTCATTAATGTGCCAGTTCGTAGTAAACTTATCAAAAATCCAAAAAACCTTTGGCATAAAAAATGTTGTTTATTTCTGAGATCCGCTCAAAGGTTAATGATCGCTTTTCCGCCTGCCCTGGAAACGAACTATAAAAACTCTTCATTAGGTTATCAACGCGAGGCTTAAGGCGCGGTGCATGGTGAATAGCCCGCGTGCCACGAAAAATGCACAAAATCGAGTCCTGTATCAAATACACTAAACAAATCGAAAAATTTCACATATCAAACCCTAGAATTAGGTGAGACCTATCTTACACAGCCAGTTTTGTGTTGAGATTCGTAATGGTTTTGAAGATATTTTTGATGAAAAAAAATAGGCGGCGCACTTTTTTTCAAACAAAATATCTTGCAATCTGTTATGGATATCAACATGAAACTGGCTGTGTTAGATAGGTCTCAACTAATTCTAGGGTTTGATATGTGAACATTTTCGTTTTTTTTTGTGTATTTGATACAGGAATCGATTTTGTGCATTTTTCTTTGCGCGCGGGCTAATTCACTATGCCCAGCGCCTTAAATTTTTAGAACCTAAGGTTTAGATTCCAGATCCTAGAACCTACGAATAAAATATTTTATCGTCAAAAGTGTCCACTTTTGAAGATATGATTTTTGTTTCATTGGTGGCGCTAGTTGTGCCTAGGTATTACCTTAAGTACCTACTTACCTTACTAGTAGTTCGCCCCGAACTGTGAACTTGCGATGTATACCTACCTCTGCTACCTAGGAAGTTTTTGGTAGAATCATTCGCGCAGGCGCGCGCGAATTTATGCCTTACAACCCCATATCTTGACAACCCCTTGACCGATTTGGCTCATGGTCGAACTTAAAAACCCTTACCCGCCTACCAAATTTCATGACGATCCAACATAATCTACTCAAGTTGTCGTCGAACGAACATTCATACATCCATACCTACATACAGGGTGTTAAAAGACCGCCAACAAAGCGGGAAAAGGGGTATCCTAGCGTCTGGCCGACTGTACATTCATACTTACAAACTTTTCCTCTTTATAATATTAGTGTAGACCAGCCATACTCAAAGTGTGTTCCGCGGAACCCTAGGGGTTCCGCAACAGTTTAGAAAAAATATTCAAAACAGCTCTCTCTGGTAGACCGTTCTGACGCGGCGTATCACGATTCACGAGGAGCAGCCGAACTTAGTCATAGTAGGTATAGTACGGTCGGCCACAATCTCAGATACCCCATGGCAGCTCTTATCGCGGCATAAGGGTGCCAATCGAACAAAAAGAGGTATCTGAGACTGTGGCCGACTGTACATACACCCTTACATACACTCGAAAAACATAACCCTTCCTCTGGGTCAGTCGGGTAAAAACTGTTGTTTTATTGTAGGGTTCCGTCAAGTATTTCGCTTTCCAGAAGGGTTCCGTCACCAAAAAAAGATTGAGAACCGCTGGTTAAGACAAAAAGAAATCTTGGCAAGTAAAAAGCTTCATTCTCTAACCCCGTCACCACTCTGTCCTTTCAGAACGTGCTACGCAGCCAACCCACGCCCCGACGCGCTGATGAAGGAGCAGCTGGTCGAGATGACCAGCCTCAGCCCGAGGGTCATCAGGGTCTGGTTCCAGAACAAACGGTGCAAGGACAAGAAGAAGACCATACAGATGAAGATGCAGATGCAGCAGGAGAAGGTGGTAATTCAGCTTTTGGTACCACCGTTATTGCTTTTTAGATTACCTACTTTGCAAATAGGTACCTAGCAGCCTTTTTCAGAAAACAAAATTCTGTAAAAAAGCGCGCCGCCAGTTTTTTTTCAGCGAAAATATCTTGCAATCTGTTATGGATATCAACTGGATGTTTTACATAGCTGTCACCTAATTCTAGGGTTTGATATTGTATGTGAAAATTTTCGTATGTTTAGTGTATTTGATACAGGAATCGATTTTGTGCATTTTTCTTTGCGCGAACATATCTTCAAAACGTTTATGAATGTCAACACGAAACTGGCTGTGTTAGATAGCTCTCACCTAATTCTAGTGTTTGATATGTGAACATTTTCGATTTGTTTAGTGTATTAAATACACTAAACAAATAAGAAAAATGCACAAAAACGATTCCTGTATAAAATTTTGATACAGGAAACGATTTTGATGAAATCTAGCTGAGAACAGTCTCAATAAAAAAAAAACCGTATCCAAATCGGTTTGCCACAGACAAACACGTAGACAGATAGACATATACACATACAATACATAGCGGTAAACTTATAATAACTTTGCATTTTTGTGGGTTAAAAAACAAAGTCAAGTTGGCATAAATTCACACAGATGAACTACTGCTCCATCCCACCCCCGACCAATGCAACGCGACCTAAAAAGTCATGTCAGTCTCTACCCACAGGAAGGCCGCCGAATGGGCTACATGTCGATGGGGGTTCCCCTTGTAGCGGGGTCGCCGGTGCGGCACGAGGCGGCGGCGGCGCTGGAGGTGACCGCCTACCAGCCCCCGTGGAAGGCGCTGTCGGACTTCGCCCTGCACGCCGACCTGGATAGGGCGCCGCACCACTCGGCCGCCTTCCAGCATCTGGTTAGCCAGGTGAGAAACAAAAAAAAAACAAAAACAAAAATAACAAAATGTTGTTATTTATAGTAGATAAGAAAAAAAATGTTCCTAGTTATTAAATACCAGCCTAGTTTAAGATAAAAGATCTCCAATAGGTAACTACTTAGTTCAGACAGGGTCCATAGAGTTCCTCACACGTAACAATGTTATTTAAGATCTTATAGGTACACTTATGATTGAAATAAAGTATTGAGTATTGAGTATTGAAAGGCACTTAGTGCATAATTGTTGCGGTCCTATGGTACCCCAGAGGTACAAAGGGCCTTTACAAGATCACGACGCGCCTTGCTGTCCTCAGCAACTCTTCTGGCTTCGCTCCAGCTCAGGCCAACGCATAAATGCATTATTGGCCCCCACCTACCTACTTAAGTTCTATAGAGTCCACTAGTCGGTAAGGCTGTCTACTGACTGATCAATACAAACGGTACTAAATACTTAGGTGGCGAAAAATATGAAGTGAAAAAATATCTGCTGTTTCATACCTACATTTGGCGCAGTACTGCGAGTCAACCTTTGGAACAGCAGATATTTTTTTCGCTCCATTTTTTTAGTCATTTAGTAAACTTAGACAGCCTACATAAAGTTCTTGGCGGTAGCTTGAGGTAGACTTTCTTGACCATGCTGCATGGGGGTAGGTCCTAGGTCATACTGTGCTCTGACGCCCAGTTTCTAACCCACTTCTCCTCTTTCCAGATGCACGGGTACGACATCCCCTCCCTGCCCCCCCCGCGGCCGCACGGCCCCCTCGGGGGGGAGGATAACTACGTCACGTACCTCGAGAGTGACGACAGCATGCCACCCTCGCCCTAGTGCCGTCTCTCTTAGTGACACGGTGACACCAGCAGGCGAAGCATATGCTCGGTTAGGTAGGGACTAAAACTAAGGCCTTTTGCATCCACGTAATGAGATGATTTATACAGCGTCCAGTGGCACCTTCACTCACACTAGATGGGTGAAGAGACCACTCGGCGCTGCAGTGCCTGGGACATTGTTTTTAGATGGAGTAGGCTTGCCCAGCACCTATACCATCCTGACAGCTTAGTCGACCTAGCCCACAGGAAAGACAGGTCAATACGTGTGGAGCCAACTAAGCCGCGGGTTTCCTCACGATGTTTTCCTTCACCGTTAGCGAATTTGTAGGTAGGGACGTAGAGTGGATAACTCTATTTCGAAACGTGTTCTTCGAATAACTCGATTCCGAATGCACGCCACTTCGTAAATCGTAACAGCGAATATTTCATTGCCGAAACACTCGACGCCGAATGCACACCACTTCGAAAATCTCAAACTCGAACGTCTTTACTTCGAAACAATGTGTGATTAGGTATAGGGCTAGGTACCCAACGCAAAAAGAGGGGTGTTTCGTTTCGGCAATGAAATATTTTCGAAGTGGCGTGCATTCGGAATAGAGTTATTCGAAAAACACATTTCAAGATGGAGTTATCCACTCGGTTAGGTAGATAGTTCATAAGGGTTATAAAAACTGTATGCCTCTGACTCTTTTGTTTGACGTAGAGCGGGATAGATAGAGTTATAAACCCATGGATACGCTCTATCTAACCCAACCATATGCTATATGCTAACCCAGCTGGAGGAATCGAGAAGACAGGGACCGCCCGCGACGTAAAGACGACAGCAAGTCAGAGTATACAGTTTGGTTGTGAAGTCGCGAGTAATAGGTAGAGTCGACGTGCTGTCTTGTGTACTTAGAGTGCACAGTCCTCCTATCAGCCTAACGTTAAGCGACTTTGCAATAATGTAAAGATGGATCTGCTGTCACAAACGTACAAATTCCAGACGTGTTCACTCTACTCAATTACGTTACGGGCTAAAGTACATTCGCTTAGATACGGCCACGTTTTATAAGGCCTTCTTGGCACAGCGACACTATCTAAGCGAATGGAGTAGGTATGTTGGTACGTACATTTTTACGTACCTACCTGTGGACTGTACAGAACAATATCTGCAAGACTCTCAGGGTTCTTCTGGACTACAAAAGATTGATGAATGGGGAAGTGCAAAATAATTTGTAAATAAAATAAAAATACTACTTAGGTACTTACTTAAGCACGTGTTTGTTATCAGATGTACTTAAACGAAACCTTGCCAGTCCACCATTTATGGAAGTAGGTATGTTCTACCTACCTTCTTAAATTAAGGTGACGTAAGGTGGGGTAAAATTAAGAGAGAATGCTTGTGGCTCAGAGCAGCCGGGGTAAGATGGCAGCCGAAGACTCGGCTACCTGCGTTTGTCTTCACTTTCATCTGATATCTCTAGGTACGGGAAGTGTAGACAAAAGACGAGACTGTGGTTGCCATCTTAGCTACCCACAACAGAGCAATATCCTTCTCACAGTTACGGAGCTCGCGTCAAGAAAGAAGACCCGTAAATTATAGAAGTTTTTTGTTTTCTCGTAAGCAAAAAGCAATGGCCCGTTATCAAAGCACTTCATAGATGGCGCCTCTAGGCGTGGGCATAGAACCCCTCTACCCTTGACGCATTTTTCCAATACGGCCGCAATATAGCGCAATTTACAAATTTTAATATTTTCCAAATTAAGACGCATTTTGTGTTTTTATTGAATAAAACAGCCTTACCTTTGAATAAACATTACAAAGTATTTAAAATCAAAGCATTAAAATGCGAATTCAAAGAGAAATTAATTTTAAAACTTTTTCAATTTGATCGCAATAGCGTCAAGGGTAACCCCCAGTTCATAAGTAGAGGGCGCTTACAGGGAGTGGCCATAGAAGATCCGGAACGCGGCTGGCAAAAATTATGTGTGCTAAGCGAAATTTGACAACCGTGTTCAGTTTCTTGTATGGGCATGCCTATAAGCGCCATCTATGAACTGCTTTGAGATTGTGCCTCGAAAACGGCTCATTTTGTTCTATCTAGGACTCTGGGTATCTATATCATGGAGCTCTCCTACCTATCTCTATTTTACTCCATCTAATAAAAATATTGTGATGATTACCATAGCATAATTTAAATTATTGTTCTTTTTACTAATCTATGTAAGTATATTTTGTTTAGGTAATCACTAGATCTGTTTATATACTTGCTTAACCTCTTATAAGAACTTATAACATAGTGTCGAAATTGTAAATAGTAAATATTGTACCATCTAAAATTCTACATTGTAAATAACTATTCTACTTTATAATGCGATCAACTAGGTACCGTAAAACGGGGTTATTTTGTACCTAGCTAGGTCACTTTGCACCACAATCCAAATTATCTTCGTTTAGCTATTACCGTTTTATAAACGTCCTGATGCTCCTACCAGTCCCTCTACCCTTGACGCATTTTTCCAATACGGCCGCAATATGGCGCAATTTACAAAATTTAATATTTTACAAATTTATAAATAATAAGACGCATTTTGTGTTTTTATTGAATAAAACAGCCCAACCTTTGAATAAACATTACAAATTATTTAAAATCAAAGCATTTCTATGCGAATTCAAAGAGAAATTCATTTTTAAACTTTTTCAATTTGATCGCAATAGCGTCAAGGGTAACCCCCCTGTAGGAGAACCGAGTACGAGCAAGAGAAAACGGTCTTACTTTACAACCCACTGATATGTTGTCATTGCAATGAGCCGTTTTCAAAGAATAATTCAAAGCGGTTCATAGATGGCGTTTAGCACAGATTTCGCTTAGTACAGATAAATTTTGACAGCCGTACTTATTCCGGTTCTTCTATGGCCACACCTGTAAAAGCCATCTATGAACTGCTTTGAATTTGTTCTTTGAAAACGCCTCATTATTAACAAAAAAAATGTACCATTTGAAGTGTGGTGCTAAGTCACCCCACTAGGTGCAAAGTAACCCCCCGTCTTACCGGTACATGTTTAACTATTAAATTTACTAGAAATGTATTGATACGTATTGTGTATTTTAAAATAAAATGCAATCTAGTGTGTTAAAATACCTACTTGATTTTCATTTTTGCCCTTTTCATATACCTACCTAGATATTTGCCACTTCCCATAGCCATAGAATAATTCGGAGGGGGGCGCGCCGCGCGTAGTATACTGCGAGGCGGACATATTAGAATAGAATAGAAATTGGAAATATTAGAACTATTGCCGCCGCATATTACCAGAGAAGTTCAAATGCCGGCACCCATCATTAGATATGCAGGATTTGATTACTACCTACCTACTGAACTAATGATTACTGATAATGTGCCGTTTTCAGTACAAAAATTCAAAAAGCATTTCATAGATGGCGCCTACAGGCGTGGCCATATAAGAACCGGAATACGGCTGTCAAAATTAATCTGCGCTAAGCAAAATTTGACAGCCGTATTCCGCTTCTTCCAAGGCCACGCCTGTAAACGCCATCTATGAACTTCTTTGAAAATGGCTCATTAACTAGCTATGTCTTCTCTTCGAGTAGTTAAAGACCCAGACTGAACTTGGTGAATGTAGAGAAAGTAGATACAATACGTGCCGCGAAAGAGACTTGACAAGACCGCGCCACTCACTGCCACAAATAGCCACAATCGTCACTGCGCATGCCCAACCACGTGGCCTTTCTTCTTTCGTGGCACACATTGTACCGATTTGTACCTGATGCAAAAAGCAAGAAAGAAAAAAGTTTTACAAAAATCAACTTTTATTAGGAACTAAACCTACCTCTTAGGTAACAGTGAAATATAGCTATTGTCACAGATTTGGTTCATTTTTTAAGTTTAGGTACTTATAGAGGTAACTAAATTAACAATTAACATTCATTGATGATGATGAAAAAGAAAGGCTCTTGCTTAAACATTGAACATTAAGAGCAATAATAATTTGACATTATAGTACACAAGACAGCACTGACAACAATATTACGAGTGAGCCTGAGCCTGACAACGTTTTTCTAAGCTAGGCTCTCACAAGCCTAAATCGTCATCTAAATTACTATACCTCACAAATGCCCTGACACGTGGTACTTCCGTTAGACTAGCAATGAGATCGTCCAACTCAATCTCTTGGTTCAAAATGGAGAGAAAAGCTATTCGGTTCCTGATAACAATTATTTCCCCATCATCTTCACCCTGGTGCGGAAACAGTGTTGGAGCTTTGCTCTCGATTTTTGTTGCCAACAGTATTTCAACCACCATGTGCGTTAACTGGAACGGCTCTAGCCAAAGCTCCTTGAAGATCCTCATGGAATTCAATGTAGATTTTAGGTTGTGCTTCGTGTACAAATCTACATGCTTAACATCTTCTCCCTTGGTTGCGAGGCTACAGATTGCTTGCCTTCCTTTCTCGGACAGCAGGTACTTTTCGACCAAGTTTTTTTGTTCCTCCTTTTCGTTTGGATCAAATAAGCAATCGAGGACGCCGGCTATCTCCGATAAACATCTATGCAGAGCTTTATCAAGAATATCTAGCACGAATGGCACATCTGAGCGGATAATCTTTTTGAATTTCAGTCTCTCTTCTGCGTCTTTGACAAAATAGTCTAACAAACAAGAATCTTTGCAGCCCGTGTCCCTCAACAAATACTTCTTCATTATATCAACCATCCACTGCTCATCTATAATCTTCTCCCTCAGAAATTTGTTGGTAGACTCTTCATCTTTTAGAACCCAGTTGAGGAACATTGAAGCGTGTTCCTCCGACATATTTTCTCCAATGCCTGAAAGTACATCAGCAACATACTGTTTATCCTGGAACAATTCTTCCTTAAAGTTGTCGAATTCCGCTTCAGTTCTGAATACAAAACTGATGTCAGTGCCAGCTCCTTTCAGATATGTATGGTTAGCTATGTATCTTTTTAGTTCTTCTTTTGAGAATTTATTAGGAACACTTCTGTGGCGTTCAGGCAGGTGAGACAGGAATGCTTCAACATCTTGTACATTTTCTCGCATTTTCACAACTGTTATGAAAATTAGAAACGCACATTGATCTGTGCTGAACGCTGAGTCAGTCAACAGAGTGCTCAGGAGAATGTAATCTTTATCATGGTAAACTTGCAGGAAGTGTTTTTCGAAGAAATCAATCATCATCTGTTTTACTTTGACTGGCGTCCGTCTCCATATCTCAAGTAACACCGCTCTACGTTTTATGTACCAGGCAGTATAGCCGCATTTGTCCAAAGGTTCATTTATTAGGTCATTCAGTAATCTTGAAATTGTACCAGCGCACAGGTCAACGCTAACAACCTCACAACCAAGCTGGTAGTACACAACACTGTACTCAGGATCTGAGCTGTGGAAGTTCCAAAGAATAATATCCATAAACCAATGTGTGAAGACTGTCATCCATGACTTTTCATCACATTCCTGCAGTTTATCTAATAGATACATCACAGTGCTGTACTCTGCTTCCTTGTCTCCATCATTTGATAGTGCTTGAAAGAGGAGCAGTGAGTAAATTCTGGCCGGCAGCAATGTGTAATAGCTATCGCTCAGCTTGTGAAGCAAGTAGCAAAAGACTTCAAACTTCGCTTCAATAACGGCAGACATCAACAGTTCCATTTTGGAAAACTTAAAATTTCGAAAGCAACTCATAAGCCTCATCCTTATGAACCAGTGTTCCATCGGTTTGTAGAACTTCAGCTCTCTTCTGATTTTTTTAGACAGCCAGTCGTGTTTCCGGTAGGTTCCGAATTCGATAAATCTGTAGAGATTATAGACGGACAACACGCAGATGTTTCCGCACCCGAAAGTGGTCAGTTTTACTCTACCGTAAGAATCAAATAATACATTGAACATTGTCTTTTCGCGATCCACTGTCAGATTTGTCCTTATAGCAGTTTTCGCCAAACAGTATACAATAGTGTTCTTTACTTTAGGCTTGTTGAGGACTTGTACAATATCTTTGGCCCATTTCAACATGTTTTTTTCCAGCTTTTTAAAGGCACATGCTACCTGTGCCTTCTCAATTTCAGGCAAGCCCTTTATCGTCATGATAGCTTCATAAGCTGCTGCTCTGTGGCGGTCGTACGTAACGAGAACTTCAGCTGGGATTTTCTCATCAAAGTCTTTTACAGCAGAAGCGTGTGAGACTTCCGCAAGTGGTGTAGACAAATCCCACTGTTGCCATATGTATTTGGAGATGGCGGCAAGGCTCAGAGCCTGCAGCGTAAGCTTTGGAGGCGGCATATTTGGCCTTCAGCCTGAAAACGGCAAGAAAAAACTTATGAGCAACTGAAACTTAGGCTTTTGTGAACTTTGATCTTTGTTAGAAGTAAATCATCATCATGTAAATTCAGCGTCATATTAAGAATATTGTTTAAGGAGTGCGTCGCTGTAGGGCAATCGTAGTAAAATCCAAAATAGGTTTATGAAGTCACGCTTAGGAGAAGAAAACTTGAAAGGCAATTTTTTCTATCAAATATAGGTACCTATTTGCAACTTACCTGTTAACCACCTGTTAACTTCGGACACTTATTCCTATAATAAAATAATTTCTTTCAGCAGCGTAAACACAAAAAGAAAACAAACAAAACAAGAACTTTTGTTTTGTTTTTTTGTGCGATTGCTTTTTTCTGTCATCATGAAGTATCACAGATTAAGTTGGATCTACACGCTTGGCAAACAAATCAAAAACACGTCTTGTTTGCCAAGCGTTGCCAAGCCAACTTTGATCCACCATGGATCAAAGCTGGTTGACAAAATGGAGAGATTTTTTTGTGTGATACACGAAAAGTGGGTAATGGACTTAATAAAATCAGCTCAACAGAGAATTGAGAGTGAGAGAGAACTGTCTCAGCCAGCACTATCGAGCTCGATACGATATGCAAAACAAGATACATCCAGTCAGCGGTCGGTGACGAAATCAACAATAGGACCAATGTGTGAACACCACAGGCCAAGCCAAAAAAACCTATAACATGGCCACACAACATTGTTTTGCACGTACGTATACACTTGGCCCATGTTGGGCCAATGTGTACGTAGCGTGGCGTTATCAATACGGTTACTCTGTGTCCCAAGGGGTTTTCCCTTCCAACTAATGCCGTTTTCATCACAAATTCACAAAACATTTCATAGAGGGCGCCCACAGGCGTACGTGGCCATAGAAGAACCGGAATATAGTAGGCCGAATTCCATAAGGCCACACCTGTAGACTGCAGAAGCCATTTGTGAATTTGTCACAACGGCTCGTTATTTTTTGGTATGTTAAGTACATACATGGTCGGAATGGTACGGAACCAATAGGAGGAGGTACACACGACAACACGTCGAGGCTTACACGCTAGCACTCTTCTCGGTTACGTTACGGGCGACTTTGCAACAAAAGTGTACCTACACTCTGACGTGCTGTCGTGTGTACTCAATCTCCTTTGTTCCCTCTGACCCGAACCTATTTTTACCCGACTACGCGAAGCAAAAAGGAGGGTTATGATTTTAGCAGCGTATGTATGTGTGTATGTATGTATGTATGTATTTGTGTATGTTTGTGTGTTCATCTGTTCCCTCGCAGAGCCTAAACTACTAGGCCGATTTCAACAAATGAGGTGTCGTTGGATTTGTCTTAATCACCCAGTCATGGGTATCAAATGAAAGGGCTTTAAAAGGCCTATTCAAAAATGTATAACACATGTAGCGTCAATATAACAAATATGTAGAACAAAAAATAACAAAATGTGTATTTTTTTGCCCTTCGTGGTTCTATTCTGGATGATCGTCCAAAATGAATTCTAAAAAAAAAATTGAAGTTAAAAACTAAAGGCTTAAAACAAGACCTGCTTATCCTTAAAATAGACTCATAAATAAAATTAATTGTAGTCGGAGGACACCACATTCGCGTTTGATAAACCGATGGCCTCCGACTACGATTAATTTTATCTATGAGTCTATTATAAGGATAAGCTCTTGTTTTAAGCCTTTTAGTACATAGTCGGGTTTTAGTTTTTAACTTAATTTTTTTTATACAACTTTACAACAAAAGTGTACACTGACGTGCTGTCGTGTGTACCTCAGAACTTTATTCTAGGTGGACCGATTTTGATGATTCTTTTGTTGTTCTTCCCTCGTGGTTCCTTAAAGATCTGATGAAGAACTTCGAAGATGGAGAACGTACCTCCTCAACGGACAGCATAAGTCTGAATCAGTGCAGTGTATGTAACTTTTCACCAGTGTGGTCGTTTTTTTTTTTGGTAATTGTATACAGGCACATACAGGACAGGACAATTTTTAAATAGCTTAAGTGATGCAATGTGCTATGTATTTAAAACTAATAATTTGTGAGTGATACTGAAAAGAAATATTGTGGAATAAAATACAGTTTTTTGGAAATAAAAAGATTTTATTGGATTGCTCTGCAGTCTTTTTGAAGTTTTCATATTGCTTTAAATAAGCAAGTATTTGAGATATGTAATTATAACTTTTATAAATAACATAGGAACAATTTCGCTTAATCTAAAAAAAAATATGTACAGTTCTGGGTTGTATCACAGCAAGTGCAGAAATTAAAACACAAGTTATAAGATATTTACCTCCCACACAACTTTTATTTGAGATCTCTTTGATATTACAATCTTCTTCAGGTTTAGTAATAAATAAAAAAACATTTTTCGAAGCAAAGTTAACATTTTATTGAATCTACTGGGTACCTTCCAAAAATTTAAGTTACACCACTAAAACATAAGTGCTAAAAAAAGTTTACATATTGTCAAACAATACCTACTTTCCATTTTTTTCCTTAAATAGAAGAACATACCCACGTTTTACCGACAGTTTCATCAAAAAAAATCTATTTTTCTTCCATGATTAAAAGCCTTCGGATTTTAGTCCAAAACTATTCCCTTACGCGATGTAGGTAATTAAAATTGAATTCATGCTACACATTTCTAATCTTATCATTAAGTTAGACATAAGTGTAATCGATTGATTGACTCAAAAGCTAGAACCACTAAAAGACCGAAGAAGCGATCTTGTTGTTTTTTTACGTCAGAAAATCAGCATTTATGTTTAAAAGATACTTTTGGATAAAATTAAAACTAAGCAATAAAATAATCTTTTACACGGCAATATGAAGTCAAGAATACTTTTATATTCATATTTTAAATCCTTTAACAAAACTTTTAATTCGTAAGGAAAAAATAGCCACATACATACAAACCTTAGCCTGTGCAGCATGACTGAAACGATAACCTGGGGCCTTAGCCTGTAACACAATGGCGTATCGATGGCGTCCCAGCAGAAGGACAAAAGCGGGGTTTCCTCGTTTTTCTCCTACTACCAGCGATCTAATCCTTTAGAATTAGAATCAAAATATTCTTTGCTGTACTACAAAAACATTGAAGGGACCGACCGCATTAATAAATCGTAATTGAAGCCGTCAACTGGGATTCCATTTTGGCACCATTGCGTTACAGGCTAAGGTCCCTGATCGATAACATTTTTATCCGGCTAATAGGGGCCTTAGCCTGTAACACAATGGCATGTCGATGGCGTCCCAGCAGAACGACAAAACCGGGGTATCCTCGTTTTTCTCCTACAACCAGAGAACTAATCCTCTAGAGTTAGAATCAGAATATTATTTGCTGTACTACAAAAACATTAGAAGGACCGACAGCATTAAAAAATCGTAATTGAAACCGTCAACCGGGAGCCCATTTTGGCACCATTGCGTTACAGGCTAAGGGACCTGCTAGTAGGATAAAACATTCCATCGTGACATTTGGAGTAGCGTAAGAATGGGTTAAGCAGTATATAAGGGGTTATAACTATCTCACTCGTTTCATCTACGTAGAGTGGGATAGGTAGTTATAAATCCATAGATACGGTCTAACCTAATCTTATGCTAAGCTTACTGGGACTGGTTTCTCAAACATATATCTTTAGGGGTAATTTTACTCATCCATGCAAACGTTACTAAAGGGCCTGCAAAATCGAAACCACTAAACTATAGTACCTGTTACACACATTCTGGGCCCTTAGCCTGTAACGCAATGGAGGGTCAATGGCGTCCCGGCAGAAGGACAAAACCGGGCTCTCCTCGTTTTTCTCCTACAACCTGAGAACTAATCCTCTAGAATTAGAATCAAAATATTATTTGCTGTACTACAAAAACATTCAAAAGACAGACAGCGTTAGCAAATCGTTATTGAAGTCGTCACCTGACAGCCCATTTTGGCACCATTGTGTTACAGGCTAAGGGCCCTGGAATGCTTTACACCGCAATGTAACAAATAGCTGATGTTTTTTTGCAAGTTTATGATTGGCAGCCAATTTCGCCCCACAATAAAAGTTGTTAGTATAGATGAGTTAACGACCCCGATAAGTATTTATGACAAGAAAAGATATTACCCCTAATGTTACAAATTTAATGTCACATTCTAACAGATTGCACCTCATTAGCATAATTTACATTTCACTTAGTTTGGGACCAATAACAATGCAATACTACAACTTATTTACTGTATGTGGATGCAAAAGGCATAAATAACGATATAAAGGTTGTTGAATTCCTTAAATAAATCTACAGTTTTGAAAACATGTAATGAACGACTTTCCACACGATTTTGATTTTAGAAAAGCAAGTTGCGAAGTGTTTAGTATAAGATTAAGTTTCTCTTTTGGCAACAACTGCCTAATTTTTCTATAGTTAGGTATTTGTATGTGGTGACATCTTCTTTTCCTTTCAAATGCGTACATTCAATGGGGTTTTTTCCAGGCATCAAAAATAGCCCGAATAACTGTCAAAATCAGTCTATTAATCTGTGTTTTCCATACAAACCACAGATTTAGTTGCGCGATAATCCGCGAATCGCTGTCAAATTTGATACTTGGAAAAATCCCTATTTGGTTAAAATAAACAAACTATTTATTACAAAGCTTCTTAAAATAACAATTGGCATGTTAGTGTAAACTATACATGCGTGCCGAAAATCGGGCGGCATATTTGCAATGCTAAATAATGTTTCAATGCCTATCTATATGATTTAAACAAACAAACATACATACATAACATACATAAATGTATTTGTATACCTAAGTGAAGGAGAACTTTAATTTCTTAAACTGAACAGTTTGACTCATTATCAGAGAGCCACGTCACGATAAAAGATTTATGCCACTATCGGCTAGCGCCATCTTTCTTTATTTCACTGCGAAAAGCGAGATGCCGCTAACCGATAGCGGGATAAAACTTTTATCGCGACGTTGTGCTCCCCTAGCTAAATAAAATACATAAGTCATAAAAAACACATTATGTGTAAAACTATTTCCATGTAC
The DNA here is from genome assembly GCA_949319315.1 of Zelleria hepariella. Classification (NCBI taxonomy): domain Eukaryota; kingdom Metazoa; phylum Arthropoda; class Insecta; order Lepidoptera; family Yponomeutidae; genus Zelleria; species Zelleria hepariella. The sequence goes on along the minus strand of OX439383.1, from coordinate 21,153,896 downwards.
GTATATTCGTAAAGGGAAATGTTACATTTCGTGTTCTTGTTGCCTTTAGTTGTTTACAAAATCAAGGTAAAACAAGTTAAACCGTGTAATTAAATTACACATACAATAATAATAATAATGAGCTAAATGTGTCGCAGCTATCGTAAAATACTCTGTTGTCTTACAAAGTACTAGACATAGACATACATCTTGAATCTCCTAGATAGCACTTACAATAGTTACATTACATTTGTTTCCTTACTTGGTTGTAAGGTTGCGGAGTTTGCTACACTGGACAAGTGGACACACTGCCGGTTTCTGATTTGAGAAATTCGCTAAGCAAGCACTTAACTATCGTTCTGCCTCTACGGATTTCTCACAAAAGAACGTGACAGAACGATAGTTAAGTATTTACTTAGTAAAATTCTCAATTCAGAAACCGGGCCACAGAGATATTTGCTATCGGCGGTTCTGACCGATCGTTTAGGTGTTGGGCAAGCCTAAAAAACCATCTAAACAGTGTCCCAGGTACTATGGAAGCTAAAGTCTAGTGATTGAAGGTTACAAATATCCACTGCGAAAAATTATAGACTCTACCACAGAACATATAATAAAATAACACATTCTACTGATGAGTCTGCACATCTTTTATGCTGAAAATTTAAAATCAGCGTCAAACAATTGCTTTCTATTATTTGTTTCTTCTGGAGACCAACATCATCCGGTAAAGTTTACTTATCTTATACAAATCTACAAGTTTGACGACAAAATGCGATGAACAACTGTTAACAATATAATTTAGAGAAAAAACTTAGTCCTAAAGCGCTTAGTTGGTAAAAAATCAAAATAAACTACAAGACATACTTTCTTTTGTGGCAACACTGCCGAACGTTACATATTTGTATGCAGCAACATATTTTCCTCTATTTCTTTGAAAACATTAAAATCGGCTACGTTTATTGTAAACCATTATAATGGCCCGTTTTCAAAGCACTTCATAGATTATAGGCGTGGCCATAGAATAAGCGGGACGCGACTGCCAAATTTCGCTTAACACAGATTAAATTTGACAGTCACGTCTCGGTTCTTCTATGGTCACGCTCGTAAGCATTCAGTTAAAAACGGGCCATTGCAAAAGCCGCGTTTTCACAGTCTAAGTAAATAAAACCAAATGAGCCATCCAAGAAAATAGACGCTTCTGATTGGTCGATTCCATCCGAGACAAAGACAAGCCCGCTAAGATGGAATCGACCAATAAGAAGCGTCTATTTTCTTGGATGGCTCATTTGGTTTTATTTACTTTGATTGCCAAAACGCGGCTTTAGTTAAACTCAGCATGGTCTCAAAAAGCACAACAGTTTCGCTTCGTTTTGTTACAAGCTAGCGTAAAGTAACCGTGAGTCGGGATGCCGCCACCATCTTGTTGTTAAACTTCCGCCGGAAGGTATCCGCTGCCGTTGACGTCTTGAACGCGACGCGCGCGCTTCGCTCTTCCTTGTCCAAGCTAACGCTCTGCAATAATCGACCGGGGTCAAAGGTACCGTTTTAAGCGCTTAAGGGTTAACGTACGTACTTAATTAGATAATAATGGTAACTTTAGGCACAGTGCATTGGGGTGTTACTTAGGCAGAGACAAAAATAGAAACATTTTAAATAATATTATGGTAATATTGACATTTTAAGTATTTTTTTTCTATGGTAGGGTTGGAGATCAATTCCCGTTTAATTCGAGTCACATACAATGTAATGTATATGGGAATATGTTATGAAAAAAACATGATAATATTTAGAAGCAACTATTTAGCATTCCAGCAAGTTTCACACTATTTATATGACAGTAAAAATACCATTCCTGAGATGATTCATTAGTAAGACATTGAAATTACATAACTTACTTTAGTCTAACGAGTTTTGACATAATAATGATGAATATATCATTATTATTTATAATATTAACAACAAATAAGAAAAGTGTTAAGAGCACAGTGACATAACAATAACATAACATTTCAGACACAACAAAGTACAATAACTGTTAAAAAATTTATAAATAAAGAACTATTCACATCAAAATCAATAATTTAAAGTGCATTTATGCACTTAACAGTTTTCCTATTTATTACCGTTATACAAATCCAATATCAATGTGACATAGCTAGGCGCCTTAGCACCATATCAACAACATATAAGTACATATAAGCTAAATTACACATAATAATAATTAACCAACAAGAACAAATAAAGATTTTACAAGTATTTACCTAAGATTAAAACAATAGTATCACGTTGAAATTGTATTCATATAACATCTCACGAAAGATATAGTTAATATATTAAGTATGTGAATTCTAAATAAATATCAATAAATAATATTATACAATTTGGCAGTTTATTGGGAACAAATGTAAAACTGCCAACTATCATTGAAAATAGGCCACCAGCGAACGGAAAAAAAGACACAGCAATTCGATCATTTAAATCAGTGGCACTCAACGACTTGTACGGGTGGCAAATAATATCAACTAATATGAATAATATTAATAATAGGTACCAAATAATATTAAAGACATGCATATGAATTTATTTAAAACGATTATTTACGCTACTTGTTGACAAATTTTATTATAGAGTTATTGACTTTTTAAACGATAAAACAATTTAATTTCTTCATAATATTGATATTTCTAATAATTTTGACATATTGTATTTAATTCTCCGCTTAACATAAACTAAAATTGTTTAAATTTCATACTTAGATTTTGATAATTTTTTTAAATACCTATTATTGCATGTTTGCATATTGATATCCATACGCCTTTAAGGGTAGAACATGGCATGTAATCTGTTATCTGTACTGCTGCATACTGTAATCTGAATTGTAAGACCTATTTATATTTTTACCCATGTACCTACATGAATAAATGCATCAATCCTTCTTTGCTTGATTTCTAACAGGAAATATCATGGACTTGATATCAAGGAGTATATTCCAAACTGGAGCGAGATAGCTAAATACAGTTACCAACGAGAAGGCAATTTTGGTTCTGCAACGCTGGCGTGATTGGTCAGTTGGTCAAATGGTAGTATTATACACTCTATTTACGTGTGTAGTTATACTGGCAAACGAATATTAACCATACGGCAAGATCAGGCAATTACAGAAACAAAAACTTTTGAGATTGATTACAGTTTCGTTCCTTGTTGGGTGTTCACGGAGTGGCAGTTCTAGTTTTTATTTTTTTATTTTACGCCATTCACTTATTGATTACTTTCCAATACAAATTCATTGTTATTATTGTTGTTATGTATATCAAGGAAGCCTGTATAACACAAAACTAGAAAACATTTACAGGTATTTTCATAAGGGTTTATGATGAAACCCAAAACTTGGATGGCAGTAAAAGTAAATAATAGTATTTTGCTGTCAACTGAAGCATTTGCTTTTTTTTTCATTTGAACCGTCGGCCTGGTATGAGAATTTATTCCTTTTTTTAATCATTCTGGCGATAAACGATTGGTAATAGTAAAATCTTTAGTTTTTATTATTTATCACTTCGGCCATTTATTTATCAGGGTTACAATTTTTTTTTTCGTTCGCCGTATGTCATAGTAACGATACACCAGATAACATAACATTATCTGGAAAGAGATCACATGCTTAAAACTATGCAAAAAAGCTAAATATTATATTTATGTACATATACATATATGGGGGGTCCTAAACGAAATGTACGGTCCCGTCCGACAGAAGGAACGAAACTTTGCATAAATTTAGCTTTCATAATGTACGCTTCGATCCAGAAGTAGAAACGCATTGAGCAATAACTCGCATTGAGAAATAATTCGCGTAGAAACGCATTGGTATTTGCCCCAGCAATTTTCGCCAATGCACAGGAAATCGTTGCAGTGACTACACCGAATTTTCCTTTTCACGTATCCCACGCACGTTTATACAGATTTTGTTTTGCCGTGGTACGTTTTGCCGGTTCTTGAGCCCATAACCCTTTCCGAGAAACCCCTGCATCAATAGTAGAACAGTTTTCGCTGTTGAGCTGGTAAACCCATACAGAGGTTCGGCCGGTAACGGCTCCACATAGCTTATACGTTTTCGTGCCGAATCGTGCTGCTTTGGGCCGGATACACTGAGCTTAGCTCAGGAACTTTTTCCACAACAGCAACGATTCGTCAATGGAAATTTCTTGCCGCGGCGTATACATGCTCTGACATTTATGTATGCAATGAGGTAGTGGAAATGGGCAGGAGGGAAGATGGCCGGTGGACGAATGCAGTGACAGGGTGGCGGCCGAGAACTGGACGGCGATCAGTCGGAAGACCACCAGCCCGATGGTCGGACGATGTTGTCACGGCAGGAGGTAGGCGTTATCAGTGAATTGAAAAAAATCCCATTAGCAGCCAAAATCCCTCTAACTTCATAATTTTGCGGAACTCGGCCATGCCCAATAGCCCAGTTCGCCAATATTCACCATCGACGCGAACGTTTTGGCTATTTATTACGGTTCTCTCGTAACTTCAACCGTTCCAGCGAACATTTTGAAAAGGAGAAACATTATTGCTTATGGTGTTTGTACTTCTTGTTCGAAGCGTACATATGAAAGCTACGTTCGTGCCAAGTTTCAGACTTGCCGGATGGACCAGATAAAAATCCGTCGTTTACGACCGCCACCAATAATAATATTAGTTTAACTAATATCACAGGTTCAATCACAGAGAATTTGCAGAATGTGGGGTGCTCTGAATCACTTTCGATAAATAGGATTAAAATCTATCTACGGTAAATAAACTTTACCAAAAAATATAACGAACTGATGCTTCTGCCTGACTCACAAGCCATTCATCGGGCATCCATCAGATGGCTACATAAGACTTATAGAATATTTTTATAGAAATTATAAACGATGTACGTACATGTGAAAAAAATCCATCATATGGATGAATATACTTGAATAATTAATATTTGACATTATTCACGCAACTTCTTACTGTTTATTTCATCAGGGACATGACCGTCGAATCATTATGTTATGTTAACTTTATGAAATTCGCAATATTTACGTACCATTTAGCCTTTCAGCGATGAAAAAATCATCTGATAAGTTTAAAATACATTAATATTGTAGGGTTATAAGCATAGCTCTGTTTTACCTTTCTATTGCATTTATATTTTTTGCACAATTAAAAAAATCTTCTATAGTTCTCGGGTGGCTAGGATTCGAACCCAACACGATTTGAAGTTCTATAGATTATTTTGTAACATAAATAACTAATTAAAGTCAATGGTCAGATAACCAATTGCTTTGAAGCTTTATTCAGAAGTCACTTTCTTTTTTTTCTCGAATATTCTCCTTCAGTTGGAGTTTCAGCCCTATTCGTGACTACTTATTATTTTCAGAGCACCACCATAACACATTCCTTAGAATATCACAGTAAAGAAAGCCTTTAAAAAAGTCTAAACAGAAATCAACAAGACAAGACTGGCCGAAAACGGCGGCAGAGTGTCGACCTAAAAAAAGTTACCTGCACGTCGTTTCCCGCCAAAGTTTTGAGCCGCGTGTCCGTCATTCCGTGGGGCAGGTTGGTTACCATGGCGACGCTGCCGCTCTCCTCACTGAGCAGTCTGTCCTCCTCACTCCCGTCGGACTCATATTCGACTTGGGGTTCCTCGTGCTTCTTTATAACGATGCGGTTCTGATCGGCGCCTATGGCGGTTCTGACCGCGCGGCTGAAAATTCCCGGGTTCGGTTTTGTCGGGTCGTTTTTGATCTCGATCCGGTGGAAGACGGACTTTTCCGGTTTGTCCGGACTCTTCTTGGTCGATATCTTTCGCTGCAACACAACGCGGCGGCTGGCGAAAGGCTGAGCCCTTTTCAGCTCGTCTGGTTTCGACTGCGCGGGCTCTTTTTCCGGCTACAAAGAAATCGGCGCCGATTACTTATTGTGACTAATCTCATTCGAAACGCACGATCAACACGGATGATCACAGGTAGTAACTACAATATTTTAAATTCTCACTATATTTTAGCTTCAAATAAGCGTATCTCATAAACGGCTGAACCGATTCTGATACAACATATTTAGGGACACTCGCTAGAAAACCTGCTTTCAAATCAAAATTAAAATCGCATCCAAATAGGTTCACCCGTTTAAGAGCACACAGACAGACACTCATAGCGGTCAAACTTATAACACCCCTCTTTTTTGGTCGGATGTTAAAAACAAACGAGGAATAGGAGTTTCACTATTTTTGCAAGACAAGAATACACAAAAATGGTAGACATACCTCTTGCTCTTTAGCATCAAACGTTATTCGCGGTCTCGATTTAAGAGAAACGCTCTCTGCTTCTTGTTTAGTCTGAAACAAAAACACAAGTAATGTTAGCATATGATTACATTCTTCGTGTTAAACTTATGATATTTATGAATAAAATTTTCACTTATTTTTGCATAAATCATCGTTACCTTGAGGTATTCCTCAATGTAAAAAAAATTCGGACTGCGATCCTATACATACTCCATGCAGGAATTAAAGAATAAATAAGGACAGCCACAGCCTTCTTTATCTCTCAAGCCGTGCTGTGCAAGCCTGGCAACGTCGCCGGGTTCATGGTATAGACCAGTGTTGTTCAACCTGTGGGTCGCGACCGCCTGGGGGGTCCCCCCTTCCAAGCAAGCTACCTTAGGGGGTTCGCGAAGCTGCTTTAGGAGATCGCAAAGCTTCTTTAGGAGGATTTTTGGGGGTCACAGTTGTGGTCTGAAGGTGTATTTAACTGACAAAACCCTGGTAGGGGGTCGCGAAAGGGTTTTCCACCGTAAGGGGTCGCGTCATGAAAAAGGTTGAAAAACACTGGTATAGACAATGCACTGCCTGTCAGAAGCCATTATGATAGTACGACAAAGTTACAACTAATCCGAGTCTCACTAACTTCAACTCTGGCTGGAAACCATTAATTTTAGTCACATAATAATACGCGGCTAAATAACATGGCAGTTATGCCGTTTGTTTTTATACCATGTTTCTTGTAGTTTTAAGTTAGTTGGATAATACGACATCTTCATTTGACGTGAGGATTTGTTTTGATTTGTTGTTGCTGATATTGTGAGTGAAAAATAAGTAATTTATTAGTTATTAATTGCTTTAAAACAGCCCAACTTGACTTGCCAGCTTAAGGTATGTTTTTAGAGTATTTTCATAGTTTTAGTTACGATTTGTAGTTACAATTTGATCCTATAGAACCAATCGTAACAAAACATTAAAACATGAATTTATTTTCAAATGCCTCGCCGGTGTTGTGTGACCTGGCTGTAAGTCGAATTACGACTCAAGCCTAAAGAGAGGAGAAAGACCTTTATCTACGTTTCCTTTCCCACGGGATAACGATTTATTAAGTGGCTGAAAAAATCATTATTAGATAGTCTTACAAGGCAGACAACCGGTTCACATAGTCCTTAAATGCGAGGTTGCCAAACTTAATAGCATGGCTTGAGAGATAAAGAAGGCTGTGGGACAGCAGTTTTAATATTTTACTTCTTTCCACAGATTTAAAACGCACAATAACTGTCAAAATGTCAATCTCCAATAAAAGCAACTTTTACCATGGGACCAACTGCAAAACTTCGAAGAAAAAAAAAGCTAAAATTCGGTAACTGCAACTGCTACACCGGAGCAGCAGTTATTTTTTGACATTTCGCTGTTGGTCCCATGTTAAAAGTTGCTTGTATTGGAGAGCTAAGCCCCTTCGGACCTTTTTGTAACACTCTGTAGAGAGTCAAGGATTGTTTTCCACGAACGGTGTTTTCTTACATTTGTGGCGCTAGTGAAAGTACATACTATACGGCCTGAATGACTTTTTTATTAATGTACACACGACAGCACGAAGACGCTTTTACGCGTGCACTCTATTCACTTACGTTACGGGCGAATTTACAACAAAAGTGTACACTCTGACGTGCTATCGTGTGTACAAGGATTGTAAATTTAAATCTCGATAACATTGAACAATGACTCATATTACCTTATCGTGTCTCTTATCAGCTTTGTCGAGATTCTCGTTGTTCTCCGTGTTAGTGGAGCTTGTCACCAAGCTCTTCTTAGTCGGAGGCGTCTTGTCGACTGTAGAGGGACAGAAACAAACGGTTAAGAACCGACCAAGGCGCGATCTTTAGTTCAGTCACAGAATCACCGAACTAAACTGATAGTAGTGATCTGATCATAGTAGTGAAGGTACAGAATAAACACCCCGCAAAATCATTGAAATGGCCCCTGTTGCTTCGACACAATAAAGTACTGGCATAAGGCTGGTTTAGAGCGTATTTGTGGGTTTTATAACTCTGTCTATCCCGCTATACGTTAAACAAAAGCGTGGGATACATATAGTTATAAACCCATAGATACGCTCTAACCCAGCCTTATGCTACGCTTGCATGTCGCACAGCGCTAATGGGCATCGTCAAATCCTATTTTTTATTCTTTAAATCGAAAACATAGACAAATATAACAAACTAATTTGAATATTTTCTTAATTTTTTATGTTACTATTTTTTATTAATTATTTAAAATTTCTAAAAGTTTTGTGTATGACGTCACCACTGGCATTATGTACTAAGTTCATTGCATTCATTCATGCTTTTAAAAAATAAAAATATGTTGACGTATGACAAATGTCAGTGTCAAGTCAACAAGAAGGTTATTTTCTCAGTTTTTTGACACTTTTGACAGTTGTTTTTTTAAATATTTGTAGGCAATGGAACTACCGCATTAGAGGCTATGATGACGTCATCGAAAGAAAAATGAAGTAAACATTTTTGGCGATAAATATTAATAATCCGTTTTAATTTTACTTTAAACCCCTAATAGTAATCAGTATCCCTATTCCTCGAAATGGTTTTCAATTTACGACAATCGATGCCTCACAGATCAATGCCCAGTTATATTTGCCTATAAGTTCCCTCTCTTTCTATCGCGTAACTTTTATCCCTTCTGACGCGCGGCAACCCAATAGCCTTGTCTACCCCGGACGATCCAGCGATCCACCGCGCGGCAAGACCTAAATCCATATATTTCGGGGTAGGCTGTCAGAATGGTATAGGTCCTGGGCAAGCCTACTCCATCTAAAGTCTAATTCTTCATTCAACTTCATTCAAGATAGTACACTGACGTTTACGGTGTGACCAGTCTCTGCTGAAAATTAAATAGTGTGGTGACAAAAAGTTTGACATGAATCGAATTGCGTAATCGATATAATCGATTGATTTATAGGCCGATTGATGAAAAGCTTATTATATGAAATTAACTAAAAACTTATTAATTAGTAATGAGAAAGTGTGATTTGGTCCACTTTTTTTGAGGAGTGTTAAATGCGTTAAAAATTGTGTTTTTTAAATGATCTATGCAAATATTGCGTTCCGTATGTTTTTTTTTCGTCCGGAATTCCTGACGCACGGGCTACCATGCGGAATTTCGTATTTCGCTTTTTTTTTTGTGACTGAGCTGAATCGCACAACGAGTGGAATGCATCACTATTACAATAAATATGGCAACATTATTTTTCAAAGTGACAGTTAGCATCTGTCAGTTTACTATCCTGAATAAAGAATTAGACTTTACATATAGGGATCCCCAAACTATTTTGGACAAGTGACCCCTTTTCCAAAATGAACTGTTACCTTAGACCCCCATGGCCAAATTACCTACTTTTAAGATCAGCCCCCTTATTCATAATGGACCGCTAACTTAAAACAGCTGCTACAGAGTTCACACTGACTTGCCGAGATTTTCATCTTGTACGAACTTGAGACTTTACATTACTACAACAAATAACAATGCTAGTCTATGGCTATTTCCTACAAAAATGTTAATTATTCTTAGTACACGTAAAGCAAAATTAACAACACACCTACCTACCTATCTTGAAGAACTTGTGTTAATTTAATAGGGGTTGATTTTTAGACATCGTCGACCCCCAAAATCAGTTTTCGTGGGGTTGATATCGACCACCTTGGGAATCCCTGATCTACAACCATCTCCCAGGCACTGCAGTGCCGAGTGGTCTCTTCACCCATCTAGTGTGAGTGAAGGTATCACTGGACGCTGCATCAATCATCATTACGTAGATGCAAATGCCTTAGTTTTTATTCCGGTTCTTCTATGGCCACGCCTGTAGGCGCCATCTATGAAATGCTTTGTGCTGAAAACGGCTCATTACGCGGGAGTGACAGAGACGCGTATAAACAGGTCAATGACCGAAATTGCTTCCGCTCCTGTCTTCAAAACCCTCACCTCTCTTTTTCTTCTCCTCTCTCTCATCGCTGAAGATAATCCGTTGTTTGGGCGGTCTCTTCGCCTCGGTGGCTGATTTTGGCGGCAGTTTGGAGCGCAGGTCTACTGCCGGCCTTGGTTTTGGGGGCTCTGGCCTGGGGACAAATACTTTATACTTTATACTTTATTGCACACAAAAACATAACATCTTAGATAATAAAATAAAGAAAAGTAATAGTGTACAAGGCGAACTTATTTCTGAAGAAATCTCTTCCAGTCAACCCTTGGTGTGGAGAAATGTCGAATTATAGTGGGAGGGGAAAAAGTGCACAATAGATAGATTACATACTAATATAAATACTACAGTACATATATAAAGATAAATATGTAAACATTACTTATATACATATTATAATATACATACATAAATACGTAGGTAGATACTACTTAAAGTAATTATAACATAGAAAGGTAGTGCTCTTTCAGCTTGGCTTTGAAGGCGGAGACAGAGGGACTTTCTCTTATGGACTTAGGCAGACGGTTCCACTGGCGCGCAGCACGCACAGAGAAAGAATTTGAGTAGAACTCAGTGTTGCAGTCTGGTACTTGCAATGTTCTTCTGTCACATTCTCTCTGGGGTCTAGCTCGGGGGGGCAAAAGAGAAAACCTCTGACGCAGGTATTGGGGGGCACTGGGGTTCTTAAGAATGTTGTAAAGCAGTGACAGCATATGCACGTTGCGGCGCATACGGATTGGGAGCCACTTTAGTTGCCGTCTGAAGTCCGATACGTGGTCATACTTTTTCAGACCAAATATAAACCGAATTGCCAGATTTTGGAGGCGCTCGAGTTTGTCTACAAGGACCTCAGTCGCGTCCATAAAGCAAATAACGTTGTGTCAGTGGATATTTTGCTTTTGTCTGCCAATTAAATCTCGATAATAATTTGAGTACAATCTGTGAATGTATGAAATATGAAGCGCCACAGATAAAAAAATCGCTGTCAAAATTTTGTTTCTCACTCTGGCTTGGAGAATAGTGTGGTAATGCTCGCTGCCCCGGAAAAAAATCCCGCTACTGAGTGGCCATCTTGCTGTTTCACTGCGTAAACCAAGATGGCGCTGGCTGGTTGATGAAAAACACATTTACCAATGTTTGGACGGTTTGCAAACCATCAATAAATGCCCTTCTTCCAGTTTGGTAACCATGGTTTTGTAACCAGTTACCAATGGTAACTATTGCTTACTTCTTAGGCTTGTCCTTGAACCGGCCCGTCTCGTCGTCATCATCCGACAGTATACCGTCGATGTCGTCCAGTATTAGGTCCAACTCGTCGTCGCTGTCCATAGGGGCGGCCGCAGGGGCGGCAGGGGCGGTCGCGGGGGCGGCAGCAGGCGCGAGGGGCGGTAGCGGCGGCGTTAGCGCCCGCTCGGGCGACGCGGCGGGTTTTGGCTGCTGGGAGCAATGGTTTAACTCTTTGAATGCACAAAAAGTCAAGAAAATATCTACTAAATTTAAAATACCCTTGACATTTTAGCTTCAAATCAGCATATCTCATAAACGGCCGAACCGATTTTGATAAAAAACATATCTAAGAACACTCGCTAGAAAACCTGCTTTCAAAACGCATCCAAATCCGTTCACCCGTTTAAAAGCTACGAATTACGATTACATATACATACACACAGACAGACACAAAAAACATAGCGGTCAAACTTATAACACCCCTCTTTTTGTCTCGGGGGTTAAAAAAAATATGACAAAAGGAAACCACAACAGAAGAGACCAAGAGGCAGGCCCAACAAGCCTTGGATTGACTGCATCGAAGAAGACCTAAGAAAGATGTGCAAATACACCAACTGGCGAAAAGACGCAAGGGCCAGAGACTAATGGAAATCTACTGTAGAGGAGGCCAAGTAATGGAATTAAACGCTGGATGTGCGGCAGATAACAAGAAATGGAGCTTTAATTTGGATTCAGTGTTCAGTACATGGATTACAAGAGACACAAAAACTATTTGATAGCCACGTTCATAGAGAATATCAAATACAACCTTTTTATGTTTATTATATTCCTACACCAAGACCCAAGAAGGGTTGTAGCGCCAAAGGAAGTAAGTAAGGAGTAAGGTGATTTGCTAGACTTACATGCGTTGTGGAATGACTTACCTCGAGTTTCTCCACGGGTTTTTCCGTCGTCTCTCTAGGTGGGGTGTTGTTTTCCCTCTGCGGCGACCTCTCTCGTTCGACCTTACTGGTGGAGTCGGGCTTGCGATCCTCCTGCGACGGCGGCGAGGTTTGAGGTTCGGGGTTGGTTGACTTGGGCGTTTCCTTCTCTCGCTGCGCTTTGTATGCGTTGTGGAAAGACTTACCTCGAGTTTCTCCACGGTTTGTCCATCGGTTCTCTCGGCGGGGTGTTGTTTTCTCTCTGCGGCGACCGCTCCCGCTCGGTCTTAGTCGTTGAGTCGGGCTTGCGGTCGTCCTGCGACGGCGGCGAGGATTGGGGCTCGAGGTTGGCCGGCTTGGGCGCTTCCTTCTCTCGCTGCGCTTTGTATGCGCTGTGGAAAGACTTACCTCGAGTTTCTCCACGGGTTTGTCCATCGGTTCTCTCGGCGGGGTGTTGTTATCTCTCTGCGGCGACCGCTCCCGCTCGACCTTGGTGGTAGAGTCGGGCTTGCGATCGTCCTGCGACGGCGGCGAGGGTTGCGGGGAGGGGTCGGCCGGCTTGGGCGTTTCCTTCTCTCGCTGTTCGCGTTGTCTGTACGGAGAGATATGGGTTACAAGGAGAAGCAAGAGAAGTTCTCCGAGTCTACTTGAACTATCCGGCGTTCGTATGTATGTTAGTATGTTCGTTCGACGATAACTTGAGTAAATTTAGTCGGAACGTCATGAAATTTTGGTAGGCGGGTAAATGGAACAGAAATATTTTATAAGTTCTGAATATGAGCCAAATCGGTCAAGGGGTTGCTGAGATGTGAGTTCACAGTTCGGAGCGAACCACTAATTACAGTAAAACAATCAATTTTTATTCAACCCCATCGCTCTTAACACACGCTCTATGTTTTCCTGCTAGTTAGTTATGTTCTCCTGCTAGTTAGTTAGTGTAGTTATGTTCTCCTGCTAGTAAGTTAGTGTAGCTGTGTTCTCCTGTTAGTTAGTGTAACTCACCTCTCCTGTATCTGTTTGTGCAGTGCGACCGCGTTCTTTCTGCGACGCACCTCCTTCGCTCTTAACAATTGCTCTATGTTCTCCTGCTAGTTAGTGTAGTTATGTTCTCCTGCTAGTTAGTTAGTGTAGTTATGTTCTCCTGCTAGTTAGTTAGTGTAGTTATGTTCTCCTGCTAGTTAGTTAGTGTAGTTATGTTCTCCTGCTAGTTAGTTAGTGTAGTTATGTTCTCCTGCTAGTTAGTTAGTGTAGTTATGTTCTCCTGCTAGTTAGTTAGTGTAGTTATGTTCTCCTGCTAGTTAGTTAGTGTAGTTATGTTCTCCTGCTAGTTAGTTAGTGTAGTTATGTTCTCCTGCTAGTTAGTTAGTGTAGTTATGTTCTCCTGCTAGTTAGTTAGTGTAGTTGTGTTCTCCTGCTAGTTAGTTAGTGTAGTTGTGTTCTCCTGCTAGTTAGTTAGTGTAGTTATGTTCTCCTGCTAGTTAGTAAGTCTAGTTATGCTCTCCTGCTAGTTAGTTAGTGTAGTTATGTTCTCCTGCTAGTTAGTTAGTGTAGTTATGTTCTCCTGCTAGTTAGTTAGTGTAGTTATGTTCTCCTGCTAGTTAGTTAGTGTAGTTATGTTCTCCTGCTAGTTAGTTAGTGTAGTTATGTTCTCCTGCTAGTTAGTTAGTGTAGTGATGTTCTCCTGCTAGTTAGTTAGAGTCGTTATGTACTCCTGCTAGTTAGTAAGTGTAGTTATGTTCTCCTGCTAGTTAGTTAGTGTAGTTATGTTCTCCTGCTAGTTAGTTAGTGTAGTTATGTTCTCCTGCTAGTTAGTTAGTGTAGTTATGTTCTCCTGCTAGTTAGTTAGTGTAGTTATGCTCTCCTGCTAGTTAGTGTAGTTATGTTCTCCTGCTAGTTAGTGTAGATATTCTCCTGATAGTTAAGTGTCACCTCTCACCTCTCCTGTATCTGTTTGTGCAGCGCGACCGCGTTCTTCCTGCGACGCACTTCCTTCGCTCTCAACACTCGCTCGCGCATGCTCTCTTGTTCGCGGACTCGGCGCCGGTATTCGCTCTCCTATGGACATACAGACGGGTTGGTCGTCGATACAATGAACTCAAAAAATAAGTTTATTGAATATGGGGAGCTTTAGGCTCTATAAAACTAAAATTTGTATACTTTTTAATCTTGAAAACCTACGCTCATTGGGTTTAAGCCCAAGAACAATACGGGGTTTCCCGCTTTCTTGACGGTCTTTTAACACCCTGTATTAGTCAACAGCATCAGCTAGCAGAAGAAAACATGGAGATCTAACTATCCTTGAGAAATGACCTAATTCCTCTCACGATTTTCGTGGTTCGATAGAAGCAGCGAACTTGTTATCTTCCGCTCGCTGGATAGAAGTTACATAGAGAAGACGTCAGATTAACGCTGTCAGTATAATACTCCGTGCAATTTTAGTGGTTTTAAAGCCGAAGGTATTTTGTTGCACTAGTGATTCTGAGCCAAATTACAAAATTTCATTCCAAAACGCGCGAAAAAAAAAATCACTTCTCCATACAAATGGTGTCGATTGGCGATAGCCGTTTGTATGGAGAAGTGAATTTTTTTTTCGCTCGTTTTGAAGTATAATTTTGGAATTAGGCTCAGAATCACGAGTGCAACTAAATACCTTCGGCTTTAAAACCACTAAAATTCCACGGTGTATATGTCAGTATATTTTGTTGAAAAAGTTATCTGTAATATTCTTTCTGTTGTGCAATAAAGAGTTCTCTATCTATCTATCTCTATCTATAACCAATAACATCAATAGCGCGAAAACTATCCACCAATTACGGAGTTTCTTGTTTTCTTATTGGTTTAAAATATTTTTAACAAAGCTGTCTGCGCGAGTAGACGCGTGCGCCCATTTTAGAGGATAGGTAAGCTTGAAGAAATGCTTCCAAGTTTTTTTTTTCGTTCGCCGCATAGCTTAGATTAGACGTATGTGTGTAAAGATGTCGTCCGACCATCGGGCTGCAGGTCTTCCTACCGACCTCCGTCCAACTCTTGGCCGCCACTCTGTCAATGCCCTTGTCCACCGGCCATCTTCCCGCCTCGCCAGGTGTCCTGCCCATTTCCACTTGAAACCCGCGATTCGATCACCAACATCGTCAGCCTTCGTTCGACGACGGATGACGACGTTTGGTACGCGATCCACGAGTCTGAGGCTTAGCATGGCTCGCTCCATAGCCCTTTGTGCCACTTTTATACGGTGCATGTTATTCTTTGTAAGCGGCAGAGGGTCCATGGATGCGGATGGCGAGGGACCGCGAGAGATGGCGCGAGGGGAAAAAGGCCTATACCCAGCAGTGGGCAGCGGTGGGCTGATGATGATGATGATGTAAAGATACCTCGTCGAGAGGCCCGTATCGCGGCGGCGGCTCGGCTCTCCTCTCGCGACGTGGGGATAGACTGCGGCGGGGAGAGACCGAGCGACGAGGCGGGCTTGGGGAGCGCATTCTGAAACAGATAACAATAGGTTAGTGTAACGCGCGCGCATTTTTGTAGATTGCGTTGCAATGTCATTCTAGTGCGATGGCTTCGTTCCAATATCACTTCCACTCAGCTCATTATTGGTCTTGACACTGACAGTTGTATTACTTAGCTATCTGTGTTCTTATGTAGTAATCTGTGTGATTTCGCGCCGTCGCGCCATGTTTTTTCACTCCTCCTGTCATTCTGATTTTGTACGATTGATGTGAAACTTAATTTTGCTTTTGTGGGTCGAAATAAAGATAAAACTAAGTGCAAAGAAGTTCTTTTACTTATACGAGTCCTTTATACCAGGATAGGATCGTTCAATAAATTATGAGAATGAGACCCGTTTGAATCTATCGCGATCCCTTTCAGAGGTATCGGGATTATGATCATGTGGATCGAATGGAATTGTCTTAGTTTTAAATCACAATCGCTAACGGATCAGTCAAAACGCCATACAAATTGAATGATAGTGAGTGAACGATTTTGCTATTTTCTTCACTCAATATCCTTCAAAATCGAGTAGCAATCCCTATACCAATCGCTTTCAATGACAGTTTGTGTCAAATAAATGCAGTCTGAAGTTCGTCAGCACCCTTCAAACGTCAATTTGAAAGGGATCGCGATAGATTCAAAAGAACGCCATACGACGCTCCCATAAAATACCACGAATCCCATCAAATACCCCGCACCTACGCGTGCAAACCCCGCCCTTGCGAGGCCCGGGGTTTGCACGATTCGGAACCCTAGAAATACTAAGAATGCTGACGACGAACTCTTCTGAACCCTAGAAATGACAAGTATGCGGTTGACGATCGCTACAGAACCCTAGAAATGCCAAGATTGCTGTTGACGTTCGCTACAGAACCCTACAAATGCGAAGAATGATGTTGACGATCGCTACAGAACCCTAGAAATGCCAAGAATGCTGACAACGAACACTTAAACGCCTTAGAAATGCCAGCAACACCTCAGTAACCCTGAAAATGGCAACCATGCTCACCTCCGCCTCAAGCCGGCCCGGTTGGCGTTGATGAACTCCTCCTGTCTCCTCAGCAGGTCCAGGTCCTGTCCCCGCGGCCCGGGGGGGCTGCCGCGCGGGGGGCCGCTGGCTAGATCGTTCTCGATCTCTATCGTGGTGTTCTCTATGAATCTGCGAAGGAATGGTTAAAAAAAAAAAGTTAAATAACAAAAAAAAAACTTAATGCATCAGATTTCACGGGACCATTTTACGTTTGAACCTAGACCTAATTTGGGTTGGTATCGCCTGCTTAGACACCAAATCAAAGAAACCTCACTTGTTAAAATCGCTTCAAAAAAATTAGAAACTGATATGTTAATTATTAAATAATAAACTATTATTAAGAAACTGTAAGAGCGCTTCGCCAACAAACTGTCTCTACAGTTTGGCGTATTTTTGTAACTGTTTTTTGTAAAATTTTTGGAAAAATAAATAATTTAAAAAAAATACTAGGATCGGTCAATAAGTTGTGAGAATGAGACCCGGGGCGCAACTTTTGAATCTATAGCAATTCCTTTCAATTTGACGTTCGAAGGGTGCTGACGAACTTCGCACTGCATTTATTTGACACAAACGGTCATTGAAAGCGATTGAGATAGGGATAGCGATTGCGACTCGATTTTGAAGGATACTGACTGAGTGAAGAAAATAGCAAAGTCGTTCACTCAATATCATTCAATTTGTATGGCGTTTTGACTTATTCGTCATTCGTTCTGTTAGCGATTGTAATTTAAAACTTACGATTCCATTCTAAAGTCGCAATCACGATACCATTGAAACGGATCGCGATAGATTCAAAAGGTAGACAATTAGGCCCCAGGCTGTAGGTGGGAACATAGGAACGGACACACATACATACGTGACGGTACAAAACATTACGCTCTTTTTGGGCAGTCGGGTAAAAGGCGGATTAAGTTCCTAATAGTTTATTTTACTTTGTTTTACTCTGTTATTTTACTGTGTTTATTTTAATCTGTGTCTTTATTTACCTCTGTGGCGACCTCGGTTTTCTGTTGGCAGCCCTGGCTAACGCGCTGCGCTGCTCCGCTATAAACCGCTCAGCCGCGTCGTCGATGTTGGTAGGGCCTGCGATTGAAATGACATAATTAGGCCCTCACCTCAAAACTATTGCATACAAGGTGTTGTTTTTTAACACCCGACCCAGGGGTAATTATTTACACGATACTGAAACAACAAAAAAAATATTGTGAAAAACCCCAAAAACTCATGACATTGTGGCCTCCCTTACTATAAACTAACGCTTGCGGCCGCACTCGCATTATCGGGCGCCACATCACCCGCGCGCTTTGAGAAGAACAAATTAAACAAGGTAATTTGAAAAAAAAAATTAGAACTTTTAATATGGGCATGCGATACGGATTGCTACGGGATTTTGGTCTACAAAAAGCTAGATATAAGAAGAATAAGTGGAGGACAAAAGCAACTGAGATACAAAATATGCAAATCTGCAACAAAATATGTTAACTCAGTAGTGCGCAGAGATGGGCGATGAATTTCTGCCTTTTCTGCCCAAACGATTTTAATCGGGCAGAAAGGGTTTTAATCGGGCAGAAATGGATTTCTGCCCATTTCGGCGGGCATAAATGAAAATTCACTACAAATTAGTTTTTTTGTATACAAAACCCTATTGGGATAATATTATGTGACGAAAAAGGAAAGAAAATTGGTTGGGATGTAGTGTAAGGGGCGCTATGGGCCCAGAACTTAGAAGTTTCTTTACCAAAAAAAAATTATTTTTTTTATTATTTTTTTTATCGGAGACCTGTTGAATTGGTCCTGGAGAGCAAAAAAGTTCTGTAACTTTATGCCGAGAAATGCACCGTTTTTGAGTAATGTTATTTTTTTTCAAAGTCTCATAACTCGTAAACGGTGCGTTTCCCGGCACCAAGTTACAGGAACATTTTTGCTTACTAGGACCTACCCAACCCGAGTTACTGGTTTCCCGACGCCCGCCAATAATTTTCAGTTTTTTATTTTTCAAGACCTCGTAACTCAAAAACGGTGCATTTCCCGGCACTAAGCTATAGGACCTTTTTTGCTTCATAGAGCCTACCCAACCTATTCTCGTCAAAATAAAGTTCTTTTGTAACCGAATTTAAGTAAAAAAATTATTTAATTTCCGCCCGACCTTTATTAAAAATGCCCGGCGTTTATTGGGCAGAAATGGATTTTAACCCAGCGGTGGATTTTAACCCGGGCATTTACCCATCTCTGGTAGTGCGTCAGGCAGAAATAAAAACACAACAAAATTTTATTCAAGAAGACAAACTAATAATGAAGGAGTCAAAATACAAGTGCAAACTAAAAGAGATTCACTACATGCACAAAAACAGTAAACCCGAGACTACACTCAGCTCCTGGCGCGAAATGACCGCGAAATTCACTCTTGGGAATGGTTAGAGACGGTCAGAGTGAGCGGAGTGTATGCCGAGGATAACTTTTAAAGCGACGACAGACGAAATAACTTGGTTGCGTCACAGAGATCACGACTCTTATGTTTTCAGGACGACCACTTTTTACCAGATCTTTATAAGAGTTAGATTTATTTAGCCATTGTAATTAATGACAAAATTCCGAGATGGTTTCTCTACACCTACTGGTACGAAAGTTTTGTTACATGGATTCAGTTATGCCCCAGGAAAACCATATGATGCAAATGTTTATGTCTAGAACATAAGGGTAAGTTACTAATGACTCCAATATAGATACCATAAAAATGGCGGCATTTAAATAAAGGCCGCCATTTTTATGCCATCCAATATGGCGGCCGCCGCAACAATATTTCGATTTATGATTTCCACTTTAAAACTTTAAATCCCTTTGATATGGAGGGCTTCATGAGTGAAACACAGTAAGTGTTTCGCTCATGAAGCTCATGATCATAATTCTAAATCCAATATGGCGGACGTTACAAAACGCCGA
The DNA here is from genome assembly GCA_949319315.1 of Zelleria hepariella. Classification (NCBI taxonomy): domain Eukaryota; kingdom Metazoa; phylum Arthropoda; class Insecta; order Lepidoptera; family Yponomeutidae; genus Zelleria; species Zelleria hepariella. The sequence continues at coordinate 21,134,019 of OX439383.1, read as the reverse complement.
TTTATCAATTTTATCATTACAGCAAAAGGTATCAAATAAAAAGGCTTGAAAGCATTTTTTGTTTTATAAACAACAATTAAGAGCTCGTTTAAAAAAAAACTTAATCACTTTTATAAATATCGTGTTCCCAACCAAGTCGTTTCGTCTGTCGCGGCTGTAGGAGCATTATCTTTACCGAATTTGCTTTCCAGAGTGGGACTTAGCGGCGGACTCTTGTTTATCCTTGTGGGGATGTACGCGAGACCTTTAGGATAAACATTGACGCAAATCAGTTTCAGTAGAAGAGTGTTTTTCAACCGGTGGGTCGCGACCCCTTGGGGGGTCGCCGAACCCACTTAGGGGGGTCGCGAAGCTTCTTTAGGGGATCGCGAAGCTTCCTTAAGAGTTGTTATGGTCTGAACCTGTACGTAACTGACATAACCCTGGTAGGGAGTCGCGACAAGATTTTTCACTGTAAAGGGGGTCGCGTCATGAAAAAGGTTGAAAAACACTGGCTAATCTATGGTCTGGGGCTTTAGTCTGTAACGCAATGGCGTGTCGATGGCGCCCCAGTAGAAGGACAAAACTGGGGTTCCTCGTTTTTCTCCTACAACCAGCGAACTAATCCTCTAGACTTAGAATAAGAATATTCTTTGCTGTACTACAAGACCATTCAAAGAACCGACAGCATTAATTAATTGAAGCCGTCAACTGGGAGCCCATTTTGGCACCATTGCGTTAGACTAATGCCCGTTTTCACCAACCCATTCTAATTTTCGGGCACGAAGGCAATTCACAACGCTTGTGTGTTGAGTTCGTATGGTCCCTCATCCACGACCACTACAGGGTGCACTCTAAGTCGATAGCGGAACTTTAAGTAGGCGTTCTTCTGATCAACACAAACAACTTGTACTAGGTGGCGAAAAAAATGGAGCGAAAAAAATATCAGCTTCTTTTGTATGGAGCAGCTGCTATTTTTTTTGACTCCATTTTTTTCACCACCTAGTATTGATCAGTAAGTTGTTTGTATTGATCAGTAAATAGCCTACTTAAAGTTCCGCTATCGACTTAGAGTGCACCCTGTAGACTTGCAGAGGCGCAGATAATTTGTTTTAAAAGGTCTTTTAAATTTAGGGATGGTTGGTAAAACGGGCATCAGGCCCCAGGGCCCTTAGCCTGTAACACAAAAAGGGCTTCCGGTTGACGGTTTTCATTACGATTTATTAATGCTGTCGGTCCAGTGTCGGTCCTTTTAATGTTATTGTAGTACAGCAAAGAATATTACGAGTCTAATTCTAGATGATTAGTTCGCTGGTTGTAGGAGAACAACGAAAAAATCCCGGTTTGGTCCTTCTACCTAGGACGCCATTGATACGCCATTGTGTTACAGGCTAAGGGCCCTGGTCGGGGAGTTGAATAAAAGCAACAACCGACCTTCGACGGGCGGCGGCTGGAAGTTCCCCTTGAAGTGTGGATTGATCAGCACCTTCTTGCCAGCCAGCCCGGCCGGCGGCAGGTGTCCGGGGAGCTGCACCGGCAGCATCCGGACTTCCGGCTCTCTACCGGCCATCTGGAAGTTCGGTAGGTTGTTAGGTAATCGTATGAGGTAGTGGCCACCTCTGGTGTCAGTTTTTTAGGCCGTTCGAAGGGCCTCTAAAATGGCTTAACAATTGATGTACGAGCGAGCACCCTCGACATTATTATGTAAACCGACTACAAGGTGTTACAAAAGTACCTAACTCTTTTTACAGGGTGTAACCTACTGGTCAACAGGATGTTAAATCTGTAAAAAAAAAAGGTGAAGAAAACAATTTTTATTTTATAACCTCAAAATTAAAAAAAAAAAACATTACTTTTTGGTTTTTGTTATTAGCTCAAATTTAAAAATATGTTTGTGCGTGTAGATGCATCTACATAGCTTTGAGTTGTTAAAACATTGTGAAAGTCAATGAAAACAATATTTAAAAAATACTATTCTCCCGCCACATCGTTCACATTTTATTCATTTAAAATTTAACAGAACGTCATAGAGCAAAAATAATAATCAGGTTGTGATCCCTATCACCGGGTGCTATTACCCTGTAAAAAGAGTTAGGTACTTTTGTAACACCTTGTATATCACTATACTATAGACAGAGGGTGTCATTATTGTGTGTCCACACTATAATGACTGATACATGCTGACGCTGCTAACTGCCCGCTCCACACCAATTATTTAATTTTAGTACATATTAAACCAGGAACGAGGACGTACACGTAAAGCAATATTTGATTTCTACAACCCCGTGATCCCGTCAACCCCTGGCCTACTCAACCCCAATGTAAGAAGCTGATGCCCTTACAATTGATATTAATTAACAACAACCGGGACCAACGGTTTCACGTGCCTTCCGAAGCACGGAAGCGCTCAGATATTATTGCCACTAGCAGTCACCCTTCAATGGACTGACCGCGCCCGATGTTGCTTAACTTCGCCAATCGATTAAGAATGGCTAGTCCAACGAGGCTGTGAGCCTTTCTTGCCAGCCAGCCTGGCGGGCGGTACATGTCCCGGGAGCTGGACCGGGAGCATCCGGACTTCCGGCTCTCTACCGGCCATCTGGAAGTCCGGAGGAAGAGTTTTGGTAACGATACCATTGCAATCCATCCAGCTAGGTTTCCCTCACACGGCCAGGGTGGATTTTTGAGACAGGGCAGTAAGGGCAGGTACCTTAACCTTTATAGTTACAGGAAAACGTTCCTAGGAGACCATCCATAACTCTTTGAGATATTATGAACTGCATTCACAGATTTTGGAAATTATGTACAGTCAGCAAGAACTGTGAAAATTGTGCATTTCCCGCAACGCTACTTTTCATTGAACCTTAAAACAAACCTTGTCGAGAGGTTGTCCCGGAAGCGGCTGCCGGATGGTCACTTGCGGCATGTGGTGGTTGTTCGGCGCAACCTCGCGCGGCGGCCCGAACCGGTTGAACTGGGGCCTGAATGGGAACCTCTGCATTGGCCCCATGTTGGGCCCAAAGTTCTGGTTGGGGCCAAACCGCTGCATTGGACCAAACATCGGTCGCTCCTGTCTGAAGGGCATATTGGGTCCATCGTCCGGCCTAAAGTGTCTCGGGGGACCGTCCCCAGGTATGAAAGGCCTGTTGGGCCCATCGAAAGGCATATTTGGTCTGTCGTCCGGTCTGAAAGGCATGTTCGGTCTGTCGTCCGGTCTGAAAGGCATGTTCGGTCTGTCGTCCGGTCTGAAAGGCCCGTCGTCCGGTCTAAACTGTCTTTGTCCCATCATGGGTCCATCGTCGGGCCCAAAGGGCCTTGACCCCTCAAAAGGTCCTCTCATATTTGGCCCGTCATTGGGTCTGAAGGGCCTCATATTTGGGCCGTCATCAGGGCCAAAAGGTCCCCTAATCGGCCTGTCGTCAGGCCCGAAAGGTCCAGGACCTCTATTTGGCCCCTCCTCGGGTCTGAAGGGAGGTCGTGGCGGCATGGGTAGGTCTGGGGCTATTTGGGGGGGTTCTAGGCGCGGCCGGTTCTGTTCCATGTTCGGGGGGGATGGTCGCGGCTGCTGCTGCGGCGGCGGGAAGGAGGGGCGCGACTGAAAGTTGCCCTGGAAAAAAGGATTTTGAGTTAGTAAAGTTCCTCCCACTAACTTTGGTATGGATATACTACGAATAAATACATGTATGCTAAACTTGAGGTAGTGGCGGAAGTCCTAGGTCCTAAAATTTTAGGAGGTAAGGCAGAATACCAGCGTTGCGGGTCTATCTATATCTATCTACCTATATCTATCCAGCCCATAAATAAAGCCCACTGCTGGGCATAGGCCTCTTCCTTTTCACGCCAACCCACTCAGTCTAAAGCCAATCTCGTCCATTGTCCTCCCGCTGTTTTGGCAATGTCATCGACCCATCGAGTGTTGCGGGTATAAGATATCTTTAGAGTACCCCTAACTCTATGCTGAGCCAAATCCTTTTTAACCCCCGATCCAAAAAGAGCGTTGTTATAAGTTTGACCGCTGTGTGTGTCTGTCTGTCTGTCTGTGACACTGTAGCTCTTAAACAAGAAAATAAAGATCCAGCTTACCCTCTGCATATTGTTCCTCCTATAGGGATGGTTGAACCGCGCCTGGAGCTGCGGGTTGCGCCACGTGGTGCGGTTGCGAGGGGCGAAGCCGCCGCGTGGGACGAACACCTTGTCTGATGAAAGAGGAGCTTTGTTCAATTTTTGTTCACAACATCTGTTAAAAATCGTAAATGAATACAGCCTACAGCCAATAACTATTATAGAGGAGGACAATGAAATACTCAACTCCCAAACTATGTAATAAAATTTAAACATTTATAATAAGTTGAAAAAAATCACTCGGGACAGGACTTGAACCCGCAACCTCTCGCATACCGTGCAGGCACTCTACCAATTGTGCTTTAGAAATAAAAACAAAAAGTATGCAATAAAATACGAAAACGTTAAAAAAACTGAAACTTAAAAAGTATTTTTAAAGCAATTATAAATAAAATAAAAATATAAATTAAATTAAATCGCGACCCCATGCTAAACAGAGAGGTATAACAGTAGAGGCAAATCGGTTGAAAAATCTGCTGCTCTCTCGCGTGCGCAAATACTGAGCGAAAGGGACCACCTGAAGTAAATCTATGAATAAAAATCTACAAAATCGAGGTTTCGTTTTCCCCACTTTCCTCTCTCAAAACTGCGCCTCTATTCTCTAAAAAAAATTACTTAATCGTTGAGCGTCGAAACACTCGAAAATAACCCTTATTGAAATGAACAATCTTTTTTTTTTTGACATTTAAAAACGGTTATTTTTACGTTGGATATTTTAGAGAATATCGGGGATGGTCCGATTTAAAAAAGAAAATCACTACTTATATCACAAGAAACTTGATGTAATGGATTTACTGCTAAAATAAACTTTATTTCATGTTCATTTTAATTTTCATTTCACAAAAACAACCAATTTTTTTTTTTACAACAACTAATATTACATTCAACTAATTTTGCAGGAAGTAAATAAAATGGAAATAACACTCGAATATCACTCGAATTTTGAACCCATATTTAGACCGGACGTTGGTTGTTTTTGCTCCTCAAGTTAAACCCAAAGTATAAAGTTCAAAGAGTCCATAGAGCAAAAAAACTTTTTTTAATACAGTTGCTCAAAAAGTGGCGTATTGCAGGGACGTATAGCGTTCGGGATGTGGGCTATTACACACTCGTGCTTTTTTTTTACCTTTCCCGCACTCGTGCGTTCTCTTTCCCAACAAAATAATGTCTATTAAAAAGAAAAACCAACCATGAAGTTTTTACTAAAAAAGTTTTTATGATTCATGCAAATACGTATATTTCTAAAAAGAAGCTACTAATTTGTTTCAATATCAGATTTAATGATTTGATTCAATGAGTTTGGTTAGGTTTCATTTCATTAAATTTCATTTTCATTTCATATCAATAAAAAACTTCTACTGAAGACTTGGCTGTATGGGCATAGTTGCCTTTGCCTACCAGAATAGGTGAAGAAAAAAAACTCTGCTTATATTCTACGGTTGGCGCCATTTTGATTTATCAGAAATTTTCTTTGCTTTAGTTGTTTGTTGCACAAAATGAGTAATTTCGATCCTAGTTTTTTTTAATTAACACCACCGGAACTCAGTATAATAGTACAAAATGCTTCGGAGAACATTTTACCGGAAAAGTCAAAAATGTTAAGTTAGTTGAGTTTATTGTCTTTTTATTATTTTATTAAATTGCTTAATTTTTTCGCAACTGTATTAAAAATAGTCGTTCAGTACACGTGCGGAACCGTCATTGCAACTTGTTCCGACTGTCAACCCTCGCCTTCGGCTGCGCCTCGGCTCGGGTAGACATTTGTCGGAACTCTTTGCAATGACAGCCTTTCCACACTTGTAATGAAATATACTATTTTACCGAAATGTGACCTTGGTTGTTTTTCCAAAACACCCTATGTAAGTCTTACCCAGCGAGTCCGGTATGTCTCGTATTTGCGGCGTGCGCTGCGAGCCGGCCGGCCGCTCCGATGTGAAACGCTCGCGCGGACCACCCCCGTCCAGCGAGTCATCTGCGGAGGCAGTGAGAACTTGAATCATCTTGTGAAAACATGGTTAAGGCGCGGTGCATAGTGAATAGCCCGCGCGCCAACAAAAATGCACAAAATCGAGTCCTGTATCAAATACACAAAACAAATCGAAAATTTTCACATATCAAACCCTAGAATTAGGTGAGACCTATCTAACACAGCCAGTTTTATGTTGAGATTCGTAAAGGTTTTGAGATATTTTTGATGAAAAAAAATAGGCGGCGCACTTTTTTTCAAACAAAATATCTTGCAATATGTTATGGATATCAACACAAAACTGGCTGTTTGAGATAGGTCTCATCTAATTCTAGGGTTTGATATGTGAACATTTTCGATTTTTTTAGTGTATTTGATACAGGAATCGATTGTGTGCAATTTTTTTTTGCGCGTGGGCTAATTCTCTATGCCCAGCGCTTTAAAACAGCTGCGAAAACCAACATTGACCGTGTGTCTGCGGTAAGAGCTTAGATTTATCGACTGAACGCTGGTAAAAGTCCGAAATCTAATAGAACGGGAAGTGTGGTTAGACCAGGGCCCTTAGCCTGTAACACAATGGTGCCAAAATGGGCTTCCGGTTGACGGTTTTAATTACGATTTATTGATGCTGTCGGTCCAGTGTCGGTCCTTTTAATGTTATTGTAGTACAGCAAAGAATATTATGAGTCTAATACTAAAGGATTAGTTCGCTGGTTGTAGGAGAACAACGAAAAAGCCCCGGTTTTGTCCTTCTACCTAGGACGCCATTGAGACGCCATTGTGTTACAGGCTAAGGCCCCAGCTGCACAATGGTCCGACCATATCAAAGCTACAGCAGGCTCAAACTGGACCACAATAGCCACAGACCGGCTTATATGGAAAAGACATGAAGAGTCATACGTCTAGCAGTAAACGATAAAAATGCTGAAGAAGAACTATGATAGAACACTTCCGACTTTTAACGTTAGAACATGGTAAATCTTAGGATTTACTGCAGTTCAGGCTTCTGCAGTAACAGAAACACTTCATAGTAAATGTTTCTACTTACTTGGACTACCCAACAATACTTCTGAAGGTACAATCTGCGGAGATTCTATTGGTGATGCTGGCTGGAATAAAGAAAACATTTCAATATTAGAAATGTTTGCATATTAATGAAATAAAAGTGTCTTTGCCATACTTCTTCTCCAAGCTGCTACAAATTACTAGTGAGTAAAACTGTGATTTAATAGAAAAAATGTGCAGTGCTCACTAAAGTTTAAGTGCTAATAATTTGATTTATAATTTACATTTTCACTGTTTGTAACAGAATTACTTAGTTGCGAATTAAAAAAAAACCTGTTTGAGGATTATAAAGTTATGTATGATCCACAAAAAAAACTTACAATAGCAGGTGGCACTACCGCACTCTCCACTTCATATGGCGGTGGTTCGTACGGTGCATACGTTGGAAGCTCTCTCATAGCCTGTACACTGGGCATACTTGGTATGTTGGGTATACTGGGCACATTGGGCACCTCCACTGTGATATTGGGCACTACACTTTCTGTGTCCGATGCTACATAGAGTTCCGACTGGGGACGAAATAAATGGGTAGTGTTAGTTTTGTTTAATAAATCCTGCATGGAGTATTTTGCGAATTGCATTTATTGGATCTCTTAATTTACTAGTTGTTTATTAATTAAGCTTGAGTCATGCTAATTCATAGATATTTGGGAATTCAATTCAGCCAATTTAGAAACAAGATTACTTGTAGTTTCCTCAATAGAAAGTAACAATGTATAGACAATCACATTTCAATAATTTCATTGTATTGTGCAATTTCTCTGTTACAGATTATACCTACAGGTATAGGTTGAGTGCTGAGCTTGCTAAAACAGCAAGTATGCTGAGCTTCTGATGTTTGATGATGATGAATAAAGCCCTCATTTTATTCATTTATTTTACAGTTACATTTGAGTGAGTCTGAGGTCAGTCTAAAGCATAGGTTCTGTTTTTACCAACTAAACCTAGCTATTATTTACATAAGTGTGTTAAAGTTGCAGGTTGACCCAGACAGTCTTCATATTGCATATTGAATGGCTTTTAACAATGAACTGGCCAAAAAACTGACCAGTAAAGCATTTTACCATTTCTAAATCCTACAAACAATGAGATCAATGCGTCGATACAATGATCTGTTCTACTCTTTTAATCTATCTACTGAGATTGGTACAGCGGTGTATCAAGCTGTAACCCTTGATATGAAACCAGACGCAAAATAGGCGCAAGTAGAGACGTCGAGTTGCGGAAAACAGCCCGTTTTACCATTACCATTTTACCAACCCTTGATATGGCTGTCATGATAAGCCAGCAGAACGTAAAATAAACATTGGTCTTGATCACATACCTGGCCATAGTCCATCCCATGGACAGTGTAGTCGCTAGTAGCAATCCCGCTTTGGTTCCCATACCCCACTGAGGGCGGGACATTTTGTGACGCTCCCGTGTCATAATCGTCAGCTAGAAGCTGCTCTTCCTCCTCGTTACCAAGGTTATAGTCAGCTAGGCTCTGATCACCCAAGTCGTCGTGGTCATCGCCGAGCAAATCGTCGCTGAAAAGAGGCAGAAACTTTTTTGTACCACGCGTTGGTTGGCAAATGTTTGGGGACGGGTTTTGTGGTTTTTGACGCGATTTGCCAATGTGTTTTTGGATTGTTAGATGGACGCAGGTGTGTTGTTGATGAATTGTATTAGTTCATAGTGTTTTTAGTAGGAAATAAGGTGAATTTAAATACAAATTGCGAAAAACTCACTTGTCCGACATGTTGACATGAATTATATTGTTTTTTTTATGCCACAGCTACACACTTTTTCAATACAATGAACACAGATAAAAACTTCATGGCAGTATCGAGACGCGCATTACTGCGCAATGACATCATATATTTCACGCTACATCTCCCTCTATTAGAAAGAGGCAGAGCAAGATAGGGAGAAATTTATTGCGTCATTCGCGCGAGATAGTGCTTGCGTGTAGTATAGCATACACACAGAACAAACGTGTTGAGTACAGTCAACAGCACGTAAACATTGAAGCCTGTAACGTACGTAAGTTTACGTAACTGAATAGATTGGATGCGTGTAAAAGCTGACGTTCTACAGACTGTACATTTACGTTCCAACTCGTCTAAAAAGTACCATGGTGAATCGTTAAAAATGAAGATTTTTAATACTTTTTGCGTAGAACGGAATATATCTGTCAAAGAAATCGGCTGTCATTTATATGGTATTTTGAAAACTGTATCACGTACATTGCTCGGTCCATTTGACAACTGATTTTGAAACGATCGATTAAAGCGAGCAATGCATTAAAATATTTCAAAAAGATACAAAGCATCTGATTTATGCCGTTGACGCGAATACGCGATCGCGAATACATTGTTGTGTTGTTTATTTCTTTGAACGAGATATCATCAGAAGATCGCAATTTATCAATTTACAAGCAAAGATATCTTTTTACGATCCCCGTATTGTTTTATTGATGATTATCGGTTTTTCTTACATCCGCACTCCCTTGCCGATGTTTAGTTTTAAAGTCTAATTCTTCATTCAAGATAGTACACTGACGTTTACGGTGTGACCAGTCTCTGGTGAAAATTAAATAGTGTGGTGACAAAAAGTTTGACATGAATCGAATTGCGTAATCGATATAATCGATTTATAGGCCGATTGATGAAAAGCTTATAATATGAAATTAACTAAAAACTTATTAATTAGTAATGAGAAAGTGTGTTTTGGTCCACTTTTTTTGAGGAGTGTTAAATGCGTTAAAAATTGTGTTTTTTAAATTATGTATGGAAATATTGAGTGCCGAACGTTTTTTTTTCATCCGGAATTCCTGACGCACGGGCTACCATGCGGAATTTCGTATTTCGCTTTTTTTTTGTGACTGAGCTGAATCGCACAACGAGTGGAATGCATCACTATTACAATAAATATGGCAACATTATTTTGCAAAGTGACAGTTAGCATCTGTCAGTTTACTATCTTGAATAAAGAATTAGACTTTAGGTTTGCTGACTTCGGCGGACGCTCGAGAAGTTTAATTTTCCTTGGATAATCAAATGAAAGACACGAAGTTACAATTTGAGAATGGAGAACCAACTTGGGACAGCGGGGAGCGGGGTAGAAAGGTAAGCAAAGTAATAAATTTAATTACATTTCTATGGATTGTAATAGAAAGTCTATGGATTTGTACTTAGTTTGAAGACTTCACGAAGTTTTCCTTCTTTGTCGCTTCTTCAGGCTTGAGTATCTTCATCTTGCTCTAGGGACATACCTAATCATTATAATTAATTGCCTTAACCATCGCCTAAAAATCACCTTTTTAGGTACTCGTACCTACTTGACCATACTGGTTGGACCCCAAAAATATAATTCCAAATAGGTAAATACAGTCTCTCTCAACTCAAATAACCACATTGTATAAAATATAGTAGCTTGTAATAAAAAAAGCATATTTACAAATAAAAATTATAAAAACTATGGTTGGAATTTCCAAAATCTGCCGCCGAATTTAGGGGGGGTGGTGGGGGGGAAGGGGGGGGGGAGGGGGGGAGGAACCCCCCCTGTGAAGGGGGTGCTACGGAAACTAGTAGTTTTTGAGAAAAATAAAAAACAAGTTTTTGAGGTTATGTTGACAAAACGTCCAATTTATTCAATGAAATTTAGACCACAATACAATACAATAAAAAAAATACACTACAAAATAATACTACAACTAAAATAAAACACAAAAACACTTTTTTTTTGTTAGTTTATTCACTTATAAGGTGGTGCTCCAGAGCAAAGTTTATGCACTGCTCGTACGTCCCCAGCCGAGCATAAATGCGTCGAGGATTCCACAGCAACCTAGAACAAAACATAAATAAGGTAAGTTTTTGCTTTTATCACCGTCCTAACTTAACCTAAACCTATAGTTTCTGCCCACCATTTGACCTAAAGTTACCTATTGTTCGTGCCTACAATTCGACCTATCGGTAACCAGTTATTTTTTTTGCTTTTATCAACGTTCTAACCTAACCTAAACCTATAGTTTCTGCCCACCATTTGACCTAAAGTTACCTATAGTTTGTGCCTACAATTCGACCTATCGGTAACCAGTTATTTTTTTTGCTTTTATCACCGTTCTAACCTAACCTAAACCTATAGTTTCTGCCCACAATTTGACCTATAGTTACCTTTAGTTTGTGCACACAATTCGGCCTATCAGTAACCAGTTTGTTTTTGCAGCGAGACTCACCTCAACTCTTCAGATAGGTAATTGACTCTACGTCCAGAAGCGCCGGTTCTGGCAGCAGGCAACCGAAATCCATCCAGGTTCTCCAGTGGAGCCTCCGGAAGGTCCTCCAGGTCAGGGTCCCGGTTAGGGGGCTCCGGCGATGAGCTTGCAGCCCGCAGGGGCTCAATAGAGTCCAACCCAACTGCGCTCGATTCAACAGATGTTGATGCTGGGCACGGGGGCACTGATGAAGAGGTCGAAGGAAGTGGCTCGAAAGAGTCCAACACTTGCAACGCGGAACAACAACGGAAAACGCTTTCAACAGCGAGAATAACAAACGATGACTGACTGACAAACAAAATGGCGCGCGCGAGGGATAAAAAGTAACGTTCCGTTTCACAAAATTATTAATCACCAAAATGTATTGATTTTAATCGTAAGTACGTTTAGACTATTAAAATAAAAATATTAAGTACTTTCAAACCTCTAAAAATCTGTTTCACTGAAATTCCGTACTAAACCTTATGTTTTAACACAGTTTAGGCTAATTAACCTTTGACAGCAACCTTAACATCACGTGAAACGGAACTCAAGCGTCCGTTCCAAAGCTCAAAATGGCGTAAATTATCGTATGAAATAAAATTTTCAAAAAATCATATCTCCAAAACTACGTGTTTCCGTAGCATTTCACTTAGTATTTGTACTTATTTTAATAACATGTTTCTGCAGTATTAATTTGAAGTTCCAACTCTGCGGCAGATATTGGAAACCTGAGCCAAAACTATAAAGAGAGAGGTTTCAAACTTATCTTTTCAGACTTATATTTTTGGGCAGGAAATCTAACAAAATATTGAGTTTCATACAGTTCTACAATAAGCTTATTCTGATGCTAGAAAGTCTTTAAAAAAACTATTATCTGGATGCCTTTTTGTGTTTTGTTTGTGGCCTATGAAGTCCTACTATCTGTGTAGATAGAATATTTTTCTGTGTATGTTATGAAGGGGTAAGGGGTAAGCCTTATGTTATGAAGGGTAAGCCTTTTAAGCGGCCCATATTATATCAATAGACTTTCATTGCTAATTAGGTCTTCATTGTACTGTACCTACACATGTCACTGAACTTGGCTATAGTGTGTGTGAATTGTGACACTGACCTAAATAACGATTCATAGAAATAGAAGGCAAATACCCTTCGATCAATGTTCGGTGCAAATACCCAATACTTCAAAGCTACTTATAAAGTAGCTACTTATAATATAAGTTACTATTCTTAGTATTGCACAATCCACACTATTTTATCTAGTGAAAGTGATTGTATTATCTCCAGTACCACCTATCTCGGCAGGTCACTTGTAGTGTCTGATATAAATAGTAGCCATCTCTAGAAAGAAGATAATAGTGACTGAAATAAAAAATATTCAGATTTCTTCCATTACATTCCAGATAGTTTAGTGGTTTAGTGTAAGGTTTAAATTAAACAAAAAAAAATCTTTCTTATTTTTTTACTAGGATTAAGATTAAAAATAACTTTGTGTCTATTATGTGAATCGAAATAAAATCGAAATGGTCCAGTTTTTAGAGTGTAAATGGGGAATACAAAATCCGGATTTTGTAGATTTTCTTCAGGTTGCCTCTTTCGCTCAGTGGCCCAAGACCGAATATTTTTTTGCTCCAAAAACTGGATCTTGTCAATACCTACCTAATAAATTATTCTCAAAGCCCGGGGATCCTCAAAAAGATCTATAAAAGTAACACCGCCTATCTTGTTTGTGTAAGCAACAAGCCAATATAGATAAAAGAATGAAACCGATTATCTGTGTAATCCGTTGTTAATTGTCCGACTTATCTTTGCTACTAGGATAGGTATCTTAGTTGGAACTTATCCATTATCTTTATGTGGGCCCCTAAACGTGCGTTTTTTTTACCGCAACTTGGCGACCACGCGACAGAACTATGTATAAATAACTACTAAAGTTATAATTTAAAATACCCCCGACATTTTAGCTTCAAATAAGCATATTATCTCATAGACGGCTCAACCGATTTCGATCAAACATATTATTTAAGAACACCGCGTCCAAATTGGTTCACCCGTTTAAGAGCTACGTAATACGTACCGTGCCACAGACATAGCGGTCAAACTTATAATTAACACCACTCTTATTTGGTCGGGATTTAAAAATCGGTGAGGTGCGAGTCGGACTCGCGCACATAGGGTTTCTTAGAAGTACCACGTCCACGATAGAAGTAAAAAATATATCTGGTATTTTATGAAACCCCACCCGCAAAAAAGTGTCGCCGCGTTGCGGTTGGAAAAACGCCCGTTTGGGCAATATCACAAAGTGCATAATTAAGTCAATAGGCAGGCATGGAGCAGTAGAAATTAGATCCTCATTTCAGACGTGTTCACGTGTCCATTGCCTGTGTTCCCAGAGAGATGGTGGCCGTTGTTGAGACACCCTACCCGGAGACAAGTGACGATCGGGCGGAGAAGGCCTCTCAATCGGTGCTTACATATCTGTTTGTTTGTATGTTGCTTGCGTTGGGAGTAGGGAGTAGTTAGTTAGTAGCTAGTACTTTTTAGGCCCGTAAGATCAATCACAGTTTAAGGGTAGACGATAGCAACGTGGCGGGAATTTCAAAATTTTCCCTGTTTTTTACATTTTGTAGCTAAACTGAGCTATTTTTGTTCAGCGATTTTTCGTTCGCGGCAATAAAACAGTATTCTTTTCATTATTGTAAACAACAGAACAACAATAATTCAGCCGATTATGTGTTCTGGTCTACGAAGCAGTGGTATTGCCCAAAAAACTTGTCGTAGACCAGAACACATAATCGGCTGAATTATTGTTGTTCTGTTGTTTACAATAATGAAAAGAATACTGTTTTATTGCCGCGAACGAAAAATCGCTGAACAAAAATAGCTCAGTTTAACTACAAAATGTAAAAGACTGTGAACATTTTGAATTTCCCGCCACGTTGCTATCGTCTTCCCTTAAACCAAAAAGGCTAGTTCAAACCCTATCTGTACATTAACTTTCATACAAAATGCGAGGTTTAATCTATGGATTGAGTTTAAACTGTGATTAATATTACGGGCCTATTCTAACCAGCGCGATTAATAAAAATATGTGCGTGCGTGCGATACGTTTAGCCGAAAGCGAACATAGATAAAGCCTCAATCCCGGTCTAGGTACTTAGCAATTTTTAAGACCTATGACTAGCGCTATCTAGGGTGCTCATTCCACAGAACACATATACCCAAGACTCATTCACTGTTTCTCATAATGGGCGTGCACTTCATTGCACCGTGCACGGCCATTTTGAGAAGCAGTGGCGATGGCAGTCTGGCGGTAGTTAATAAATAACGCATTGTCGTAAAGGTTTGGGTGAGCAATGGGATTGCTTCTGCATTCTGTTTGACTTCCTTTGGTTCTTCCTGGGTTCTTTAAATCAGCTGGACTAGCACGAAAGACCAGTATCAAGCTTGCAAGCTATTCTCCCTCCCACTGTTTCGCCCTACATAGAGTGGTATAGATACAAGTGACATACATAAGTAGATACAGGTGTAGTATCGAGCAGAACTTCGATATTATGGGGTCATGCTAAGCCAACAGCACTACAGGGTGCACTCTAAGTCGATAGAGGAACTTTAATTAGGCTTTCTACTGATCACTACAAACAACTTGTACTAGGTGGCGAAAAAAATGGAGCGAAAAAAATATCAGCTGTTTCATACATTTGGCGCAGTACTGAGTCGACCTTTTGTATGGAACAGCTGATTTTTTTTCGCTCCATTTTTTTCGCCACCTGGTACAAGTTGTTTGTAGTGATCAGTAGAAAGTCTCCTTAAAGTTCCGCTATTGACTTAGAGTGCACCCTGTAGATAGATTAACCAGTAAGAAAGAAGTTAGTGAGACAAGAAATTAAGACCCTAAGATGGATCGAGCTCACCGTTTATGAACGCCTGCGCGAGAAAAATAAGCAACAAAATATTTACGAAATCGATTTCCATGAATCCCATGCTTATAGATTAAAATAAAAATAAAAGTTCATACCTTAAAATTCGATAAGAGCTATCTAACACAGGAAGTTTTATGATGACGGCTGTCATAGGTTCGAAGGTATTTTCGTTGAAAAACCGATAGTGCCTAATAGTTAGTAAAGACCTCACAATCCGCCTGTTTCCTCCAGATACCGTCGTATTACTTGGCGGTACTCTTCGGATACCTCTTCCTCCTCGGATACCTGACCTCCCTCATCGACAATGCCATGCCTGCGGTCGTCACGGATGCAGAAGCTGTAAGTAATATTATTTTTTTTCTTTTTAAAAATAGGTACGTCATAGCCTGAGCTTTCATTTGTAACATCAATAATTAAGGTAGTAATAATTAAGATTACCCTAATCCAGGGCACAGCTACGGTCAGCGAAGAGCGCGCGATGGTGTACCTTCGAGAGATCGTCGGGACGGGCCCGCGCGTGGCTGGAACCCAGTACCATCTCAACAAGACCGTCGACCTGAGGGATCTGGTGCAGAGCGTTGCTGACGAGGGGCGGCAGACAGTTCGGGTTGACTGGCAGATGGCTTCTGGTACGATAGATAGACTAGTGGTTCGCCCGAACTGTGAATTCGCGTGATGTGTAATTTTTTGCTAACACCATTCTCGCAGGCGCGCGCGCGCATTGCATATTATTATAAAATTAACAATCCCATAACTCGGTAACCCCTCGACCGATTTGGCTCATGTTCTAACATGATTGTTTATCATGATTGTTTCAGTAGACTCGGAGAACTACTCTCGCTTCGCTCGCTCGTTCAATAACTCCTTTTTGCACAACAGAAATACTCCTGAATGAGGATTTGCTTCTTGATACTATTTGCGTTCTGAATCACACTTCTGATGCTATAGAAAATTATGTTTAGGAGGTTTTTTTGTATAACTACCAGGGCATCAATTCTATAAATCATTTGTTTTTTATTGTTTCCAAGTTGTAACAGAGAAAGCTGTCTTCATTGCATATCCTTAAAAATAGAAGAAACAGCATCTAGGTATACTCCAACCAGGAGTTAGAGACTGACAATGTTTTTTTATGTGTTGATTGTTGTTGATCCAAAAAGAAGAATTTAACACTCACTCCCTGTCTTCCAGCTGACTACTGGCTCGACTACAGGCGTGCCTTCCTCAATGTGTACGACAACGTGTCAAACATAGTCGCTGTGTTGGAAGGACAAAGTGGATTCAACGCTGACGGTACCACCAACACTACCGTACTGTTCAACTGCCACTACGACACTAGGCCTACTAGCCCGGGTAAGTACTTAGTTAGGCCTTTTACATCCTGTGTTTGCATTTATGTAGTTGTAGATGACTTTTACAGCGTCTATCCTCTAAAAGCGCCGTAAATATGTCAAAGTTGATCATGATCATTTCTCAACTCTTAATCGAAATTAGGTTTACACTTATTACGCTGGAATTAACAGTAGAGGTTATAATAATCATGCCTTCAACAACCCCAGATTAGCTTTCTCAACATACCTAATTTCTAAAATAGACTAACAAGTAGTCTTGATAATATAAGACCCGCGACAACACAGATATATCCACCGTGATTATGTGGAAGTTCTTCATGCATGATGATCATTGCTCAACTGTGAATCGAAATTAGGTTTACACTTATTACGCTGGAATTAACAGCAGAGGTTATAATAATCATGCCTTCAACAACTCCTTATAGATTTGCTTCCTCAAAATTTCCCGTTACTAAAATAGACTTTACAAGTAGTCTTGATAATAAAATTATCTCAAAAAGAAGACCCGTGACAGCACGGATATCAAGCGCCACTTTTGGCGAGAATTGATTGCATTCGTAGGTTCTAGGAATCCAAACCTTAGGTCCTAAAAATAGTTAAGCCTCGCGTTGAGATTTTGCAAGAGAGTTTTTAGCAAAAAACGCACCCAAAAAGAAGATATGTTTTTTTTCATTGGCGGTGCTAGTTGTGCGTCCTACTGGGCCTTAAAAGTAGGTATAAATTACAGTGTAATATACGTAATCATGAATCCTCCTCCACAGGCGCTTCTGACAACGCCCTATTTTGCGCGGCTATGCTTGAAGTGCTCTCTGTACTGTCCAAGAACGAGCATAAATTCCGACACAACATAGTGTTTCTGTTCAACGGAGCTGAAGAGAATCCTCTTCAAGGGGCGCACGCCTTCTTGCAGCATCCGTGGTCGAAAGGCGTCACTGGATTGGTCAATTTGGATTCTGCCGGGATCAACTGCAAGAGCATGCTGTTTCAGGTAAATGGATTTATGTAAACAAGTGGAGTTTCATAGATTCACATGGCGTTAGTTTAAGGTGAATACCGGGCACAACTAGCGCCGCCAATGAAAAAAAAACATATCTTTTTGGATGCGTTTTTTGCTAAAAACTCTTCATTAGAGTATCAACGCGAGGCTTAATTTTTAGGACCGGCGGTTTAGATTCAAGATCCAAGAACCTACGAATATAATCTTTTATCGCCTTTTGTGGCCACTTTTGGCGATAAAAGCTTTTATTCGTAGGTTCTAGAATGTGGAATCTAAACCTTAGGTCTTAAAAATAGTTAAGCCTCGCGTTGATACTCTAACGAAGAGTTTTTAGCAAAAAACGCATCCAAAAAGAAGGTATGTTTTTTTTTTATTGGCGGCGTTAGTTGTGCCTCGGTTTGGGCCTTAAGACCGCCGCCAAAAAGAATAACACACGCTACAACAGATCTGGTAATGATTCGAGAAGTCAGAATCAGAATTATTTTATTTGTCAAACATAGGTATAAATTATGAATAGGTGATAAAAAATTGTTTGTCCTCTATGTCTTGCCAAAGGCGTACAAATTTAGTTATTTACATTGCATGCAAATAACTTATTAACTATGAACATATTTACATGGTAATTTATTAGTTAAATGAAATAAGAATATTTAATGTCAATTATTAAATCAAATTGTATATAATATTTAGTTTATGGTTTGTCATTAAAATATTCTGTGATAGTGTAATAACACTTTGATAATAGAAATTTAAGCAGTAGCCTCTTAAAATTCATTACATTTTCTACTTCTATAAAGTCAGGTAGGCTATTGTCAGTCGCATGATACAAACTGAACAAAAAACGTTTCAGGTGTCAGACCCGCGCGTAGTTCGCGCCTACAGCCGCTCAGTGCCGCAGCCGAGCGCTCAGGCGATGGGCGAAGCGCTGTTCGCTTCAGGGCTCGTGCCTTCAGACACGGACTTCCGGATATTCCGGGACTTTGCGCAGATTTACGGTTAGTACCTACAGTCGGCCGCACGTGGTAGCTTTTACCTCACGCGTCATAAAGCTAGACGTCCATTAGCGGCGGATCGGGTCGGGTCGGGCCGGGGCAGGTCGCAAAATACAATCCTCCTGCCCGTATTTATATGAAACTGCGTCCACTAGCGCGGACTATTGCGCTGCGGCCCGCCCCGTCCCGATCCGCCGCTAGTGGACGCAGTTTCATATAAATACAGGCAGGCGGATTTTTGCATTGCGATGCGCCCCGGCCCAATCCGCCTAGTGGACGCCAGGCTTAAGAGCGTCAATCGAACAAAAAGGAGTATCCTAACGTCTCGTTGACCGTACCTATGTAATCTTATGAGGTAATGGCAACCCACGGTATCAGGATTTTCTGACCAAAACTGTCCAAAGAACTTAAGGTCACATTGTAATTATTTGTGAAAAAAATCCCGTTGCAGTTTAGGACTATGATCATCCGCTCCTTCCGGTGGTGGTCTAGTGGGTAGAACAGTGGACTCTGAAGCGAGAGGTACCCGATTCGTCCTGGACGCTGTATAAATCATCTCATTACGTAGATGCAAAGGCCTTAGTTTTATCTCAGTATTGATTGTAAACCCTTCAACAGGCATAGACATAGCCTTCAGCAAGATGGGCCACGTGTACCACACGCGGCACGACTCCATAGAGATGCTCCACGCCGGCGTGCTGCAGCATTCAGCCAACATGCTGCTTGCGCTCGCTAGAGAACTCGCCGACGATGCAGAGTTTGATCAGAAGGTAAGCTCATTATCTTGTATAGATAGATAGAACTTTAATTCGTTGCTAGACACACCCACAAAAACCCTCAAACACACATAAACAATACAGAAATTAATTAAACTTTACACGACTTACTTACAAAAACACAAAACAATTCAGCCAACATGCTGCTTGCGCTCGCGAAAGAACTGACCGACGACACAGAGTTTGATCAGAAGGCAATAAGCAAAATGTCACGGCTCCATGGATATGTCCAATTCAGCCAACATACTGCACCATTCAGCCAACATGCTGCTTGAGCTCGCGAGAGAACTCGCCGACGATGCAGAGTTTGATCAGAAGGTGATAGGCAACATGACGCAGCTCCATAGATATCTCCCTTACAACCAACATGCTGCAGTATTCAGCCAACACGCCGCAGTATTCAGCCAACATGCTGCTTGCGCTCGCGAGAGAACTCGCCGACGATGCAGAGTTTGATCAGAAGGTGATAGGCAACATGACGCAGCTCCATAGATATCTCCCTTACAACCAACATGCTGCAGTATTCAGCCAACACGCCGCAGTATTCAGCCAACATGCTGCTTGCGCTCGCGAGAGAACTCGCCGACGATGCAGAGTTTGATCAGAAGGTGATAGGCAACATGACGCGGCTCCATAGATATGTCCCATACAACCAACATGCTGCAGTATTCAGCCAACATGCCGCAGTATTCAGCCAACATGCTGCTTGCGCTCGGGAGAGAACTCGCCGACGATGCAGAGTTTGATCAGAAGGTGATAGGCAACATGACGCGGCTCCATAGATATGTCCCATACCACCAACATGCTGCAGTATTCAGCCAACATGCCGCAGTATTCAGCCAACATGCTGCTTGCGCTCGCGAGAGAACTCGCCGACGATGCAGAGTTTGATCAGAAGGTAATAGGCAACACGACAATGCAGCCAACATACTGCAGCATTCAGCCAACATGCTGCTTGCGCTCGCGAGAGAACTCGCCGTTAATGCAGAGTTTGATCAGAAGGTAATAGGCAACATGACACGGTTCCATAGATATGTCCCATTTAGCCAACATGCTGCAGCATTCAGCCAACATGCTGCTTGCGCTCGCGAGAGAACTCGCCGACGACACAGAGTTTGATCAGAAGGTAATAGGCAACATGACGCGGCTCCATAGATGTCCCATTCAGCCAACATGCTGCAGTATTCAGGCAACATGCCGCAGTATTCAGGCAACGTGCCGCAGTATTCAGCCAACATGCCGCAGTATTCAGCCAACATGCCACAGTATTCAGCCAACATGCCGCAGTATTCAGCCAACATGCCGCAGTATTCAGCCAACATGCTGCTTGCGCTCGCGAGAAAACTCGCCGATGATGCAGAGTTTGATCACAAGGTAAGGTCATCATCTAGATAGATCGATAGATAGATAGAACTTTAATTTGTTACTAGACACACCCCCAGAAACCCTCACACACACACATAAACAATACAGAAATTAATTAAAAACTATACATGACTTTACAACAACAAAAAACAATTCAGCCAACATGCTGCTTGCGCTCGCGAAAGAACTAAAGGACGACATAGAATTTGATCGCAAGGCAATAAGCAAAATAGATATGTCCCATTCAGCCAACATGCTGCTTGCGCTCGCGGGAGAACTCGCCGACGACACAGAGTTTAATCAGAAGTGGACCTTTTGGGAAGTGGTCCTTTTGGGAAGTTGACCTTTTGCACCTAAAGGCGTTTTTTAACGTTTATGATATGAAACACCCATTGTTTCCCCTTGTTCCAGCAACCCCCATCAGCTTCGGTGTACTGGGACTACCTAAACCTCTTCATGTTCTCATACAGCTTCACTACGGCCTACGTGGTCGACAGTTTGGTCGCTGTAGTCGCCGCCGCGAGCGTCTACTACTATCTGATGGTCGTCGGGATGAGTGAGTGTTTCAGAAACCCCTTTAGCTCCTTGCTTCGTGACCTGACGAGAACATTTAGCGAATAATTGAACGAGCGAGCGAAGCGAGCGAAGTTCTCCGAGTCTACTGGAACAATCCGGCCTTGGATGTATGTATGTATGTATGTATGTATGTATGTATGTATGTATGTATGAATGTTCGTTCGACGATAACTTGAGTAAATTTAGTCGGATCGTCATGAAATTTGGTAGGCAGGTAAATGAGGCCAAGAGAATTTTTAAGTTCGAACATGAGCCAAATCGGTCGAGGGGTTGCCGAGATATGGGGTCGTTAAGTTTATATGGGGTCGCGAGTTCACAGTTCGGGGCGAACGACTAGTTATTGAACGAGCGAGCGAAGCGAGAAAAGTTCTCCGAATCTATTGGAACAATCCGGTGTTTGTATTTATGTAGGTATGAATGTTCGTTCTACGATAACTTGAGTACTAGTCGGATAGTCATGAAATTTGGTAGGCAGGTAAATGAGGCTGGACAAAGATAATTTTTAATTTCGAACTTGACCCAAATCGGTCCAGAGGTTGCTGAGATATGGGGTCGCGAGTTTATAGTTCGGGGCGAACCACTAGTTATTATAAGTAAACATTTTTAAAGCGTATTCCTAATGTTGTTTGTTCCAGGACTGTCGATGGTGAAAGAGCTAGGTCTGACAACACTCGGCGTGGTTCTATCGGCGGCGAGCGGCGCGGGCGCACTGTGGCTGGCCACCGCTCTCATGGTCGCCACCACGATACAGCTGAGGTAACTTTGAGGCTTTTTAGGGTTGCGGTCATCGAGAGGAAAAACGGAACCATTATAAGATCACTTTGTTACCGCTTTGTCTGTCCGTCCGTCTGTCTGTTTGTCTGTCTGTCTGACTGTCTTTCTGTCTGTCTGTCTGTCTGTCTGTCTGTCTGTCTGTCTGTCTGTCTGTCTGCCTGTCTGTCTGTCAAGACCTTTTTCAAAAGTAATGGCGGTGCAAGCATTGGAGCGTCTAATCATGGAAATCATTTAAACGCCGTAAACGCTGCTTGATAATAATTGTAATTAATAATAATAATATAACAACGCCCGACTGTATACTATTCTAACTTACTGACTAAAGGGGTTAGGTAAAAAAGTAAGATGTAGCGTTCTGGGCTCAGTTCTGCCGCGGGACAGCGACCTGCCAGGGGAGCACAATGTCACGATAAAAGTTTTATCCCAAACCGCTATCGCCATCTTGCTTTATTTCACTGCGTGAAGCGAGATGCCGCTTATACCCGATAGTGGGATAAAACTTTTATCTTGAAGTTGTGCTTCCCTGACTGGGGCAGGTCTTTTACTTGTAAATATTATGTTTAGATAGTTTAGTTTAATAGGTATTCGTTTTATTTTATTTTGCATATTTAGTTTTAATTTAGTTAAGTTTACACTTCACCATATTTAATGTTATTTTCATTTCAAAAGAAAAATCTAATATGTATATAAAGTCGTAAAAAAAGAAAAATCCTATGGACATTGTCTGAATTAAATATTTTGAAATTTGAAATATGTTTCCAGGTACCTAGCGAACGGTTGGATCGTGGTCCCGCTATACTGGATGCCCTACCTCATAGCCGCTGTCTCCACTTCGCAGTTGTACGACGCGTGGCGGTGGAACAAGGTTCGTCCACCTGTCTCTAATACATTTTAAGTGATTCCGACGTATTTTTAGATATCCACAACGTTTTCATTTACTATTAGCGGGTGGTACTGCTACTAAAACTTTATGATAGCGTCTCTGGATGGTTGAAGTGACCACTCATGCAGAAAATTCTTGTGCACAGAAAAGACAATGATGCAAGGGCCTAAGACGTGCTTCTATTGTTCTTCTAGGTACCTATATAGTTTTTTTAGGGTTTCGTACTAAAGAGGTGCTGAAGGTGCTAACTGCTAAGCCAATGCCTGTCCGCATGTCCTGTCCATGTCCGCATAGCCTGTCCGCGTGTTCATTGGGGCCAATATTACCTATGCCAATTTAATGCATGTCCGTCTTCTGTCTATCAAATTCATGGACCAATTCAGAAAATATTTCATAACTTTTAAACGTTTTGACGGATTTTCATGAAACATGTCCCACAAAAATAACATATTTTCATCTGCGCACTATTTTATCATCATCATCAACATCAGTTCCTGTTATCCCTAATCAGGGGCATAGGGCTTTCGAAACAGTTTTCCAATCTGGGCGATTTTGCGCCTTCATCTCAAGCTTGGATATGCTCGTCCCGAGACTGTTACCCCTTGGCCACAGTCACCTGCGGCGCGGTTTGCGGCGCGGTCTGCGGCGCGCAAAGCGGCGAGCGCCAAAAACAAATTGAGCAAATTGTATGAAGTATGTCGCAACCGGTCGAGCTGTGGCATACCACCGCAAACCGCTCCTCTCGCAGCCCCTCTCGCCGCGCCGCGCTCAGCACCGCCAGAAACTGTGGCCAGGACCTTAGCCTCCTGTTGCACTGATCGACGCCAGGTAGTTTTAGGGCGCCCTCTCTTCCGTGTTGCAGTTGGACACCATTTCAGTGCTATCTTGGAGGTGTGGTTTTCGGGTCTTCGCATAGTATCCAATCTATCCAACGCCACTTTCGCAACTTTTTCTACACTTTTTTAAACTTAAACTTTCGTAAGCACTGCACATTTTTCGGTTTCACTTATTTAATCGGAATAGCCGACATGTTTCGACCTCGTCCGGAAGTCTTATTCATGGAGGAGGGAAGGACGACGCGTTCGTTACGGTGTTCATGTCGGTTCATGTCAAACATGTCGACTATTCCAATAAAATAAAAGTAAGTGAAACAATACAATCAGTATTTAAAAAAATCTACACTATTTTATAAGCCCCATTTTTTTCAGGCCGGCCTAAACCGCGTCCGTCGTGTGCACCAAAAGATGGCAGCCACCCGCTGCCTGCTGATCATAGCTACTGTAGTCCTGATGGTGATCGGTAACACGGCCACCATGCGATATGTGATCACTGTACCGCTGCTGCTGATGTCCGGTGCTAGCCTGATCACGCTCACTGTCACCAAGAACTATAGGCTGACCGGTACGTAAGCGATCATAGCTACTGTAGTCCTGATGGTGATCGGTAACACGGCCACCATGCGATATGTGATCACTGTACCGCTGCTGCTGATGTCCGGTGCTAGCCTGATCACGCTCACTGTCACCAAGAACTATAGGCTGACCGGTATGTAAGATTGGCGATCATAGCTACTAGTCCTAATACTGGTGATTGGTAACACGGCCACTTTGCGTTATGTGTGGCAACACAAGAGTGTGCGTTCTTGTGTTCGAGGGTGGACACAGTAATGAACAAATACAAGAAAAATACAAAAATAGATAATACAGGGTGTTGTTTTGGCTAGTGACACCCGACTCAGGGACGATACTTTTAGTAATGCTTGTAACTAAGGGTGGTATTCTAGAACGATACTTAAACTGAGTTTAAACAGAGTTCAAACTGTCGATAAAACAGTGCATGTTTTGATATGAAGGGAGGGATATTCAAATCAAAACATATACTGTTTTATCGACAGTTGACACAGAGTTCAAGTCGCGTTCTAGTTTGAACTTAGTTTAAACAGAGTCTAAGTATCGTTCTAGAATACCACCCTAAGAGTAAGTTTTATTTTTTTCTAAAAGTCTTTTTTATTCCCAAATTAAATTTGTTCAATTTGTTCTATAATAATCGCGACGTGCGGACATCCCGGCCTTCTCAAAGCGCGCTCGTGATGCGGCGCCTGATATTGCGATTGCGGCAGCAAGCGATAGTATAATAGTAAAGAAGGCCACAACTTAATTACTTTTATTCGAACGGGTCGAATCGCGGTTTGTTTTAGGCAAAACTAAAAATCAATTGCGATTCGATCCGTACGAATACCATAATGTGTGAATATCCATCTATCTATCTATCTTCTATCTATCTATATAAAAATGAATCGCCGTGCATTAGTCTCGCTAAAACTAAGAAACGGCTTGACCGATTTGCATATTTACTGTTTTGTTTAGTTCACCATAGTTCAGGGTAGGTTTAAAAGCAAAGAAATATGGGAAAAGTTAAAGGATTAGCTGAAAACCGGAAGAAATAAAAATTGGTCATTTTGTATTGGAATCGCCATTTTTGACGCGGAGAGTCAAACTATTTCAGCAGAGGTAGCATGACTTTTATCGATGCGGATTTATCCAACAAAATGGCGGTTTATCAGCATTTTTGACGTCTATAGTGGGTTATATATCGCTCTCGACGATATATAACCCACTATAGACGTCAAAAATAATGATAAACCGCCATTTTGTTGGATAAATCCGCCTCGATAAAAGTCATGCTACCTCCGCAGGTGATACGAAGTTCACCGGGTCAGTTAGTAAGTAATTAAAAGTGAACGTTCACTTATCGTTCTCTGGTTTCGCTCCCATCAAACCGGTCAATAGGGGTTAACCGTAACCCGGTCTTTATTCCAGCCTGGCAGTACATAATCCTCGAGGTGGCGCTGGCGACGCCTGCCCTGCTCCTGATGTTCGTTGTGGCTGTGAAGGTTAACACCCTGATGCTGCCCATCATGGGTCGCTCCATCTCAAGCAGGCCGGACTACTTGGTGGCTGCTCTGAACATGGCGACTGTCACACTCTGTGCTCTGCCGTTGGTGAGTAACATTTCCTCTCTGCCTCTCTCTAAGTTCCTCTTCCACTCTTTCTCCCGAGATTTTAAACCACCAGTAAGTCACAAAAGAACTGTTTTATTTATCCGTATGTATGTTCTCCGTACACGGAAGAATACCCCTTTTTGTTCGATTGACGCACTTATGAAGCGCGTAACAAGAGCCACCATGGGGTATCGTAGCGTGTTGCTGACTGTATCTTATTCATAAAACGCATACTTATATTTTTCCGTCTTTCAGTCCGGCATAGAGCTCCTGTTCTCTCGTCTTCGCCTGTGGACTGTGATGCTGGCCTTCTCGCTCGTGTGCCTCGTCGTATTCTTCGTCCCGCTCTCGCCTTACCGTGAGAGCGACACTGCGCCCGCGCTGCAGCGGCATAACTGGTTTGTGAGTAGTTAATTTTGAAGAAAGACTGTAATTGGATTACTTATTTTGCCGTTAGTAAGCAAGGATAAACTTTTGATGTCAAAACATAGACACACTTTCTATGCCAAGAGACCTAAAAACAGTTTAGGACGATCGAACTTAGCAGAGCGTTAAGTCTTGGACAAAACAAACAATCGATCACCGCAAGGGTCACACGACAGAACATCAGACTGTACACTTTTGTTGTAAAGTCGCCCTTAACGTAACCGAGTAGAGTACTAGCGTGTAAGGGCCGACGTGCTGTCGTGTGTACGTGATCAAAGCGCGGTTCGTAGTACTCAGCGGTACAATAAACTTTTCCGACGTGACCTAATATTGGCCTATGCTCAAAAAACCCAGCTTTCCTGCAACAAAAGTATGTTTCTTTTCGAAAGTTGTTTTATGAACGATCTAAAGTAGCAATCATAGGACATTATTCACTTTTAATGATTCGCGATATTTAAACATTATTGTATTCGAAACGGGTCGAATCGCGATTGGTTTTTAGGTCTACCCGCGACCACGGCAGCTGTAACGCGGCCGAAACGTCGGGATAAATAAGGTAATTAATTTGCCTAAAAACCAATCGCGATTCGACCCGTTTCGAATACAATAATCATAGGACATTTCTGTAAAACCCTCTATATTTTTCAGCCACAACAACTGTTCTATTTTCCCACAGCACTCAGAAATCGTCACCTACAACCAAGAGGGGGTCGAAACCGATCGCAGGGAAGGCATCTGGTTCGGTCGCACCGAAGTTAACACACCCCAGAATATACTGCCACTCGCGGCGGAGCGAAGTATAGTGTTCAGACACGTGCGGACAGACTTCTCGGAGGACTGCGCCAACTACACCTACTGTAACCTCCCTATGGTGACACCTAGGACTATTGAACATAGGTACGTGGTTTCGGTAGTTAGAAGAATTACTAAATGCAAAACCCCATAAATCCCAAAGATTTTAGTCGATATCAGAAGCTGAAGTCCACTAATAGGGATCTTGACAGGTTAGTCAGGGATAGAGAACCATCGAGGATTGGTTTTAATCTTGGATTAGGGATACGTTACTAGGCTCTTGTATTTATTTGGTATTTATTCTTGTATTTCTTTTTGGAAGGCTAACAGCTTTAAAAACACAAAACAGATACAAAGTTTAGAAACAGAGAGCCAATTAGAAGCATTCACAAAAGTAGAATATGAATTGACTATGAAAATACTTGCTTGTGACGTCACAAGCTAGTATTTTCACGGAGTACTTTTTAAATGTTTCATTGATTCTAAAATATTCTTATTTTTTTATAAAAACGTTGTGTATTCAAAAGTTCAACCCTTTATTTTGCTTCTGTATTTTATGTTGCTTCTGTACGTGTAAACAGTAAACTAACACCCGTTGCTTATTAGGGTTCGATAGGGTCACAACCAGACCCTATAACTAAGCTTACGCTGTCCGTCTGTTTGTCTTACCAGAGTTCTAGTGTCCAATTTAAAGAACTACAAGTCCTAAACATAATATTTATGGAAACCATTTTTTTTTAATGCTAATTTGACGTGTTGCGGTCATGCCGCTGCATTGATCGAAATACTGCCTTTTTATATTAATTTATCTTCTATTTTTTATTTGAAATGTGCCCCCTTTTGTGTTCATCAGTTGACACAATCCTGCACACATCGCTTTATTCGTGTGCGACTAACAGCACAACACATAACACTTGTCCGTTCTCCTAACCGTCTAGAGCCAACAGTATCTGGGTGGAGTTCGAGCCGCCGCGGGCCGCGTCGCCGCCGCCGCGCCTCTCTCTGCTCGACCGAACTTGCAACAGGCAGAACTGCACTCTGGCGTTTAACTTTATTGGTGAGTGAAATAAGGCCTATACACAAAGAACGCATGAATACCTGATTAAAAAAAATATAAAAAATTTAAGTTCCAGTATCACCACCGTGAAAGGTAATTTTCTGGACTTGCTAAGAAAAGTGTAAGAAAACATCGCGTGTTTGTTTTCTGAAGATAAAACTCGAACTTCACTACGGAAAGTAGACTTGAACCAATATTATAGGCACAACCAGCGTGGTCAATAAAAAAAAATATATATCTTTTTGGATGCGTTTTTTGCTACAAACGAAGCATCAATTGATACTCCCTATTTTTAGGGTCTAAGGTTTAGATTCCAGATCCTAAAACCTACGAATAAAACCCGCCGCCGCCAAAAGTGGCCATTTTTGGCGGCGGCGGGATGTGCTTACGAAAGTTTCAATGTAAAATAGAGCTAATTTTAAAATCTAAGGCACTCTATTTCTCTTCCTTCCTTTCGCGTCTTTCTGAATAACTTAAATTGAATTTGATATCCCACCAACCAGGGCCGACCGCGATGTCGCTGACCCTATGCCCTGTGGCCGGAGTGAACCTCACCGGGTGGTCATTCAGCTCAGCGCCGTCTCCGAGCACGACGCACAACGGTCGGCCGGTCTACTTCGTCTACTACTGTCGGGCGACACTCTCCGATACCACGGCGCCGGTGGCGTTTAGTGTCACCATGCAGGTACGAGTACAGTATTTAATTTTATAACTACAGGGTGCACTCTAAGTCGATAGCGGAACTTTAAGTAGGCTGGCGAAAAAAAGTTGTAGTGGCGAAAAAAATGGAGCAAAAAAAAATCATCTGTTTCATACATTTGGCGCAGTACTGAGTCGACCTTATGTATGGAACAGCTGATATTTTTCTCACTTCATTTTTTTCGCCATCTAGTACAAGTTGTTTGTATTGATCAGTAGACAGCCTACTTAAAGTTCCGCTATCGACTT
This sequence comes from Zelleria hepariella, assembly GCA_949319315.1. Taxonomy (NCBI): domain Eukaryota; kingdom Metazoa; phylum Arthropoda; class Insecta; order Lepidoptera; family Yponomeutidae; genus Zelleria; species Zelleria hepariella. The sequence goes on along the minus strand of OX439383.1, from coordinate 21,104,791 downwards.
AGAGTGCACCCTGTAGTAGTCTTCCCCGAACTGTGAACTTGCGACCCCATATCTCGGCAACCCCTCGACGAATTTGGCTCATGTTAGAAATTTAAAAAAAAAATGTCTCATCGAGCATCCAACCAAACACGACGTTCCCACCAACGATACTCAAGTAATCGTCGAACAACATTCATACATACGTACCTACCTACGTACAAATGCCGGATTGTTCCAGTAGACTAGGAGAACAGCTCTCTCTTCGCTCGCTTGTTCAGTAAGGTTAACAAAAAACCTTCGGAGCAAGACTTGAATCCGCAACCTTAGGCAAATCGTGCTGTCAATGCGAATATGTGTCGACGACATACTTAATTATTAATTTAATAACTTGAACGTGCTTTAAAAAAATCGAAGTGATTAGATGTTTATTAGTCTCCAATCTCCACAGTCCCGTAGCTAGCCCTCTGTCGGTCTCGGTCTTTGCACGTCCTGTCCCCGTAGCATGACTTTTATCGAGGCGGATTTATCCAACAAAATGGCGGTTTATCAGCATTTTTGACGTCTATATAGTGGTGTCTACGTCGGCTCTCGGCGATATATAACCCACTCGCCGAGAGCGATATTATAACCCACTATAGACGTCAAAAATGCTGATAAACCGCCATTTTGTTGGATAAATCCGCCTCGATAAAAGTCATGCTCCCCCCGCTGAGCAGGAATAAGGACGAGGGTGACACAAAAGATCCCACTGGGTCGAAGTGTCCCGGGCTCTCAGCCTGGCCCCATACTGCTAAGATAAGATAGCCCTGTGTAGGCAGTCCGTTGTGTGTACTCATCCGTTAATCGCAAATTCTCGTTATCTCCAGGTACCAAGCCCAGATACCACCGACCCAGTGCTGGACATATCCCTCAACGCACACCGAAGGGAGCACAAGGAAGAGTTCACAGCAGGGTTTAGAGATCTCATCGCCTCCATGCCAGACTATTTCAACATTGAAGCCTACATATCGTCTAGGTATAATTATGTGTTTTAGAAACACCCTGAAGTAGAGGTGTGTAGTTCGCGAATGAATGCTTCGATTGAATGCATTCGTTTTGTGAAACCATTCATTCATTCATTCACTACCAATTTTTACATATCACATTCACTCTAGTCCACGTAGTTCATTCTTCAAGAAACATTCTTATATCTACCATACTAAGAACCAAAATTCTGTAACTCATGTGTCTCGCCTTTGTCATTCGCGGACTACCGTGAGTGAAAAGATACGTGAAAGAACTACTGAGCTGTGAACTATGAATGAACTATGAAGTATGAATGAACTATAAGTGAACTGTGAACTAAAATAGTGAACTAGTTCAGTGAAGGAAATGAACTATATCATTCTTTTCTTTTCACTGAAGCGTTTCGCGCACCTCTACCCTGAAGCGGTGGTGGCCTAGTGGGTAAAACAATGGACTCGGAAGCGAGAGACCCAGGTTCGAATCCCGGTGCAGGCATGTACCTATGACTTTAATTTATTTCAAAGTTACGTACAATTGTGAATTTGTAGTAGCAATACCACTCGCTGGCGTTGAAGGAAAACATCGTGAGGAAACCTGAGCCTATGAGGCATTATAACCCTCAACGCAAAAATCGCCAACCCGCATTGAGCACGCGTGGTGATTAAGCTCGAACTCTCTCTCTGAGAGAAGGACTTTGCCCAGCTAGTGGGACATGTATACTGTACAGGCTACATCTTATTTTTCTTGCTTTGCCTAGTGAGGGGATTAGTCTCACTGTAAATACTTAGAAACCTTTCTGGCAATAAACATTTTTATTTATTTATTTATTCTCTCCTTAACTCTAAATCTGGCTTCACACTCACTCCGTAATGCCTCGTGAAGGGGCGCGAGTGGGGATGAGTTGCGCGCTGAGCTCCTCTTTACACTCACGGCGTGAAATTGCAGTGCGATGTGAAAAATAACGGAAAAAAAGTAAGCCAACAAAAGAAAATGTAAATCCCCGATTGTGACAAGTGGTGACAAATTGAGAATACAAAAAAAAACCGCAGACTTAGCCAGTCGGGACACAAATTGGCACTAATATCATAGCGTGTTCCCATTTTTAACCACCTAGGGGCTACTTGGGTACCTTATCTTATTTTTGTATGATGTACCTACGTGATAAATATAAGACTTAGGCGAGAGGTACGGTCGGCCACAATCTCAGATACCCCATGGCAGCTCTTATCGCGCGCGACATAAGGGCGCCAATCGAACAAAAAGGGATATCTGAGACTGGCCGACTGTACTATACGAACAAAATAAAAATAAACTTATTCTCTCAAGATATAGAAATCTTATTTATACAGATTAATTTTGTTGTAATATTTAAGAGCAATTGTTTTATTTTTCAATATACACCGTCTAAAACTTACATTGTGTTATTTTTATTTAGTAATTTTTGCAATTACTAAAGAGGCCTTAATTATTTTTTTACTGATTATTTTAATCGAGCTTTTAAAGAGCTTTCACCTCAAACTTGTACAAAATAAAAAAGATCCTCAGACCTCTCTACAATCAAGCCGTCAAGTGTTCAGGATTGTGTTCACCCTCGGACACAAAAGTGTGCGGCTTCCCTGGCGGGTATTATAAGATTGTATAAACAGACAAAAACTCACCCCAAAGAACTGCACGGCGTAATGGAGCTAAATGGATCTCCAAGCAACTGACCGTCGTTTTCCTGGTCCTGGCACTCAGTTTCGATCGCTATCGTTTGCTGGATTTAGTATGCCCTTTTTACTTCGATCAAGGATAAAACTACATCGAACTTTACTCTGAAATATGTCTGGGAAAATAGATGCCCAAACTGCCTTTGGGAGCTTATTTGCTCGTAGTCTATGCAATTAAAGTAAAACTTTACACTAATGCAATAAGGTTGACATTCGAATATTAGACGTATGGTCGAAATGATGTTTCTTATTGTTCTATTGCTGATATCATTTGTTTCTGTGGGGACAAGTTTTTATTGTGATTTTATACGTAAGGGTAGACGTTAGCTGTCAATTTCCATACTAACTTTCGTAGACCAGAACTAAGAAACCAAACCGAATTTCTTAAGAATTTTGATACATTCTGTCTTATCATATCATACCATTGCCGCGAAATTAACAAAAAGTATGTTGTTAATTCAGGATTATGTTAATTTTAGCTTTTGAAAATATCAATATTTTACGTATGTGTGGGTGCACGACATACTATAAAAGTTGTGTAGTTGTGTGTGAGAACCCACACACACGTAACGCTGCTTTCAACATGGCGGCCACGAACAGCTGATACGCGATGACGGACGCTGTTGCCTTTTTTTTAAATTGTATGTTATAGCTTGGATACGAGACCTTTGAGCCAAGTCTTTTGTTTGGGTGGGCTTGCTTTATACACCAAGAAGGTATAATCACCTTTTTCTCCATTCCTTACCTACTCCTTGCCCAAAGGACTCGTGAAAAAAAAAAACGGAGTGTAGCCGGGTACACACGACAGCACGTCAGAGTGTACACTTTTGTTTTAAAGTCGCCCGTAACGTAACCGAGTAGAATGCTAGCGTGTAAGCGTCTACGTGCTGTCTTGTGTACCTACATTTGGCAACGCTGCCATTTTGCGGCGTTGCAAGACCGGCAACCAATGCTTCAGCGAAGCTCTGAGTAAATATTCAGAAATACAACTTTTAGTGCTGTCAGTATTGCCATGTTAGACAAATATAGCCGTTTAGGATATTTTGGGGGTCAGCGGGCGAGAAAACATGGCAACAATTCGGTCTTTTATTGCTTTATAAAGAGATTGGGTTCCCTAAAAATAAAGCGAGGATATTGAATATTCTTATACTGAATTCACAACAATAGTCTTACATACAGTTACAGGTCCATGTATTGTACGGTCGAGATTTTATTTATCTTATTTTTTGACTAAATGCAGCTCGTTTAGGTCATCTGGCAATGAAAACATGATATTATTTACTTTTCATTTAAAAATATGGGCGTTTTTTAAAGTTCGGTACATTTTTTTCTCAACTGTTTGACAAATTCCTAGACTTGAAAACACCGATCGTCGCACCATCCAAGAAAGAAGTCTCACCAAAAGCATTTTGATTCAAATACGAACATTTTGGTTCTTAGTACAATAGATATAAGGACCATTTTGAAGGTACAGGAGATCTTTTAGTCAGATTTAGTTGAAACTTAGTATTCGTAAATTTAATTAAAAATAATTAATCACGTTTTAGGATTTTACGAAGATTTCTACATAAGAGGGTAAAACAAAAAGAAACCGGGTCATTCTTTGGGAGGTCGATTTTTTTTGTCACACCCTAGTATCTACTAAACTATACATCACACAGTACTAAATTAGCACTTAATCGTCTACTTAACTAACGGTCCATTGAGGCATATCAAATAAAATCAATATTTTATAGAGGAAATTGCCTAAATATCCCTTTGAAGGTCAAAAAATGGGTGATTTTGCGAGTATTTTGCATGTCACACGCGTGTGGGCCTGGTATGTTTTTGTTTGTGGTTTTACTCATGTGCCCACTACTATGCTAATTTATACCTTTCTAAATGCCCAATGAGTGCTTCTATCCAATCGTATATCCAGCATTCTAATAGAATGAAAACTCTTGTGTCTGTAGACATTCCTAGAAATGTCACGCGGCGAGCAAAGTTTAAATGGTGCAACGAAAGTATGTTTTTATACAAGCTTAAATACGCGGCAAGTTTCTAGTTACTGGTGCAAAATATCGTCAAATGGTCCTTGTTAACTATTATGGTTCGTATGTGTCGCTATCTTTCATGCCTAAACTTTTACATAAGTTCTTGACTTTTTTTAAACTTTGGTTCGGTAAGGTAGCTGAAAGTGGTGGCATGTTTTGCTAGTATAGTAAACAAGACTACACTAAACTGTCCTAAGTACATGAATGCGTATATCCCTGAGTAGGTATTGTTGTAAAAATAAATACGATTGCTTCTATAGTTTAAGAGAAATAGCTACATTTTAGTTATTTCTGAGATCGGTGGCACTGAGATCGGTGGATTTAAGCCACCGATCTCAGTTATTAGCCAAGGATCTCAAAGAAGTTTTCAACATATTGTATCAATTTCACAGATTATTTAGATACCACACCGAACAAGATGCTATGACTAATTCAAGATGTATCAGTTTGTTTCTATGGACTAAAGTTTCGACTTCATTTAAGCTATTAAGGTACTGTTTTTTGCAAGGAAATGTAATTTCACGCAAATAAAAAGCAAAATCCGTATAGACAGACAATTTTAGTGTATAATTATTACAGTCACACATATAATAGAGCATTGGTCGCCGATGCGAGAGAACCAGGTTCGATTCCCAGCGCAGCCATGTAACATGACTTTGTTTCTTTTCAAAGTTACATAAATTTGTAAATTTGAAGTAGCTAAACCCCTCCCTAATGTGAGGAAAAACATCGTGATGAAACCCGCAACTTAGTTGGCTCCACACGTAATGACTTCTCTTGTGGGCTAGTCCGACCAAGCTGTCAGGATGGGCAAGCCTACTCCATCTAAAACAATGTCCCAGACACTGCAGCGCCGACTGGTCTCTTCACCCATCTAGTGTAAGTGAAGGTGCCACTGGACGCTGTATAAATAGATGCAAAGGCTTGTTGACTATAATTTTGCATGTTTAGCTTAGGAATTGATCTTTTACAATGATTTTATGAAAATAAAGATATGATTTTTTTGATAATATTTATGATGTTTAATAGAAATGTTTTGCTTAATTTAGCCCCCTTTTATCTGTGTCAGTTCATGAGTGACGTTTAAATTTAGAAAAAACGTTTATTATTCACTGTAATTACTGTTTATAATAATTTTAGACACTGTCTGAGATCGGTGGCCTTTTTGCTGAGATCGGTGGCTTGTCAAAAAAGAAGATTTTTTTTTCATTAATCTATAAAGCCTACAGGTGTGCCTCATCGACATATTGACTAGTTTTTAAGCCATCTTTTACGGTGTATTTTTAGTTTTCACCTATCTTGAAAAAAAATAAAAGCCACCGATCTCAGCGAAGAACGCTTTTCTCAGGAATGATCCAACCAATTTCTTACTGAGTTAGGTACGGTCAGCCACAGTCACAGATACCCCATGGCAGCTCCAATCGGACCATTCCATTTTCCCCTACCAGACTTCCCCCACTGGTCGGGGAAAATGGAATCGCACAAAAAAATATTCCTTTTTCACCCACTGGCCATCTCACTAAGTGGCTGGTGGGGGAAAATGGAATTTATAGACAAGATTATTATTGGCGAGGCCGACTCATTACAATGATGCAGTCACTGTAGCCTAGCCTAATTTTATAATTAATCGGCATAAATAAAACTAATTTGTTAACTTTACTAATTCGATAATTTTTATTTAAAAAAAATAATTTGGTATATTATGGCATTTCACATTACAACAGTTAACGTTATTAAAATAGTACAAAATAACACAAAGACCGCTTATAATTATTCTGAATAATCCTTTTTAAAAAATATACAGGGTGGCCCAAACATAGATGTCAAGCGAGAAAATATAATAAATAGCTGACACCGAGGGCTACCCGAATCACCCCCATGTACGTTCAGCAATTTTTTGTCGTTTAGAAGTTATGAGGCTTTTAAGGTTTTATTGAAAAAAAAATACTTAGCATTGGATTTTATTTTATTTTTTTTTTGTTTCGACTTTTCAGAGATATTTTTTATTTTTTCGTGTCTTACATAATTTATCTATTAGCAAAAAAAATATGATCAGCTATGGACTTCTATAAGTTACCGCAATTTTGATCCAAAGTCCAAAAATATAGTTTTTGAGAAATCATTACTAAAATAGTTAGTATGGAGAAAAAAGAAGTAGATGTCTGAAGGACTTTGTTTGATTTAAAAAACTTTCCCAAAGCTTTAGTGCTCAGAATAGTACAAAAAACCTGTCACTTTATGGGACTTGTATTCAAGTAATTCGCGATCAAAGTCGAAAGACTGGAGTTGGAGGAAATTTTATTTAAGTAGATTTAAATTTATTTTAGTTTATTCGGACAAAAATCATTGCAGGTAGGCTTAATATCACCTGCCAGAATGGCCTGCATTCGAAATGCACGGAAAAATAAAAAATAACGATAAAATATTTTTATTTTGGCTTTTTTTTTTTCATTATTTGAATTTTAAGTTATTTTATTAACGAATTTACTTACAAAACATAATAAAAAATTTAATTCATAAAAAAAGTCCGAAAATTAAATGAGTTTTTTTTATAATCTCCGTGAATTTATTTCGAATGCAAGCCATGCTGACAGGCGATATTAAGCCTACCTGCAATTATTTTTGTCCGAATAAAGTAAAATAAATTAAAATCTATTGAGATAAAATTTCTTCCAACTCCAGTTTTATGACTTTCGATCTTTGATCGCGAATTACTTGAATAAAAGTCCCATAAAGTGACAGGTTTTTTGTACTATTCTGAGCACTAAGGTTTTGTGAAAGTTTTTGAAATTAAAAGAAAGCTCTTCAGACCTCTATGGTCTGTCCATTAACTCTAGAAATTAAATGGCAACAATTTTTCATAGTAAAGCCGACCACTTTTCATATTAAATTTACTATGAAATATTGTTGCCATTTAATTTCCAGAGTTCTGTTTATGGACAGACCTTAATTCTTTCCCCATACTAAATATTTTAGTGTCGATTTCTCAAAAATATCATTTTTGGACTTTGGATCAAAATTGCGGTATATTCTAAAAGTCCATAGCTGATTATTATATTTTGAAGATAGATACATTATCTGACAATTACTTTTTTTAAATATAATTTTATGTTGACTTTAATGAAACCATAAGACTGATTTTTTATAAGATAATTTTGCTAATTTTTTTTATCGCTTAATAATATCAATAAAACCGCAACCAATAAAGAGTGTTAGAACTTTTGTTACAGAAAGGCCCTATGACTGGCGAACGAAGCCAGTCTTATTGTTTCGTTAGAGTCAACATAACATTATATTTAAAAAAGTAATAGTTGATTTTTCTAAATAAATGAAATATACTTTATCAGACCAAAAAATTTCACTCAGGCTAAAAAAGAAGAAATAAATTGGCTACGTGGGTTATGTGTTACTCATAATAACGATGCACAGTCAAACTTTGCGAGCTTAGTTATTTCTGAAATATTGCGTGCTTATAAACTATTATTTATTTTAAACTAGTCTGTAACCCAATGGATCCCAGTAATCTGAATAAAAAAGATATTTAACCACTTTTTGTTTTTTCTAAAGCCGTGCTAGGAAATAATTTAAACATTTATAATAAGTTGAAAAAAAATCACTCGGGGCAGGACTTGGTGTAGATAATAAGTGCAAACTAATCACTAATCACGCCCCCGTCCAGTTGACGGAGACTAGTTGAAGAAATTCACATCGACAGTTACTTGAATCGGTAGCTCAATTGGTAGAGCGCCTGCACGGTATGCGAGAGGTTGCGGGTTTAAGTCCTGCCCCGAGTGAATTTTTTCAACTTATTATAAATGTTTAAAAAAGATATTATTATTATTAACATCTCCATTAATTGTAATAAAATCTCCATTACAAACTTCCGTGCGAGCCCTTTCAGTGTCACAGGACCATTCTGAAACACCCTATAAAATTGGTATAGTTTTTAACATTTAAACCTCAATTTTGAATAGCTAGGTACTTTTAGCGTTTCTTTTAAAACCTTGCGGGTGACTACTATTTGCATATCAGTACATTTTAGTATTATAATAGACTGATTAGGCTATGGACATGAATAGACACAAGCGAACGATTGTTTAGGTTTTTTTTAATTTTTCATTTCAATCAAGAAAGCGATAAATTGAATTATTTGTTTAATATTAATGTTTTGTAAAGATTTTTAAATAACAAACAAACATAGACGTCAAGCGAAATAATCTAGATAGCTGACGCCGTGGGCTACACGAATCACCCCCATGTATGTTCACTGTTCAGCCATTTTTTGTCGTTTAGAAGTTTTGAGGCTCTTAAGGTTTTTTGAAAAAAATTATCTAGTATTGGATTTTATTTTGTAACTTTTTTTCTGTTCACTTTTCAGAATTATTTTTAATGTTTTAGAGTCTCAGATAATTTATCTATCTTCAAAACATAATGATCAGCTATGGACTTTCAGAAGATACCGCAATTTCGATACAAAGTCCAAAATGTTGTTTTTGAGAAAACATCACTGACATAGTTAGTATGGGGAAAAAAATAAGTAGAGGTGTGAAGGACTTTCTATTGATTTCAAAAACTTTTCCAAACCCTCATTCTTCAGAATAATACAAAAAATTGCTGATCATTAATTTTTTGGTGATGGATAATTTATCTGAGACTCTAAAAAATAAAAAAAACATTGCTAAAAAATCAAAAGAAAAAAAAGTTACAAAATAAAATCCAATGCTAGGTATTTTTTTTTTCAAAAAAACCCAAATTATGGCTGACGTCTATGTTTGGGCCAACCTGTATATTTTTTATAAAGGATTATTCAGAATTTTGTACTATTTCAATAACGTTGACTGTTGTTATGTTAAATGCCATAAGATACCAATTTTTTTTTAAATACAAATTATCGAATTAGTCAACTTCATCATCATCTCCCAAAAAATTCCAGTCGAATCGAATTAGGAAAGTTAACAAATTAGTTTTACTTATGCCGATTAATAATAAAATTAGGCTATTGTGTAATGGAGTCGGCCTCGCCAATAATAATCTTGTCTATAAATAGCTGGTGGGGGAAAATGGAATATTTTTTTGTGCGATTCCATTTTCCCCCACCAGTGGGGAAACTCTGGTGGGGGAAAATGGAATGGTCCCATTCTACTAAACTTGATCCCACGGATTGAAAAAGTAAAAAAAATGCCTACATTTCGTATTGAATCAGTGCTTGCTGCAAGCTATTTATACTAAGTATGAGATGCTGCATAAATCATAAATCATCTCATTACGTAGATGCAAAGGCCTTTATTTATACTAAGGATAGCGTATTTACCTGTGTTACCTCGATGTTCAATAAATGATAAAAACATGCGCAATAATAAAATCTTTATTTGAGTAGTCTAACATTCCATCCAATAGCTTGAAACAATAATTATCTATAAGTAAGCCTGTATTCTTTAGCAGATTTTAGGACAAAGACTGCCGACGAAGTATTCCCAATATATGGGGCTGTTGGAAGTGAGGCAGGAAGTCTTCTGTGAATAGCTTTTCCCCCTTGTTGATCTCTAAAACATTTTGGTCTCTCTTGATACTCTCCTTGTAAAAATTGTTAGTAGTTACCTAGGTACTAGGTACGCAACCAAACAATTATTTCCTTGAATAATGTATCCTCCAAATCCTTGGGAAGGCCAAAGTCTTCAAGTACGCGATAAGTAGGTATTTCGTTGTCGATTGCATTCGCGACACATGTCTGATTGAATTATACTCTTTAAAAATGGAAATTACTCCTCCACTCCCTCGATAGTCACTAGTTCACTCATAAGTGAGAATATATCCAAGTAAAGTCCAAATTATATCAACTGATTTCACCATGTTTGTTGTGAAAAACTGTGTGACATTTTATTTTTTTCAAGTAGGTACACAGTTAAATTTTATTGCGCCTAGATAAATAGGTATGAGGGACCTACCAAGGAGGATATTCGATCCTCTTCTGTAGCGGTTATTACCAATGAGGGTTTTCAACTCTTTGATATTATAACGAGACATTCTATGTCCAGTAACTAAAACACCTCGCTACATACAATCCACTATGTGGGCAGGGGTCTTGATTGTTGGTCATCACCTGTCAAAAGTTCAAGAGACCTCGCTACATACAATCTACTACTGGGCCAGGTGTCTTAGTTCCTGGTCAGTATTTACTTCAGATGTTTTTGTTTGTATGTGTGAGTGAATGGATGGCAGATAAAATTGTCGTAGACCAGAACTTGGAAAATACAGCATATTAATTAGATTTTTTTCTTCCCTAATACTTCAATTGCATAACAATGCTCGCGAACGGAAGGATAGTTTGAAATAAAAGCGATAAATATTGATAAATCTAAAAACCACGTTACTTTGTGCATGTGTGCACCCCAGCGCCGCTAGTGAGCAAAAGTTGGCAACAGCTGGACTAAGTTTCCACCGTAATGCGGATTCTATGGGATTTAGTTCGGTGCCTTTTTATGACCAAGGCTCTCGATAAAAGGGCCGCTATAATAAATCTGAGTAGTGTTGAAGGGAGAATATTTGATCTAGGTCGAAATCGTAGGAGCCTACTGTTGGCTTATCTTGGTGAAAGGCGAACAATTTTTATGAAATGAAAATACAGAAATAGACTTACATATTTATTAGAGATCTGAACAAAATAAGAAATTAAATAATATGTACAGTCTATGTTAAAAACTAACTAAATTAGAGGTAAGTTAATAGGTACACACGGTTTGCATAACGTACGTAGCTTAAATAATATTATGGAAAGAAAAAAAGTTTTCTATGGCAAACAAACGAATGCAAGTAGCGACAAATGCAAATTCCTGCCAGCCTATAAACTTACAACGCAATGAAGCGTTTTCAAACTTTATTTAGAAGTTATCGATATATTGCGCTGATTCTATTCACAGAACTAGAACAACGCTTGCGTTTCTCTTGCTCTGTGAATTCAGGAATAGCCCTATCTATGGAGATCTTCAAAAGTGAGTTTAGAAAACGTCTCATTCCACGACAAAAAATAATAAATAAAATGTAAAAATATCGGATGCAAAAATCAGTCCATCCGTTACCATGTGATTGCACACGCTTCAATAAATAAAGAAGTACTTGACATTGTACTTTTACAACTTGTTCATAAAGCCCCATGTGTTAATAAAATATTGCTTTCTTAGCCTTAAAAAACGTCTAACGCGCCAGCCATTGTAAATAAGCCTTACATCGATACAACGTTACAAATTTCGTCCGAATAAAACAGACCAGTCGCCAAAACACTTCCAAAAACGCTGACAAATAAAGTTAAAAAACAATGGCCTCTTGAAAAACTTGTGTGGCTAACTAACATTTTAAAAATTCTCATTATTACATACACTGAGTTGCTAAGGCACTCATGACTACTATACTATTATTTTTTATTTAAAATCCATTTTATCAACGCGTCAAGCAAGTAAATGTGAAACAAAATGGCGGATAAATTATTAATTATAAACAAAAGTAAAAACGTTGTGTTAACTCGTTCACCGATGTTCGCAAAACAACATAAAATCAAGTTCAATTCCAATGAAGTTTGTTTGCAATTATTAAACCTAAACAGTATAATACGAATAAATGTTTCATTTTGTCACATCACTATGGCCACCCCGCGTCCCGTCACTAGACAAACCGTGCTAGAACGAGACCGCACCATACGACTAACATGCACGCATCTCGCTCTATCAAGGGTGGTTGCAATAATTTTAAATGCATCTTATAATGAAAGAGAACATAAAACGAAATCTAATGGGGCTTAGCGTTACAGAAAAGGGTGGGTGTCGAAACGCGGGGCAAATGTTACTAAACGACAGTAGTGTTGTAGAAAAATTGTAAGTTTTAGTGTTAAGTGTAGTCCATTCCGTTGTGTTTAATTAGCAGCTACCGCCTCGGGCGCTGCGACCGTTTGACTAGTGTCGCCTGACTCAACAACTGGAATGAAAAAAAATTATGTAAAATAAAGTTAATTATGTTTATCTGTCTTTTGGAAACCGTGGGCGAAATTCATAGGCTGGATAAATACATAGGCACAGACCTCATAACATGTGCCTAAGAGAGTTTACGCACTCAAAATCCTCGACCATGTCTCCGGTCCGTGAATGATCCTTTGAATATACAACGTGTTACAAAACATCCTAACTCTTTTTACAGGGTGTAACCTACTGGTCAACAGGATGTCAAATCTGTAAAAAAAAGTTGAAAAAAACAATTTTTATTTAATAACCTCAAAATTGAAAAAAAAATCATAACTTTTTTGTTTTTGGTATTAGCTCAAAATTTTAAAATATGTTTGTAGTTTGAGTTGTTGAAACATTGTAAAAGTCAATGAAAACAAAATTTTAAAAATTGTTTTCTCTCGCCACAGCGTTCACATTTTATAAATTTAAAAATCAACGGAAAGTCATAGAGCAAAAAAAATTTTTAGGTTGTGATCCCTATCACTGGGTGCTATTACCCTGTAAAAAGAGTTAGGTACTTTTGTAACACCTTGTATTATCCACGAGTCCACACTAAGTCTGATAGGATAGTTTGATTGCAGTAGGGCATCTGCACAGGCTTTTAAGCTAGAAGTCCATTAGCGGCGGATCGGGTCAAGTCGGGCCGGGGCAGGCCGCAAAATAAAATCCGCCTGCCTGTATTTATATGAAACAGCGTCCACTAGGGGCGGATTATTGCGCTGCGACCCGTCCCGCCCCGATCCGCCGCTAGTGGACGCTGTCTCATGTAAATACAGGCAGGCGGATTTTTGCGTAGGAATATTGCGATGCGGCCCGGCCCGATCCGCCGCTAATGGACGTCTAGCTTTACGTAATACCACGCAATATCAGGACTGGCCCGCCACTACTTAGCCTATTTCGGTAGAACACGCAATTTTTGTACTATGACGGGATCCACCCCAGCGGTGGAACATGCATTTGCCTTCATTCCATGTGTTTTTCAAAATTCTTTATACCTGATTTCCCAGGCATAGTTCCTTGGGCAAAACTGTTCGTTATAATGAGGACAATGCGTGGTTTCCCACTTTGTTGGCGGACTTTTATCACCCTGTAGTTGTATTATTATTGAGTTCCGGAGCAATATGAGTCACCTCACCAGTCGTTTTTAAGGCACGATAGAAGGCACAAGTAGAGCCGCCAATGAAAAAAAAAAACATCTTTTTGGATGCGTTTTTAGCAAAAAACGCTCCTGCGATTCTCAACGTCAGGCTGAACAATTTTTAGGACCTAAGATTTCCAGATCCTAGAATCTACGAATGCAATCAATTCTCGCCAAAAGTGGCCACTTTGGTAAAAAACGTATTCAAAAAGAAGATATGTTTTTTTTTTCATTGCCGTCGCTAGTTGTGCGTCCTATTGCGTCTTAAGTGCCTACTCACCGGTGGTGTTGTTGTTGTTGTGATGCGAGTTGCGGTGTGAGGAGGCAGAGTCGCTGCTGGTGCCATCGCCGCCATCGCCCTCGCCGTCCGCGCCCTCGCCCTCGTTGTTCTGTGGATCGGAGGAAAAACGTTAAAAAATATTGACAAAAATCCGCCTGATTCGCTAAAACTCGAAAATCTTTTAACGGGTGGATACTCTCAGTGGATATTTTGAGAATACAGGAGTTCCAAGAGTGCTTGCCAAAGAGATGTAATATGGAAGTGTAGATAAAAGCGTAAAGAAAAATAAGATTCTATAGCCGCCATATTTACAGCAATAGATTCTCGAGCAGAAAGAAAAAAAACCTATCGAATAATGTAGAGTAAAGTTTGCATAAATTAAAACTGCGCTCCGCAGCTCTCCTCATCACAAGAGGTTGTGTAAGTATGCAAAGGAAGCGCGTGCAGTTTTAGGCAACTTTTGGCTAAGAATCAATCCGTGGTTATTCTACGGCCAATTTCATACAAATCCTTGCTATGCTAGAAGTCGCACTGCCGCTTGTCGCGACGAAATGCGTCAAAGTGTGAAGGCAGCCTAAGCTTTGCCGTCGAGGCGTGTCCAGCTGCAGACGTTTACATACCTATACAAGTAGTGACGGATGCCTCGAAGTAGGGTGTAGGGGGTATACTGCCGATTTCTGAAGTGAGAAATTCCCTAAGCAAATACGTAAGTATCGTTCTGTCCCTGCAGATTTCACACAAAACAGCGCGACAGAACGATATTTAAGTATTTACTTAGTAAAATTCTCAATTTAGAAACCGGGCCATAGTCTAGCTGTTTAGAGGTCTACGTACCCTGTTCTTATTCCTGGGCGCGCGCGGCTTGGGTCCCTTGGGCTCCTTGGCGGGGTCAAAGTGGCAGTCGAAGATCTCGATCAGCTCCTTTATGTCCTCCTCTTTGGCAGTCACGGTCAGCGCCGAGAGTTGCTTCTCGAGACCTGTGGAGATAAGAACACGACTTTGTTTAGGAGGGAAGTGGTGACTATCATGCCACTTACACTTAAAAAACACTTAGGCCTTTGCATCTACGTAATGAGATGGTTTATACAGCGTCCAGTGGCACCTTCACTCACACTAAATGGAAGAAGAGACCACTCGACGCGGCAGTGTCTGGGTCATTGTTTTAGATGGAGGAGGCTTGCACAGCACCTATACCATCCTGACAGCTTAGTCGGCCTAGCCAACAGGAAAGACAAGGTACGGAGCAATCGGCCGGTTTCCTCACGATGTTTTTCCTTCACCGTTAGCGAGTTGTATTGCTACTTGCGCTGCAGTGCGGCTGCTCCGGGTGTGGTGTGAACACTCACCTTCCATCTGTTTGTCCTCCCATGCGTCCTTCAGCTGGTCGCACAACAGACCAGCGTCGGCGAGCAGTCGTCGCAGCGCGGTCACACGCTTGCGCTGCGGTCGCGGCTGCTACGGACGTGGTGTGAACACTCACCTTCCATCTGTTTGTCCTCCCATGCGTCCTTCAGCTGGTCGTACAACAGACCAGCGTCGGCGAGCAGTCGTCGCAGCGCGGTCACACGCTTGCGCTGCGGTCGCGGCTGCTCCGGACGTGGTGTGAACACTCACCTTCCATCTGTTTGTCCTCCCATGCGTCCTTCAGCTGGTCGTACAACAGACCAGCGTCGGCGAGCAGTCGTCGCAGCGCGGTCACACGCTTGCGCTGCGGTCGCGGCTGCTCCGGACTTGGTGTGAACACTCACCTTCCATCTGTTTGTCCTCCCATGCGTCCTTCAGCTGGTCGTACAACAGACCAGCGTCGGCGAGCAGTCGTCGCAGCGCGGTCACACGCTTGCGCTGCGGTCGCGGCTGCTCCGGACGTGGTGTGAACACTCACCTTCCATCTGTTTGTCCTCCCATGCGTCCTTCAGCTGGTCGTACAACAGACCAGCGTCGGCGAGCAGTCGTCGCAGCGCGGTCACACGCTTGCGCTGCGGTCGCGGCTGCTCCGGACGTGGTGTGAACACTCACCTTCCATCTGTTTGTCCTCCCATGCGTCCTTCAGCTGGTCGTACAACAGACCAGCGTCGGCGAGCAGTCGTCGCAGCGCGGTCACACGCTTGCGCTGCGGTCGCGGCTGCTCCGGACGTGGTGTGAACACTCACCTTCCATCTGTTTGTCCTCCCATGCGTCCTTCAGCTGGTCGTACAACAGACCAGCGTCGGCGAGCAGTCGTCGCAGCGCGGTCACACGCTTGCGCTGCGGTCGCGGCTGCTCCGGACGTGGTGTGAACACTCACCTTCCATCTGTTTGTCCTCCCATGCGTCCTTCAGCTGGTCGTACAACAGACCAGCGTCGGCGAGCAGTCGTCGCAGCGCGGTCACACGCTTGCGCTGCGGTCGCGGCTGCTCCGGACGTGGTGTGAACACTCACCTTCCATCTGTTTGTCCTCCCATGCGTCCTTCAGCTGGTCGTACAACAGACCAGCGTCGGCGAGCAGTCGTCGCAGCGCGGTCACACGCTTGCGCTGCGGTCGCGGCTGCTCCGGACGTGGTGTGAACACTCACCTTCCATCTGTTTGTCCTCCCATGCGTCCTTCAGCTGGTCGTACAACAGACCAGCGTCGGCGAGCAGTCGTCGCAGCGCGGTCACACGCTTGCGCTGCGGTCGCGGCTGCTCCGGACGTGGTGTGAACACTCACCTTCCATCTGTTTGTCCTCCCATGCGTCCTTCAGCTGGTCGTACAACAGACCAGCGTCGGCGAGCAGTCGTCGCAGCGCGGTCACACGCTTGCGCTGCGGTCGCGGCGTGCGCAGCAGTGGCGCGAAAACTGGCCGGAAAGTGTTCTGTCTGTGGGGTAGAGAGAGAGAGAGAGATGCGTTACAAGTAGACTCAGCAGTTTTGCTGTAAAGAGTAAAACGTCATGCTTGTGTTCCCTTTTCTAACGTTTCCAATTATTTTACAAGTCTGAGTAAGAATGCATTTGACATAAAAGTATAGTCCACTATTAGTCTTCTTCTTCCCGTGTCGAAAGCGTCGTTTTGTTTGGTACTAAAAGTAGATAGACCACTCATGTATGCTTGTCAATACTTTACCACCCGCGAGATGGACGGATATTATAACCAAAGCCACGCAAAAACACCTGCACAAACTGATCCACATCGCGAGTGATAGAGCGCAATGGAGAACTCTACTCTCTGCCACCTTCAATGACGGCCACGATCCTCAGCATTGAGGGAACGACTGAATTGATGGATGAAACTCGAATCGATAGTAGCGAAACCAACCTGCCGAGCTCCTTCAAAAGACAAATCTATGGCAAGCAACGACAAAAGCAGGAACTGAGGGCATAAAACTGAGCATCCTCTTGATTTTTCCACGTATTTCAAGACACCTTTGTGTTGCGTCTCTAATACTAACCTCTCCAGTAGTTTCTTCAACCTGGCTAGAGCCTCCAGCTCAGTGGTGACTGGTCGCGCCCACGTCCGCGCCCACTCCACCATGTCTTTGGTCGCGGAGGCACCTTCGCCGCCGGCGCCGACCTCCTGTTGCTCGCCTGGTGGAAACAAATATAAATCAACCGATGTTCAGAACGTCGGTTTCCGTCAGAAATCTGCGAGCACATCTACTCATAGTTTACGGATTGCGATAACAAACTCCTAATGTACCAAATTAGGTACACTTGTGAACACTTAGCCTGTAACACAATGGCGTATCAATGGCGTCCGAGGTAGAAGGACAAAACTACAACCAGCTCTTGTTCTACTACAACCAGCGAACTAATCCTTTAGGATTAGACTCATAATATTATTTGCTGTACTACAATAACATTTAAAGGACCGACACTGGACCAACAGCATTAATAAATGGTAATTAAAACCGTCAACCGGAAGCCCATTTTGGCACCATTGTGTTACAGGCTAAGGGCCCTGTAAAGGAAAGCATTGTGAGGAAACCTAAGAATCTGAGGCATCAACGCAAAAACTGGCAATCCAAAGTTGCCAGTTTTTGTGTCAGTAAAATGCGTGGTCCAAAGCGTCGTATTCCAAGAGTCAGAGTCTAATAACATTGAGCCTAACAAAAGTATTAGCAAACTTTTCTCACCCTGTGCTAAATGCTCGACGATCTTATACGCTGCGGTGGCGCGGTCCAGAGCGCTGTCTACAGACAGAGTATCGGCGTCCAGTAACACTCGAGCCAACACCCGCAGGGCGACAGACTTAACGGTAGCTTTGCCCTTGTCCGCAGCGAGCTTACAGCTACTAACAGCTGGATTATTACTCTCACCTTGTGCTAAACAGGGTAAAAAGTCTAATAGCACTCGAGTCAAGACACCGTAGTGAAAGAAACTTGGTTGAATTATTTACCCTGTCTGTGCTAAATGCTCGACGATCTTATACCCGACGGTTGCGCGGTCCAAAGCACTTTCTACAAAGAATGGCAGCGTCCAATAACATTGAAGAATAACAAAAGTATTAGCAAACGTTTCTTACCCTGCGCTAAATGCTCGACGATCTTATAAGCCGCGGTGGCGCGGTCCAAAGCGCTGTCCTCAGACAGAGTATCAGCGTACACTCGATCCAATACCCGCAGGGAGACAGACTTGATGGTAACTTTGCACTTGTCGGCTGCGAGCTTACAGCTACTAACTCTTACCTTGTGCTAAACAGGGTAAAGTCTTATAGCACTAGAGTCAAGAAACCGCAGTGAAAGAAACTTGGTTGAATTACTTACCCTGTCTGTGCTAAATGCTCGACGATCTTATACGCGACGGTTGCGCGGTCCAAAGCACTTTCTACAGAGAATGGCAGCGTCCCATAACATTGAAGCCTAACAAAAGTATTAGCAAACGTGCGCTAAATGCTCGACGATCTTATACGCCGCGGTGGCGCGGTCCAAAGCGCTGTCCACAGACAGAGTATCAGCGTCCAGTAACACTCGAGCCAACACCCGCAGGGAGTCAGACTTGACGGTAGCTTTGCACTTGTCGGCTGCGAGCTCACAGCTACTAACAGCTGGAATATTACTCTTACCTTGTGCTAAACAGGGTAAAAAGTCTAATAGCACTCGAGTCAAGACACCGTAGTGAAAGAAACTTGGTTGAATTACTTACCCTGTGCTAAATGCTCGACGACCTTATATGTGGCGGTTGCGCGGTCCAAAACACTTTCCACAGAGAATGGCAGCGTCCAATAACATTGAAGCCTAACAAAAGTATTATCAAACTTTTCTCACCCTGTGCTAAATGCTCGACGATCTTATACGCCGCGGTGGCGCGGTCTAGAGCGCTGTCTACAGACAGAGTATCGGCGTCCAGTAACACTCGAGCCAACACTCGCAGGGAAACAGACTTGACGGTAGCTTTGCACTTGTCGGCGGCCAGCGCATAGCTGTCTGTGAAGCCGGATACTATGCTCTTGAAGCGGTCGAGAAGGTTGTACCTGTTGAGAATAGAAATAACAGATGAGATGGGGGAAAAAACAATCATTCAAATTTAAAATCCCCGACATTTTAACAAATTACAATATAATTATCTTACAAACGGCTGAGCCGATTTTGATGAAACATGGAAGAACACTCGCTAGAAACCCTGCTTTGGAATAAATAAAAAAAAACCCATCCAAATTGGTTACCCGTTTATGAGCTATCGATGGTGCCACAGACCGACACACAGACAGACACATCCACACACTAACAATCAAACTTATAACACCTCTCTTTCTGCATTGGGGGTTAAACATAGTTGCAGCTTAATTTTGGTTTGAAATGGGTCGAACCTTTATTTTCCCGACGTTTCTGCTGCGTTACAGCAGCCGTGGTGCAAAAAGTTACAGTTACAGTTGTAGCTTACCTAGTGAGTGCCTCAAGCAGCATGGTAGGGCTAAGGCGCCGCGGCTCGTGGTAGATGAGGATGACGCTCTGGGCATCACCGCGGGAAGTCTCCAGCCAGTCCAGGAAGTCAGACAGCGCTGAGATCTCAGACTTGGTCTTCAGGATCTGTTGGGAAAGAGTTTGTATTAAGTTTAGTAAATAATATGTAAACTAGCCCTCCCGCTCGGGGAGGCTTTAACGCGACGCGGAAAACGCGGAAAATGGAGTTTCCACCGTTGACAAAATCTCTTATATCTCCGCACCTACTCAACCAAATGTTGTGAAATAAGGAGTAATCTTTTCTTTAGAAACGACATCATTTGAGGTAGGTACGGAAATATATGGTTCTACGTTAAAAAAGTCTTAATTCTCTGTGCAAAATGAAAATGTAGGCATACATTCCAGATTTGTGGAATAAATTGTCTATTGAGGTAAAAATACAAACCTTTAGGAACTGAAATTGTTTCTAAGCCAATGTTGAATAAATGCCTAGAACACATAAGTGGTTTCTTTCATCCTACAACATCCAAATCCTTAGAAAACATCACACAACAATCGATGCAAATTCCAGCGGCCGAACGAAGTTGACGAGTGACTGTCAGTGTCAAAATCTTTTGTTTTTTTCTTCGATATTTGGTATCAAATCACAGACAATTTTATACTCTGTGATTCATCTATACACGATCAGACATTCAGTTCACGACGTGACGCAATATCCGGTAGAAACCATAGAGCGGGCGAACATTCAGAAATCGTGACAGACTTCTATAGCATGATGAATTTATACTGTAAAATGCAAGTTTTTCTTATGAAGTAAGGACCTAAAGAACCAAAGAATAACGTAAATCAACGTAAATTTACTTATAGTACGGAAGCCGACCGCATGATCTTCACGTCACTTGATACAAAGATAAGCTCTATGGCTTCAAATAGAAAAAGTTACGCTGAGCTCGAATCAATCGGTCTTATCACTCTGAATTGGCCGAAAGGTCGAAAAAAAGGGCCACTTCCGGTGCAAAAAAACACCCGATTTTACGTGATCTGATACAAGAATGAGACTGGTGGCTTCAATTAGAACTTCTTTCGGAGAAGCAGAAAAACCAAGTCTGTCAGCTCTGGAGTGGCCGGAAGTACCTGACAGACGCCCTCAAAGATCATGATTTTGCTCCAAAATTACGTGATCTGATACAAGAATGAGACTGGTGGCTTCAATTAGAACTTCTTTCGGAGAGGCAGAAAAACCAAGTCTGCCAGCGCTGGAGTGGCCGGAAGTACTCGACAGACGCTCTCAAAGATCATGATTTTGCTCCAAATTTACGTGATCTGATACAAGAATGAGACTGGTGGCTTCAATTAGAACTTCTTTCGGAGAGGCAGAAAAACCAAGTCTGCCAGCGCTGGAGTGGCCGGAAGTACTCGACAGACGCCCTCAAAGATCATGATTTTGCTCCAAAATTACGTGATCTGATACAAGAATGAGACTGGTGGCTTCAAATAGCCCTTGATTAGCAGAAACAGAAAAACTAAGTCTGCCAGCTCTGGAGTGGCCGGAAGTACCCGACAGACGGCCTCAAAGGTTGATGGGGACCACTACATTTACTTCATCTGGTACAAAAATTGAATAAGTTGCAAATGTTCATGTTTAAATAAAGGTTGTCTGGTAGATGCACACTGGATCAGTCAGTTAGTAGAGTGGAGGCTCGGACCTGGAAGTGTTCGCCAGAAGGATGTTACTTAGTGACCCGACCACAAGGATCGTTTTTGACATTCTCAGATAGAGATGGGCGGTGAGTAAATACTAAATAGTATTTAATGATTCGGGAAAGAAAATATGAGTATTTATTCGTTTTTACTCGTTTTTACTGAATATATACCCAAAAGCAAGAGTTAATACTTTTGTATGTACTTTTGTTGTTGGTTTACAAGGGCAGCACCATTAACCGTTAAAGCTACAGGAAAACTGTCAGAAAAGAAAGTCTTTGAAATGCGAAAATATCATGAGTGGAATTTACAGATTTTGAAAAATATATACAGGATGCAAGTAATTTCACCAAACTAATTTTTTCGTGCCATATGATTTTGTTTCTAGTAAATAAGGATCAAAAGTCATGGTCAAAACATTAGAAATATAAAAAAATCTAAATAAAACCATTTCCATTAAACAGGGTGTCGCGGTGAGGCAGCACCATGAACCGTTATAGCTGAAGAAAAACTGTCAGAAAATAAAGTCATCAGATTGCAAAAATATTACGAGTAGCATTTACAGATTTTGAAAATTAATACAGGGTGCCAGAAAATTTGCGATTTTGACAAAGCTTTTTTTTCGTGCCATTCGATTTTGTTTCTTGTAAGCATCAAAAATCATGGTGAAAATACTAGCAATAAAAAAAACATTTTCATTATACAGGTGACGCGTTGAGGTAGCACCATTAACCGTTATAGCTACAGAAAAACTGTCAGAAGAGAAAGTCATCGAATTGACTTAAAATTTATTGACATCTTTAAAAATTATTGAAATTATCAATGACATTCCAATACAAATGGACAAACTGTTCCGTACAATAACCAAGTCGAAACATGGCACACGCTAATTTCACCCTTTTATGCTTCGACTGACTTTTTGTTTCTACATTGCTGCTGACACTTCAAGCTCTCAAAATGTATTGTGTCACCAAGCGGAAATGTAAATCAATCACGCAGTTTGAAGCTATGTAAGTTGATTTTTGAAGTTTATTGGAATAAAGATAGCAGTGGAGTAGCAATAGCCTATTTAAGTTTTTTGTTATGGGAAAAAAAATCTGTTCCATGTTGCGGATATTATTTTAAACAGTTTATATTCAAAACTATGAAAAATAGGCATGTAAGTATAATTTGTAAATAGCTTTTTTCCTGAAACATGTCAACCCCTAAATGTGATTTCCAACAAATGTTGTTCTACGACTTTTCGAATAGCTCGATAGCTTCTAGGAAAATAATAACAGCGAAGTTTAAAAAACCAGGTGATACAAATCTACTAATTTATCCAGCCCATAAATAAACCCAACTGCTGGGTATATAGGCCTCTTCCTTTTCACGCCAACCCCCTCGGTTGAATGCCAATCTCGTCCATTGTCCTCCCGCTGTTTTGACACTGTCATCGAGCTTTCGGTCTACACACCGACCCTCAACCCATTCTAGGACACCATTCCGTGACGCCGTAGTCCACCGTTGGTACTCCCGCCTAGCCAAATATCTTCGACTTTGGTCTTCTGCCGAATGAAGAGGGTGAAGTATTCGTGTATCAGTGTGGCGGGGCCTGGGGCCTGAGTCTGTAACGCAACGGTGCCAAAAAGGGCTCCCAGTTGACAGCATCAATTACGATTTATTCATGCTATGTCGGTCCTTTTTTTTGTTGTAAGTACAGGAAATATTATTCTGATTCTAATTCTAGAGGATTAATTAATTTTAATTTTCAAAGTTCTTTATTTTTCCTAAAAGTACAATTACAGATGTCAGAAACACTGTGACTGAGGTGGTATTTCTTATATATCTAAGTAATTTTTTAGCCTAGAGGCCATATAAAACATTTACAATATTAATTTAAGTTTTGTAATAAAAGTAATATAAATCTAAGGTAGTCTCAGATGACCCGCAACATCCCCCAAGCACCGAGCCATCGCCAATCGTCACTACCCATGGGTAAAATTTCAATTGGGCAATATCTCGATCAGCTGGAAGGATGGTGCAAGTCAGCTCAGATAGGTACCTACCTAATTTTTATTCTAAGTAACTTTTTCTTAGTGTAAGTTACTTATATACGACTCATAACCACGCGAGAATCGAACGGGTAACAATAATACAACGGTAAGTAACTTACCTATACAATGTAAGTACCTACCAATCGCTGCACATCATAACAAGGAAACTGCGTTTCACATCTTTTTATTTTTATCATCGGGTAGTCCGCTAAAACTACGCAACAGCCGGCCTAGCAATCGAAAATGTAAAATAAAGATAGAATTTTATAAACGGTCCGAATCACAATAATTTTAAAAGGAAACAATTCTAGAGGATTAGTTCGCTGGTTGTAGGAGATAAACGAGGAAACCCCTGTTTTGTCTTTCTACTTATACTGGGACGCCATCGACACACCATTGTGTTATAACCTGGTAGTTATATTATTTTAACTAAAGCCTATCCCATCATCTCACACAGTAAACTGGCAGGTCGAACTGTCATGTTAGTGAAAATGCCTGCCCCTTTTCAACTGACTAAGGATAGAGCAAGAACTGTGCGAAAAATTTTAGTCCTTTTTTTTCCTTTTACTTTACAAAAGGAGTGTCCATTGTTTTCTTTTCTGACTATGTTCTTGAAGCATCATTTTTTCTATGTCTTTCTGACCCGCGGGAGAGAAAGAAACAGGAACATTTGTTGACAATCAATGGTTTTTATTGAAAATTTAATAGTTTCCTCTTAATATTTGTACCTTTTCTCCTGTTATCATATGTAAATAATATTATTTAACCGATGGTCACACCATCTTTATTTCGCATCGTTAAGGTGTTATTTCGGCACTTTTTTGTACCACATTTTGGCATGTTGTCAGCTCCATAGTCATCAAACGTCTAATGAAAATATTGTGCTTACACTGAATTTGAGCACAATTTTGCAGTTACGTTTTTCGAGCGCCTATAAGTTGTCCATTTTTATTAGAATGTCATTGGACATTATTATTAATTATACTTTTTAGCATTATGTACTTATAATATTTGCATGCCTTAAATAGGTTGAATGTGCTGAGCTTTTAAATATTTATCAACTATTTTAACATCTGAAATGTAACTACCACGTTCAAAGCAATGTAAAAAATATTTATAATGAAACCAGAGTGTAAAAAAAATCGGAGTGTGTGGACTTAGGTCTTTTTACAGATGACAGGTCATCAATAAAATTAGTATAGTGCCAACATCTTAGATGTTCATCTGTCAATTTTTTGCTGGTTGTCTGTTCCTTGATCGAAAAGAAAAAATGAGAAAAATACCCCTTACAATGTGTTATAGACACGAAGTTCAGAAAAATGGTAAAAAAAACGATACAAGTATTTAGCACCGTCCGCTTTTAAAATTTTTGTTCGATTACATCGACCAGTATAAATGAACCAAAGCAACAAGCACGCAAACTGGGATGCTTTTTGTACTTTCGTTCTGTGGTCAGTAAGGTACACGGCCACGGAACCATGTCAAAACAGCCTGACCACGGCATTCTATATTTGTCTAACACAATAGGATTCATGGCCAGGCGGGCCTGTAACTTTAAACTTATGTAACTTTGTCATTTCATTCAACCTACCTCAAAACTCACGATAATGACTACTCATATTCGTGAGTTTTGAGGTAGGTTGCAAGGACAGCACCATTAACCGTTATAGCTACAGGAAAACTGTGAAAGAAGAAAGTCACCGGAATGCGAAAATATTACGAATGGCATTTACAGATTTTGAAGAATATTGTTAGGTATAGGGTGCAAGATTTTTTTTAAAACTTATACTTTTGTGAGCACTGCACATTTTTCTATTAAATCACGGTTTTACTCACTAGTCGGCTACACTGACGTGAGTAAAACCGTGATTTAATAGAAAAATGCAAGAAACATTTATTTTGACATATTTATTTTTACGTAACATTCGATTTTGTTTATTGTATTGATCAAAAGTTACTATCAGACCAGCCATGGTGAAAACACGCCTAGTGCGAGTTGAACTCACGCCATTTTTTTTATTGAATGGCTGCACGGAATCTTTGTTTCGTGAGTCCGGCTCGCACTTGGCCGGTTTTTATTTCTATTGAAACATAGATCGATACAAACGATGCTCTATAATCACCAACTAGCAGTGACACGGGCGCAAAAAAATGTAGAAACCAGTCGTTTTGCTATTCCTACTTCAGCTTATTTAGCTCATCTTTTTTCCTTTGCTTGTCATAATGATTTTTACACTCCACACCCCTCGCGCCCTTTACCTGCTAAAGTTGCCATGTGCACCATCATCTACCTACACTATCTACACTAATCCACATCTACACTTTGATTGTTTATTTGTTTGTTTGTATTGAATAGGCTCCGAAACTATTGGACCGATTTGAAAAACTATTTTACCATTAGAAGCCGACATTATCCCCGATGAATATAGGCTACTTTTTAACGCGGGAAAATGCTTCATTCCTACGGGAAAACGGGTAATAGGACAACGGGTAGTAATAATAATTTATTATCCTTCCGTACTTATCTTTTTTTTACATAACTTCTAAACGGCTGAACCGATTTGGGTTGAAATTTTATATGGGTATTTCAATGGCTTCCTGGATGATTTAAAAATACAATTGGATCCGGTAGGTGGCGCTGCTATCGTTGCTCTTAGTCACCGCGGACGAAGACGCGGGCGAAAAGCTAGTTACAAAATATTTCACCTACTGTGAAAGCACACAACGGTGTCAAAATTGGAGTAATCTGCAAGGTTCGAATATTTGCAGCAAATACTTAAAAAAGAAGGTGAGAGATCATCTTTTTATAAACATCAAGATTTTGCCCGCGACTTCGTCCACATAATAAAGTTGCCCTCAGTTAATAAAGTTGTTCTCTTACTATATACGTCACCGGGGATGAAGTCTTGGGAGAAAGCTAGTTATCTTTAGGCTATCTCTTAACCAAATTTCATCCAAATGTGATCCGTAGTTTTTGCGTGTAAGATCCATTCATCCATCCACACAAATGTACAAACCTGCGTTAATAATATTATTATGAATGTGATTTGTGATGTGATTATTGAACCGATCTATAAAAGCACAAGAGTAATGAAAATAGGTTCTACTCTGCAAAATTGGCTGTTTGACTGATAGCATAAAAACTTTTTTTACAACAATAATAAATAAGTTTGTATCTCCCGTCAAATCATTTTTCTTCTTTTTGATATTCTGATGTTTTTTTTCCATTCGATTTTTAAGCGTACCGAGCTTATCGCCCATTTTGTGTTGTTTCATTGCATAGTTTGGTGAGAATGAAGCGATGTTTTTTATGCAATAAAACTTATAAAACGAAAATTTTTACAGATGACCTCTTTGAAAAATGTGTATATATTTCGAATTTGCGTAAAATCAATTGCTTTAAGTACGGAGACATAAAGTTGAGAAATAAAACGGAGTTCGGTTACCATCTTCAGTGCTATCGAAAATTTGTCGCTGTGAAGAGAACATATAGAGAAGCATTTCAAGAAAACATAGTAAGTACCTATTACGTCTTTATACTCGTAGGACTGACTGCTTGAGGGCTCGGGTTGAGGGGACAGGTCTTTCGGCGCTGCCCGGTACTACCTACTGGGGCTAGCGCTATTGGGTTCTATATGGGGACTTCTCACATTGATCACCACGGATTACTAATATTAACACAAATGTATTTATTCATCACAATGTTTGCACTAATTATCTTTACTTAGATATACAGTTTGTCCACGGACTGCACCGCGCCACTTAATTCTGTGGTAAAGCATCATTAGTGGAACACGAATAGCATAAAATAAAAATAAAAAAATAATAAAAAAACTCAGTATTCAAAATAAACATTAGCAAATTTAATTCATAATGCATCAACCTGTGTATCGCTGACGCCAAAAGCGGCAACCAGTGTACCGAATTCGGAAGGCAAAGTTTTTTGTTCGAAAGTCCGTTATTGGCTTAATCTTATCTTTAAACAATACTGAGAAACTAATTTCAATATTTTTTATTTTGGTCCAGTAGTTTTGTTTTTATGCGCTAAAATGTTTTGTTCCTATGACCGCATTGACCGCCAACAGTATGTAGACCGCCGCGTGACGTCATAAAACAATCATCTTTGAAACGTTGTAAAATCCAAACTACTGAACCAAAATAAAAAATATTGAAATTAGTTTCTCAATATTGTCTAAAAATAAGATTAAGCCAATAACGGACTTTCGAACAAAAAACTTTGCCTTCCGAATTATCGCGTAGATGAAAGTGGTTGCCGCTTTTGGCGTCAGCGATACACAGGTTGATGCATTATGAATTAAATTTGCTAATGTTTATTTTGAATACTGAGTTTTTTTATTTTTTTTTTAATTTTGATTTTATGCTATTCGTGTTCCACTAATGATGCTTTACCACAGAATTAAGTGGCGCGGTGCAGTCCGTGGACATACTGTATACATTTTCTTATTGTCTTTCTTCCGCGTACTTCCGTAGACACTATAGTGATGCGGAACTTGAGAGCTTCCCTAAGCTTCCCTAACCTAACTTTTCCCAGTACCGTTATGACCTGCCTTTTCACCCAGTTCCCGCTTAACGTTGAATTACGGGGCACCCTGTATAGGCGCGCGCTCCGCTCGCGTCCGCGCCTCGGGCTTCGCCCCGCGTACCTACACCTTGCTGAGCGCCCGCACTGGTGCTTGCTTTGCTTGCCCCTCGGGGGCCGGTGGTGGGCGCAGTTGTAACGTTACAACTTATAAGCCTTTACCGTTGTTTTTAGTGTTTTGAAATGGTTTTCATAGATTATCTTTATTTTTTTATGATTTTCAACAGTTACCTTCGACTGCTGTAGCAGTAGGGCGCCCAGACGTTGGAACGTCAGCGCTAGACTCAGCTGGATCGTCCGTTCCATATTCTGTTTTCATACAAGTAAGTATACTTTAAAGGTAATTTTTTAAATACATTTACATATATTTTTCGCTAACGTTTATATTTTATTTTTCAGAATGGGTCTCAACCGTTAGATTTATCTACGGTAGCAGTAGAGCTACCGGACGTTGAAGAGTCAG
The DNA here is from genome assembly GCA_949319315.1 of Zelleria hepariella. Classification (NCBI taxonomy): domain Eukaryota; kingdom Metazoa; phylum Arthropoda; class Insecta; order Lepidoptera; family Yponomeutidae; genus Zelleria; species Zelleria hepariella. The sequence continues at coordinate 21,076,000 of OX439383.1, read as the reverse complement.
AGCTAGACTCAGCTGAACCTACCGCGCCATACACTGGTGTCATACAAGTAAGGTTTTTTACTTAATTTTTTTTTTATTGCATTTTTTTTCTGCTAACCTTTTCATTTTATTTTTCAGGATGGTTTTCAACCGTTAGCTTTAACTACAGTAGCTGTAGAGCTACCGGACGTTGAACAGTCAGAGCTAGACTCAGCTGAACCGACCGCGCCATACACTGGTGTCATACAAGTAAGGTTTTTTACTTTCAATATTTTTTTATTACATGTATTTTCTGCTAACCTTTTCATTTTATTTTTCAGAATGTGTTTCAACCGTTAGATTTAACTACAGTAGCTGTAGAGCTACCAGACGTTGAAGAGTCAGAACTAGACTCAGCTGAACCTACCGCGCCATACACTGGTGTCATACAAGTAAGGTTTTTTACTTAATTTTTTTTTTATTGCATTTTTTTTCTGCTAACCTTTTTATTTTATTTTTCAGAATGGTTTTCAACCGTTAGCTTTAACTACAGTAGCTGTAGAGCTACCGGACGTTGAAGAGTCAGAGCTAGACTCAGCTGAACCTACCGCGCCATACACTGGTGTCATACAAGTAAGGTTTTTTACTTAATTTTTTTTTTATTGCATTTTTTTTCTGCTAACCTTTTCATTTTATTTTTCAGAATGGTTTTCAACCGTTAGCTTTAACTACAGTAGCTGTAGAGCTACCGGACGTTGAAGAGTCAGAGCTAGACTCAGCTGAACCTACCGCGCCATACACTGGTGTCATACAAGTAAGGTTTTTTACTTAATTTTTTTTTTATTGCATTTTTTTTCTGCTAACCTTTTCATTTTATTTTTCAGAATGTGTTTCAACCGTTAGATTTAACTACAGTAGCTGTAGAGCTACCAGACGTTGAAGAGTCAGAACTAGACTCAGCTGAACCTACCGCGCCATACACTGGTGTCATACAAGTAAGGTTTTTTACTTAATTTTTTTTTTATTGCATTTTTTTTCTGCTAACCTTTTTATTTTATTTTTCAGAATGGTTTTCAACCGTTAGCTTTAACTACAGTAGCTGTAGAGCTACCGGACGTTGAAGAGTCAGAGCTAGACTCAGCTGAACCTACCGCGCCATACACTGGTGTCATACAAGTAAGGTTTTTTACTTAATTTTTTTTTTATTGCATTTTTTTTCTGCTAACCTTTTCATTTTATTTTTCAGGATGGTTTTCAACCGTTAGCTTTAACTACAGTAGCTGTAGAGCTACCGGACGTTGAACAGTCAGAGCTAGACTCAGCTGAACCGACCGCGCCATACACTGGTGTCATACAAGTAAGGTTTTTTACTTTCAATATTTTTTTTATTACATGTATTTTCTGCTAACCTTTTCATTTTATTTTTCAGAATGTGTTTCAACCGTTAGATTTAACTACAGTAGCTGTAGAGCTACCAGACGTTGAAGAGTCAGAACTAGACTCAGCTGAACCTACCGCGCCATACACTGGTGTCATACAAGTAAGGTGTTTTACTTTCAATATTTTTTTTATTGCATGTATTTTCTGCTAACAGTTTATTTTATTTTTCAGAATGGTTTTCAACCGTTAGCTTTAACTACAGTAGCTGTAGAGCTACCAGAAGTTGAAGAGTCAGAGCTAGACCCAGCTGAACCGGGCGCTCCGTATACTGGTGGCATACAAGTAAGGTTTTGTACTTTCAAACATTTTTTTTATTGCATGTATTTTCTGCTAAAGCTGTTATTTTTTTTTTCAGAATGGGCCTCAACCTATAGCTAGGACTAGAACCGTTCTAGAGCTACCAGACGATGAACAACACCTAACAACGGCCTCAATTGGAACTTCCGCTACGCCAACTTCGCTTGTTGGAGTAAGAGAGGAAGTCTTGAAAACGTGCTTGTTTTGCTCTAAGTATGAAAAAAAGACTGGATCTAAAAGACAGTATTTAAAAGAATGTTCTGATAGGGTAAAGACATCATTGCTTTCAATGGCTTCATCTTCCAATGATACAAATTTGATACAGAAGCTTAAAAATGAACAGGTTATGTATTTTCACCCGATCTGTAGATCTTTTTATCAAAATCTGCTAAGAACCAGAGGAGAAAATGAAGATTGGCGTAATATTAGAGAAATACATAAAAATGCATTTCAATCTTTATCCAAATATATAGACAGCGAGATTATTGAAGCAGAAAACGTATGTTCTCTAAAGGAGTTATGGCAACGTTACCAAGCTTTACTGCTTGAATTCAATGATGGTTCTTTCAATGAAGCAAATTTTAAGGCGTTTACTATCCAACATTTGGAAGAAAAAATTCAAAAATCCTTTGCCGATGATATCATTATTACAAATGGGCACGGGCAACAAAGTATCGTTTACAAAAGAGATATCAATGTTGATAAATTAGTAAAAGATGCTCTTTTGCAAAAAAATAAAATATATGTTAAAGTTCGCGATGTAGCTTTCAACATAAGACAAAAAATAAAAACAATAAAGAAAAAAAAACTTCCAGATAAATTAAATACAGACGCTATAATAAACGGGGAATGTGATGTGCCAAAATTACTTATTGAGTTCATAAATGCCGTTGTAAAAGGGCCTGACGTTAGGAGGCAGGTGTCGGACGAAGACAATATTAAAATAATGTCGCTGTGCCAAGATATTATTTATATAGTAACAAAAGGACGAGTGAAACCATCAAAACACTTAATGTTGGGCTTGACAATGAAATCTTTGACAAACAGCAAGAAGTTGCTGACTATACTCAACAGATATGGCCATAGCATCAGTTACACTACCGCTGAAGAATTAGAAACGGAATTAACGTACACTGCTATCGAAGAACCTAACATGATACCGAACAGTATAGACCGTAACCCACATCTCTGCACAAACATGGCTTTTGATAATTTTGATAGATACGTGGAGACTTTAAGCGGGAAAGATACTCTACACGATACTGTGGGTATTATTTACCAGTTTGTACGAAAAGAGATTCCACTTTTACCGACGGTTTCACATGAGTCAAGAGAGTTACAAACAACGTCCGAGGAACAATTATCATTGACAAGGCGAAGGAGAAAATTTCAAGAGTTTGCAACTGACATCCAACCATATTATAAAAAACCAAAAGCTGTGACGAAACTATCTGCTTTAGATGACATTTCCCAATTGGCAAAAGAATGCAAAGAATCAAAAGAAAATGCTATGACAAGAGACCAAATATGGGCTATTTCTCTTTCACAAATTCCAGATACACCGATGTGGTTAGGATTTAACTGCAAGACATTAAACGATGACAGTGAAATACAGTCAGTCGAATATTTACCACAAATAAATCAGTCTCCAACTTCGTATTCTGTTGTCCACCAAACAATGCTGAATGCTGAAAAGGTTCGGGAACAAATTAATCAGGACCACGTGATTCTTACCTATGATTTGGCCATTGCTAAAATGGCTATGCAAATTCAAATTACGGAGGGACCAACATTTGAAAAGATATTCATAAACATGGGCACTTTTCATATTTATATGGCTTTTTTCAAAGCCTTGGGCAAGTACATTGATGGTTCTGGATTTGAACAAGTACTCACTCAATCAGAAACACTTGCTGCTGGTTCCATGAATGCGTTTTTAAGTGGAAAACACTATAATAGATGTAAAAGAATACATCCTTTACTATCAGCAGCTCTTCAAACGCTACATTTTCAAGCATTTCTCCAGGAGTCAAACTTAAGAGTTGAACAAATCCATGACCAACTGCTTGAGATTCAAGAAAATAAAAAGGAACTCCGGGAGGCCTTAGAAATACCTACGTTGTTAAAACATTTCTTGACAGAATACAGCAAGTATGCACAATTGACACGAGAAGGTAACCATGGAAAGACTGCTCAATTTTCTCTACAGTATATAGACTTTCTGGATACTTTTCTCAGACTTAATAGAGCTACAAGGACTGGCGATTTCTATCTATTCATAGAGACCACTTTTGAAATGAGCAATCTCTTTTTTGCCTTTAACCAACCTAATTATGCCAGGTGGCTCCTGAAATACCTGGACAATCTATTAAACATGAGAAGATCAAACCCTGAAATCGTCCAGGAATTTGAAAGAGGTGCTTTTGGCGTCAAAAGAACTTCCAACCACTTGGCGAGATCGCCAGTTGATTTAACACTGGAGCAAACAATCAATGCAGACGCTGCAAACACATTGACTGGAATAACACATTTAACGAACACTATATCTGCAAGACAACGATGGGCTATCAGCCACAGCATTCGCGCAAAAATAGTAACACAATTACTGACTTCCATTGATTTACAAAAACCGGATGACGTTACAAGAGAGTTAGGTCCAACAAAAATTAAAAAAGACCAGAATAGCCTTAAATGCATTTTAAAAACGATAGAAGCAACTATCAATCCATTTGATCAGAAAATAAAACCCGATCTGCTTAACATTTCCACGGGCCGAGCAGCAACTAAACAAACAGAACAATTTTTATTGAACGCAAATAAGATCGGAGAAAGGCAAAAACTTAAATTTATTGATGAATGCAACGAAAGTGCAGATAGGTTTGAAAAACCAATAACACGCAATAAAATAAATAATTTTTCATCAGAGTCAGTACAAAGGAACCAAAAAAGCAGTGATGGGAAAAAAATTGTCCAACTAAAGATGGAAAGAGACGTATTTGGAAGACTTCTCGCGATGGCGTTGCATAATAAAATTGATATGCAAGAATGCTTGGCGTATCCTTTAGCTCCCTTACCGCCAGCTTTGTGTCAGATCACTGGAGAAATGTTCAAAACAGATAAGTCTTCTCTTGCCAAAAAGTTGAAAGCTAAACTGGACGAAGATTCATCACCACCATCCAATATCGACGTGTGGATTATTGATGGCTTTTACTTTCTTTACTCTTTAGGCCCCAATATACCTGATACTTACGAAAAACTCTCACAAGTTATTTTGAATAAAACTTGCAAGATGCCCGCTGATGAAATCCACCTCGTTTTCGACCGATACCTGTCACCATCAATAAAAGATAAGGAACATGAAAAAAGAGGGGAGCAACACATTAATTTTGAAATAAGTGGTCCCTATCAAAAAACGCCGAAAGACCTACCAAAAAAAATGAAAAATCCAAAATTTAAAGAAGCTTTTGTAAGCTTTTTAGCTCTACATTGGGAAAATGATGATTTTGGTAAAATTATCGGAAGCAAAAAAATTTATATCACGGACAAGACAAAATGTTATTCATATTTACAAAAAAATCAGCAGGTTATTAAAAAAGAAGAGCCGGCATTTGAAAACAATCACGAGGAAGCGGATACAAGGGTCGTGTTCCATATTTTTCAACTCCACGAATCACATAATGAAATAGTAGTGAACGCGTCGGACACAGACATTTTAGTGATCATTTTGGCCAACCTACATAAATTACCAAATAAGAATATTTACCTCGTGGCTGGAAATGGTGCAAAGTTAAAAGACCTTAGCTGCGTAAATTGCACGAGGCTATTCAGCAAATTAGGCGAAAAATTTTGCCGTGCTCTGCCTGCATTGCACGCATTCACTGGCTGTGACTACACAGCCAGTTTCTTTCGCCAGGGCAAAATTAAAGCAATAAACCTTTTAGAAAAACATCAAAATTTTCAAAATTCTTTCGGCAAATTAGACCAAAATTTCAAATTCACCGATTTGGCAACTGTTTCGGACATTCAAAAATTTACAGTTTTACTATACGGCATAAAAAATGCTGATACCGTAAATACAGCACGACTGGAATGTTTCCAAAAAAGTTTCGCCCACATCGACAATCCAAAAAAAATCAAACTACTGTTGAAAAACTATAACTCCAACCTGATTCCACCTTGTTGGAAAACATTACAACAAAAAATTTTAAGAACCGTTTTCGTGGCCTCCATGTGGCTAAATGCAAGTTCCAAAGATTGCATCAAACTATGTGCAACTGATTATGGGTGGGTAATTAATGAAAAAAATGAATTTGAACCCTTTTGGTTCGAAGGGGATCCAACTCCAATGAATGTCAATGACATTATTTGGAAAGACTATGAAAGCAGTGATGATGAATACATATATAGCTCGTCAGATGACGATGATAATTAAGGTTCAGGTTAAGGTGAGACGAGAGTAATTAAGGTTTAGGTTAAAGCGACGATAGTAATTAAGGTTTAGGTTAAGGCGACGATAGTAATTATTAAGGTTATATAAGTAGTTTCTGTAAATCGATTTATGGAAAACCTGTAATTTTTATAACAAAAATTACCTGGTATAATATTTTTATTTCGGTTTTGAATGTAAAAAAAAACGAAAAGGTACTTTTGCTGACGCAAATATACAGTTTCCCTAAAAAAACAGAATAATAATGACGTTATTTTGAATGACGATGAAAGCAGTGATGATGACTACATAAATAGCTCGACAGATGACGATGGTTAAGGCGACCATAGTAATTAAGGTTTAGGTTAAGACGACGATAGTTATTAAGGTTTAGGTTAAGATTTGTAGTATCTGTAAATTGATAAAACAGATTTAGGAAATGGCTTTTTTGTGACAAAAATGATTTCATGCTTTTTTTATGTAGCCTGTATAGTGCCCGACTGCAAGGCAAAGGCTTCATGTACATTTGATAATTTTTTGGTATGATAAAAAACTAAAATGAAGCTAAAGAAATCATCCATGCCGCAAATATGCATATATTTTCAAGCTAAACTGAGCAATTTTTGTTTAGCTATTTTTCGTTTCTGGCGAGTAATTTAATTAGCTTACCTTTTGTCGTAAATTAGTTTCTGTTGATTTTCCATTACGCAAACATTTTGTTGGTAACTGGTTGGTAAGCTTGCTTGTATTTTTCTTTTGACTTCGGTGGCAATAAATAATTAAATTACTAATTTCGCTTCCTTTTTAATGTCCGGCGGTGTTAAATATCATTGAATCGGAGGATTCGTCGCGTTAAGAGTTTACTTTTATAACAAAAACACAGAAAAAATAACTTCTAACAACGCGCGACACGGCGAAAACAATATAACCGATTTTTCTATGCAATTTGTAGACTGCCGGTACCCATATCTACAGCCCAATTCTAAATAAATACTTTTTGCGCCTCATTTTTTGAGTTCTATTTAAGAAACAAAACTCGACATTAATGGATTTTCATACAGTTTTTCTGGCCGCAAAACACGACATTAATGAAATTCCATACAACTTTTCTGGCGCCTAATCAAAGTAGCGCGCAAGTCCGACTTTGCTCAAAGAAGGTTGTCGAATTAATAACCACATTACGAGCTTTTTTGAGTAAAATGTTTAACTTTGACATCTGTCAAAAAATCTATGAAAAATCAATCACATGTAAATTTTGATATCTGTCAAAAAATCTGTATAAAAAAAAATCATATTATTATGTCACTTTGACATCTGTCACTTGGACTTGTTACCTACTTTTTGAAAGTCTGTGTTTTTTTGTTTTGTTTTGGGATTTAACATTTTAGAACATAACACTGGGCCCATGACTGGGCCTGAAAGTGTTTTTACCCTTGGTGTACCTATCAATGTCTTATTAATGATTTTTTTGCTACTCATTTTGTCCAAAAAATACATTCCGTACAACAGTCCCGAGTAATGGATTAAAGTGGATATAAAGTACACAAAAATCCATCAATGGATCTTTTCAATGGATTTTTGTGGACAAATGGCACTTAATCAGTAAACAAGATAGTGCGGAGGACAAAACCAATCATTTTGTACACATATAAAATTACAGTTAAATCTACCGTGTAGGTGTATGACTAGACAGAACAAAAAAATACCATTTTAAGTGTTCCAAGTAGTCATCCATTCATGTAGAACTAGGCGGTTTTTTTTCTCTTAGTTGTCATACATGTATAATTAAGTGTTAGTTACGAAGTATCTTTCATAGCCTGAACAGGTAAGATGGTGATACTGTACACCATACACCAAAATCCTGATCTTTAAGGGCGTCTGTCGGGTACTTCCGGCCACTCCAGAGCTGGCAGACTTGGTTTTTCTGTTTCTGCTTATCAAGGGCTATTTGAAGCCACCAGTCGCATTCTTGTATCAGATCACGTAAATTTGGAGCAAAATCATGATCTTTGAGGGAGTCTGTCGGGTACTTCCGGCCACTCCAGCGCTGGCAGACTTGGTTTTTCTGCGTCTCTGAAAGAAGTTCTAATTGAAGCCACCAGTCTCATTCTTGTATCAGATCACGTAATTTTGGAGCAAAATCATGATCTTTGAGGGCGTCTGTCAGGTACTTCCGGCCACTCCAGAGCTGACAGACTTGGTTTTTCTGCTTCTCCGAAAGAAGTTCTAATTGAAGCCACCAGTCATATTCTTGTATCAGATCACGTAAATTTGGAGCAAAATCGTGATCTTTGAGGGCGTCTGTCAGGTACTTCCGGCCACTCCAGAGCTGACAGACTTGGTTTTTCTGCTTCTCCGAAAGAAGTTCTAATAGAAGCCACCAATCTCATTCTTGTATCAGATCAATTCAGAACACGTAAATTTGGCCCAAAACCTGATCTTTGAGGGCATCTGGCAGGTACTTCCGGCCACTTTAGAGCTGGCAGACTTGGTTTTTCTGCTTCTGCGAATCAAGGGCTAATTGAAGCCACAAGTCACATTCTTGTATCAGATCACGTAAATTTTGAGTAAAATCATGATCTTTGAGGGCGTCTGTCGGGTACTTCCGGCCACTCCAGCGCTGGCAGACTTGGTTTTTCTGCTTCTCCGAAAGAAGTTCTAATTGAAGCCACCAGTTTCATTCTTGTATCAGATCACGTAAAATCGGGTGTTTTTTTGCACCGGAAGTGGCCCTTTTTTTCGACCTTTCGGCCAATTCAGAGTGATAAGACCGATTGATTCGAGCTCAGCGTAACTTTTTCTATTTGAAGCCATCGAGCTTATCTTTGTATCAAGTGACGTGAAGATCATGCGGTCGGCTTCCGTACTATTACCTCTCGTAGAATTTTCAAAACAATACACTTTGTGTGTCAGCTCCGCGCGACGGCTTTTTATGATTTCTGAATGTTTTAGAATAAAAAAAACCTTTTGTTTTTTTCTTACAGTGTGACCAGTGTTTGGTATCAATAAAGAGATAATTTTATGCTCTGTATTTCGTCTATAGACGATCACGCTCTACGGTTTATGCCTTTTTCAGTAACCGGCAGAAAGTAAAAGCGCGCGAAAGCGCGTGATGACCCTAGCGCCAACGTACACATGTGTACGTTTCTCGAGCGGGAGGGCTAGCCACGATTTACGAAGTCTCCCAGTCTCACGAATATTGTGCGAGTTGTGACGTAAAGTCCGTTCACTTAGATAGTGTCGGTACACACGACGGCAATCTTGGTTCTTGGGATACCAACTATTTTTGAAGTATCTGTGATGGGCACAGACAAATTCATTTCAACACAATGCTGATGGACATTAACTAAAGTTTGCGAACATGTTTTACAAAGTGTGTACCTTGTGAGTGTACTGACTTACCTTGTGAGTGTTATGAAGGAACATTGTGAGTGTTGCTGTGACGTATCTCGTGAGTGGTGCGAGTAGTTGTGGCGTTCCTTGTGAGTTGTGACATACCTTGTGAGTGTTAGTGTCCTTCAGCATCCGGTAGCGGCCGACTGTCACAACACGAACGTTGTGACGCCTCCGCGCGCCCGGGTTCAAGTCTCCATAGGGCATAATGTACTGCGAATAGCTCTGCCCCGGCGTGTAGGCGGCGATCTGGCAGATCTGGGGGCAAATGCGATGGAAAAATATTGAGTAAAGGTTTGCAAGCAATCTGCAAGCCTCGGATAGGTGAAAGAGTGAATCCTTATACTTTTTAACCATTTTACGAAACTGGACAGTGTAGTTTTTTTTCCTGCATGCAGGTATATTCTGTTTAAAAGTTGCATCACTGCCCGGGCAGTGATGAGCAAGATGCCGACTAGCCAAAATAAGGAAATAGAGGAGTTCCCGATGGGGGGCCTTATCTAATAGTAGCTTCGAGCACAAAACATCTGCTTATAGTCATGGACTGATCGCAGACCCAACCAGGAAAACAAAAAAAAAAATAAAATAAAATAAAAAAAAAAAAAAAAAAAAAAAGTTGCATGAATTCACCTAGGATCCTCTGTGACGTCATCAGTGTCAGTGCAGAACTGCATTTTTAATACAAACTTGTATGGATGACGCCAGGAAAATAAAGAGGTCTATGCACAGCTGTGGACTCAACATAAATGGACTGGATAAATAGACAGAGTTGATGGCCTTCCCGTCATTGATGCTTGCCACATGCCATATGCAAAGTAATTAAATAGATAGACAGAAGGCAATGCATTTTTCCTTTTCCAGGATGAATTATCTGTCGGAGACACATGGTCATACGAAAGCAGAACTCAAGGCGTGGCGGCCCTAGAGTACCTATGTACTCCCTATGGCGGCGCCCGCGCCTTTAACAGAGTCTTGGTTCGGCAGTCATCCGCCCGCTTGCTCCAAATACGGACGGGCGCAGGGCTGTATGACAAAGAGCCTCGGAACTGTCACACGTTTTGCTAATTACGAATATCACCGACAATCGTGCTTAGAGTCAGTGCGGTTACTTACCTACTAAGACACTTACCCGAATCGTGCTTAGAGTCAGTGCGGATACTTACCTAGGTACTAAGACACTATAACTGAAGAAAGGACTGAGACCAGTGTATCTAATTGTTTGTATGATAGACTGAAACCAGTGTACAAAGCCTGTATGGTCATACGGGTTTTATTGTAATCTCTTTCCTGAATACGATATTGAACGAACCAATGTCTTTTAATGTCTTAAAATACCTTGAGTGCCACAACCTGACCACAACATGCTATTCTGATACAATCCTGACAAGATCCTGATGGCTTCCGCCACAAACTTCTGCCACTTCTGGTGCTGTTCCCTACATATCCATAACATTGACGTAGGTCAGTTAATGCATCAATCACTTTGGCATTGTCTTGACTTTATAAAATGCTATCAACTTACGGAAATAACCTAGTGATGATGACCACTGGAGAACTAGCAATGGGAAGTGGCTATAAACCAGTGCTGCACATTTTCTGTGCAGAACCTTTGTCAGCATAAAGTTGAGCCACCACCTATGGCCTTACTCTTCTTTGCTTTGCTTAGTATAACATTATCAGTAAACGAAGTTAGTCGCGAATGCAAATTGGGCTTTAGGGATTTATTTTTCACTGCTGGACGTATCTTATGCCTCTTCAACTTCATGTTTTGTCCATCTTAGTCAGTCTCCGGCTATTGCGGACCAGATTGAGCCTGCTACATTCACACCAGATATTAACGATAAAGGCAGCAGCTGCAGGAAGCATGCACCAGGCAGTTCTTATGAAGGGAGACCGTTCCCAATGGAAGGAAGTACGACATAAGGAGAAGGTCACAAAAGAACCATCACAAAGTAACATTTACCTCATCAATGAGCCGCCGGCCCGTGGTGTCCATGTCCCAGCCGACGAGCGCATACTTGCCAGCGGGCAGACCGACTGGCTTCTCTGCCAGTGCCGGGGGGAGCTCCGCCGGTGGAGCCTCCGCCTCCGCCTCAGCCGGGCTGCCATTCAGCTTCGGCTCTGCTTCCGTTACCATTTCCATTAGATGCTCGGTGCTACCTGTATGGAAGGAATAGTTTTGTAAATAAGTTGCCTGTAATAAGCCTTATAAAAATTATCGACTTTAGTTGTTTTTAACCAATTGGTATTACTTCGGCTCATAGGCGCCCTGAGGGTACTGGAGAAAAATTTATACCAATCAAGAGGTTAAAAGTATCTGAGCCTTTTAATCCTCCTGGATTCTGATCAAACCTAAAAATTTTGACTAATAAATTACTTAGTAGTTGATGTGTAATGAAATGACTATGTAAAATCTTTATTTGCAGATATATTTCTGTTGCTTGCATAAATGAATTTCTGTTTTATGCAAATACTGTGTGTAAGTTTGAAAATACCACCTTGAAGAAACAGTACATGTACTTACTGTTATGTACTTCTACTTCATACTTCTAGCTTTCCATCCAACTACTTACCTACCCACATTTAGTATTCGAAAATCCATAGTTCAGCGCACTACCCACTCTTTGAATAGCTGCATGAATCATTTGTACACCTAACATGTTATGCCTATAAGTCAATATTACACAAAATTATTGTAATTCCACTGATTACTAAAATAAACAAAGTCATGGCTATGAGGTCATTGATTAATTCAGTTGTGTAGGTAGGTATATCATTATAGGATTATCGATCCCTCAGATAAACAAAATTAGGACCAACTAGGTAATGTCTATCTAGGTAATGTAGACACTTGGGAGGCTATTTCAGTGGATATGATACCACTATGAATGAGGTCATCGAAAGTAAATAAAACTAGATTTATATGAGGAACACAACAAAAACTGGAATAGAAATACAACATTTATCTCCAGTGTTTTCTAATACGATATTAACTCAAGCTGTTCAAAGCTAAATTGTATGCATTGTTAGGTTAAGATGTGGTAGAGAAAAAAAAACCGGCACACAAAATAATCGATCATGTGCAAAACAAATTAGATTTCTGGGAAGCCATTAGCTATGCATTATTTACGATACAAAAGTTGATGCAAAATGTATCAAAGCTGTATATGTTGAGCTGATGCGAGTTTTAGTCGATTCCTATCAAGGATTCCATGTAAAAAATAAATTTAGGACACGTGGCTGACTTTTTGGAGACATTTTGCCCCACCCTGAGTTATCAAAATAAACGTGAAGCTAATACTTACGCCTTACAGGAACTGCAGAGTCGAGTAATAGTAAACTGTATTTTCTCCAGAAATAGTCTGCTAGGCGCCTGCAGTGCTGTAATTTATAGAATTTAGTAAAAAATATTACAAAATTTTCGGCACGTGTGCGGTGCGGCAAAGTGCAAACGAAATTATGGATGCGTTCAAGAAAAAGTTGTGAAAGTGTTGGACCCAAAGACGGTTGGATGGTTGGTTATTCCGACCAGTTGACCTTGAGGTCACACATGGTGTGGTGTGTGTGGTGACTTGGTGAGTGGTAATCTCATGCTTGGAACAACAGCAAAAACAACCATATTGTGATGGATGGCGGTTGTACAACTAAAATTATTTCTTTCGACCGATTCGATGACCTACAAAATAAGTAACTTGATTGGGAGGACCGAGGAACGTCGGGTATGTATGTAACAGGTTAACTCGGGTTTCAACACCGTGTGGACAAAAGGACTGTTGGTGGGTCAAACTGTAAGTGAAACTCCATGTGGACCTACCTTGGATGGATGGATCTATCTACCCACCGAATAGGTCAAGGGAAGTATGTAACTACTATTTTTTTATATGTCCGTGCTACTTACCCTTTACGCGGTATCTATCTCTTTACTACTTTCAGTTAAATTAATACTCTTTACGTATAGGTACAATGTATAATTTATCTTCGTGTTCCTTGCTCCAAGAATAATTTTCCCTCTACAGTAAAAAACAGTGAAGTTCACAAAAATCATGGGAATCCTATGATCACACCGCCTATGATCCTATTTTATTTGACAGAATTCAGAAGACAGAGGAATACTTCATATTTCTTCTGGCTTTTAATTTTTGGCCAGTCACCCCCAATATTGGCAATATTTTTTCTGAACGCAGTGATAAGCTTGTGTCAACCATTTCTGTTCAGAAACTGTTTTTTTTAGTCGACTCTTCAAAAAATCTATTCTTTTAGTTTTATCTGTTTGTGTGTTGTGTTCTAGTTTATGTTTACGAACGTACATAAATAAATTATTTACGCAGAGCTTTGTGCTTTGTTTCCGGTTATTTTTCTGTAAATTCCCCGTTATTTAGCTATAAAATGAGTAACAACGACACTACTGAAAATTACCACACTCAAATATCCTTAGCCCGGACAGAAATAAAGAATCTGAGGTATGTTACGCTGTGCAGTGTAAAGTAACCTAAACAAAATTTTCCTTCAAACAAAATAAAACCCTTTATTTATTTCAGACAGCAAATCTCAGCTCTAAAACATGAACATCAGAAGGAGATTAAGCTTATAAAGTCCACTCTGAATGACCTGCGGTGTGCTAACTGTGCTGAAATCGGTAACTCAACGAAGCAGATACAATTTACTTCTAAAGATGATTAATATTCCGTTAAACCATTTTTATTCTCATTTTACAGCTACAACATACACTCCCAATGGCACAGGCGAGGCTTCCACCTCGAGCTCCTCCAACTCTATCAGCTACAAACCGATTGGCATCATCGAGACCTCGTTCAGTAACAAACGGGGCGTCCCGAGACAACCCGTGGTGCTCAATAGAGCTGGAGGGACTGTGGTCATTGACCCTGGTGTGTTCAACAATCCGGAACATGCACTTGACGGTCTGGAAGAGTTCTCTCATATGTGGTAAGAGCATTTTTTTACGGTGCGAAAGAATGCAATAGTGCAACATAGTACGTAATTTTATTCAGAGCTATTTGAGAGATGCTTACATGAAATGGACATTCCAATTCCTAAGATATTTAATGTATTTTTAGTTAATAATTTTATATTGATGCTCATAGCTGAAATGGACATTCCAATTCCTAAGATCATTATTGAACGCTGGTAATTAGTTTGATGTACAATTAAGAGTTCTATCTTTCTACAGTAACCGATAGGAGAAGTGAAAGGTTTAATCTTTGTTTCTCATACTAATGTGGAATGAATCATAAAGCGTGAATAGGTAAAAATATATTTAGGTATTGGACTCCTAGGTATAACCAACAAACAAGAATAGGCAAAATAAATAAATATTATAGATAGTACCATAATTTTTAATTACTACAGTGATTTGATAAATACTACAGTGATAAATACAGCGAGCTGTATTTCAGTTTCCCATTTTTAAATTTCCTGTTTTTCTGAAATCTGTCATCTAGGTCTAGCTAGGACAACAAAAAATATAATTTAAAGAGGACAACTCTTGCCTGTTACAGGATCCTGTTCCACTTCCACCAGACGGACAGCACCAGTGTACCAGCCAAGGTGGCACCGCCGAGGCTGCAGGGGGAGAGACGTGGAGTGTTTTCGACGCGGTCACCGCACAGACCCTGCCCCATTGGCCTGTCACTCGTCAAGATTGAGAAGATGGAAAGTGTGTAGTGCACAGTACAGCTAACAGCACGTAAACCTTTAGATTTTCGTTGCAAAGTCGCCTCTTAAGTAACTGTACAGCGTGAAGCGCTCACAGCCTAGTTGTACTAGCCGTTCTTAATCGATTGGCAAAGTTAAGCAACAACGGCCGCGGTCAGTCCATGGATGGGTGACCGCTAGTGGCAATAATATCTGATCTGAGCGCTTCCGTGCTTCGGAAGGCACGTTCATTAATAACAATTGTTGAGCCATGTCAGAGACCCTTTGGGTGGCCTAAAAACTCTGACACCAGGGGTGGCCACTACCTCATACGATTACCTACCTAGTAACTGTACACAGTGATTGCAGGTGAAGGTCGATGCGCTGTCGACTGTACATCTGTATAACTTTAGGCGCCGAGCAACACAAAGTAGCCTACTCTAGTTTAATTTTCGACCGAAAGGGAGGGATTGCTTGTACTGATAAGACAGCCAAGAAAAGAAGAAAAAGAAAAGAAGCTAAGAAAAAGTGTGGGTAAAAGCTGAGTCTACCCCAGCCATGCTAGGGCCTTTGGAACTCTTAAAAATGTATAATGTCTATAGTTTATCTTTATCGTGACGTCAATATTGCGACTGTCACCCACCACTCTAAAATACCACTTTTAAAAACCATCTACTAACTATTAACCAACATCAACTAATAGGGTAATAAATGTTGTCTAAAAATCAACCGTAATTTGCCCTGTTTCGTGCAAACGCACAATAAGATTGCTACTTTATTTCCGCTTCTAGTCCAGTCCATCCCAAGTTGGTCTGGAAGAGATCGCTTTTAGCGATAAGACCGCCATTTGTACAGGGCCCTTAGCCTGTAACGCAATGGCGGGTCAATGACGTCCCGGCAGAAGGACAAAACCGGGCTCTCCTCGTTTTTCTCCTACAACCAGAGAACTAATCCTCTAGAATTAGAATCAAAATATCCTTTGCTGTACTACAAAAACATTAAAAGGACAGACAGCGTTAGCAAATCGTAATTGAAGTCGTCACCTGACAGCCCATTTTGGCACCATTGTGTTACAGGCTAAGGGCCCAGTTATTTTTATAAAGAAATGGTCTGTAATATTGTTTCTGTTCTGCAATAAAGAGTTCTATTTCCCAGGCAACAAGATCCATTTCCTGGGCGTGGACATGGTGACCGGGACGCCCGTCCTCGACATCAAGCCTTACATCCCGCAGTACGACTACCCTGCGCTCGCGCATCGAGGCACCCCGATGACGTCACTGGTCCGCCCCCCCACCGAGGGGATCAGCGACGCCGTGGACCCCCTGGCGGGGGTGGACGATGAGGTCGACGATGACGTCGATGGTGGGAGGTAAGGTTTAAGAATTAAGGTGAGAGAGGCACAACTAGCGCCGCCAATGGAAAAAAAACATATCTTCTTTATGGATGATTTTTTTGCTAAAAACGAAACGTCAAATGATAATCCCTTTAACTATTTTTAGGACCTAAGGTTTAGATTCCAGATCCTAGAACCTAAGAATAAAACCCGCCGCCGCCAAAAGTGGCCATTGTATTGTTTTTTTTTTCCATTAAAAGAATACATAAATTCACTTACCTGAGAAACAGGAGTTGTATCCACCGATCCCGGGATCAGATGGATGCAATAGTTAAGTAGGTAACAAGAACTGTGAACTCGCGACCATAGTTACAGCTGATGTGTAACTTATTGCCTAACACCTTTCGCGCAGGCGCGCGCGCGCATTTCATTATTATAAACTTTCATCATCTTCATCAATTCCTGTTATCCCTAATCAGGGACATAGGGCCAACATAGGGCTCTTAAAACAGTTTTCCATTCTGGCCGTATTTGCGCCTTCGTCTCAAGCTCGGATATGCTCATCCCGAGACTGTTTGCTTCCTGTTGCACTGATCGACGCCAGGTAGTTTTAGGGCGTCCTTTTTTACCCGACTACGCGAAGCAAAAAGGAGGGTTATGATTTTAGCAGCGTATGTATGTGGGTATGTATGTTTGTGTGTTCATCTGTTCCCTTGCAGAGCCTAAACTACTCGGCCGATTTCAACAAATGAGGTGTCGTTGGATTCTTCTTAATCACCCAGGTAACATAGGATAGTTTAATTTTGAAAAAAAAAACAAGATGGCGGCTGTGCTGCTCCCTAAAGTGGTGGGCCTAAAAATAAAAATTATCTGATACCATCGTCATGGGTATCAAATGAAAGGGCTTTAAAAGACCTTTTCAAAAATGTATAACACATGTAGCGTCAACAAAACAAATAGCACAAAACATTCCAAAATGTGTTTTTTTTGCCCTTCTTGGTTCTATTCTGGGTAATAGTCCAAATGAATTACTAAAAAGCTCAAAAAAAAATAGAAGTTAAAAACTAAAACCCGACTACTAAAAGGCTTAAGACAAGACCTGCTTATCCTTAAAATAGCCTCATAGATAATTAATCGTAGTCGGAGGGCACCACATTCGCATTTGATAAACCGATGGCCTCCGACTACGATTAATATGGGTCTAATTCTAGAGGATTAGTTCGCTGGATGTAGGAGAACAACGAAAAAATCCCGGTTTTGTCCTTCTAAATAGGACGCCATTGATACGCCATTGTGTTACAGGCTAAGGCCCCTGCTTAGGCAGCTAAAATAAAGAACACTGCACGAACAGTGAACATAGTACCTACTTACTTGTTTTATTACTATTTATTTACACACAAACTGAATAGAAAAGTTTTTACATAATATAAAAAAATATGAAAGGTCGAGCGAGAGTAATGTATGAAGCATGAAATTAAATGAGATGTGAACGGTGTGTAGGTTGGAGCACTGTTACAAAACCTAACCTGAAACCTATCCTTTTCAAGACGCATCTTTTTCTTGTCTCCAGGCTCAGCCCTCGCCTGACGAACCCCATCGGAGTCGACACAAGCAGCCCCGTGCCACGGACGCCATACGAAGGGGACATACCTTCCCCCCTACAAGAGAGTACACTCGTAACGCCCGTCTCGCCATCCCCCGATTCACCCACAAGCGTTAACCTTATCGACAGCTACGCCACCTCACCTCTACGCAGGCTGGATTACGAGAGAGGCGCTCCAGATGGCCAGGAACGCTTCACACCACCTCAGTCCGCCACCTTCATAAACACTACCCACGACGGTATCAGAGTAGCTCCCTGGATAGCCAACCCGCCCGCCCAAAGATTCGAAGTGCATTTCACAGACGACGCACTGGCTCGACTGACAGAGCTCATTGGTGACAGAGCGGTCGCCTTCAAGAGCAACATTGAGAGTCTACTCTCGGAGGATCCAAGGTCTAACTACGTCAGGAGCAGGTTTCCGGATCACGAGTACAGCTGCGTCCTAGAGGATGTGTCTATAAGTTGTGTGTTTAACGCCCAGTCGTCTCAGTGTACGATAGTTGCGGTCAGAAGTGCGGAGGAAATGCAGAATTAGTTTTCATTGGTTTAATTAAACCCACTCTGATGGATAGAGACGCCATGGCACAGAGTAGGTAGACTAAACACTCTCCAAAAATGATGCACAAAGAGATAGACAATGAAGGAATCGTAATGATTCACGAGTATTTTGATTTGGCGCCGAACGAGTTCCGAGAAACTCAAACTTTGCTTTTACTGGACTTATCTAATCGTCATGTTAGTCTAATATTTTTATTTATTGAAATGAAATCTAAACATAAGTAATTAGTAATAAAATAGAGTTTATTTGAATATCAAATCATTATCATTTTAAGATGGCCGGTACTTACCTACGAGTACTTACTATTAGAATCAATAACTAACATGATATTATCACAATGCTTTTGGAGATAACAATAGGTACCTATTAGAACAAATTAAATAATACTTTGAACAATACTTTTGTGCCTAAAAACAGGAAATACTTAGAAACCAACATAACTTCATTTGCTTGATTAACATAATCATGTTGGAATGTAATTTTATAGCATTAATTCTACACTTTCTTATAAAATAGCATCGCTCTGCCCGAGCCATAGTTACCAACGCTGCGGAAAACGGATATGGTAAAATACCGGAACTTCAGCCCATTGAAATGAATAGTTTGAACTTCAGGATTCTGTTCCCATTTCACTTCTGACCAAGACGTCCACTCAAAACCATCTACGGACGTCCTGTATTTGAGGTCCAAGAATGTGCCATTGCCACCATCGCTTCGAGGCACGTACTCGACTTTATCGATCTCATATACGTCTTTTAGATCGAAGTTGATAAGCAAGGCCTCGCCCTTTTCTGGATCGAATTTGCCTGCTTGTCCCCATTGTGTGTGCCACGTGGCTTTAAGATCCCCATCCGAAAGTTTCGAGAGCTCATGCTGCGGTTGGCATGGCAAATTGCATGTGACCGCGATTCCTTTTATGTGCGTCAGTGGATCTGGTTTCGTGGTTCCGATTAAATAGTCACTCCATTTAGAAACCCCTCCGTCCGTCATGGTCCTAATGCGAAAAGCATGCTCAGTTTCGTACTTGAAACCGTCGAAGTTTGCGATCGTTTCTGTGATGTTAGTGAATAGGACCCCGTCTCTTTCAATTTCGTAACATTTCACTACCTTCGTAGGCTCCCAGGTTAATGTGATGGAAGTAGGCGTAGTTTTATTTTCGAGGACTTGTAGCTCTGTTGGGATCTCTAAAGTTTCTAAGATCGTAGTTGAATTGCTACCAAAAATGTAGCCTTCCTTGTTGAAATCGGAGATTTTTATTTGAATGTGACTTTTCTTGACGTTCAATTTGTGTATTTTGACGAGCAAAAACGATTGGCGTGGTGTGTATGCAATGTCTTTGAGATATGGATTTATGACAAAATCTTCATCAAAGAAATAGATGTCTTCGTTGGCTTCATATTCATCTTTTGTATGAGCTTTCTTCAGCATCAATGGTTGTCCATTCACTGCACATTTAACTTTTCCAACGTCTGAGGTCGCCATAATTTGGAGTATAGTTTTTCTTTCATCGACCATTCCTTTATAAGTTCCTTTAGTTTCACTGATTATTATGTTAAGGTCTCCTGTTTCGTTGGTTTCAGGTGCCAATGATGCCACAGTGGTCACACTAAAAGCACCATCCAAATATGCGGCTGAAATACCGTCATCTTCGTACAGCTCAAAGATAGATTTTCCGTTCGGGTAAAAGTTGAGCACTCTTATATCCCGTTGAATTTCCGAATGGTTATTATTTGCGTTTGTCATCGGCACTATTGCTCCATCTTTGACAAACACTGGAAGTTTCCATAAGGGCACCCTCACATCGTACAAAAACCTGCCACCTTGATACTGGTCGCCGGTCAAAAAGTCGATCCAGACCTGATTCAAATCGGGCAAGAATATTCCGTCTCGCCTAGAGTTACCTTCACTATCCTCAATCCCATCATAAACTGGGGCAACTAGGAAACTCGGACCCCACATGAACTGGTACTGGGAATCTTTCGTATACGCTGGGCCTTCAGTGGGAAATTCAAGGAACATCGCCCTGATCATTGGTAAACCATGGACGGCCTCGTGTGTGACGGTATAATTGTAAGGCATCATCATGGACTTCAATTTCAAATATGCTCTGTTAATATTTGTAGTTTCCTCATCGAAACTGAATGGTGTTTTCTGTTTGGTACCCCAACCGTCCATATTCAATTGCAGTGGAGTGAACGCCTTCCATTGATAGTCGCGTATATTGACCTTTCGGTTTTTCCCTCCATAGATTCCATCCATGTCGGATCCGAAGTTCGGCTGACCCGAAAGCCCGGTTCCTAGATAAGTAGGGATATGGAAGCGTATGTACTCCCACTCTCCACCGCGTTGGTCACCACTCCAAATGCCAGCAACTCTTTGTGTTCCGGCCCACCCATCCACCATTATGGCCATAGGTCTAACAGCTCCTTTGGTAATCCTGACAAATACACTCGATGCATCCTCAATAGCAGTCAAGCCGAATGAGTACCCTTCCCCAATCCAAGCTACGTCGGCTTTTAGTACTACAACTCCTGCCAATCCTACTTCTTTGTCTATATCCCTTTCACCCTTTTTGGGATGTTCAGGATCCTTTGGGTGTAAGTTTGACTCCGTCCACAACCCTACCTCTACGCCGTGTTCTCTTGCATAGATGCCGAATTTCTTCAGATTGGCTATGTCGCCGGCTAGAGAATTAGTTTGGCCGTAACCGCTACCATATCCGTCATTTGGAATGAACCAACCCAATGGCATGTCATGTCTTTTATATCTATCTACCATTGCCCGGGCGGAAAACTGGTAATTGCCTTCTCGCTCGCCATTTAAGGACTCTAAAACGCCCTTCTTGCCTTCCATGTCTTTTGGTTGGTAACACTTGTAGTAATGTCCGTCTTCGAACAAAATTGCTAGTGGCGTTTCTTTAGACACTTTGACCCAATAATCTCTGTTAAAACAGTTCAAGTGGGCTTCGTACAAAGCGTACTCAGGCAGCATTATCGGTTGCCCGGTAAGTTCGTAGTAATCTCTCAAAATATCCACAGGAAGAGGGTTTATGAAGAAAAATGCGTCGAAGAGTTCTTCTTTGTGCATTGTGAAAAGAGATTTCTCACCATGAAAGTCGTATAAGCCTGGCTGCCAAGTGTTTCTCAGAATGCCGTAGCCGTTTGAAGACCAATAGAACGGGCATGGTGAAGATACTCCACCGTCAAGCCATTTATTACTGTTGACGATTTCTATGGCTTCACCCTTATGAGTGAAACGCCCATTTTGCATGCCACCGCCAAAAAACTGCTCGTCGGGAGTTTGCCGCAGCGTTTGGGTCGTTTCACAATGACCATAAGACAAAGAAATGGTTTCCTTCAACACTTCTTTGTCTGTTCTCTTATCTGTGACACTCATCGTTGCATTTTCTTTATGAATATCTATTTTAATTTTATCTGTGATTATTGAGTAAGACTCGTCATCTTCTTCAAGAGTCGTATTTGCGAAGTCTTTTGCGTCGTAGTCTGAGACCTTTTTGCTATTAATCCTGGCTATGTCGGAGGCATTATTAGCTTTAGGATAGTCCAAAAACTCTCCCGTCGGCGACATGTAGTATTTGAACACATGATTGTTCAGAATGTAAAGCCGGGCCTCTTCTCCTGAGAAGTACAGTATTGAAAAGAATGTTTCTTCTTTGCTAATGCAAGCGACGCCATTCAAAAACGTTACGGGCATTTTTAACGCCATTTCGAGTCTCGGCTTAGTATTGTTATCTGAAACAATAAGCAATAAGTTAAGTCATAAAAATCTAAAAATAGGTAGGTAGTTACTTTATGAAATAACTTTGTATTGTATGGGCTTGGTACAGTCGACAGCACGCTGAACTCTAGGTGACTTTACAACAAAATAGTACCTACCTACAGTCTGACGTACTAGACTGTTGTAGACACTGTATACACGACAGCACGTAGACGCTTACACGCGTGCACTCTGTTCACTTACGTTACGGGCGACTTTGCAACGAAAGTGTAAGCGTCTGCGTTTTGACGTGTGAATCTACAGTACAGTTGAACTAGCAGGTACGGTCCGCCACAGTCTAGGGTACCACATAGCTCTTACCGCGCGCTGCATGGCCGCCAATCGAATAAAAAGGGGTATCCTAGCGTGTGGCCGACTGTACCTACCTAACAAGCTGGGTATACACGCTTTTATAGCAACAGCTGGTCAGGAAAGTTTTTAAATACTGTAAGTGAGCGTTTCTCTTTTTTTTTACCACAACACGTTTGACTCATGTCCGGTGGGTTAGAAGACGTATAACTTTGTTGTTATATAAAAATTGCTGATACTTGTGTGCTTATATGCTTCTTTAATTATCATATTAATCTGAAAAAAATATGACACTATGTTAATAGACTGAATATCTAGTTAAAAATCAATTAATTACTAACCATGGAAATGCCCAATGTATGAAAAGTCAAATGTCCCACCTAACAAATTGTTCATTGAAACTTAAATATTTTTAAAAAGTTCTATGAAACCATCCCCGTATTTTGGTTTTAAAACGTGTTGAGTAGTATAAAGATCCACATTTCAATGGCATTTTAAGGGATTTATTCGTGTAACTGAGGGAAAAAATCTATTTTATGTGTGTCCCGAAAAAGTTCCAAACCAGAGGTCAGACTTTGTGACCCACTTTAGAGCCACAAGAGGGTAAAAATTACCATTTTACTAGAACTTTTTCGAATCTGGCCACTCTACAGTATGCCACAGAAAGCCGCAATATTCGTTTATGTGTCAGTGTTGCCACTGGGACAAGGCCATAACGGCGCGTCTACCTTGGTCCTCTAAGCAACTTCAACTTTGTGACCAGGATTCTAGGTAAGTTGATTAGAATTTGTCACATGTTTCTATTGTAGCATAATGCTCAACTACCTGACACTAAATTAAGTCATAGTAACAGTGGTTACTTGTCTTGTAGTTCCAATAATATTTTTTTGAAAAAGTAACCGCACTATATGTGACCGTCCATTTTGCAACTTTTCTGTGGTCACGTATGCGACGGAATATTGAGTCACAAAAACTGAACTATTAAGGTACGCTTACATTTTAACAGCTCAAGAAAATGCCTCTAACATCGGCCAAAAAAAACAAGGCGCTAAAATAGAAGCAAAAAACAGAAGAAAGCAAGGAAGCGACTAGATAAAGGCCCAGATATAGGCATAATTTGCGCCGCCAATGAAAAAAAAAATCATATCTTCTTTTTGGATGCGTTTTTTGCTAAAAACGCGTCCAAAAAGAAGATATTATTTTTTTTATGGTTGTAACCTACGTCGCCACAATCGAATTGATGATTGAGAAATATGTAGTCAAAAACTTTTGAAGAATAAAGTAGGTACGCGATGGTGTAGATAGGTAGGATACCGGAGGGTAAATACGCACAAAAATGCATTTTTTTTCAGTTTTTCATTATAAAAAAATAATCTAGTCACCAAAACAATGTTTTGGCAAAATTATTACCACCGTTGTTTTTCAAAATTTGTGATTGTCCCTCGATATATTTTCGAAATTGCTAAGTACCTCATTTCAAAATATCACCCTGTATAAAAATCCTTCACAGGATTATAATAAGTGAAACTGAGGTTATTTTATTTTGCTCAAAGAAAATAACTACTAAACATTAAAATTAAATACTCCCCGGACTAGAAGTATTTTATTTTAATGTTTTGAGGAAGAAACTGGCAAACAAAATTAAATCACTCACCGAGACGCGCTGGCGAATCTGCATAATATTAATCTAACAGCTTTACTATGGCTTCACTGGTGACTGAATGTAGCTGGCTACAGCAGCAACTAATATACACGTAGTAAGTAGGTAGGCTGTTATCTATCATGCAAAGTTATTTCACAATTATTTGCACAATGCAGCAAGTTTAGCCGGCATGGCGAGCGAACCGCACAGAACACATAGCGAACCGACACAAACAAAACCAAAACAAAGAAATCACAGAATACAAACAGAAGCCTACTGACTAATCTGTGACTGGCTGTTTGCGACAGGTTACAAGCCTTGAGTAGAAAAAGTAATTGAGTTTTTTTCTAGTCATAACATTGCGACGATTCAACTAAACAGCCAAAGATGTAATAAATGAAGCCAAGAAGCCAGCGCGCTTTTATTATCGCTTTCAATATTCTTATCAATTATTTATTTATCTTATTGGTTCCAACGTGGGAAAGGAAGTATCGATAAAGGAAACAAAGGCAAACGTGGGAAAGGAAGTATCGATAAAGGAAACAAAGGCAAATTATCAAAATATGTTTTATTCCTAAACGGTAACAACGTCTTCCTTTGTCCATCCTTCTGCCAAATGTTCTCTTACAGCTCGATCGAGGATTACCTGCAGTATTCAACGGTATTATTAGGCCGGAAGATATTTTTTCCTAACCAAACATAAGGAGTAGGTCCATGGGTATACAGTCAGTGGCGGATCTAGGATTTTGGTATGGGGGGGGGCTTGAACCCAATGAGCTTAGGTTTCCAAGATAAAAAAGCATACAATATTTTGTTTTATATACACGGTCTCAGATGCTTTTGGGAGGTTTGAGCCCCTTCGCCCCCCTCCCCCTCCCTAAATCCGCTAGTGTATACAGTCTAAATATTGGTCCTTCAAACAAAAAATCTGCTCATAGTTGCTGAATGTTCGCAGATATAGCCAGAAAAAAGGTCATTCGAGCCGGATGCTAGAAAGTCTTAAGCACAACTAACCTAAGCACAACTAGCGCCGTCAATGGTAAAAAAATCATATCTTCTTCTCGGATGCGTTTTTTGCTTAAAACGAAACGTCAGGTACTCATCGCGAGGCTTAACAATTTTAAGGACCTAAGGTTTAGATTCCATCCTAGAACCTACGAATTAAATCTTTTATCGACAGAAGTGGCCACACCGAAAAAGAATATATTATATGTTTTTTTTCCATTGGCGGAGCTAGGTGTGCTTAGCCGTGGCTTAGCCCTTGGGTATAGTATATGTTCTGTGGCTTAGCCACACAGGTGACGTGGGACGACTCCCGGACGAGGATGCCCAATCGAGGTCCAAAAAAATTAAGAAAAATGATGAAGAAAACTGTATCGAGCGCGCTACGGCCCTTCATGCTAATGGCATTAGCAAATCTGATTCGTCGTAGTAACTTGCCTCGATATCTCTGCAGCCCTGCATAGCTCTGCTGAGTACGACGTCCAAATAATCCATGTGCAGTCTGTGGGACATCTCTAGTAAGGCGATACTACCTGCAACAAATCGTTTTTACGTGACGAGCAGCCTTTTCATAATGAAGAATGTCCGTGGGTCTGTTAAATCACTTGAAACTTTATGACCGTGTAGCATAAAAATTTAGAAATACACCTGTTTTTGTTTCATTCAAATCGAGCCAGTAGTTTTAAAGTTACGACGGTTTTAGTTCCCGTCCTTTTGGAGTTTTTCGCGCGAGCGCGGTAAACCCGCGTGACGTCACAATTCAACACGCACCCGACACATACACCGCAACACTCATTCAAACGGCTGTATCTTTGGAACCGTACTACGTAGCCAGTTGAAATTTTCAGAGATTATGTTTTATTATGGTACATTACCCAAGAAATAATAAAAATAAAAAAATAATAAAAAATAAGAGGGGTCCCCATACAAAAAACGTTGTTTTATACTTTTTGCTCTATAGAAAAAACGGTAAGACATACAAGCATCAAACTTGGTATGATTATAGGACTTACTCCATAGTATAACAAAAAAATATAAAAAACGGTCAAGCGCAACTCGGACTCACGCGCCGAGGGTCCGTATAACCAGTTTTTTTATTGTACGGTGGTACGGAACTCTCAGTGCGCGAGTTCGACTCGCACTTGGTCAGTTTTTCTGTGTGTTTAGTCAGTGTTACAGTTCGCTAGGGACAGGTTTTAAAGCCGTAAGCTATGTTTAATATATTCCCTAACACGGGTTTGTACTTTAAATAATATATTCTTACTTAGCTATGGATGTCGGCTTTGAAAAATTAAAAATGAACTGACTAAACACAAAAAAACTGGCCAAGTGCGAGTAGAACTCGCGCACTGAGAGTTTCCTACCGCCATACAATAAATGAAACTGGTTATACGGACCCTCGGCACGTGAGTCCGAGTCGCGCTTGACCGTTTTTAGGGTTTCGTACCCGAAGGGTTCCACACGGGACCCTATTACTAAGACTCCGCTGTCCGTCCGTCTGTCCGTCTGTCTGTCCATCTGTCCGCCCGTCTGTCACCAGGCTGTATCTCATGAACCGTGATAGTTAGACAGTTGAAATTTTCACAGATGATGTATTTCTAATGCCGCTATAACAACAAATACTAAAAAACAGAATAAAATAAACGTTTAAGGGGGTTCCCATACAACAAATGTGATTTTATTGCCTTTCTTATAGATGGTAAGGAACCCTTCGTGCGCGAGTCTGACTCGCACTTGGCCAGTTTTTATATTATTTTGTTATACTATGGAGTAAGCCCTATAATCATACCAAGTTTGTTGCTTGTATGTCTATCCGTTTTTTCTATAGAGCAAAAAGTATGAAACAACGTTTTTTGTATGGGGACCCCTCTTATTTTTTAATAGTTTTTAATTTTTATTTTTTCTTTGGTAATCCACTATAATAAAACATAATCTCTGAAAATTTCAACTGGCTACATAGTACGGTTCCAAAGATACAGCCCTTTGAATGAGTGTTACGGTGTATGTGTCGGGAGCGTGTTGAATTGTGACGTCACAGCAGCTGACGACCGCGCGCCCGTCGCACAGGTAGTTTAAAATTAAATATCTCGAGAAGTATAAGTCGTATCAAAAAAAATTTTTCACTCAATGTTTCCATTTTTAATAGAGTGTATGGTAAGATAAAAATCAAAAGTTGATGGTATTCTTCATTTTCAAAATGGCAGCGGAAGCCATTTTATTTCTTTCCATCAAGTAAACTAGTAACTAGCCGCCCGGTTGGGGTAAAATTTTCTCCAATACCCTCAGGGCGCCTATGAGCCGAAGTCGAACCTCTTCTTCTTCTATTCCTCATGGCTGAGGATCGCGAGCATGTCGTACTCGCTTCCATTGGGAGCGCTCTTCCGTCATATGAACTGCCCGGTGAATGATTCCTCCAGCCGCTGTCCTTATCGCATCAGACCATCTGGTTGGAGCCCTTCCCCTGGCGCGTTTGCCATTCACCTGCCCCAATATAATGAGCTTCTCTAGACTATGCCAATCAGCTGCAATGCAATCGAAGTCGAACCAATCAGCTAGTAAGGAAAGTTAAACATCACAGGGTGCAGCGCTTGAACTTGCAAAGCATTGATCTGGCACAGGATCGTGGGAGGTGTTGTCAACAGGATAATGATGATCATGCGGGCGAGTAGGCATCTATTCGTTGAATCCGCAACCTCTGGTATACCGTGCAGGTGGTCTACGCAACGCATTGGGGAGGGTGAAGATTAGTGCAAATTACCACACTAGGTGGCAGCACTGGCAGCCCCCGTCCGTAAGACGAGTAACAATGTGGTTGTAAAATTCGCATCGACAGTTGGTTCGGTAGATCAACACGGTATGCAAGAGGCGGCGGGTTCAAATAATGTTCCCTGGCATGGGTTGGTGCTTTGGAAAAAAACAAAAAGTGGCCCTAGCCGCGTTTCCAGTCTTATAAAACTAAAACCAAAAGGAACACCTAAGAAAATAGACGCTTTTGATTGGTCGATTTTATCCGAGCGTTTACATTTTAGCGAGCTTGTCTCCGGCTCGGATGGGATCGACCTATCAGAAGCGTCTATTTTCTTGGACGGTACTCTTCGTTTTACGTAATTTGACTGTGAAAACGTGTGGCCATAAGCATCAAACCCACCAGTAGAGGGCAGAGCGGCGACGGTGAGCACGACGCCGCCCGCCGCCTCCTCCACATGTCCAACGTCGACCAGCGGCTCCGGCTCGCCCCCGCGCCACGCCATGGACGCGCTGCATGCGCACACGCACGCGTGCAGCGGGACCCCGGCGTCGATGAGCGCGAGCGTCGCCGCGTTCACGCTTGCGCAGTACGCGCCGCCGTCGGCCTGCGGAAGGCAATCTCTTTTTGAAACCGCGTCTCAGGGGACAAATTCTCGGGTATGTCGCAGTCGAGATTCTACGAAGAAAACCTTAGTAACAAGTCACATTCGAGATTGACGAGAATTAACCCCCAGATCCACCAAAACTAAGGCAGCGTCCACGTTCACTCACACTAGATGGGTGAAGAGACCACTCGGCGCTGCAGTGCCTGAGACATTGTTTTCCACCAACTTAACTGTGAACTGCGTGGTGTCGCTGCCAGCGTATCATCATTGCCAGTTTGTTGAACTTCTCACTAACATGTACTAAGAAAGAGTGTAAAAACGCGGCCCTTTATTCTGTGAATATCCCAGAATGAAGGGTTGCTTTGTTATGTTGTGGTTTATTGGAAATAAAAACGCAGATCCCAACAAATCCAGCACAAGTCAAAAGTGGCGATGATGATAGAAGTGCACTTAAGGGGAGGTTCCTAATTTTTTTTTAATCACGCTGTTAAAGGTTAGTGAGCTGTTCGGAAAGAAAGAGAGGAAAAAACCAACCTGCAATACTTCAACGTAGATGTCAATCTGTGAGCGAGGATACAACTCCGTCTTGATGGCCGCAGTGAGCGCTTGACGCAAGTGGAGTGACATCTCTTGAGACTTGCGATCGCCTCGGGGACGGTTCTTCCTTTCACCTTAGAACAATGTGAATATGGTGCAGTTTGACTACAAAATTAAATATTGAGGTTTGTAAAAAAAAAATAAGCCAAAAGTACACACCACAGCACGTCAGAGTGTACACTGATGTTGTAAAGTCGCCCGTAACGTAACCGAGTAGAGTGCTAGCGTGTAAGGATCGACGTGCTGTTGTGTGTACCTTACACAACTTAGGGCTTATGTGATTACCTGTTGAAAAGGTAGCCATACTGTACTGACAGTTGACTACTACACCATCGGTGGAACTCTTCGATTTGGATGCCTGAAAAACGATCAACAATCAGGTTATAAAAAATAAGTGAGGTTGTTTTGAAAACTATTTACTACGGCCCAACTACAATCCGTACATTGAGCTCGTATTCAGTTTATAGTTTTTAGGTAGTTTACCTGATGGGGTCCATACACGGCAGCGAGTACTTTCGTGTTTCCTTGCTCTAAGTAAGCGCTTCCATCCGGCTGGGTAAACACACCAAGTTTACATCTTATTCGACGGAGTTCGTTGGGTCTGCGCCCATCCAGGCGGAGCCCTTGGCTTGAAAGCAAGTCTGGGCCTGGCATATTATTAAAGTCACTGAAATAGCCGAAAAAGCTAAAGTTGAGTGGTGGTTTATCGTGTTGTTTATTTTTTCCCCAGCTGATTTTTTGACACTTCTTACGGACTCGTTCTGAGATTATAAAAGCTTCGGCGAAGAGTGACTTACATGGATGTTTTTGGAACGCATCCATAATGTAGGAATGCTTGTTTTCCATTAATATTTTTTCTGAAATGTGATTGGGTGATATGGCGCTCTCTCATTTGTCAGTGGAAATTATGAAGAAATCAAGCCAATCACGTGTTTTGAATTTTATTTTTCATCAATAAATATCCGCAATGAAAACATACATTACGCGTGCATCCTTCAATGGCCGAATATTGTGTTGTCTTTTGTGTTTGCTAAATATTGACGATTATCCTAAACGGATGAATAGGTAAATATTATTGTAGTGCCAATTACATCCGTAAGAATTGCTTTTTAAAGTTATCTGGTCATGGTCCCCCATTATAGACAGATTATTCGTGTATTATCCACCGTGGCACCCCGGCTGGGTTTTATCCCAAATTATTATCAGCAAAATCAATATTTGCGCTCATCAAAGTGTAGTTTTAATTACGACACATAAGTTAACATCCATATCTAACAAAAAGTGATAAGAAAGCCGCGTAATCTTTTGTTTTGAGTGACTTATTTTATTTAGATTTTAGGGAATCTAAATTGGATAAAATCAATGTTTCAGTGACATAACCATTGATCATGGATGTTGATGACTCGGCCGTTGACCTCAGCGTCAGGTAATTGCACTCTCGTTTTGTTAATTCACTTATTTTTACCTCCAAAACCACCGATATTTACCCCATACCTAAGCAATATTATGCCCAAATCCATAGAAATCCTTTTGATTAAAACCACTTATTGGTCAACGTGTCGTCTCGCTTCGAGCGTCACGCTGTAAAAACCAGAACCATTCAGAGTTCTTTGCTTCACGAGAACTCCATGTTCTGACAGCTTCAGTGTGAAGTGTTCCAAGCAACATCCATACATTAGAAAGAAAGCGGAATGCAGAATTCTGAACGCGGAACACAGAACTCAGGGCAGTGTGTGCGCCACGTTACCCTTAAT
The DNA here is from genome assembly GCA_949319315.1 of Zelleria hepariella. Taxonomy (NCBI): domain Eukaryota; kingdom Metazoa; phylum Arthropoda; class Insecta; order Lepidoptera; family Yponomeutidae; genus Zelleria; species Zelleria hepariella. Next base: position 21,044,905 of record OX439383.1, on the reverse strand, counting down.
AAGGCAAAGGTACTATAAAAATTTAATCGGTTATGGACTCTATTGCTCAGCAATAGAGTTCAGGACTGCAGGACATCATAAAGGTTACCAATAAAATAATTATGATGAATGTGGCGTTGTGTCCCAGGTCTCTACCACCAGAGCTGAGTGAGCTGAGAGCCCTTACAGCCAGCGGGCTCACTATAACGCCTGCTCAACCACCGCTACATGTAAGTTTTTCCTTTATGACCGTAAGTCTTGTGATTCTACCGTAGTCAATAGTCAAATGTGATTGTGAGACTTCCTTTTGATGAGACGTCTCTGTTGTTGAAACGCCTCTGTTGTTTATTAATAAAATATAACATTGTTTGAATTGTCGAGGTATTGTCATCATTTTTGTGAAGGTAAGCATTCATGCATGTGGAAAACAATGTGGATCAACAAGCATGACAAATCATAACATTACTTGCCACTTAATATTGTTGTAATACATATACAGCCTTGAGTACTATAGCTTGAGACAAGCTGTAGTGTGTGTATCTTTTCTTAATAACTAACATATTTGGTTAGTTAACAAAGCTGTTTTGTTTTTTATACAGTTATATTATGTGTCAAGTTTCACTTTGATCCTCTTCCCTTTAATTTAAAAGTTTTCATTTCGGACCAACTACGGACCTTATTAATATTACTAGTTGTGCCCGCGACTTCGTATGCGTTTTTACACATTTGACATTTAATTTAAATTCGACTGAGGAGGAAAACTCTAAAGGAAGGTTTTTTTTAACCCCCGACCAAAAAAGAGGGGTGTTTTAAGTTTGACAGCTTTGTGAGTGTGTCTGTATAAGTGTTTATGAGGGTTTGTCTGTCTGTGGCACCGTAGCTCTTAAATGGGTGAACGATTTGGAAGCTTTAGGTTTTTTTTTTAATTTGAAAGCAGGTTTTCTAGCGAATGTTCAGCTATTTATTAAATATGCTTATTCGAAGCTAAAATGTCGGGGGTATTTTAATAGTTATTATTTCTTAACTTGCGGTAGCAGGGCTCAAAAGAAAACAATAGAATAAAATAGAATAAAAACCCTAATCTAAACAATACATTTATAAATTTAATAATAAATTTATGTATTGTTTACATTAAGGTATCGCCCGTGATAAGGTACCAGGAAGCTTAGCATAATAATTGATTAGGAAGTAAAAGGGTTTATATGTATCTCCCTCGACGTAGAGTGGGATAGATAAAGTTATAAGCCCATAGATAAGGTCTTACTCATTCTCATGCTAAGCCAGCAAGCAAAGCATACGGCTAATAACTCTGTTTATCCAGCTCAACGGTAAACAATAGTTATTTGTTATGCAAGAATGCAAAATTATTGTTTGCGGCGAGTGCTTGTATTGAATACCGAGCGGTGTTAAAAGACCGCCAACAAAGTGGGAGACCACATACAGGGTGTTAAAAGACCGCCAACAAAGCGGGAAACCACGTATTTTCCTCAACATAAGGAACATTTTTGCCCAAGGAACTATGCCTGGGAAATCAACGGTTTTCGAGATAATGAGGTTCAAAGTCGGATTTTTCAAAACTTTTTTTTTGCAGAAATGTATTCAGTATCTAGTTCTTAAGAATCCCCTGAAGCTCTGCAGCCCACTCGCTCGCACTTTTCAACATTTAAATTGTTTGTAAGAGAATGATTAAACTTTGGACGATAAAATATAGTTGCAGACATAGATAATAAAGCTATCGACATGTGGACACACTTTTGATTTCATATTACTACTAATAAAAAAAAAATCGCTGAACTTCGGTTAAAAGTAGTAGTTCAGTAATTTATTTTTTAAACTATAAATGTGAAATTTAAAGTATGTCTATATGTCTATATTTTATCGTCCAAAGTTGAATCATTCTCTTACAATAAATTAAAATGTTCAAAAGTGCGAGCGAGAGGGCTGCAGAGCTTCAGGGGATTCTTAACATACCTTTTCAAGAAGCCATATCAAAATTATGAATATTTCTTACAAAAAACGACGTTAAAGTTGCAACCCGCAATGTATCATCGGCACTTCAAGCTTAAGTAACATAATCTGATACCTACGCTTGCGCAATATGACTTCTGTGCGTTACACGTCCATTGCGTGAAAAAATATTTTTCAAAATTATAACCTAAAAAACCAAAATAATTTCCCAACAATAATTTATCGAAAAAGTACTTTGTTTTGGTGTCTAGTGGCTTTCGGGTCTGTTGGCGGTCTTTTAACACCCTGTATAGTCCTCATCATAACGATCATTTTTGCCGCAGGAACTATGCCTAGGAAATCAACGGTTTCCGAGATAATGAGGTTCCAAGTCGGATTTTTTTTTCCGGAAATGCAATTTTTTTTTCGGAAATGTGTTCTGTATCACGTTATTAACATATCTTCTCAAGAAGCTATATCAAAATTATGAATATTTCTTACAAAAAACGAAGTTAAAATTGCAACCCGCAATGTATTCTGAACATCGGATAGCCTAGATTGTTCCCAGAACCAGGACTTATCACGGTCCTAAATTTGACTGAAAACTATTCAGCGGTATTCGCGTGATGAGGTAACACACAGACAGACAGACAGACAGACAGACAGACAGACAGACAGACAGACAGACAGACAGACAGACATAGACCGATTTTTTTGCATTTTTGTATTCAGTATAGTTTACTTAGTAACCCCTGATAGTTTTTTTCTAAAAATATTCAATGTACAGAATTGACTTCGCTAGAGTTTTATTATAAGTATAGATTATGTCTGTTGCAAGTTAAAAAATCCAAAAATATATACGTCAAAAGGACAATCTGACTCGAATTCGCGAGTCCGATTCTACAAAACGCGCGGTTATCGCGCCTCTCTGACCCTTGAAGCTAGACGTGGCCGTGATTTGTGTCTAAAGCCTGTCCGTACAAGTGCATATCTGCTCGCAGGGCTCCAGCGGTAAGCGGGTGCTCCGGCCGCGCTCCGAGGCGCGGAGCTACGCGGAGAGTCCGGACATTGTGCTGCTGCCGGCCGCGCCGCCGCACCGCAAGCCCGCCGCGTCCAACTTCGTCGGTGAGTTTTGCTAGCTTATAGTCTGATAGCCCATCCAGACTCACGGCGAGACGTATCAGAGATAAGTTCGCCGAGACTTCTCGGCGAGAACAAGCAATCTATCCACACTCTCATTTTTCTCACTCGTGTTCTGGATACCATCAGGTATGGACGACTACTGACGATATTCAAATTGCAGCTGGTTTGGCTCTGTGTGCCATTGCATATTAAAACTTTGTGACAATTTTAACTAAAAATAAAAAAATAGAAAAGCTAGACTGTATATTTTGTTTTCACCAGCTCCCGATTTAGAGGAATCTTTCACCATTTTCCTGTATTTTCTGTACCTCGCAAAAAGAGACTCTTTTTTCCATTAATTCTCCGAGTCTGTTCCACGAATCGTGGTTTAAATTTTTATCCCATAAAAATAAATAGGCTCGGATTGAAAGTATTCAATAAGTTTTGATTCTAGATCGTTATTCCACATTTTGAAAACGAAACAAAAAATACGGGTGACTGATCGACACTGCGAGAAAACGTGAGTGTGATACCCTTCTCTTTTCTCGCCCGAGAAATCCTTTGAAGCGGCAAAATTTACCGACACCGATCGGAGAACAGGCGAGCCACGGCGAGCCAGGGCGAGAAACTCTTCACATTCACGCTTCTCGGGTGTTCACGCCGTGAGTCTGGATGGGCTATGAAGTTGTCTGTCAGAGACCGCGGTCTCGGAGACAAAAGATAGTAAGCACTAACAAGCACAAAGTACCTTACTTTGGTGAAATGCGTATAAGGACTGTCAATCAATACTGTCAAAAAATAAACGTATGTTTGCAAGCTATATTTGACCGGTGTAGCCGCAATCGTCACTTTGTATGATTTAAAATTTTAAACATAATTTTTAACGGATTTAACACTCGTTTTTTTAACTTTAGTGTAGTGCTCGTGCAAACTTAATTAAGAAAATATTTTGTATTTGTTTTGTCCGCTTGCGTGTTGCAAATCGCGCTGGTGTAGCTTCAGCCTAAGGGCGCTTGTACGCCGCACCGTCACGTCACCGTCAACCGAGAACGAGTTTGTGGGCCTGACGTGACATTACGGGCCGGTGAACAAGCGGTCAAAGTTAAGGCGCTGGGCATAGTGAATTAGCCCGCGCGCAAAAAAAATGCACAAAATCGATTCCTGTACCAAACACACTAAAAAAATCGAAAATGTTCACATATCAAACCCTAGAATTAGGTGAGAGCTATCTAAAATAGCCAGTTTTGTGTTGATACCCATAACAGATTGCGAGATATTTTGTTTGAAAAAAAGTGCGCCGCCTATTTTTTTTCATCAAAAATATCTTCAAAACGTTTACGAATCTCAATACAAAACTGACTGTGTTAGATAGGTCTCACCTAATTCTAGGGTTTGATATGTGAAAAATTTCGATTTGTTTAGTGTATTTGATACAGGACTCGAGTTTGTGCTCGATTTTTCTTGGCGCGCGGGCTATTCACTATGCACCGCGCCTTAACGTTTGTACCGCTACTTCAGCGCCCGTCAAAATCTCGTAACTTGACGTTCGGTGCGATGGACAATATTTCATCTCCAACAGACATGAGCAGCAAGCACGCGGACCGTTCTGTGAACGTGTCCATAACGGCGCACGCGGCGGGGCCGGAGTCGCCGCGCGAGCCGCACTCCGACTACGAGTCTGAGGAGGACGAAGTAACGCCAGTGGTGCCCAGAGGACTTAAGGTCTAGTATCTACCTGTCTTCTACGTTTTATACAGGGTGTTAAAAGATTAAATTAAACCGCTGATCGTTGGGTCAACGTGGCCATACGGCGCACAAGGAAGAAGTGACGCCTGTGGTGCCGATAGGACTTAAGGTCTATTATCTCTCATAAGGTCTCCCAGTGACATTGAGTCACATTTGGCCAGACCAGCGAAGCCCAACAATAAAATGAATTTGGCAGAAATAGTCGACATCGGCTGATTGCCATTAAACCCAATAAAAAAAAATTAATTAGCGCGTTTTTGCTTGCGCAGAGACATAAGATAGATACGGCATCTTGTTTCAGGCAATAAATACCTTTTTACCTTTATCTTATCTTTGTCTTTATTATTCGTGACCGTGGCAGCTAGAGCCGCGTGCAACTGACTTTGCACAGTTTTTTCTCAGTTCTTAGCGATGTCTTTGTCTATAGATGTAAATGTAAATTATGTTTTGCAGCGTCAGTTTCAAAGCATGTTCAATTTTGTACAGCCAACATTGATGTATTACTAAAGTATGGCAGCGTCTAGGAATCTAGCGATCTAGGAATATTATTTAATAAAAAACCATTAAACTGCCCATATCGTTTTGCAGTTTTTTATTGTGATAGTATTATTTTGACAGGAGCTGTCGAGCGCCGAGATATGGGAGCGAGAACGCAAGCTTCGCGCCCTCCGCGAGAAGTTACGCGCCGAGGAGACAAAGCTGGTTCTGCTGCGAAAGATACGGCAGTCGCAGCAGACGCCCGTGCTACCTCCGGCTAAGGTAATTGTTTCATTTCATATTCCTAGTAATAAGAAAAAATATCACTGAACTTCGGGCCCAAACCTAGGCACAACTAGCGCCGCCAATGGAAAAAAATCTTTTGGCGAGAATCAAAGTCAAAGTCAAAGTCAAAAAGTTTTATTCAATATGCCATAAATAAATTATTTACATTGAACGTCAAAATAGGTATTATCAAAAGTAAAAAAAGTATATAATTCAAATACTTATTACTATCTAAATCGATTGCATTCTTAAGTTCTAGGATCTAGAATCCAAACCTTAGGTCCTAAAAAAAGAAGTTAAAAACTAAAACCCGACTACTAAAAGGCTTAAAACAAGACCTGCTTATCCTTAAAATAGACTCATAGACAATGACATTCTAATACAAATGGACAACTCATAGGCGCTCGAAAAACGTAACTGAAAAATTGTGCTTAAATTCAGTGTAAGCACAATATTTTCATTAGACGTTTGATGACTTCGTAGCTGACAACATGCCAAAATGTGGTACAAAAAAGTGCCGAAATAACACCTTGACGATGCGAAATAAAGATGGTGTGAACTACCATCGGTTAATTAATATTATTTACATATTACACTATTATTATTATTATTATGTTGGTATACTTTTCAGATTCACGGGTCCATGGGGACCCGGTCCTTTGAGGCTTGCGTGGGGCCGAAGCCAACAGCACAGAGGCCTTTTTATTATTATTATTATTATTTATTATTATTTTATTTATTATTTTTTTTTTATTTACAGGAGAAAAGGTACAAATATTAAGAGGAAACTATTAAATTTTCAATAAAAACCATTGATTGTAAACAAATGTTCCTGTTTCTTTCTCTCCCGCAGGTCAGAAAGAGATAGGCAAAATGATGCTTAAAGAACATAGTCAGAAAAGAAAACAATGGAGACTCCTTTTGTAAAGTAAAAATACTAAGGACTAAAATTTTTGGCCAAGTTCTTGCTCTATCCTTAGTCAGTTGAAAAGGGGCAGGCATTTTCACTAACATGACAGTTCGACCTGTCAGTTTACTGAGTAAGATGATGGGCTTTAGTTAAAATAATATAAAAAACTACCAGGGGCTTAAGTCTGTAACACAATGGCGTGTCGATGGCGTCCCAGTATAAGTAGAAAGACAAAACAGGAGTTTCCTCGTTTTTCTCCTACAACCAGCGAACTAATCCTCTAGAATTAGAATGAGAATAATATTTCCTGTACTTATAACAAAAAAAAGGGCCGACACAGCATGAATAAATCGTAATTGATGCCGTCAACTGGGAGCCCTTTTTGGAAGCGTTGCGTTACAGACTCAGGCCCCAGGCCCCGCCACACTGATACACGAATACTTCATCCTCTTTATTCGGCAGAAGACCAAAGTCGAAGATATCCGGCTAGGCGGGAGTACCAACGGTGGACTAGGGCGTCACGGAATGGTGACCTAGAATGGGTCGAGGGTCGGTGTGTAGACTGAAAGCTCGATGACATTGTCAAAACAGCGGGAGGACAATGGACGAGATTGGCATTAGACCGAGGGCGTTGGCGTGAAAAGGAAGAGGCCTATGCCCAGCAGTGGGCTTTATTTATGGGCTGCCTAAATAAGTAGATTTGTATCACCTGGTTTTTTAAACTTCGCTGTTATTATTTTCCTAGAAGCTATCGAGCTATTCGAAAAGTCGTAGAACAACATTTGTTGGAAATCTCATTTAAGGGTTTCAGGAAAAAAGCTATTTACAAATTATACTTACCTACCTATTTTTCATAGTTTTGAATATAAACTGTTTAAAATAATATCCGCAACATTTAACATTTTTTTTTCCCCACAACAAAAAACTAAAATAAGCTATTGCTACTCCACTGCTATCTTTATTCCAATAAACTTCAAAAATCAACTTACGAAGCTTCAAACTGCGTGATTGATTTACATTTCCGCTTGGTAACACAATACATTTTGAGGGCTTGAAGTGTCAGCAGCAATCTATATATATAAAAGGCTTAGGTTGACTGACTCATCACGCTACAGCCCAAACGGCTGAACCTATAAGTATGAAATTTGGTCAAAAGTTGCGTTATATGGTGGAGGGTTCATTTAAGAAGCGATTTTTTTTTATTTAACCCTTAAGTGGGTCAAAATAGGGCTGAAAGTGTGTATGGGAAAAAAATTTTTTTTGGTCTTTTGTTCTTAAATCTTGATTTTTTGTACTTTTTTTTTAAAATGACTTGACACCTATTTCAGATTTTTTCTCATTTCTATGTTCTTAAGGGTTAAAATGGGTGCCAAAGTTTTTCGATTTTTTTCACCAGTTACGATCGATGCTGGAACAAAACCGCTAATGCCAAAACAATGAAAATTTGACAATAGTTGTAATTTGTGGACACGCTACGGGTTAAGACAGATTTACTTCAAGTTTAACCCTTAAGGCGGTAAAAATGGGGTCCAAAGTTTGTATGCTAAAAAAAAATTTTTTGTCCGGATTTACTTGCAACTAAGAATTCGTATATTAAATCAAAAATAATTTAACACCTGTTTTAGCTTTTTTCTAATTTTAGCATTTTAAGGGTTAAACGAGGTTGAAATGTATGAATATTTTTCGTGATGTAGTGTCAACGTCGGGCCCAAACCGTTTAAGCTACAACTATGAAATTGAAACTGCAGTAGCGTTTTGTAGCAAAACTACCCACCATGAAGAAAAAAATATAATTTTAACCCTTCAAATGCCCAAACCGGGGTTCAAAATTTGTATGAAATAAAAATTTTTTTTGGTCCGATTAACTTGAAACTTAGTATTTGTATATTAAATAAGAAACAATTAAACACGTGTTTCAGCGTTTTTCAAAATTCTGCCCACTAAAGGGTTAAAAGGGGTAGAAAAGTTTGAAGATTTTTCCTGATTTAGTATCAATGCCAGGCCTAAACCATTAAAGCTACAATTATGAAATTGAAACTGCAGTAGTGTTTTGTGGCAAAACTACCTACCATGAAGAAAAAAATATAATTTTAACCCTTCAAATGCCCAAACCAGGGTTCAAAGTTTGTATGAAATAAAATTTTTTTTTGGTCCGATTTACTTGAAATTAAGTATTAGTATACTAAATCAGAAAAAAATAAACACGTGTTTCAGCGTTTTTCTCATTTCAGCCAATGAAGGGTTAAAATGGGTGGAAACGTTGAAGTTTTTTTCCTGATGTAGTAGCAATGCTGGGCCCAAACCATTGAAGCTACAACTTTCAAATTGAATGTGCAGTTGCATTTCATAACATTACTACCCACCATCAAGAAAAAAATATAATTTTAACCCTTCAAATGCCCAAACCGGGGTTCAAAGTTTGTATGAAATAAAATTTTTTTTTGGTCCGATTATATTGAAACTTAGTATTTGTATATTAAATAAGAAACCATTAAACACGTGTTTCAGCGTTTTTCAAAATTCTGCCCACTAAAGGGTTAAAAGGGGTAGAAAAGTTTGAAGATTTTTCCTGATTTAGTATCAATGCCAGGCCTAAACCATTAAAGCTACAATTATGAAATTGAAACTGCAGTAGTGTTTTGTTGCAAAACTACCTACCATGAAGAAAAAAATATAATTTTAACCCTTCAAATGCCCAAACCAGGGTTCAAAGTTTGTATGAAATAAAATTTTTTTTAGGTCCGATTTACTTGAAATTAAGTTTTAGTATACTAAATCAGAAAAAAATAAACACGTGTTTCAGCGTTTTTCTCATTTCAGCCAATGAAGGGTTAAAATGGGTGGAAACGTTGAAGTTTTTTTCCTGATGTAGTAGCAATGCTGGGCCCAAACCATTGAAGCTACAACTTTCAAATTGAATGTGCAGTTGCATTTCATAGCATTACTACCCACCATCAAGAAAAAAATATAATTTTAACCCTTCAAATGCCCAAACCGGGGTTCAAAGTTTGTATGAAATAAATAAATTTTTTGGTCCGATTTACTTGAAACTTAGTATTTGTATATTAAATAAGAAACCATTAAACACGTGTTTCAGCGTATTTCAAATTTCTGTCCATAAAAGGGTTAAAAGGGGTAGAAAAGTTTGAAGATTTTTCCTGATGTAGTATCAATGCCAGGCCTAAACCATTAAAGCTACAACTATGAAATTGAAACTGCAGTAGTGTTTTGTGGCAAAACTACCTACTATGAAAAAAAGAATATAATTTTAACCCTACAAATGCCCAAACCGGGGTTCAAAGTTTGTATGAAATAAAATTTTTTTTTGGTCCGATTTACTTGAAACTAAGTATTCGTATACTAAATCAGAAATAATTAAACACGTGTTTCAGCATTTTTCTCATTTCAGCGAATGAAGGGTTAAAATGTGTGGAAACGTTGAAGATTTTTCCCTGATATAGAAACAATGCTGGGTCCAAACCATTTAAGTTACAACTTTGAAATTTGAACTACAGTTGCGTTTTATAGCAAAACTACCAACCATGACAAAAAAAGTAATAATGTTAACCCTTGAAATGCCTAAACCGGGGTTAAAAGTATGTATGAAATTCATTTTTTTTTGTCTGATATACTTGAAACTAAGTATTCGTATGCTAAATCAGAAATAATCAAACACGTGTTTCAGCATTTTTCTCATTTCAGCGAATGAAGGGTTAAAATGGGTGGAAACGTTGAATATTTTTCCCTGATGTAGTAGCAATGCTGGGCCCAAGCCATATAAGTTACAACTTTGAAAAACTACAGTTGCGTTTTATAGCAAAACTACCAACCATGAAGAAAAAAGTAATAATGTTAACTCTAAAACAGCCAAAACGGGGTTCAAAATTTGTATGAAATTATCATTTTATTGGGTCAGATTAAGTTGAAACTAAGTAGTCGTGTATTAAATCAGAAATAACAATTAAACACATGTTTCAGCATCAAAAAGGATGGAAACATTTTAAGAGTTTTCCTGATTTAGTATCAATAACAATGCCGGAACCATTAAAGCTACAACTATTCAATGAACATTTAACTACAGTTGCGTTTTATAGCAAATCTACTAAGCATGAAGAAAACAATAATAATGATAAACCTAAAACGGCCAAAAAGGTTCAAAGTATGTTTTTTTTGTTGGATTCATTTGATCTTAACCAATTTGGTCACACACATATACAACACATACACTTCCACGCTGAAACTGCACGACGGATTTGGATGACATTTGGAATAGAGATAGCTTACAAAAATACACACCCATGACTCTATTCATGCTAATTTGATAATGGTGAAAGATGTACCCAGGCAACTTCTTATAAGTCTTCGCGGACGAAGGCGCGGGCGAAAAGCTAGTGTAGAAATAAAAAGTCAGTCGAAGCATAATAGGGTGAAATTAGCGTGTGCCATGTTTCGACTTGGTTATTGTACGGAACAGTTTGTCCATTTGTATTGGAATGTCATTGCTCATAGATAATTAATCGTAGTCGGAGGCCATCGGTTTATCAAATGCGAATGTGGTGTCCTCCGACTACGATTAATTATCTATGAGTCTATTTTAAGGATAAGCCTTTTATTAGTCGGGTTTTAGTTTTTAACTTCTTTTTTTTTTGAGCTTTTTAGTTAGTTATTTTGGATGATCACCTAAAATAGAACCAAGAAGGGCAAAAAAAAAACATTTTGGATTTTTTTGTTCTATTTGTTATGTTGACGCTACATGTGTTATACATTTTTGAAAAGGTCTTTTAAAGTCCTTTCATTTGATACCCATGACGATGGTATCCGATAATTTTTATTTTTAGGTCCTCTACTTTAGGGCGCAGCACAGCCGCCATCTTGGTTTTTTTCAAAATAAAACTATCCTTTGTTACCTGGGTGATTAAGACGAATCCAACGACACCTCATTTGTTGAAATCGGCCGAGTAGTTTAGGCTCTGCGAGGGAACAGATGAACACACAAACATACATACCCACATACATACATACATACATACATACATACATACGCTGCTAAAATCATAACCCTCCTTTTTGCTTCGCGTAGTCGGGTAAAAATAGTTAAGCCACGCGTTGAGATTTTGCAAGAGAGTTTTTAGCAAAAAACGCATCCAAAAAGAAGATGTTTTTTTTTCATTGGCGGCGCTAGTTGTGCCTCCTACTGTGCCTTAAGCCCCAGATCCGCCACACTGACCTTACCGTGTCTGCTGTATTGTCCAGGACTCTACGACGGGCACCGCCCTGGCTGGTAGCGGCTGCGTGGTCCCGCCCGGCGTCACCGTGACACCGGCCCCGCCGCCCGCCCATCAGCACAACAAGGTTTGGCTACAATCATCGTCTAAAGCAAGGGTGCTCAACCACAGGCCCAATGTGGCCCGCGAAAGAATTTTAAACAGCTCACGCAAGTAAATTTTTAAATTCCCACCATTGCGCATGTCATGAGAGTAACTGAATAACTGAAATAGGTATTGTCAGTGGCACATCGTGAACGTCTGAATCCACAGTTTGGCCTGACTGTTAAAAAGGTAGAGCAGCCTTGGTCTAAAGCTAGGGTTTCCTCCAAAAGCGGTGGTGTCATGAAGCGGCCGTAATACGGCGGTGAATGACGTCACTAGAACGTTGTCTATGTAAACGAAATAAGGCGGTTTCCTATAGAACGATACACGTTACCGCGCTATTAAATTAAAACCCATACCTTTGAATAAACATTACAAAGTGTTTAAAATCAAAGCATTACTATGCGAATTCAAAGAGAAATAAATTGTAAAACTTTAAACAATTACAATAAGTTGAAAAAAATTCACTTGGGACAGGACTTGAACCCGCAACCTCTCGCATACCGTGCAGGCGCTGTGTTTAAAATATTCCCTAGCACGGGTTAGTGCTTTAGAAAAAATAAAAGTTGTAAAACTTTGTCAATATGATCGCAATACCGTCAAGGGTAAAAAACCACTAGCGGATTTAGGGGGGGAGGGGCTAAGGGGCTCAAGCCCCCCCAAAAGCATCTGAGACCCTCTATAAAAATATTTTTGACGTGATAACGTCTTTAAAATCGTTTTAGTCGGGTGACATGTTCAGAAACTTGTGTCACACCAAAACCTCACGAGCGCGATCGCAGGTATAACGAGAGAGAGACGGACCGATCTCCCGTCTCATCTCGAGCGCTGCCAGTCATTCCGTGAAACTTGTCACGCGGAATCCTCACGAGCGGAGGCTGGCATAGCGTTCGAGTGAGTGGACCGATCTTCCGTCTCTCTCACTCTAGCGGCATACAAACGAATGGAGATTTTCTCGTGCGGTTAAGTTTTCGTTGAATGTTTAAAGACGTTATCACGTAAACATCTCGATCGTAAACCTACTTTACAAACAACCAATTTTTGTATACTTTTTAATCTTGAAAACCTACGCTCATTGGGTTCAAGCGGTTTTTCTCCTATAATTTTAGTCACTAACGCTATCTATCCCTCTCCGACAACAGCGTTCGAGCGCGTCGTCGTCCGCGAGCATCGTGCCGTCTCCCTCTGTCACGTCGGGCCGCACGTCCAGTCTGCCGGGCGGCGCCACCCTCACTCCTGGCCCGTATCGCTCTCAGGTGAGTCTGTTTTTATTTTACTACTAGCTTTTGCCCACGACTTCGTCCGCGCAGACTTATTTTTTTTCTCGTGAGTTTTTCCGTTGTTTTAATGGTTATTATGCTATTCGGGGCGGAGAGAAATCCAACAAATCAAAAATCATAAACATCGGTCCACCCGTTCTCGTGTTATAAATGGTGTAACTAGCACGACTTTGTTGCGAACAATACACATTACAGGGTGCTAAATTCAAAACTACAGGGCAATTTTTAAATAGTTTTTTTCCTCATACACCCCAAATGGCATTTGAACAAAATGTATGGGGAAAGTTTTTCGCGTTTACTGTCATTTCTAGTACTTATACCTCAATGGTTACTTGGGGTCTTTTAATCCCTACATGAAACAGGATCGATCGGCATTAAAAAAAAAAAAAAAATTTTAGCATTTTTCTTGCTGTCTGTACATTTTTTACAAAATTTGTGAATGCAGTTCATAATTTAATATCTCAAAAAGTTATGGATGGTCTCCTAGGAACGTTTGCCTGTAGATATAACGGTTAAGGTACTGCCTCGTCCCAAAAATCCACCCTGTATAGTAAACAAACAGCTCCACACAGTGTTTTTGACGCCATTTTGTTTTCCCTCAACAGTCTCAAACTTCTGGCGGGGCTAGCATCACTCCGTCTGTTACCATCACTCCCGCGCCACCGCCGTCGTCCGCGCAGCATGGATCCACCAAGGTAACGCCTCCCTCTATGATCCTTCCTACTATCCTATCCTACTATCCTTCCTACTATCCTATACTACTATCCTTCCCACTATCCTATCCTACTAGCGCCCCAAACTATGAACTCGCGACCCCATATCTCAGCAACCCCAAGTTATAAAAGTGCTTTACAGCTATTATCGGAGGTCTGACAAACTGGTTATTTGTATGCTAAATACGAAAAAGTCAATATAAATCCATATACGCCAAACAGTTAATGAGCGTTTTAAAAGTTTTTATAAAATATACTCCGTGCAATTTTAGTGGATTTTAAAGCCGAAGGTATTTTGTTGCACTGGTGATTCTGAGCCTAATTACAAAATTTCATTCCAAAACACGCGAAAAAAAAATTCACTTCTCCATACAAATGGTGTCGATTGGGGATAGCCGTTTGTATTGGGAAGTGTTTTTTTTTTGCTCGTTTTGAAGTAAAATTTTGGAATTTGGCTCAGAATCACGACGAGTGCAACTAAATACCTTCGGCTTTAAAACCACAAAAATTCCATGGTGTACGGTTAGAGTTTCTTTTTTTCACCCCGCAAGTTTGACAAGACATTTCTATAACTATCTAAGTAAAGAGAGCAATACCTAGTTATTTTCAATATCGAAAATTCACTGGACATCACAGTATAACCTATCACTTTCGATTTGCATTGAAGCCGGCTCAGGATAACTCATCGGTGACTAGCAGCACGAGCGATGCAGTGAGTATGGTCATAAGAGATTCATTCACCTTTGTAGATCGATTGGGTAAGGCTTGACAGAGATTTTGCATTTTTAATCTGTGAGATGTAGTTAATTGACCCTCAGATACCAAACGGTTGTCAAACCTTGCTCAATAACCAGTGATTGTAGTATAGTCACTAGTCGCGTCGCAATGATATATTTATGGATTGATAAGTATCTCTCTCTCTCTATTAATTTATCTCTGCCCAAGAGTCCAGCTGGAACGCGAAAGAGACCGAATTCTTTAACCTTTTAATAAATCTTTTTCTCAAATCAGAAACCGGAAGAAGAGTTTTACAACGCTAAAGTATACTTGTATTTTTAATTCATACAAAAGAGAAAATGATAATACACTGAAATGATGACGTGCAAAAACTGTTGCTTACTTGCAGGCTAGCTCTCGCAGCTCTGAGGACACGCAGACTCCCGCGCAGCGACAAGCGGCCGCCAAGCTAGCACTGCGCAAGCAACTAGAGAAGACTTTGCTGCAGGTAAGTTGTCGCACTAGACTTGCTTGCAGGCTAGCTCTCTTAGACTCGAGAAGACTTTGCTGCAGGTAAGCTGTCGCACTAGACTTGTTTGCAGGCTTGCATTTGGTTCTCATTGCCGCCCCATTGGTGATTCAAAGTGGAATGCTTAAAACTTTGCTGTAGAATCTGCCCTACTAATTCGATTTGGGGCAGATTCCGTTCGTCTAACTCTAAATTCTGAAATGGAAAATGTGAGTATAAGCCGCGTCAATAAAGAAACGATATGAAAATGGCGGCATTCAATAATTAAAACTATTGAGCTATTCGAAAAGTCGTAGAAAAAAAGTTGTTGGAAATCACGTTTACTCTGTAGATGGCGCTACTATGTAGAAAGATCTAAAAGCCTTATACCCGGTTTCTGAATTGAGAAATTCGCTAAGCAAATGGGTAAGTATCGTCCTGTCTCTACAGATTTCTCACAAAAGATCGTGACAGAACGATAGTTAAGTATTTGCTTAGCAAAATTCTCAAATCAGAAACCGGGCCTTACTCGCCTGGGTTGGTCAGACTTTACATTTACAAGGCTCACTGTCCCTCAGATCCCGCCGCCCAAGCCGCCGCCGCCCGAGATGAACTTCATCCCTTCACCCTCCAACACAGACTTTGTGTACCTGGTGGGTCTCGAGCATGTGGTCGACTATCTCACCAACGAGGAACGGTGAGTTGAGCGGTCCGTAGCACGTGTATGTCGCACGCGCCTTTTCACGTGCGCGCGACTTTGAGTCGCAAATGCGAGCATGAGCTTATGCGTGACCACAATCTTTGCCATTTTATCATATTTAGAATTCAGTGGCAAAAGAGTCCATTGTTCTAACCACTAGGCCACCACCGCTTTTTTGGTGTATTGTGCCGTTAATAAATGTCTATTCTATTCTATTCTTCGCCAACCCTCCCCAGCCTCCCGCGCTCGACCGTGCCGGCCGTCTGCGCGCAATGCGGCTGCGACTTCACGCCCGTCTGGCGCTGGGAGCGCCCGCCCGGCACCAACTCTTCTCGCGCGCGACAAGATGCTACCTTCACCACGCAGCCGTGCTCCCGGCGCCTGTGCGAGCTCTGCGTCTCTGGCAACGTCAAGCGTGCTCTCAAGGTAACGTATACACTACTGAGACACTTCTAAGACACTTCTAAGACCCTTCTTACACGCTTCTGAGATAATATTGATATTTTCGTGCGTGACAGAATGACCAATACATTGACAGGCGGTTGTGCGAACTATGTGTTTCTGGAAACGTTAAGCGCGCTCTCAAGATATGATAGACACTACACGGACCTTCTGAGTCGTTTCTGACGCATCGTTGACACACTACTGAGACAAAACTGGCATTTCTCTGCGACTTCACGCCCGTCTGGCGCTGGGAGCGCCCGCCCGGCACCAACTCTTCTCGCGCGCGACAAGACGCTACCTTCACCACGCAGCCGTGCTCCCGGCGCCTGTGCGAGCTCTGCGTCTCTGGCAACGTCAAGCGCGCTCTCAAGGTAACGTATACACTACTGAGAACTACTGAGACACTTCTAAGACACTTCTAAGACCCTTCTTACACGCTTCTGAGATAATATTGATATTTTCGTGCGTGACAGAATGACCAATACATTGACAGGCGGTTGTGCGAACTATGTGTTTCTGGAAACGTTAAGCGCGCTCTCAAGATATGATACACTACACGGACCTTCTGAGTCGTTTCTGACGCATCGTTGACACACTACTGAGATAAAACTGGCATTGTCTCTGCGACTTCACGCCCGTCTGGCGCTGGGAGCGCCCGCCCGGCACCAACTCTTCTCGCGCGCGACAAGACGCTACCTTCACCACGCAGCCGTGCTCCCGGCGCCTGTGCGAGCTCTGCGTCTCTGGCAACGTCAAGCGCGCTCTCAAGGTAACGTATACACTACTGAGAACTACTGAGACACTTCTAAGACCCTTCTTACACGCTTCTGAGATAATATTGATATTTTCGTGCGTGACAGAATGACCAATACATTAACAGGCGGTTGTGCGAACTATGTATTTCTGGAAACGTTAAGCGCGCTCTCAAGATATGATACACTACACGGACCTTCTGAGTTGTTTCTGACGCATCGTTGACACACTACTGACCAATACATTACACAGTCGTTCTTCAGGCGGTTGTGAGAACTATGTGTTTCTGGTAACGTTAAGCGCGTTCTCAAGGTAAGTTTAGAAACTTAGGAGTCTTTTCTGACACTACTGCAACAGGATGATACATTCACCATCATCATTATATTTAAGAGTTAAGAGTTGGACTCTTGTCAATGCAACGAGAGCAAGAGTCCTTTTTATTACGGTCGGCCACAGTCACAGATACCCCATGGTAGCTCTTACCGCGCGCGGCATAAGGGCGCCAATCGAACAAAAAGGGTTATCCTAGCGTGTCGCTGACTGTACAAAATTAAATAGAGGTATAAAATGTTTCGGTTTTGATTGATACTTCACGCCATGTAGCGTTGAGGTGTCTATGTATGTAAAGGCCTCGACACACTCACGCCTTGGATATCATGGGGGTTACTGTGGAAACGATAAATCGCCATTTTGTGACGACCGCCATATTGGATTTAGGATGACGTCACTTTACTTTAAACATTTATAATAAGTTGAAAAACTTCACTCGGGACAGGACTCACACGGTATGCGAGAGGTTGCGGGTTCAAGTCCTGTCCCGAGTGAATTTTTTCAACTTATTATAAATGTTTAAAATATTCCCTAGTACGGGTTAGTACTTTATAAAAAACAAAAAGTGATCACTTTACTTACCGTGTTTTGAAAGATTTGATGCAATTAGAGACATCAGGACAGGTGTAACTAAATACTCTATCATCATCATCAGCCCAACTGACCTCTCATCTCTACACAGTATAAATACTCTAATAACTACTAAATTCAAATATTAAATAACCCCCGATATTTTAATTTTAAATTAGAATATCTCATCATCTTGAAGCCTCATAGCCGTATCGAATTGTAGCTTTTTTGTTTGCTCGGTACCTACACACAATACATGCACAATTTTTCGGTTGTAATTGCAATTTGCGGTGCTCAAACCTGGTCTTTGACTGAAATTCAGAAGTCCAAACTCAAGGTTTGCCAACGTGCGATGGAGCGCAGCTTATTGGGTTTTAAACGGATTGACCGCATCCGAAACACCACGTTGCGCTCGAAAACCAAAATCGCCGATGTTGGAGTTGCGACTGCCAAGCTAAAGTGGAACTGGGCTGGTCACATAAGCCGCATGGGTCCAGACAGATGGGCGAAAATCGCCACTGACTGGTTGCCTCAAAATGGACACCGGCGCCGTGGCAGGCCAAGGCGGAGATGGCGGGACGATCTCGAAACCTTTTTACCGGGGTGGCAAGAGGTGGCCCCAGATAGAAAAGTGTGGAGGACACAAGGGGAGGCCTTTGCCCAGCAGTGGGACACATTACAGGCTACATAAAAAAAAAAAAAAAAAAAATGCAATTTCATGGAATTTTATGAAAAATTATTAATGTATTACCCCATTTACCACTAATACTATAAACTGCGACTTTGATGACATTTAGCTTATTATAAGACTTTGACGACATTACTGGCAGAGCGACTCTATAGCAATACGTCTTTGCCATGCAATAATGGCAAAGACGTACAGCTATAGAGCCGCTGTGCCGGTTTTTTTTTGTGTTATTATCAATACAGAAAATCTTATAGGATATTTCGTATTAAAAAAAATTAAATCGAAACATTGATGTTTGTGGAGCTAAAAGAAGTATAGTATTATAATTTTTTTATTTCACCTTTTAAAGTTTCTCTATGTATACGTATTTATTATTGCTTTTATCCTCCGTACTAAGATCGTATCCAATAATCGTTTTTTTTTTTTTTTGTAAAAACCCAAATCCACCAAAATACGTGTAAACAACAATCAAATTGGCTTACGGTTTTAGTTGACTGTGACGACGCACTTGGTCAAAGCGCACTGAGATCGCGAAAACGCGGCTTCAATCTCGAAATGGTATTTTTATTTCAGCTTAAGGCGCCGTGCATAGTGAATCGCCGGCGCGCAAAAAAAGTGCACAAAATCGATTCCTGTATCAAATACACTTTACAAATCGAAAATGTTCACATATCAAACACTTGAATTAGGTGAGACCTATCTAAAACAGCCAGTTTCGTGTTGACATTCTTAAAAGGTTTTGACGATATTTTGCTTGAAAAAAAATTCACTATTCACCGCGCCTTAAATTTTATAGCTTAGTAAGGTAAAAGTGGCGTTGATTGTATTTAGGATGTAAAAATCAAAAGCGTGGTTGCGATTCGCCGTCAAAAATTTTTATTGTAAAATTATCGACCGAGCCCGAAGTCGAAAATCTGACGCGAAGGTAGTTTAGTAAGCCCATCTGGACGTGGCCGCTTCTTTACTTTCCTCATGTTCCTTGGATATGCGGTCTTCACAGTGACTGAGTAAATGGAGACCGTGTTTTGTATCCAGGAGTATTGTATAGTTATTAACTGACGTTTCTCGTCGTAGGTCGCAACGGGGACACTGATGGCGTTAGCAACAGTTAGTTGTACGTGGTATTTGTCATCAGGTTTCAGTTTCTGCAATAGAAATTAAGTTTGAAAAGAGATAAGACTGAGCTGAATGACAAAGGCCCGGTTTCTGAATTGAGAATTTTGCTAAGCAAATACTGAACTATCGTTCTGTCACGCTCTTTTGTGAGAAATCTTCAGAGACAGCCCCTCTACCCTTGACGCATTTTTCCAATACGGCCGCAATATGGCGCAATTTAAAAAATTTAATATTTTACAAATTAAGACGCATTTTGTGTTTTTATTGAATAAAACAGCCTTACCTTTGAATAAAAATTACTAAGTATTTAAAATCAAAGCATTACTATGCTAATCCAAAGAGAAATTAATTTTAAAACTTTTTTAATTTGATCGCAATAGCGTCAAGGGTAACCCCCCAGGACGATACTTACCCATTTGCTTAGCGAAATTCTCAATTCACAAATCGGCAGAAAGAGTCCGACTAACAAAATATATGTTACATACATTCCGTTTTAGATAGAACGAGTAATTTATGCAAAATCACTATGGCCCGGTTTCTGAGTTGAGAATTTTACTAAGCACATACTTACGTATCGCTCTGTCACGCTCTTTTGTAAGAAATCTGCAGAGACTTACCCATTTGCTTAGCGAATTTCTCAATTCAGAAATCGGCAGTATGACACCTAAGATTTTGTTACTCCGCGCCGGAAAACAATTACCTATTTTTTTATTTTGTTAAAAAAAAATGCTTTTTACCAAAGTCGTAGAACAAAAGTTGTCGGAAATCGCATTTACCTGCGCCTATCCTGTTGACGTATTTCAGGAATAAAGCTAATTAAAAATTACCCTTAGACACCCAACTTGATACTTACAAAAGGTATTTCTACAACGGTCGTATATTGGAAGAGCCCTATTCCACCTGTTGTAACCCATGCATTGTAAGGCGCAGTGGGGTCACCCCACTCCCACGATGTTGACGAAACTGAGACAGCAAGAATACACAACACAAGCACAACTGAATGTCTCATTTGGATGTATCAAAGCTGTATCGAAAATTCGCTCATTTATTTGATCGGTGCCTAAATTATACGTGTACTCAATTTATCGCTTATAATTGTAATTTCACGCAATGTTATGGAAACACTTGGCTAATCATTCTAAACAACATAAAACAAAACAATAAATAATGGTGGGGAAGATAGAACTGTCCATCTTGCGAACCAACGTGTAATTATACAACTACAGGTAGCGTCGCGTTATGAGCGCTCGACGAAACTGGTGGGGATTTCTGCGCAAGTGTGTATAATCGCGCGCAAAATGTCTAATATCCACGCGGGATCTAAGACTGACGCTAAGCTGAACTATAGATGAGTGAGATACTATAAAAATCGGAGAAACTGAATAAACTTAACGATTTAAAGTATTCTTTGCGGATTGGACACGTTATATTTTAAATGGTTTTCTATACAATAATCCTGACATTACGATAAAACGGGTGTACAATCAATGAAAAATAATCTCAATCCAATATGTATTGTACTCAATAACTTTTTTGAATCTTTCTGAACCGTCTTTTTAAAACATTTTGTTTCGGCATTCTTTCTGCGAGGAAATAAAAAAACGTTGTGTGCGACTGTACCCCGAGGCTAGAGCGACTGATCTACCAATCACGCGCCCGCGCCTCTCCGTCGCCCCCCGCTTACCCCACCAAACAGAACGAAAAAATGAGTTCTGCGCATTCAAGGTCAGCGCTCATAACTCGTGACGCGACCTGTACCAACAAACACCATAAAATGCGACTTTGATAAAAAAAAGTTATCTATATTCTTCCTCCTATGTACACACGACAGCACGTGAGACGTTGTAAAGTCGCCCGTAACGTAACCGAGTAGAGTGCTAGCGTGTAAGGGTCACCTCACATTCGTAACTAGATGGCGCTGAACAGGGGGGTTACCCTTGACGCCATTGCGTTCATATTAACATGGTTTTAAAAATAATTTCTCTTTTACATCGCATAGTCATCCTTTGATTTTATAAACTTCGCAATGTTTATTCAAAGGTAATACTATTTTTTACAATACCCATATTAATTGAGTCTCAATTCGTGAAATATAGAATTTCGTAAATTCCGCCATATTGAAAAACATGCGTCAAGGGTAGAGAGGCAGTGCTGTCGTGTGTACGTACATATTTCAAATATGTGGTTTTTCAGTAGAGCGGACGTGATGTTTTGTATTGACCTGCCCCCTTGGCACGCTTAGCACGGTGACCTTTTGCCTACTCTCAACTGTCACCTTAGCCACTTAACACTACTGAGGTGACAGTTAACAGTGCTAAGGTGACAGTTGCGAGTAGACAAAAGGCCAGCGTGCTAAGGGGGCTGACGTTTTGTTTAGTCCGCGCCCGTCTCTTCAGTGTGTCTTGCGTCGCGCCGCTTCTGTACATTTTGTATGACTATGACATGACAGGACGTGGCGTCCAAACCGCGTCTTCATCGCATATCTCTTGTGTGTGTCTGGCCACTTACTTGACCAAATTACTAGCTTCGCATCAGATATTTTTTTCTCTCTTTCATGCAAACCTTGTTATTATGAATTCTTCTTCTGGATCGGTCCCTCAATTCTGAGGATCGTGACCATACACAATGGTTCTCCACTCATCACGGTCATGGGCGTGATGGGATGTGTGCTGGATGGATCCACCTGCTGCCCTCTTTAGGGCATCGGACCAGCGCTATTATGAATAGGTACAATAAAAAAAAATGGCCCATCTGTTCTCATGTGATATTGCGACATAAATGCGATTTTTTTTGTCAGCCTAGTTAATCTGCTGTCCAATTCCCATTCCAATCATTTCATAGATATTTTACGCAAGGTTGAAATTAAACAAAATAAATAAAGCAAATGAAAATATGTTTTATTGTAAATTAACCGAATCCGAATTCTTAAATCCCACGTAGACGTTGCGGATTCGGACGTTTTGGACATCTCGGGCGTTTCTTCTTCGGCCCGCCTCCGCCTCTTAGGAAGTCGGCCCTAACATTGACCAAGTAAATGGAAACCGTGTTTTGGAACCAGCCATAGGTGATAGTGATGTTTTGGTGCTTGTGGTCGAATTTCACCGTGGGAGTACTAAGACCATTAATGACAGTCAATGAGACGTACCAATTACATCCATGATCTGGTCTCTAAAAATAAAATAAAAAGCTTATGAAATTACAGGAATTTTGATCGTTGTGGACTTACAATTAACGTGATCGCAGACTAGCAACGCCAATGAAAAATAAAACATATCCTTAAACTTCTAAGTAATCAGTTACTGTTTTACTCTATCCGAGTGGTCTCCAGTTGGACTATTAAAAATGCCATATTTCGGATCAAGCACGTTTTTGCTTAGAGTGCGCGCACGTTAAGTCTTCGCGCGGCGAATAGAGGAACTAAAATGACAAGCCGCCATTTTGCAATTGAAGGGTGTTTTGGAAAAACAACCAAGGTCACATTGAACAAACTTTACAGGAAGTAAATAAAATGGAAATAACACTCGAATAACATAGAACAACACTCGAATCTTGAACCCATGTTTAGACCGGACATTGGTTGTTTTTGCTCCTTAAGTTAGACCTAAAGTGTTGTATGAAGTTCAAAGAGTCCATAGAGCAAAAAAAAATTTTTTACAGAAATGTGACCTTGGTTGTTTTTCCAAAACAAAAACACCCTTCTATTGGTTCTAGTGGTTAAAGATTCATTATAAGGATCTCTCGGAATTATAAGGAAAACTCGCTCGGAACATGACTTGAACCTTTTTAGGGGTAACTCTTCGTAGCGTTTAATAGTAGGGCTTACACTGTTTTTGTATAAATACCAGCGAGGAGCGGTAAAAGTTTTATCCCACTATTGGCTAGCGCCATCTTGATTTAAGTGGCCACTTTTGACGATAAAAGATTTTATTCGTAGGTTCTAGGATCTGGATTCTGAACCTTAGGTCCTAAAAATAGTTAATACCTAATGAAGAGTTTTTAGCAAAAAACGCATCTAAAAAGAATATATATATTTTTTTCCATTGGTGCTAGTTGGGCCTAGGTTTGGGCCTTAATTTACTACGTAAAGCGAGATACCGCTACCCTACCCGATATAGTTTTTTTTTATAATGACAGTGACATACTAAAGGTAGTTTAATAGAGGTTGTATATTGAAAAGGGCCCATTGCACCGGCCATGCTCCATTCCTTAAAAGGTGCATCTTTATCACCCCATTCCCAAAATGACGAAGAAACGGAGACTGCAAAAAAGCACAACACTACCACTGCTGCAAGATTCATTTTACGTCTCGGAGCTTTATCCAGATTTTTCTCTTTTATTTGGTCGGTGCTTGATCAGGGTCCTTAGTCTGTAACGCAATGGCGGGTCGATGGCGTCCCAGCAGAAGGACAAAACCGGGGTTTCCTCGTTTTTCTCCTACCCAGAGAACTAATCCTCTACAGGGTGCACTCTAAGTCGATAGCGGAAGTTTAAGGAGGCTGTATACTCATCAATACAAACCATTTGTACTAGGTGGCGATAAAAATGGAGCGAAAAAAAAAACATCTTTTTCATACATTTGGCGCAGTACTGAGTGGACCTTTTGTATGGAACAGCAGGTATTTTTCGCTCCATTTTTTTTAGCCACCTAGTAAAACTGGTTTGTATTGATCAGTAGACAGCCTACTTAAAGTTCCGCTATCGACTTAGAGTGCACCCTGTAGAATTAGAATCAGATTTTTTTTTTTTGCTGTACTACAAAAACATTAAAAAGACTGACAGCTTTAGTAAATCGTAATTGAAGCCGTCAACTGGGAGCCCATTTTGGCACCATTGCGTTACAGGCTAAGGCCCTTGGTATCTTAAACCTACATGCACACAATTTTTCGGTTTTAATTGATATTTCACGCGAACGTAATTAGCAAAAACTATTCAAACAATGTTTTTTATTTTTTTTATTCTAAAGGTATTTAATAATTTTGTGTGAGTGGGGGTTCCGCTGGACGATATACAAGGTGTTACAAAAGGTCCTAACTCTTTTCACAGGGTAATACCACCCGGTGGTTGATAGGAATCAAATCCCTGTTTTGCTCTATGACGTTCCGTTGATTCAGTAAACGCTGTGGCGGGAGAAATAAAAAAAGGTCTTCATGGATTTTAGCAATGTTTTACTATAATGGAAATGCACCTACGCACAAAATCATGTGTTGGAATTCTAACAAAATGCAAAAATAAAACAAAAGTTGTTTTAAATTTTGAGGATTGTTATTTTCAACTTTTTTTTTACAGAAATGTCATCCTGTTGACCAGTACGTTACACCCTGCAAAAAAAATGGGACCTTTTGTAACACGTTGTATAAATCATCTACCATAGATGCAAAGGATACTTATTCTGGTGCCTCTCCTCTCCACTAGTAGAGGTTCTGTTCTAGGATACATGAAACGGATTTTGTACACTGTCCCACTCCTGTTAGAATTAATTGATGTTTTTAGCCAAGACTTTCTTCTGTCTCTTTTCCCCTCAATCTTGAGATCTTGACTATCGTGTTTAACACATGCCCTAAAATTGTTATCTTAGGCCCACTTGCGTCAACCAAAGTTAGCCAGTTGACTCTGAGTTAGTTGGCTGACCCTGACTGACCCAAGTCCGTCTTACTAGCGACCCGCCCCAGCTGCTTACGGGTGCAATTTAGAAAAAAAAGAAGGGCGAAAACCGCATCAAAATCTGTTGCGTAGATATACAGATGCGGAGGTCGGCTTTGTTTTCTACTGCGTAGAGATTATTTCGAATGAGCTCTCATGACTTAGAACAGGACCAAGTTTTTTTTATGTCTCCCTATTTATCTTTTCTCCCATTTCAGGCGGAGCACACGGCGCGCCTCAAGACAGCCTTCGTGCGTGCGCTCCAACAGGAGCAAGAGATCGAGCGTCGACTCGCCGCGCCGCCCGCCTCGCCGCCCGCGCCCCCGCCCGCCCACTCGGCGCCCCCGCCCAGATCCTCTCAGGTGACTGCTCACTAGCAACCTTCGTGCGCTCCAATAGGAGCAAGACATCGAGCGTTGAATCGCCGCGCCGCGACAATGCGCAAACATTGTCAGTCAACGAAAAACCATATTTTTCAGACAGCCTTCAGATGACATGAAATATTTTCAATAGAGAATTCAATAGGAAAACCACTTTTGGGTAACCTCCATCACTATTCCACTTCAGAACAGGGGCCTGAGTCTGTAACGCAATGGTGCCAAAATGGGCTCCCGGTTGACGGCTTCAATTAAGATTTATTAATGCTGTCCAATGACATTCTAATTGGAATGTCATTGATGCTGTCGGTCCTTTTAATGTTTTTGTAGTACAGCCAAGAATATTCTGATTCTAATTCTAGAAAATTAATTTCTACTGTTACGCCATCGATACGCCATTGCGTTACAGGCTAAGGCCCCTATCCTCTCAGGTAACTGCTGCGATGTGGGGCCTATTAGTTGTTGTATTTAATTGATACACTCGTCTTTACTCTGACTCTCTTATATTGTATATTGTATCTGTTTGGTGGGGGCCGTGTCACCACACCACACTGCTCACTAGTAACCTTTAACCTTCGTGCGCTCCAATAAGAGAAAGAGACCTATCATGTAGGGAATCTAATCCCGTATCAAAATTTCAATCCCGAAAGCCTGTGGGATGGCGGGATATGCGGGTCTGCAAAAAAAAAAAATAACTTTTGGTTTTAAATACCCAGTTTTTCGCCGTATGACCATCTTCCGACCTTAAAAGATGTAAGACTGCCCGCTACGATATCCTTGGAGTTTTCTTCAAGTGCATGAACATTATAAGTTACTTCTGCAGAACACTAGATGGCGCTTTTCGCCCCTGCATCGCGGTATGGTTGTGTTTATCTGGCGGGTATAAAGTAAACGTCAGTGCAACCGCAGGTTATTCTTCTTCTTCTTCTATATTTTTTTATAGCAGACGACAAGTTGACCTACGCTCGACTTTGTATTCTGCAAAGTGGCCTCTTTGATAATCTTCTAAAATATTTTAAAATATGAAATGAAATGATAGATATAATGAAACTAATGTATCCACCCGCTGTAGTTCATGCGTGTATTTCAGTTTCGTGTCCTTGTTGATTGAAGAGGAAAACTTTTTATAAGGAGATAGGTACACACAAAAAGTGCTGGCCTAATCAATCTAAAAATCCACTGATTGTGCTTTCAACGGTCAAAATGTGATTTCTTCTAAAGAGGAGGAAAAGTTTGTGAGTATGTATGTATGAAGGGGTTAATATCCAAAAATACACCTCCGATTTTGAAAATTCTTTCTCTAATGGGAAGCTACGTTATCGCTGAGTGCTTGAGGCTATGTTTTATTGTTTTAATGGGAAAAAACTTAGTGTGCGCGGACGAAGTCGCGGGTAAAAGCTAGTAAGGTATAAAGTACAAATAGTGGTCTTTATCGATGCGTAGAACGCCCCCACCAAAATGCGACCGGCCCTGTCATTTATTTATTTATGTATTTATTAAAGTAGGTAAGCCAACAGAATCCTTAACAAGCATTACAATAATTTAGGTACAAAGTTTGTGGTCTGATAAGGATGCCAAGTATAGGCTCACACAACATTCGCAATAGTCATGGACACCCTGTATTCTCTGTTCGTCAGATGTCGGTGACCCGCACGGGGTACCGCCCCCCTCCCGCGCCGACCACGCCGGCGCCCCCTCCCGCGCCCGCCGCCAAGTCCTCGGCACCTATATCGTCCAGGTGAGTGAGCTGTCTCTAAACACTTTTGACTTGCACTAACCTTT
Source organism: Zelleria hepariella (assembly GCA_949319315.1). Taxonomy (NCBI): domain Eukaryota; kingdom Metazoa; phylum Arthropoda; class Insecta; order Lepidoptera; family Yponomeutidae; genus Zelleria; species Zelleria hepariella. The sequence continues at coordinate 21,017,452 of OX439383.1, read as the reverse complement.
TTACATTATTGTATTCGAAACGGGTCGAATCGCGATTTGTTTTTAGGCAAATTAATGACCTTATTTATCCCGACGAGGTAATTAATTTGCCTAAAAACAAATCTCGATTCGACCCGTTTCGAATACAATAATGTTTAAATATCGCGAATCATTAAAAGTGAATACTAACCTTTTTCTTGTGAAGCGCTCATAGCCTAGTTGGAGTTGTCATTCTTAATCCATTGGCAAAGTTAAGAGTTCCCTGTACAAGCGTGGGAACTCGGCGATGGCCAAGCGCGTGAAACACTGTTTTCTATAGCTGTTTCAAGCAGAGCGAGACGGGGCGCGGGAAAAGTGAGAGGCAATGCGGCTGTATGAGTCTACGTGTGTTCGTGTCCTTTCGCGAGTAACTAGTTGCAGTTGTAATGTAATAGATCTATTTTCCCTAATGTTTTCGTAGTTCAGCTGCCATTTCTACATTTTATCAGTTATTAAAAAAAAAAAACTGACTAGTACAATAAATTATTGATGTTCCCAAGATAGTTAGACTCCAATAGGCAGTGTAATAATGTAAGTAAATAACAGCTTAAAGTAACCCCCTTTTCGGCGCGAAAAAAGCATCGCTCTAATTTCTTTCAGTGTATTTTTTTTACAAAAAAAAACTTGCTAACCTCCGTATTCTACTGGCCATCTACTGATATAAACCAGTTTCAGTAAAATTAAGCCTGTAATTTAGAATTTAACCCTGAACTACGTTTGTATGGGAAAACGCTGCTTCAGGGCGTTCTTAAGCAACATCGGCCGCGGTCAGTCCATGGATGGGTGACCGCTAGTGGCAATAATAATGTAGGAATATAAATACATTTGTGCGTTTGTCCACAGGGCCTCCAATTCGGATTCGTTACGCTCGCACCACTCCGAGCGCAGCGCCGACCGCAGCGAAGTGCCGGCTAAGAAAGGAAAAGGTAATGCGCTGTTGAATTGTATAATCCGTGCGGGACGAGAATGGGATGCGACCTTTTGGAACTGAGACGCGCGCGGTAAGCAAACTCGCTTCGAAGCAACCTTGTCAAAGTAAAATACAGTATATTTTCCATTGACTTTGACAAGGTTCCATCCCATTCTCATCGCGCGCGGATTATAATAGTTTGTAGTGATGTCCCACTACTGGGCAAAAGCTTCCCCCCTTTCTGATCTAGTAAGAATTTAAAAAAAAGCAGGACCAGCCCCTCTACCCTTGACGCATTTTTTCAATATGGCTGAATTTACAAAATTCAATATTTCACGAATTAAGACTCATTTTATATTGGTATTGTACAAAATAGTATTACCTTTGAATAAACATTACAAAGTATATAAAATCAAAGAATGAACTATGCGATGTAAAAGACAAATTAATTTTAAAACTTTGTAACTTTGTTTTAATGGAGTCAAGGGTAACCCCCCAGGACTGCTCACGGAGAAATCATTTTTAATCTAGTTTTACACCCTGTTGTTATTTTGATTAATCGATCAACTAAATAAAAATACTTTATTTGACGCCGCAAATATGAGCAGAATATTTCGTCGTCTGTAATACAAACACTGTTTTGAATACCCAATGTTTTTTGTTTGTTTCAGGTTCATCTAGCAGCAGCACTAGCCAGGGAAGTAGCAGCAAACAGCACCAGGCAAGTGTCCTTACATATTTAGACCCGAAATATCAGTCGCAGTCAATGTCGATTCATTCTAATACAAAATGCGTGGTTTAATCTATGGTCTGAGTTTAAACTGTGAGTCATACATAGTTTAACGCACGTACACTTCCCTCTCCAGACTACCTTTTTTATTATAGTGGCCCTTTTACCGACAGCTTAGGTCATGAAAAGGGCACACTAAGTCCAACAAACGATCGAAACCGAGTGCCGGGACCTATGTGCGGTAGGTCTTGCCGCCTTAGCTTGTGCTTCGGTACTCTGCGAGTGGCTCGTGGATGCATGTTTCCACTTTCCACTACCTTCTGTCCAGGAAGGTGCCGGAGCAGCGAGTCTGCTCACAACTCGCAATTCGTAAAACTGCTAACGGTTCAATCCCCGCTCGGGACACCCGTTAAGCAGGCTACTTGCTCTCCTTGGCAAGCACCGGAGCTGTAAGGCTCGCTCACTTCCCGATTCGCTATTGCTCGTCTGCCCTTGACTAGCAGCAGGGTTCCTGGAGAAGTGATCCAGCTATCATCTCTACTTATTTGTCGGAACAAGTCCCGGAAATGCGTCACCATGTACTAAACCAAGTGCATTGTTCGGCTATAAGGGACTTTCAAACCCCCGCATCTGACCACCTCGGGGCCCTTCGCCTTAGACCGGTGAAATCAGATACTAGTTGCGCGCGGAGAAGGACGCACAGACACGTCATAAGACATACTGAGCAGACGGACATGTCCTTCCCCTGCAACTAACCAACGAGCCACCACGAGTCCATCCTCAATGTAAAGGCCACCGACGAATCGGTGCGGGCCGCCCTTACCCCGTGGTACCCAGCTCCGAACAAGCCGGACCCGTAGTTCCTGCTATAACCTTAACTACCTGGGTTTGGTAGAGAAGGGTGTCAGATCGTTAGCCGCCATCAGCACGCTTGTGCCGACTTTGCGTTTCCAGGGTGCATCGCGAGGAGATCATCTGACATGGCACCCCCGCACGTACAGTCGGCAACACGCCAGGATACCCCTTTTTGTTTGATTGGCGCCCTTATGCCGCGCGGTAAGAGCTGCATGGGGTATCTGTGACTGGCCGACCGTACTATCGACGTGTGTTATCAAATCAAATATAGCCCCTCGTTTTATCTACCATAACTTTTAAGACCTTGAAGCTAACTAACTGCCGATTTCTGAATTGAGAAAATCACTAAGGCCCGGTTTCTGAATTGAGAATTTTGCTAAGCAAATACTTAACTATCGTTCCGTCACGCTCTTTTGTGAGAAATCTGCAGAGACAGGACGATACTTACCCATTTGCTTAGCGAATTTCTCAATTCAGAAACCGGGCCTAAGCAAATAGGCAAGTAACGTTCTGTCTCTGCAGATTTCCCACAAAAGAGCGTGACAGAACGATACTTAGTATTTTCTTAGTAAAGTTCTTAATTCAGAAATGGCCTAAGCCATTTTGGATATATTCTCTACAAGCTCCGCTGACTGTCTAACCACGATCCATTGCGTTTGAATACCATCAGTCCAAAAAATGTCTTCCCCAAGAAGTGAGGTTAATATGTTTGCGTAATTTGCTATTCCAGATGGCGGCGGCGGCGGCGGCACAGATGGTGTTCGAGCAGCACAGCGCTGCAGCGATGCAGGCTCTGCAGCATCAGCTCTTGAGAGGTGAGCATCTAGTACTTATCTAAGTAAGGTAGAAAGAAACCCAGGTTCTATTACATTTGTTAATTTTTAGGCGATGGATTTATGATTACGCATATTACACTGTAATTTATACCTACTTTTAAGCTTGCTATCCGTGCTGTCGCGAGTCTTCTTTTAAGGATAATTTTATTATTAAGGCGCTGGGCATAGTGAATTAGCTCGCGCGCAAAAAAAATGCACAAAAACGATTCCTGTATCAAATACACTAAAAAAATAGAAAATGTTCACATATCAAACCCTAGAATTAGGTGAGAGCTATCTAAAACAGCCAGTTTTGTTTTAATACCCATAACAGATTGCAAGAAATATTGTTTGAAAAAAAGTGCGCCGCCTATTTTTGTTCATCAAAAATATCTTCAAAACGTTTATGAATTTCAACACGAAACAGAATGTTTTAGATAGGTCTCACCTAATTCTAGGGTTTGATATGTGAAAATTTTCGATTTTTTTAGTGTATTTGATACAGGACTCGATTTTGTACATTTTTCTTGGCGCGCGGGCTATTCACTATGTATAGCGCCTTAAGACTAAGTCAATAAGAAGTCTAAGAAGAAGTCAATAAGAAGTGTTTGTTTGTAAGTCTATTTTAGAAATGAGAAATTTTGACGTACACACCTATGGTTGCAATAAAGTATTGAGTATCTAATACTTATGTTATGGTTGGCAGGTCTCTCGGGCGGCGGCGGTTCCGGCGGTATGCCCAACGCGGCCGCGGCGGCAGCCATGATGCAGTTCTCGCCGCTTCTATACACCTACCAGCTGGCCATGGCTCAGGCCTCCGCTATGGGCAAGCGATGTGAGTACGAACATTACGAGTGATGATGATGATGTTATCCTTTTAACCCTTGTCAGGAACATAGGGCTCGAAGAAGGGATCTCCATTCTTCGCGGTCTTACGCGGCAGCCTCTAGCTCCTTCCAGCCGAGCACGATCATTACGAGCAAGAAATCAATGAGCATTTCATCTGTAAAGATGAACACATTGCGTTATCAATGGGCCTAACAGGAGCGCCATATCCCACACTCTTTTTAAGCGACTTCAGAAAAGGAGCCATTCATGCTAAGCCCGCAGTATTATTTGCCGGAGGACAGAAGGCGTCAAAAAACGTCAAATAATAATTTCGTATTGACTCGATTTTGCTCGAGCGCTGGCTGGCATAGTACGCGGATTCAAGACCCGACATCGATACGTAGACAGTGAATGAATATTTTAAAATTAATAGTAACTGTTCGCCCCGAACTGTGAACTCGCGACCCCATATCTCAACAACCGCTTGACCGATTTGGCTCATGCTCGAACTTAAAAATTATTTTAATTTAATTTACCCGCCCTACAAAATTTTAGGACGATCCAACCAAATTTTCTCAAGTTATCGTCGAACGAACAATCACACATACATACAAGCGCCGGATTGTTTCAGTACACTCGGAGAACTTCTCTCGCTTTGCTCGCTCGTTCAATTGATGTTATGTAATCTTTTCCCCTATACCCTTACGGGGTCCTAATTTCATCGTTTTTATATTTTATTTTTAACTTACACTTTTAATTTTTAACGATATTTTAATCTTTTCCCCAGCGAACAAGAGCGGCAGCTCCTCCTCATCGAGCGCCCGCGACAGTGGCGCCGCCATGGCCGACATGCAGCGTCTGGCAGAAGTACAGCGACAGTACCTACTGGACATGATCCCGGGACAGCACGCGCGCAACCCGTGGAGCAACAACTGAACCACTGTGTCAGGTGAGCCACCAGCGTATTCGCAAAAAATCGTCCAATCGTTATCAACTGTCAAAAGACTTACTGCCGATGCCGCACTCAGAGTCGTTATTTGTATTGAATTATTTCGTTAAGTCGTCATAAATTGATGTTTTGACATTGGGAATTTGTTTGTAGCTTATAGGCGCCCATTGCGATTTCACGTTTATCTTGCGATTTCCTTTGAAATAGCAAATGCAATAAAGCATGCGTCAAACCAGTATCGCCTCAAGTCCCACACATAGGCATAGAGAATTTATCTGTTTTTTAATGTTTGTTGCAGATCGCGATAAGAAATCGAAGGCATTTGAAAACGCAGAAACTTAGCTTGTAATTTTTTATGTAATTGACTATTCGATAAGCTAGATATTTAAAACATCGGGTTGGTTCGTAAGAGGAAAGTTTTCAAAAATACAATTTTAATCAAAGCACAAGAAAATACATACGTAAATTCGCATTAAATGGATGCCTTTCGGAAATGGCCTTTACGGTTATCTTTTTAACTATCTTTTTTCCAAGATCAAGTGTTTTTAAATCACGGTTGAAGTGCGATGAAAGGTAGACTAGAATTTGTGTGCATTTAGTCAGTAAGATTTATAGGATAAGTTAACATTTTATATGTCGAATAAATTGATTGAATAAATGGATTTAAATGTAAGGAAACAATTCGTTTTATTGATAAAAATAACACAGTCGTATAAAATAAACATTGAGTGAATACCTTAAAAATGTAATAAAAAAAGTTGTTTGCACAATATTTTGTAACATAAACAATCCTCAAAGGGTTGTGCTGGTGTATAGCAACAAAAAAAGATCACATAATTATTTTTAATAGTAAATTCAAGTAGAATCGTCTGTGCTTGTATCATTCTTTTAACATAACAGCTGAAGACACCAGTTCCTGAAAATAAATGCACAGTTTAGGACGAGATAGTTATGCAATTAATTTATTGCAAAAACGCGCACACACATCTATCATTATCCTTTTCAAACAAAAACAAGGCATCTTGCCGAGTTTTAAACTAGCAATCCCTAATAGAACGAATCATTCAAAACGCCATGTAAATAAACGCGCCTAACATTATATTGGGTAAAATAATTATTTGTGATTTCGTTCACTCGAATAGTCTTCAAAACCAGTTACCTGATGTGCGTCGAGATAGGCCAGGTCGGTCTCGGCGGCTAGCAGCTGGACCGCGTCCAAGATCACGTCAGCCGCCTTCTGAACGTTCTTGGAGAACATCGCCAGCACCTCGCTCACCGACACCTGGACAGAGGGCGACGGGTTTGGTTATCATCAGAATGGTATGAGTTCTATGATGCCACTTAAGATGAATTACGTCTCACAACTAGCGCCGCCAATGGAAAAAAACTCTTATCTTTTTTTTGGATACCGTTTTACCAAAAAACGCTCCTGCGATTTCTCAACGCGAGGCTTAACTATTTTTAGGACCTAAGGTTTGGATTCCAGATCCTAGAACTTAAGAATGCAATCGATTCTCGCCAAAAGTAGGAAATCCAATCCTGGAATCCAAACCTTAGGTCCTAAAAATAGTTAAGCCTCGCGTTGAGAAATCGCAGGAGCGTTTTTTGCTAAAAACGCATCCAAAAAAAAGATATGATTTTTTTTCCATTGGCGGCGCTAGTTGTGAGACGTATGGCGTCTTAACTTCTGTGATGACGTGAATAGGTAACATGTCACACACAAGATCAGCATCATAGAGTATAATCAAAGCATAATAATACGACCGTAAGCTGCATGTTCTTCGGCAAACGTCGCCAGCATTTTTTCGGTCTAAATGTTGTAAACTATACAACTTTCATCCCATAAAAAATACTATTGCCTTACAATGATTAGCCGGCTCCACACCGGACGATACATACATACATACATTTCACTCTTGTGGCACGCCATGGCGATCGGAGCGCGTTGGATCGTCCGGTGTGGAGCCGGCTAATCAATTTCTATTCTAGATCTCAAGGTTGTAAGGCAATATATTTTTTTATGGGATCAAAGTGGTATAGTTTACAGCATGTAGACCTTTTCATTTTCACTGCAAAGTCGACCGTAACGTAAGTGTACGCGTGTAAGGATCGACATGCCGTCGAGAGGGCGAGGATGTTTGCAATAATCAAGAGGGCGCGAAACTATTTTCTTCCTCTGTGAATAGTTAGTTACTTGTGTTTGAAAAGCGCCATCTACTGTAAATTTTCTGTTCAGACTGATCAGATCCTGTAGTTGCAACAGTGGCCACTTCTTGCTATTTCACTGTATTAGCGTAGCGTAGTGAAATAAAGTGGATAGCTAAATTAAAACAAACAGAAACAGTCCTTACCGACTGCGAGTTCTCCCGCCATCAGTCGTAGTCGGTGACGAGCGCCACGTCGGCGTAGCTGAGCCCCGCTTCCTTGGCGAGAGACACCTCGGGCACTGTGGTCATATTGACCATTGCCGGTGCATCAGGCTCTCCGCAAGCAAATACATAAATATTTGGCTACGCTTGCGATCTTACCCTGGCTAAGTGTGATAGTCGGGCTTTCCAGAAGTATAAGCTTTTGCCATTTTAGTCAGCTGGATCTGAAGTTGGGTCTTCAACCGCGGCAAGCATTTTTATCGTGCTATAGAGCGCCATCTTGCTTGACCTATAATAAACCTAGATGGCGCTAGTGGATAGCGGTATAAAAATAAACAGAAATTGTCCAGCTGAACTGTCACTTAACCCGGCTGGTTGTGAGTGTTGTAACGGTCGACCTTTTAGCGGCACGACATCGTAACAAACATTTTTATCGTTCTATTTATCGAGTACCGCCATCTTGCTCTAAGTAGGTACCTAGTGCAATAAAGCAAGATGGCGCTGGTCGATAGCGGGACAAAAAACAAGCAGAAACAGTCCTTACCGACTGCGAGTTCTCCCGCCAGCAGTCGTAGTCGGTGACGAGCGCCACGGCGGCGTAGCTGAGCCCCGCTTCCTTGGCGAGAGACACCTCGGGCACTGTGGTCATGTTGACCAGCTGACCGCCCCACTGACGGTGCATTAGGCTCTCGGCGCGGGAAGAGAACCTGCCAATCAGTGGATCCAGGATTTTGATTTGGGAGAGGCTTGAACCCAATGAGGGTAGGTTCTTATCAAGATAAGTAAATTTTGTATTTCGTAAACGGTTAAACTTACTTTTATTATGTCTTTTTATTACCGTTTACGAAATACAAAATGTGCAGTGCTTACGAAAGTTTAAGTGTACACAAAAAAGCATACAAATTTTGGCATGCCTTTGGCTACTCCGTGTGCCCGCCCCGGCGGCGTTCTGGGATCGAGTTGCATTCTGGGTCCCAAAATTTTTCATAAAGGGACATTTTTTTTGCTTGAGCCCTTTAGCGCCTTTAAATTCGCTACTGTTGCCAATCATGGGATTGGTGGGTCATTTCAGAAATGAGGAGAATACTTATTAATGGTTTTGTGATCAGTGGCGTAGCTTGGTAACCACCCCTGGGGCAAAAAACAAACTGGAGCCTCATTGACCTAGGTAATTACCTAGGTCCCTGTATGACCACGGCGGTCCCTTTCTCATGGCATCTGTATCCTCTGGAGTTGGCAGCCCGGATCATCGCTTGCCTCGCTCGATTACAGAAGGCTGACCTCATTAGCATTTATTAAGGTCTTCATTGGCAGTTGGCACTACCTAGGTCTATAATGGGCACTTATCTAGGTCTTCATGGGCATTTATTAAGGTCTTCATGGGGATATGAATTGTAGTTTTTCATTGGCACTTACCTAGGTCCCTGTATGACTACGGCGGTCCCTTTCTCATGGCATCTGTATCCTCTGGAGTTGGCAGCCCGGATCATGGCTTGCCTCGAGCGCTCGCAGAAAGCTGGCCTCATGGGCAGATGGCATACGCCTTTCGGGCCGCCTTCGGTGCGGTCGTAGAATGTGCATTTGCGGCCCCAAGTCCTGATGAAGGAGAGGAATAATATGATGATAATGTTTGGTAAAGCTTGACTTTTAGGAACTAAAAATACCTACCTGGCCACATAGTCCACAAATTGGATTGTATGCAGCGAGGTTTTTTGTTTCTGGACAGACTATAAAATTAAAAGGGATGTCTCCCTTACTAGATGGATAGATGATAGATTGCACGTAGGTGCACCATCAGCTTAATTCCATGCTCGGGAAAGGCTCAAGTCGACGCTGAAATGTTATCTTCTCTAGTTTAGTCATAGTTATTTCGAAAATAGTTCGAGATAAAACTTTTCTTTATAATTTAGGAGCATGCATGCTAAACAAACTGACAGTAGGTATTAAAAAGAAAGTACAAACGGCGATCTTACCGCTTAGAGCCATTCCCTTTAGACAACCTTTGCATAAGCAGTATAAATAATATGTAACTAGTGTTAACTAAGGTCTAGGCCTTTGCATCTACGTAATGAGATGATCTAAACAGCGTCCAGTGGCACCTTCACTCACACTAGATGGGTGAAGGACCAGTGCAGTGCCTGGGACATTGTTTTTTACTCCAACTTAAAAAAACAATGTCCCAGGCACCTAGTGTAAGGATTACGATAAAGAGGATGACGCTTGATGATGATAAATGGCATCTGGGTCAAAACTTTCAGTTTGCTCCGAAGGAAAGAAATATCTCTCACCGATCAATGAAGTCATCCAGCACAACCAGGTCACCTGGCTTGTAATCCTCGACCAGGGAGCCAGTGGCGGTGGTGGCCAGTATGTGTGTGCATCCTAGCTGCTTCAGTGCCCAGATGTTAGCGCGGTAGTTCACGTCACTACACAATAAAAAAAAACTGAGTTATCGTATATTCCTCTAGGCAGGCCATTTTCTTCCTGCAAAGCGGGTCAAAATCTAACAAAAAACTGAACCCAAATCGTTGGGCCATGTAGGTATAATCCGCGCGGGATGAGAATGGGATGCGACACAGCCTTCTAAAGAAGGCTGTGGATGCGACCTTTTGGAACTGAGACGCGCACAGGCTAACTCGCGTCGAAGCAACCTTGTCACAGTAAAATAAAGTATATTTTCGATTGACTTCGACAAGGTTCCATCACATTCTCATCGCGCGCGGATTATAGGTGTCTATCTGGGTAGGTACTTCCTGTTTTCAGCCCCCGACGCGAAAAGAGGGGTGTTGTAAGTTCGACTGATATGTGTGTGTCTGCCTGTGGCATGAGTTAACTTGGATGCATTTTTTAGCTTTAGATTATAAAGAAAAAGATGTTGGTATTGATTACGTTGGACCTTTCTATAACGAGTAGGTAGGTACGGCCGGCCACATTCACAGATACCCCATGGCAGCTCTTACCGCGTGCGGTGTAAGGTCGCCAATCGAACAAAAAGGGGTATCCTAGCATGTGGCCAACTGTATGCACCTAGTCTTACCTAGGCTGAAACTGATGCTTCCTCCCGTGCCGCGCCAGCAGGGCGCAGGGCACGCCCTTCAGCGAGCCCTCGAAGATGACGTCAGAGGGGGCCCCGTAGGGTGTCTGTACGTGCGTCTCGCGCTTGTCCGAGAACAGGCTGGGGTCGTCGAAGCCAGACCCGCCGATTATGCCGATCTGGAAACGGGAGGGGGAGATTTTTAGACTACGCTTGATTGGGTTGACTAGACAGGTGCCGGATCTACGATTTATCCGAAGCCGAAATCTTGACATTGGCGCCACTCCTCAGCATTTGGGATATCAAACAAAAAAGTAAAAACCGTTGAAAAAAAATTACTGTGATTTGTTCTAAATACCGTGTGTTTTTGTATGTACCGTGAGTGTGTGAAGTGAAGCTAGCTTTGTAAACGGCACTATAAACTTCAGGCAGGCTTGTTCTGTGTTCAATCAACTGGATGTCAATATTTTTTATAGTCTGTGGTGCTATATTTTGTCTTGGATTTCATGGCCATACCCTGATGCAGAGCCTTCTTTAGGACTAATATTGGGTATTATAGGTGTTCTGTGTGAGTGTGCCAACGAGAATGTCCTTTTCGCTGTGATTGCTTGGGTTCCAAATAACCATTTGAGAATGTTACTGACCGATACACTCCAAATGGATACGGAGCACTGAAAAGAGCACAGTAATATAAGAAGGTATTATAATCAGTTTGCAAGACTTTTCTTTGCTCACACTTCGCACTCAGTAGTCGTTAGTTTGTCATTTCAGATTTACGGGACCCTGTCCTTTAGCGGGCCTGCATGTAGGCATCTCCATCATTTGACAGCTTTGATCTGATCTAACGCATTGTCGGAGTCAGCATGGATGTTGTCTTGCAATAAGTATTATTCTTACTTTTAAAAATATCACAAAGTTATATGTTTGCCTGTTGGTCAAGGAACAAGAATTGAGTTTGCTAAATTGAGAATTTTCTTAACAATTTTCAGAACGCAGACCTCACACTCCACTCCAACGGATTTGCAAAAGAGCGAGCTATTTCAAGCACTGAAGAGTGCAGTGAAGTTGCTTCATGCACGTGCCAACTGTAACAGACTGCGCGAACAAACCAACCCTAACGAAACAGAGCTTACTGAGTCCAAACCAGATATACAAACCATTCTGGATAATACTTTTATATGTGACCTCAGTTATGAGCGATATACTGAGAAAACATTTTTGGAACATCACATTAGCCACGTACACAAGTCTGTAGCAAGAAAAATTGTTATCCTGGATGCTGTGTCCCTAAAGTGATGCCTTTGACCAGATGCGACTTTGAAGGTATTTCGAAAGAAAACATGGAAACGCATGCATTGGTTCATGATGAGGAGAGTTCTGAATGTGATGTGGGTGAGCGCAGTTTTGTTAGCAAGTCCAGTTTAAAAACGCACCTACAACATCGTGCCGGAAAAGAAGCAAATAAATGTAAACAAGATACTAGTGTAAATAGACTGCCAAACGGAGAAGTAGATAGAGACAAGCCAAACAGTGACATCTGTGATGATGATAAGACCACACACAATGTTAATTTAAATGCACACTTAAGAATCCTCATTGATGAGAGGCAATTTGAGGATGTCATAATAAGCAACGAAAAGCTGTTCTATTGTGATTTGTGTGATTATAAAACAAAAAATAAAGGTTATTTGACTTCTCACTTTAGAACACACACTGGCGAGAAGCCTTTTCATTGTGATATGTGCACTTTTAAAGCTGCAATGAAAAATAATTTAATTCGTCACATAAGAAAACACACAGGAGAAAAACCTTTTCATTGTGACATATGCACCTTTAAAACTGCATATAAAATTTGATTGAAAGACCACTTAGCACAACTCACTGGAGAAAAACCTTTTCATTGTGATTTGTGCGATTACAAAGCTACACGAAAATTTCTTTTGACTAGTCACTTAAGCAGACACACTGGCCGAAAGCCTTTTAATTGCGATTTTTGTGATTTTAAATGCTTGGCAAGAAGTCGATTAACTCGTCACTTATTGAGTACACACAATGCCGAGAATGCTTTTAATTGTGACATCTGCACCTTGACATTTGCAACCAAAAGTAGGTTAATTAGACACATAAGAAAACACACTGGTGAAAAGCATTTTCATTGTCATAAGTGCACCTTTAAAACTGCATATAAACATGCATTGAACGACCAGTTATTAAGAGCACACACTGACGAAAAACCTTTTCATTGCGATATGTGCACTTTTAAAACTGCAAAGAAAAGTAATTTAACTCTTCACATAACAATTCACTCTGAGGAAAAACATTTTCGTTGTGATATGTGCACTTATAAAACTGCATGGAAAAATTATTTACTTCGTCACTGTAGAAGAAAACACACGGGAGGAAAGCCTTTTCATTGTGATATGTGCACCTCTGTATATAAACTTAATTTGAAAAACCACTTAAGAGCACACCATGACGGAAAACCTTTTCATTGTGATATGTGCAATTTTAAAACTGCAACCAACAGTAATTTAACTTGTCACATAAGAAAACAACACATTGGGGGAAAAAGTTTTCGTTGTGATATGTGCACTTATAAAACTGCACGCAAAGGTAATTTCACTCTTCACATAAGAAAACACACGGGAGCAAAGCCTTTTCATTGTGATATGTGCTCCTTTAAAACTGCATATAAACATTCATTGAGTTACCATTTAAGAACACATACTGACACTTAGAAGAAAAGTAAAGCATGTAGGTATCCTTTTTCTGTAGTCCACGCGGACGAAGTCGCGGGCATAAGTTCCTTGCTCTGCAGAAAGGCTAGCAGCAATAGCATCCTGAGTGTCATATCAGAGACCCATTGTCCTTTTTTCTAAGGCACTGGCTAAAAGTTCGTATTATCTGTGCCATAAAATTGTTTTTTTTATTTATTTATTGCATATATGTACAGGGCCCTTAGCCTGTAACACAATGGTGCCAAAATGGGCTGTCAGGTGACGACTTCAATTACGATTTGCTAACGCTGTCTGTCCTTTTAATGTTTTTGTAGTACAGCAAAGAATATTTTGATTCTAATTCTAGAGGATTAGTTCTCTGGTTGTAGGAGAAAAACGAGGAGAGCCCGGTTTTGTCCTTCTGCCGGGACGCCATTGACCCGCCATTGCGTTACAGGCTAAGGCCCAGATCATCTAAATCGACAGATTATCTTCCACTGGTTTTGTTATCTTTAATAATTTTTTACCACTTCCTATTTTGTATTTTTTTGTGTAAGATTGTAACTCGCCCATTATGATCCTAGTGATCGAAATAAAATGATTTATTATTATTATTATATATTTATAAGATAGACTCTAGAGTCATTTTGCTCCCTACAGAGTGCACTCTAAGTCGATAGCGGAACTTTAAGTAGGCTGTCTACTCATCAATACAAACAACTTGTACTAGGTGGCGACAAAAATAGAGCGAAAAAAATATCAGCTGTTTCATACGTTTGGCGCAGTACTGAGTCGACCTTTTGTATGGAACAGCTGATATTATTTTCACTCCATTTTTTTCGCCACCTCGTACAAGTTGTTTGTATTGATCAGTAGATAGCCCACTTAAAGTTCCGCTATCGACTTAGAGTGCACCCTGTAGTTTTTATTATAGCATTAATAAATAAAATGTTTTTATATTTTCATTGTTCTTGCAGTGCACTATTTGAGTCCTAAATTCAGTTGGATATTGACGTTTTAGGCATGCAATGCACCACATGTAACAAAACAAGGTGCCATTCAATTAGCGGTAGCCGATAGGTGACGAAATGCACATTTTGCCAATGTGTTAATGCCACAGGCGAAGCTACGCGAACATTCCTTTGATGTGTGCCGAAAAACCGGCCTAGTTCGAGTCGGACTCGCGCACGAAGGGTTCCGTACCATTATCTATAAAAAAACGGAAAAAAAGGCATGTCTGTTGTATGGGAGCTCCTTAAATATTTGTTTTATTTTAATTTAATTATCCATTATTAAAGTGAATATATAACTAAATATTCTGTCACCGTAAACCTCTGATCATCAATTCCTAAAATTCACACTGTCATGGTTGTACTTTTGGGAGTTTGTTTTTTTTTATAATGTAAAACAGCCACTGAGTGTTATTCTGTAATGTGCACACGCGATAAGTTCGTCTAACTTAGCGGGTTTGCTTGTCAGTTTGGCGGGTTTTTTTTTTAATTTCTCCGCCATCTATTGAATGAACGAATACGCCAAAAATGCGATTTCGCTCATTCAATTCACATCACTAATCGCCGTTTTGACGTTTCTTTCGTCTAACTTAGAGTATGTTTTGGCGGCCGTCTTCGTAGGTACAGCTAACTTTCGCTAAGCCTTCTATCGACTAGAAAAGGTGATTTGAGAATTGGATTGAGCCACAGGAGACTTTCATATCATCAAAGTAAGTACCCCACATCTTTATTTCATCAGAATTCGTTAGAAAATGTGGAAAATATTGCAAGTCAAAAAAACAGACCAACTACATCTTCAAGGCACTTTTTTGTCCAAAACCAGTCCTCACGGCCACATTTAAGCATGAAATCGTATTTTGTATACCTCTAGGCACATTTCTAGAGGTATTTAAATATACGAATTGCAACTTTCTGCCTGTTGCGTCACGCATTTTGATCTGGTAGTTAATCTAGTTTCATGAACTCTGAAAGCTGTTTTTCTGCAGCATCTCTCTTCATTTACTTAAGTTCAGTCTCTCATTAGCTAGGTACATACATACCTACTTATTTATTCATGGAACTTTTTATTTTTCAGCAAGATATATTTTGAGAAGATGAAGAAAATCAAGTATAAATCAAACCTACGTGCCTACCTAGAGTTGATACTTAAAGAACACTAATCAAAAAGGATAGTTTGACACGACAGGAAAAAAATCAAAGCCGGAGACATGAAGAGAGTTTGCTTCGATACTCTTTCCGCTTCGAGGCAAGCGTGCCTCATATGATGTGGATGACAAAGATATATCAATCCGGTGGGTGTAGTTTATTACTTTAAATGTCATCATGACTATAGTCAGAGAACGAGATCAGATTACCAGTGTCCGTGAATTCAAAAGGAAATATTTTGAACAAGTGCATTTTAACATACAATGAACGATGGCCCAACGTTTCATTCTGGTTGTGGTATGAACATACAATTAATAACATGCTGAGATACCCCATTGCTAATTCTGACAGCATAAGCGTTTCAATCAAACAAAAAGAGATATCACAGCATGTCACTTACTCAACCGAATATAAGTGCCTCCTTATTAGTTTAATCCGACGATAGAGTCCTGCAATATGTTTTGATTAAGCAGGCCTTGGGCGAACCTCTTAGTTAGCCTTGTCTAGATGACAAAAAGCCATGGGCTGTTAGAGAATTGTCTTGCTCGGACCGGAGACAGATGTCTGTATAGACTATTTTTCTTGTGACCTTACAGGTAGGTTCCTATGATAGATTGTAAGTCACCTAGGACCAGCATTGCAACCACTGGACATTCTAGTTTTGGTTATCCCATTGGTAATTTTGCCATAAGTGTTTCAATCAAACAAAAAGAGATATCTCATCTCCGGCTGAAAAAAATACCTTTATCAAATCCTTATGTGTTTTTTTTTGTTACATTTCAGTGTCTGATCTCTCTTCATTAACTTAAGTTCAGTCTCTCATCCATCTCGGTATACATATACATAAGTACCTCTACCTATTTATTCATGGAACTTTTTATTTTTCAGCAAGATATACATATTTTGACAAGATGAAGAAAATCAAGTACCTACTTACCTACCCAGAGTAATCAAAAAGGATAGTTTTTTGACAAGACAGGAAGAAAATCAAAGCCGGAGATATGAAGAAAGTCAAGAGAGTTTGCTTCAAGACTCTTCCCGCTTCGAGGCAAGTGTGCCTCCGGCCTCCTATGATCCTAGGTGGGTGTAATTTATTACTTTAAATAAAACTGTGACTATAGTCAGAGAATGTGATCAGATTACCAGTATCCGTGAATTCAAAAGGAAACATTTTTGAACAAGTGCATTCTGTCGGCTCCAAAAAGGTTAGTTTAGGTTACACCGTAACCTGCCCTAACCAAAATTTGATCAATATGGCACCAGATGGGTTAAGCAGGCCCTGGGCCAACCTCTTAGTTAGCTTTGTCTAGATGACAAAAAGCCACGGGGTGTTAGAGAATTGTATTGCCTGGCTCGGTCCGGAGGCAGATGTCTGTCTAGGTTATTGTTCTTGTAACCTCACAGGTAGATTCCTATGTAAGATTGTAAGTCACCTAGGACCAGCATTGCAACCACTGGACATTCAATTTTTGGTTACCCCATTGGTAATTCTGCCACAATTATTTCAATAAAACAAAAAGGGATATCTCATCTCAGGCTGAAAAAAATACTTTATACAATCCTTATGTGTTTTTTTTTTGTTACATTTCAGTGTCTCAGGCAGAAGAAAAAAACGTGACTAGAGATGAAGCAACAGGCCAGGCCAACAAGCTTTTTAATTTAATTTCGGAAGTTTTCTGTAAAATTAAAATAATTAAGTTCCTAATTGAGTTTAATTCCCACTCTGATGTCCTTCTTTATATTAAATCAGCTCTATATTTTTATTCAGTACAGTTTAATTTGTATTTTCAACTTATTACAATTATTTAAACAGCTCTATATTTTTATTCAGTACAGTTTAATTTGCAGTGAAGTGGTGTTGGTGGCCTAGTCAGTGGCGTAACTAGGTAACCAAGGGCCCTGGGGCAAAAAACAAACTGGGGCCCCACCTTAAGTTTTTAGGTTTTATCAAGTCAACATATAGATAGGTATTTACAAATACTACTGAATGCTTAAAGGGCCCTTAAAAAAATCAGTCTAAAACAGGGAAATTAATTATTGAATTTTTCGTTAGAGAATGTTTAGCTAGTTCAATACGGTTTGGTGTCAGGGTCCGAGGGGGCCCCGGGATATTGCCCCTCTTTGCCCATATGTAGCTACGCCACTGGGTATGACTTTAATTTATTTCATAATCGTGAGGAAACCTGAGCGTATGAGGCATTATACCTACCCTCAACGCAAAAACCGCCAACCCGCATTGAGCACGCGTGGTGATTAAGGCCTGGTTTCTGAGTTGAGAATTTTGCTAAGCAAATGGGTAAGTATCGTCCTGTCTCTGCAGATTTCTCACAAGAGCTTGACAGAGCGATACGTAAGTATGTGCTACAAAGTCAAAGTCAAATTCTCAACTCAGAAACCGGGCCTAAGTTCTTCCTCTCTCTCTCTCTCTCTCTCTCTCTCTCTGAGAGGCCTTTGAGCTAGTGGGACATGTACACACGACAGCACGTCAGACTGTACACTATTGTTGTAAAGTCACCCGTAATGTAACCGAGTAGAGTGCTAGCTTGTAAAAGTCGACGGGCTGTCGTGTGTACAATTGTACAGGCTACATCTTACTTACTTTTACTTACAGTTTAATTTGCATTTTCAACTTATTACAATGTATAAAATAACTTCCTATAAGTTATCATCAAGCAACGAGATAAATAGTCAAAGCTATGGTAATTGCTGCTATTACAGTTCTGCAGGCGTCTCTGCTTAAAAAACTTCTCACGTTGCTCTATTGTTTTACAAATAATCAACAAGACTCGTTTTATTTCTTCATGATGTCCGTAATAAATTTAATGTTAAGAGCAATATAACATTTGGACATGTGTCAAGCAAGCAACATGTATCATACGTAGGTACCTACTCAAAACTATGTTTCACGCTATTATTTTACAGGCATATCTTCAACAGGGCTGAAAACCATAAGCTTCAACTATAAAAAAACCGGCCAAGTGCGAGTCGAACGCAGGGTTCCGTATCTATAAAAACGACAAAAATTCCGTTTGTTGTATGGGAGCCCCCATATTTATTTTATTCTGTATTTTTGTAAGTATTTGTTGTTATAGCGGCAACAGAAATACATCATCTGTGAAAATTTCAACTGTCCAACTATCACGGTTTATGAGACCTGGGGCCTTAGCCTGTAACGCAATGGTGCCAAAGTGGGCTCCCAGTTGACGGCTTCAATTACGATTTATTAGTGCTTTCGGTCATTTTAATGTTTTAATTTTAGAGTATTAGTTCTCTAGTTGTAGGAGAAAAATGACGAAATTTTTGTCCTTCTACTGAGACGCCGTCGACACGCTATTGCGTTACAGGCTAAGGCCCCGGTGACAGACGGTCGGACGGACAGACCGACGGGCGGACAGCGAAGTCTTAGTAATAGGGTCCAGTTTGGTTACCCTTTGGGTACGGAACCCTAAAAACTACTAATGACCCTGACATTGTTATTTTTCAAGTACTTAGGAAGGTATAATTAAAAAAAAAATTATCAATAAGTCTATCGTCTTATTTAATGAAATAAATGTAAGCGTGGCTACCTCATTTCGAAAAGTTCTTTATTGAACGCCATACCAAAAATCTTTCTTTTAGTTTTAAAAAACGCCAGTTTAACATGTAGGTATCTTTTTACAGCAGCGGGCGGCAGATCCTTTAAGGGCATGGTGTCCTACTTGGGCTTCGTTGCAGGTCATTCTTTTTCTGAAAATAAGAAGAAATTTTGTATGTTATTAAAAATAATAAAAATCACTGGATGGTGCGAGAGGGAGGGCCCTTGGAAATCCACTTACTAAGAGTGAGCCCATTAATAAAGAGGACCATCCTCACATCTTGGGGAGAACTATGTCACAATAAAAGTTTTATCCCACTATTGGGTAGCGGCATATCGCACTTACGTTTTCGCAAAATCTGGGCCTTTCCTCCTTTTTGCCTTGCCTTCAGCTCGTAGCTTCAATGATGGACTATCTTCGAATTGTGTGCACAGTAAAGTTAGTCTCCACTTTGATATGCCTCCCACGTTATGAATTTGCTGAAAAAAAGAAAATACTTCACCGTTACAAATTGTTATTTGATGATTTTAATTAAGCCAGTGGGTGAGTGGAGTTAATACATTCTGGACTGATGTTCTACAAAGACCCAGAAGTCCGTCTTAGTCTTTAGAACGAGGGTATGTTTCTGTTTACTTTTATTTTAATACTTTATCTTGATCTATTATCCTGTGTACTTTTTTTACTACTATGGGAATTGATGTAATTAGCCTTATCTTTCCTTATTAGTATGGCCCCATACTAAGAGAGAGCTGAGAGCCCGGGACACTTTAGAACGTCACGGAGGTTGAGGAAGTTATATTCTTCCGGTCTAAGATATGCTATCCCGAGAACACTCATGCGTTTACTAGCTAGAGCATCGTAGTCACACAGAACATGTTCCATGGACTCTGGCGCCTCTTTGTCATGTCCTGCAGTGGGAGTCATTAGACAGCCCCAATATTAGCCTTCGTTAGAAACGGAGTGAGCTCAGAGCTGGTGATTTCTACAGATTGTACTCACCATTCGCAAATTCAATATCTCGACAATTGAAACCTGTCCACCACCATCACTTGTTAATATTTTGTATTCTTTTTCATTTAAATACTGTATCAAACAGTAGAACATGAAAAAAGCTAATGAAAAACAGATTACAAATTAAATAAATATGTTAAAATGTCAATGTCATTTTGACGTTATATTCGTGCCACAGACGAATGGTGAAGTACACAGACGCCCAATTTACTGTAATGCCATATCTACACTCACGTTTTTAACTTCAAATTCTGAATGAAGTTTTCATCCATCAATCACAGATTATTTGGAAATTTAAGCGGTCATGTGAATTTAGTGGAAGTTAGAGGGCTTTTTGGCGGGTGGCACATGGTAGAATAGCAGTCACTGTTATCAATTATCAAACATCACTATATTTCTTTTAAATCTAAGTACTTATAATTTAAATAGGTACATTACATTTCATTAATCTAGTCCCCATTAATTTACCTATTACCTTAATTTTTTTTCTTATTACTTTAAATAATAATCCTATTCCTTTAAACGAGCTAATCATGTTGTAGTTATAAACCATGAATTCATCTAAGATAATGGGGCACTGACAAATAAATATATGTACGTAATTAAAAACAAAGAAATACTTTGAATAATTTGTTCAAGAAATACATCCAAATGCAACATCAATATCACCAAACTTTTATTTTACTCTTTTTTCCCCTCTAACCCTTGCTGAAACTTAATTTCCTTTGTCGTCTCATGCACCTTCTGCAAGTCCTGCGCAATTTTGAAGTACTTCTTTGATTCCTCTTCGTTTTTCACGACACCGTCCCCTTTACCATACATCATACTGACATTGGCACACGCAAACATGTTACCGAGCTCACAGGCTTTCATAGAGAACTGGAACGCTTGCTTCATGTCCGGTTTTATTAAGTAATCTAGGTTCTTATTCTTGTCAGGTCGGTGCGGGTTGTACTGCGTTGGGTCTCTGGGGACCCCGCTTATGTACATGCCGGAGAGGTAGTGGCAGGCCATTTCTATGTTGTCGTCACAGCCTTTCTTGAGGTAGTTGTAGCCTAGAAAGAATGTTTATGTGCAATGAGGTGCAATGTAAAAGATACCTTAGTGCATAAATGAACAAGACACATTAGTTCTGTTTCATTTTTATGGTAATCACAATGGATGGAATTTACAAAATCTGCTGTTGAATTAGGCTAACTACAGTTTCGTAACTGATTACCACCTTTTCAATAAAAAATCTGATACCTAGTGTAATAATTTCATTTTTCTTGCAATCAAGGACAACAACAAAACCTAACCTAAAATTGTATCACAAAAATCTTTCTTACCTCTTGGAACATCTCTCTGCACGTTAATGTTAGGTCCAGTGGCCGTTAACAACATTCCAGCATGCAAGCAAGCCGTAGGTTCTCCCAATTCACAGCCTTTCTCGAAGTACGTTAAGGCTTCTTTGGCGTTCCCGATCTCATTGCCTTTGCCCACTAAAGTGTAGTTTCCGATCTTCAGACACGATTTGCCGTACTTGTAGTCCAAACAGTTGCTTTTATACACCTTTTTAGCCTTTTCGTAGTCCTTTTTGATCGCTTCTAAATAGTCTCCGAGTAAATGGCAAACTTGCGGCTTTTTCTCCTTATAGCAGCCGAAACGGTATTCAACTCCAAGGTTTTCGACGTAATCCTTCACGTCTTCTTCTTTCTGCAGGTCGTAGGCCATGGCTTCGTCTCACAATTCGATTATTTTGGGCTCGAATTAGGAAATACAGGAGTTAGATAACCGCCTTGGCTAATGTCAAAGTGACGTTATGATAACGCTTATCAATTTTGTAAACAAACTTGTAAGAAGTACTTTTTATGGTGATTAGTATTTAAATCGTCAGAACACGTGCTTAAAACTTACTAAAATAACAAAGAAACTATTGAGTCAATGATCAGGTGTTATAAAATCGGAAAACAGAAGAATATTGCAAAGCTCACCTTGATTTTCTTCTCATCGCCCATATTTTATGTTGATACTTGTAAATGCAAACTATTCGTATTTGAATAAGTTTCAATTGCTTTTGATCAAATTATCCAATTTATTTCTCCGTAGAATGACCGGTACCCGGCTGGCTCGGTTTTGTGAAGGAAGGAAGAGAGGTGAAGAGGAGGGGCGAGAGGGACTGGGAGGGGCCAAAAAAAGGAGTATCATTGCGTTTCAATGTCAACCGCGGTGTTACGATAGAAAAAATGAATAAATGAATCTTCTTCTTGCGATTCTTTTATTCCAAATGTCTACAATTTTTTGCATGAATACAAACACAGCCTTCTATAAAGAAGGCTGTGATACAAACCAAAATAATGATTAATCAAATAAAAAATGTGCTAGAAATAGCCGTAAGGATCAAAGCGTTTCGTTATTGCTTGGTTTTTTATTCAAAGTTTTACTAGTACTAGTACGTTTTGTTCCCACAAATCGCAACAAATGTCAATGTCATGTCAAAGAGTTGTCAAATAACTTGAAAAGTCGCACGGATTGCAGTGATTTGCAAATAAATAACAAAAAAAATTGCGAGCGGCATTCAAATCTTTGTTTTATCAATACCTACCTACCACTGGTTCGTTGATTCGATCGCCGCACTTCGTTGGGGTCGGCTGTAGAAGCGGTTTCAGTGAAGTTAGTTTCTTGCGCGTTTATTCATTCAAATTCATCCAAAATGTCTTCAACCCCGGACTTATTCACTACCCGCATGAGAAAAGCCACCCGGAAGATCCACAACGTGAGCGACACTCTAGTCAACGCTAAATTCGCCATTTGTAAGTATTTTTCAACTACCCTTTGAAATGCAAAAGTTTAGAGAAAGTCCAAGGATTACAAAGGATATGATCCTTTGTTTGGTTTCTAGTAGGCATAGGTACGTACAGTGAGCGACATGCTAGGATACCCCTTTGTGTTAGATTGAATAGGTCAGCACTTACTCCAGCAGCAATAAGAGTTGTCATGGGGCATGGGCCAACCTGTGTAAGTAGAAGATCCTGGCTACAGTAGCCATTGTCTGGATAGTATTGTGTTGGCAAAAGATTTTGATTATTTCAAACAGTTAAATAAAAGCTTGTTCAAAAGTACCTACTTACTTATTCAAAAACGGTGGCCATGAATCCTGTAATTTAATTTGGCCCACACACCTGATGATAAGACGTATTTACAATCCGACCAACATAGCTGTCTACCTTGTTTGGATCAATTTGTATGACACAAGGTCCACTGATATGTTGGTCAAGTTATATATACCTACATTTTTTGTGAAAGTTCAAAAGTCTTGAATTTCTTATCATTTGCATAGAGATAAGGTAATGTTTTTGGCATAATTACGTAACGTAGGTATAATCCGTGCGGAATGAGAATGGGATGCGACTTTTTGGAACTGAGACAAACTTGCGTCGAAGCAACCTTGTCAAAGTAAAATAAAGTATATTTTCAATAAGGTTCCATCATATTCTCATCGCGCGCGAATTATACTGTCATATCCCCACTTTGATTATAGAATTACTTTAGATTTCAAGAAAATAATATGCAGGTAGTATGAAAAAGTCTTTAACGACTTCCGAACCCAAAATACGAAACCAACCTTTTTTCGGCAATTATTGACAGCCATAATTTCAACCTACAGCCCTTCTCTGGATCTTTTCTTAGCAGATTTATTTATTTTGTGAATAGTGACACAGCAAATGCGAATTGTAGCGTCAAAGATAAGAATACTCACTCACCTCCTTGCAGGCCTCGTGAATTCACTGCCTCTGATCTAGCGGTGGTCAGAGCTCTCAACAATTATTTATGTTGCCTTGCGAAGTTTATGACACATTAGCCTTGCAAAGTTGCAC
Organism: Zelleria hepariella; assembly: GCA_949319315.1. NCBI lineage: Eukaryota > Metazoa > Arthropoda > Insecta > Lepidoptera > Yponomeutidae > Zelleria > Zelleria hepariella. Next base: position 20,993,628 of record OX439383.1, on the reverse strand, counting down.
AAGATCTTAAAACAGACTTAAAGAATAAAGAATAATTTATTTCTCAGAAATTTTAGTTTTACATAGCACAAAAAAGTTATTAAATGATTTGATTGATTGATGAATGAATGATTGATGATTTAAATGACTGTTGACAGCCTTTCTCTCAACTTTCAGCCCTCCGAGATGAGGAGGTGTGGGGCCGCGGCCTGTTCGTGTTTTATCATGTGTTCGCGTACCTGGAGGATGCTCGGGAGCGTCTCAACAACGCAGACTTCAACAGCCTCTTTGTGCACAAGACACTGTTTAGGTGAGGTTTGGTGGCGAATTGCGTTTGGTGGCGAATGAAGCATGTTTTTATTATTTTTAGAGGTCTGTACCTCAAAGGTAAAAAACTGAACCATTAAAGGATCACTCGTCAGCTGTCTGTCTGTCTGTCACACCGATTTGCTCCGAAACTACTGAGCTGATTGAGTTAAAATTTGTTACACATACATGTAAGTCGGTGACCCAAATGTAAATAAATTAATTTTAATTAAGGGGGCCACTTCTAAGGGGAAAATTAGAATATTAAAAAAAAATGCAATATATTTCTTGTGACATATCAAATTTGGTTTGTTTTTGGCGCTTCAATCAAGAATTAGATGCCCAAAAGTGGCAAAATAATATGATGTCCACGGGGCATGCACCTTGAAATATCTCAACTTAATCCTGCCAACCCTAAACTTTCAGAAAGAAGGCTTTCGAGGCAGATCTGCAGCACTACCTTGGAGCAGAATGGAGCACCCTCCCCAAGTCGGCTTCACTAGAAAACTACTTGGAGCACCTGCAGGTAGGGATTGATGTTGCTTACAGCTGCTAGTTCGCCCCGAACGGTAAACTCGCGACCACAGTTTAAAAAAATAATAATTAAAAAGCCTTTTTTTATTCCTCACGATGTTTTCCTTTACCGTCAGCGAGTGATATTGCTACTACAAATCAAAAACATCGTGAGGAAAACCTGAGCGTTTGAGGCATTATAGCCTCAACGCAAAAATCGCCAACCCGCATTGAGCACGCGTGGTGATTAAGCTCGAACTCTCTCTCTGGGAGAAGGCCTTTGCCCAGCTAGTGGGACATGTACATTTGTACAGGCTACATCTTACTTTTTTTTTCTTACTATTATTCCTAAAAACCAACACCAAAAATAAAGTTTAAAAAAATATAAATCTATGTAAAAAAAATAAAAGTTAATTAGGACCCCGTAAGGGTATAGGCCTCCTCCAGCCTCTTCCACTCTTCCACTCTGTCTTGTGCTAGTGCCACCCAATCTCCGCGACCACGGTTACAGGGGGCTAATTCTCGGAAATCTCGCATTCGACATATCTCGAAGGAAAAACCTCATGTCATTTCGATCTTGACTGCTCCTGACCACTCGAGTCATGTCGAGCGAAAAAGGCAAACATCTCGCAGTCATCTCGGGCCGTATGTCGAAGATGACTTCGTGAGAATAGGAGATGTGACATTTACCGCAAAATGACATATTTCCTTTGAGATGTGTCGAATGCGAGATTCCCGAGAATTTGCCCCCAGATGTGTAACTTTTTGCTAAAGGTAGTCCATTAGCGGCGGATCGGGCCGGGGCGGGCCGCAACGTAAAAATCCGCCTGCCTGTATTTATATGAAACAGCGTCCACTAGCGGCGGACTATTGTGCTGCGGCCTCTCGCCCCGATCCGCCGCTAGTGGACGCTGTTTCATATACGAGTAAATACATGCAGGCGGATTTATGCGTTGCGAAGCGATGCGCGACGCGCCCCGGCCCGAACCGCCTAGTGGACGCCAGCCTTAAATGTTAGAATCGATTACATTGCCCACATTGCATCGATTTTGTCAATAAGTAGGTTTTTTTTTTCAGGGGCTGGAGAAGGAGAATCCGACTTTGCTGATGGCCTATGTGTACCATCTCTACTTGGGGCTGCTGAGCGGCGGACAGATACTCAGCAAGAAGCGGAAGATGTTTGGGGACAGTGAGTCTCTTCTTAGTGTCTTCCAGGGGGCTAATTATCGGGAATCTCGCATTCGACACATCTCGAAGGATAACTCTAATGTTGCGGCTAATGTCTGTCACATCTCCTATTCTCACGAAGTCATCATCATAAGGCACGAGATTTCTGCGAGATGTTTGCCTTTTTCGCTCTACATGATTCGAGTGGTCGGGAGAAGTTTCATTGACCGTGTCGGCCCCTACCTAACATTAGACTATCGATTTTACCACAAAAACGTCTGCGCTTCTTGATCGCCTTCCAATTTCGATCTCGACAGCCTAATCGGCCAGTATGTCCACGGAGGTTTGCCTCGTTACAGTATGTCGCGCCCGCCTTTTCGCGTGGCGCCACGCACGCGACTTTGAGTCTCAAATGCGAGCATGAGCTTATGCGACCCAAATCCTTGCCATTTTATCATATTGTCATTTCAGTGACAAAATAGCTCTTGATATAGGAATAATAAGAAAAATCGCTAATTGCTGATTAGGTCGCGGCCTCGGGAGACGTTAAAGGTTGGACAATAATTCCGCCGATTATGTGTTGTGGTCGATAAAGCAGTGGCACTGCCCAAAAAACTATTTTATGACCAGAACACATAATCGGCTGAATTATTGTTGTTCTGTTGTTTACAATAATGAAAATACTATGTTATTGCCGTAAAAAAAAAATCACTGAACAAAAATTTTGTTTTTGTTTTTAGCTTCGTATTTAAAAATAAGCTGTGAACATTTTGCATTTCCCGCCACGCTACTCCACCTCTTCCAGAGAACGCAACCGACGCCTACGCCGACCAAGTGACCGACTTTACCGACAACGACATCTCGCAGCTCAAGACAGAGTTCCGCGCGGCCATGAACAAGATTGCGGATAAGATGACGCCGGAGCAGCAAGAAGCATTCATTGAGGAGAGCAACCAGGTCTTGTTATTATTGTTATTTTTCTTAAACTTTCTTTACTGCATATTTTTTTGCAAAAAACCGACCGTCAATTTCTCAACGCAATGCTGACCTAAAGAAGGACAGATTTGTCCAAGCAGCCATTGTTTATCTATGGTTCTTCTTATTCATGAGCTAGGTACTTAACTACATATTTTGTAAGACCTAAAACCTAGATCCCATATACAAAAAGCTATGAATAAAATGCGTAACTGCCAAAAGTGGCCGTTTTTTACTTGTGCAGGTTTTATTCATATGTTCTAGGATCTGAAATCCAAAAAATGGTTTGTATTCATTTTGAAAACTTGACGGTCCGTTATTTTTTTGCAAGAAACGCATCCTAAACTTGATTTCATTGGCGGAATTATTTTTTTAGGCATGGGCCACTAACAAGTGCTTTTTAAATGCTTTTTTAAGTTTTTTCATAGATACAAGTAAACCTACTTACATATTTTGTATACGTTTATTTAATTAATGTTTATAAACCTTGTCCCCAGGTCTTCATGATGAACAATCTGATCGTCAACTCCATTGAGGGCCAGAACCAGGTCATTTACAATATGCTGTTGAAAGCGAGCGCGGTCGTCGCGGTCGTACTCGGCGTTTTCGTCACTTATAAGATGCACAAGTAGAGATTTTTGTTTTGTTTAATTTTAGTGTGTCCTACAGTTTCCCGTACAAACGGTTAACAAATACTTAGCGGTTTCGGTTGCTCTTTTTGCATGTAAAAGTGATTAGTTAAAGTGAACAGTTTGTTATTGTACGGGAAATCGGGGGAGTGTGATGTATGTATAGTTTATTTTTTGTCTAGAAATGAGATTTGTCTTTTGTGTGCCCGTAGCCATAGATTCTACTTTTGTCTCCGTATATTTTGTCTTATGTCTTCGCAACACTGTCTCACATCTCTGCGCCAAGGGTAGACAAAACCCGAGTCTGCGGCTGCCATTTTAAGCCTGCAGGAAAGTTCAGAGAGCGCAAGTACTCGCATAACTTGGATTCCGGAAATCCAAGGATTAAAAACATTGCCAAAGCAGAAAATATATTGCTGTAATTTTGTTTTTATATCGTTAAGGTACGTGTTGATGTAATGTACGATTTAACATCACTAAATCACTTTATTTCAACAATAGTTTAAAAGGTTTCTCATCACGGGCTTTGAGTCACCGAGTTGAAAACGTTTTATTAGTTTATACTTACTTTTTGGAATTAGATTCCATTATCTTCCAGATTAGAGTAGACTTAAGGGTATGTGCAAGATTCTCTGAAAGCTAAATAAAGACTGACGTTTACCAATTCGTGTTTCATTGCTTTCCCAAGATAAAGCAGTTATCTCCCAGAGGCAGAAGATTAGACGTTCGAAAGAGGAAAAAGTCACCGGTCGATAATCAAAACTACGAGAAATACTGTGTACGACTAGCTTTATTTATGTACACTTAGGAATCATCATCATTTACTTACGTAAAAAAATACAAATTACTATTGTCATGTCAACTGGAAATTAATTAAATCACTACGGTCTCAACACTATAGCAGAAGTGTTGCGAACTGATGTCGCTTTGGTATCTCAGATTTCAATGTCTTAATTCACTAACTAATAAGGCACAAAAAGTAGCTTTACGAACCATGCTACATGCTACATACATTTTCCGTGTCTAATTACTATGGTCCGGTTTCTGAATTGAGAATTTTGCTAAGCAAATACTTAATTAACTATCGTTCTGTCACGTGAAAAATCTGCAGACAGAAGGATACTTACCAATTTGCGAATTTCTCAATTCAGAGATCGGCAGTAAGGCCCGGTTTCTGAGTTGAGAATTTTACTAAGCACATACTTACGTATCGCTCTGTCACGCTCTTTTGTGAGAAATCTGCAGAGACAGGACGATACTTACCCATTTGCTTAGCAAAATTCTCAACTCAGAAACCGGGCCTAAGTATGTTAAAGTTAGGTATTAGTTTATTTGAGCGTGGCCAAAGAAGGTGGGTCCATGGCGATGTCGATCAGGTCTTCGATGTCGTCAGAGTTCCAGAATGAGAGCTCCAACTGTAAAGGAACAGGGAACTGATAAGAAGGGGAAAAAAAAGTGGTAATCACAGCTTAGGTTGTACCGGACCACGGATGCCATGATATATAACCTTTTTTCATTAGGTACCAGACTAAAACCGATATCTACGTTTTCATACTTCTTGAAGTGCGTTAAAAACTGAATTTTCGGACCCGCTAGCGCGGGCTTATTTGTTCGATATGTCACTATAGACTTAACAATAATTTATCGCGTTTATTAGTGTAGGAAATCTTTAAACTTAAACTTTCCTGAGCACTGCACATTTTTCTATTAAATCACGGTTTTAAAGCGAGGGCCGTCTCGTTCTCCATGATTAAGGTCTCCGAATGAGAATCGAAACTAGTCGGCTACACCGACAAATTACTAGTGAGTAAATCGTGATTGAATAGAAGGAAATCTTGATCAGGGATGGCAATATCGTCCTACACCCGGTAAACACCAGTCTTATTGAAATCTTACCAATCTCTGTGTGTCGGCGCAGGGTCGGCAATGCAAGCGTGCCTCTCTACACTCGCAGCGCGGCTTGGCGTGGCACTGTCGGGCGGACGCCTAGCACGGTGGACAGACTCTTACTTACCAATCTCTGTGTGTCGGCGCAGGGTCTGCAATGCAAGCGTGCCTCTCTACACTCACAGCGCGGCTTGGCGTGGCACTGGCGCGCGACCGCCTAGCACGGTGGTTACTTACCAATCTCTGTGTGTCGGCGCAGGGTCGGCAATGCAAGCGTGCCTCTCTACACTCACGGCGCGGCTTGGCGTGGCACTGTCGGGCGGACGCCTAGCACGGTGGTTAGTTACCAATCTCTGTGTGTCGGCGCAGGGTCTGCAATGCAAGCGTGCCTCTCTACACTCGCAGCGCGGCTTGGCGTGGCACTGTCGGGCGACCGCCTAGCACGGTGGTTACTTACCAATCTCTGTGTGTCGGCGCAGGGTCTGCAATGCAAGCGTGCCTCTCTGCACTCGCAGCGCGGCTTGGCGTAGCACTGTCGGGCGGACGCCTAGCACGGTGGTTACTTACCAATCTCTGTGTGTCGGCGCAGGGTCTGCAATGCAAGCGTGCCTCTCTACACTCGCAGCGCGGCTTGGCGTAGCACTGTCGGGCGGACGCCTAGCACGGTGGTTACTTACCAATCTCTGTGTGTCGGCGCAGGGTCGGCAATGCAAGCGTGCCTCTCTACACTCGCAGCGCGGCTTGGCGTGGCACTGGCGCGCGGACGCGGCGGCGCGCCCGCCTAGCACGGTGGAGAAGCGGCGCGCCGTCGGCCGGTCGAGCGTCAGCTTGCGGCCGGCAAATATTGTACCTGGAAACAAATGGGGATTGTATTTTTCTTTTATGTAGCCTGTTTTGTGTCCTGGGCAAACGCCTCCCCTTGTGTCACCCAATTAAAAAAATAAAAATAATCATTTTAACTTCTTGCTATCTATTAAATTATTTTTCCTATCTCTTTAATTGGAATTCCTCTTAGAACTTTTTTTTATTTGTAAAAGGTTTTAAGTTGAATTAATTAATCTTTCCAATGAGCCGTTTTCAGCACAAATTCACAGAGCATTTCATAGATGGCGCCTACAGGCGTGGCCATAGAAGAACCGAAATACGGCTGTCAAATTTCGCTTAGCACAGATTAATTTTGACAGCCGTATTCCGTTTCTTCGGCGCCATCTATGAAATGATTTGTGAATTTGTGCTGAAAACGGCTCATTGGATAAAATAAAAGGACGACGTATGATTATTAAACAGGTCCGGTACTCTCAATTTAAAAAGGCACTGATTTCGATTAAAAAAATCTATCGAGCGAAAATGATCAAATCACGTTTCTGGGAACGTTCGCTTACCGAGAAAGGATGATTTTAAAGTATACTAAAATCACTAAATTTTAGAAGAATCTGTTGACTCAGAAATTTTTTCGTAATGGCTAGTGAAAAACCGAAGCCTCGTCTTAACTCGGGATTTAAGAGTTTATGACACTTACCATTAGTCTCCATGGCTAGCGAGGTGCAAAGACCCAACTTCTCCTTGGGCAGTTTGACTTGCTTCCTCAGTGCGGTGTCGCCCACTAGCTTCTCGTAGTCCTTGTTTGTGTAAGCGGCTGCGTTGTCCAGGCCTGAGGGAGAGTTCAAAATATCTTATACAGATAGATAGATAGATAGATAACTCTTTGTTGCACACTATAAATTATTTACAAGGGTAATTCTTAAAACTATCAGTAAGCATACAATTGGCGGCCTTATCGCTAAAAGCGATTTCTGCCAGGCAAACATTGGATGGACAGGACAAAGATGATAAAATATTCGGTAGATTAGTGTACATAAATATAACATAGGAAAAAAATAAAATTAAATATACCTAATCAAGTTACAAATGTGGAATATAAATATATGTAGTAGTTACAAATACAAAACAATACCCATTAAATAAATACAATATTATATACCTACATATTATATCAATACATAAACTAATATACTTATATTATTATAGCTATATAGGTACTTATACCTATAAATATAATAAACATACTTAAATACCATATTGTACCATTATTGTACATAGATAAATACACATACGATAGCAACAGAAGATAGTTATTGGAAATTACCAGTGAGATCAATTTTTTACATGTAAATACAGTGTACGGGCAAGCACCTTCCACCTTTTATAGGTCGCCCGTGTGCTGACTGCATAGCGCAGCCGACCTCACGGGCCTTAGGACAATGCCCTGTATAACTACAGGTTACGACGATACATACAGGTTGGCTATAGCCCGTCAGTCCCCGTAGCATGACTTTTATCGAGGCGGATTTATCCAACAAAATGGCGGTTTATCAGCATTTTTGACGTCTATAGTGGGTTATATATCGTCGAGAGCGATATCGTCGAGAGCGATATATAACCTAAACTTTTATCGAGGCGGATTTATCCAACAAAATGGCGGTTTATCAGCATTTTTGACGTCTATAGTGGGTTATATATCGTCGAGAGCGATATCGTCGAGAGCGATATATAACCTAAACTTTTATCGAGGCGGATTTATCCAACAAAATGGCGGTTTATCAGCATTTTTGACGTCTATAGTGGGTTATATATCGTCGAGAGCGATAAAAGTCATGCTCCCCCCACAGGACAGGTCAGGACGATACATACAGGTTGGCTATAGCCTCTCATCATAAAAAGTCATTCATCATGTAACAATATAACAGAACAGTACAAGAATAAACAAAATGAACATCTGAAGACATCTACTTCTTTCCACCACCGTCCTACAATCACAGCACAGTCTCCAACGAAACTAGTATGAACAATTTAATTAAGCTATACTAAGTCTTATAAGTAACATACTATGTACATCTCTTGTAATACCTACTCTCATCGAACTAAATCCCATAGAATCCGCATTACGTATAAAATCACAATAAAAAATTGTCCCCACAGAAACAAATGAAATCAGCAATAGAACAATACGAAACATCATTTCGACCATACGTCTAATATTCGAATGTCAATCTTATTGCATTAGTGTACAGCTTTACTTTAATTGCATAGACTACGAGCAAATACTTAAGCTCCCAAAGGCAGTTTGGACATCTATTTTTCCAGACACATTTCAGAGTTCTATGTTGTATCTAGTTTTATCCTTGATCGAAGCCTACTCTTATTGAAAAAAAAAAAAAAATATATATATATTGTAATTTAATTTAATCAACATCCCACAGCTGTGCGACAGGGCGAGAGTTGCACACGCTCTCCCCTGCTCGTACATACAGGGTTACATAACTACTAAATTAATTACTACTAGCGCTCACAACCTAGTTGGAATAGCCATTCTTAATCGATTGGCAAAGTAAAGCAACATCGGGCGCGGTCAGTCCATGGATGGGTGACCGCTAGTGGCAATAATATCTGAGCGCTTCCGTGCTTCGGAAGGCACTTTAAACCGTTGGTCCCAGTTGCTGTTGATTAATAACAATCGTTAAGCCATGTCAGAGGCACTTTGGGCTGCCTAAAGACTCTGACACCAGGGGTGGCCACTACCTCATACGATTATCTACCCTAATAACTACTAAATTAAAATTTTTAAATACGCCCGTCTTTTTAGTTTCAAATTAGTACAGCTCTTAAGGCGCTGGGCATAGTGAATTAGCCCGCGCGCAAAGAAAAATGCACAAAATCGATTCCTGTATCAAATACACTAAAAAAATCGAAAATGTTCGTTCACATATCAAACCCTAGAATTAGTTGAGACCTATCTAAAACAGCCTGTTTCATGTTGATATCCATAACAGATTGCAAGATATTTTGTTTGAAAAAAAGTGCGCCGCCTATTTTTTTTCATCAAAAATATCTTCAAAACCATTACGAATCTCAACACAAAACTGGCTGTGTTAGATAGGTCTCACCTAATTCTAGGGTTTGATATGTGAAAGTTTTCGATTTGTTCAGTGTATTTGATACAGGACTCGATTTTGTGCATTTTTCCTGGCGCGCGGGCTATTCACTATGCACCGCGCCTTAAACGGCTGAACTGATATTGATAAAATATATCTAAGAACACTCGCTAGAAAACCAGCTTTTAAATAAAAAAAACGGCATCCAAATCGGTTCTCCCGTTTAAGAGCTACTCTGCCACAAACAGACACACATAGGAAAGACAAGAGTAGAAATCTAAAATCCCAACATTAAACGTACCAAACAAATTCTTGGCGGCTCGTTTCTTCGCCAGCATAAAGTCGTCATCCATTAGGATGTGCAGTGTGAGCGAGTTCTCCATCAGATTGTGATATATCGTCGAGTAGTCCAACTGTGAAAAGAACAGGGGAAAATATTTTTGAGCAAATAAAGTTGTGATGTTTTAATTTATTTAATTTTTATCTGTTTTTTTTAGTTTGTAATCTATGGAAGTGTTAATATTCCGAATTAAATGCTTTGAATTGAATGGGGGTTTTTCCAGGCATCAAAAATAGCCCGAATAACTGTCAAAATCAGTCTATTAATCTGTGGTTTCCATACAAACCACAGATTTAGTTGCGCGATAATTCGCGAATCGCTGTCAAATTTGACACTTGGAAAAATCCCTATTGAAAAAGTAGCGAGTTTTGAAAGTAGCGTGACGTGAATTCCATATTTTTCACAGTTTTTTTTAAGTTAGTAGCTAGACTGAGCAATTTTGGTTCAATGATTTTTGTTTCACGACAATAAAACAGTATTCTTTCCATAAAGCTTTTTATAAGGTTACAAAATTCGCTCGGGCCAGGATTTTAACCCGTTACCTCTTGCATACCGTGCAGGCGCTCTACCAATTGAGCTACCGAGTCGAGTCAAGCAACTGTCGAAGCGAATTTTCCAACCTCATTGATACTCTCCTTACGGACGATGGGGCGCCATCTACAAGGTGCACTCTAAGTCAATAGCAGAACTTTAAGTAGGCTTTCTACCGATCAATGCAAACAACTTGTACTAGGCGACGAAAAAAATGGAGCGAAAAAAAAATCTGCTGTTTCATACATTTGGCGCAGTACTGAGTCGACCTTTTGTATGGAGAAGCTGATATTTTTTTCCCTCCATTATTTTCGCCACCTAGTACAAGTTGTTTGTAGTGATCAGTGGACAGCCTACTTATAGTTCCGCTATCGACTTAGAGTGCACCCTGTAGTGTGATAGTTTACACTTATCTACACCTGTCACCGTAAACCTATACACATCAAATCCTGTCCCAATCTTTATAAAAAGTTCCCTAGCACGGGTTACTGCTTTAGAAAATACAAAAAGTACCTAGTATTCTTTTAATTAATTATTCTAAACAACAATAATTCAGCTGATTACGAGATTAACTCGAACGTCTACCACATTTGGCGTCGCCAAAACCTGCCACTTACGGTGGCGGGATTTATTCGTAGGTTCTGGGATCTGGAATCTAGACCTTAGGTCCTAAAAATAGTTAAACGGTCACTTTTGCCGGTGGCGGGATTTATTCGTAGGTTCTAGAATCTAGACCTTAGGACCTAAAAATAGTCAAACGGTCACTTTTGCCGGTGGCGGGATTTATTCGTAGGTTCTAGAATCTAGACCTTGGGTCCTAAAAATAGTTAAACGGTCACTTTTGCCGGTGGCGGGATTTATTCGTAGGTTCTAGAATCTAGACCTCAGGTCCTAAAAATAGTTAAGTCTAGGGATCCTCATTTAACGGCTCGTTTTCAGCAAAAAACGCATTCATTGGCGGCGCTACTTGTGCCTATACCTGAGAAGAAGAAGTAGGAAAAGGAAATAGTTATTTGTTATGCAAGAATGCAAAATTATTGTATGCGGCGAGTGCTTGTATTGAATACCGAGCTAGCGAAGGTTTATAAAATTGAGCCACGAGCGTAGCGAGTGTTTCAAAAAAAGAAACCTGAGCGTAGCGAGGTATTCAGAAGCTCGAGACGCAAATAATATTGCATTCGTGCGAAACACAAAACTTTTCATCTCACAGAAGCGAGGAAATGATTTTGTTAGCCATGCGTGACAAACAATAGACATAGGTAAGTAGGTACCTACATAGAGGTTAGTGAAATGAGTTTCCTTCTTCTTTGCTTCGTCACAACGGAGTATGTGGCGTTGCCTAGCAACGGGTTGTTGATTACAAATCGTGTCTTCTTGAAGTGTCATAAAATCAACAACCCGTTGCTAGGGAACGCTACAAGTTGAAGGAGTACCTTTTTTTTTATTAGGGCGCCGAGTTCAAATTTCGAAGCGCACAAAAATACAAAGTGGTTTAAAAAAGGATCTTCTACGATCGCATGTTTAAAGTAACAGCGTATTTTCCGAGCATGGGAGATGAACAGGGAATTTGGCTTATTGTGATTATCGGCGATTATAGAACTTACTCTCATGGCAGCGATGTCGCATCTTCCACAGGGCATTAACAGTACAGTTCTGGGCACTCCGGCCCTGTATGGTAAAGTCGCGGCAAAGGCTAGAGCCGAGAATACGTCGGGCCGCAGCGTTTTGTTCCCGCGCACTTGGTCGCGTTTTTCTGAAGAACAAAAACAAACAAATAAACAAGTGGCTCTGTGAGATGTAAACCTGGGGCCTTAGCCTGTAACGCAATGGCGTGACGATGGCGCCCCAGCAGAAGGACAAAATCGGGGTTTCCTCGTTTTTCTCTTACAACCAGAGAACTAATATCCTCTAGAATTCTTCTTTGCGTGCCGTCTCCTATTGGAGGTTGGCGATCAGTTTGGCTATCTCGTCCTTCGAAGCCGCCAAACGAAACAATGAGCCGGTGCTCTGCCCGAACCATTCGCGCAGATTTTGGATCCATGATATCATGGGTCTACCAGGTCTCCCTTTGCCTGGTATCTTGCCTTGTATGATCAGTTGAAGGAGGCTGTATTTGTTGTTATTATTTCTAATTATGTGACCGAAGTACTCTAGCTTCCTCTTTTGGATGGTCTTCAGGATCTCTACTTTCTTTTTCTCTTTAACTCTAGAATTAGAATCAGAATATTCTTCGCTGTACAAAAACATTAAAAGGACCGACAGCATTAATAAATCGTAATTGAAGCCGTCGACTGGGAGCCCATTTTGGCACCATTGCGTTACAGGCTAAGGCCCCTGGCCAGTCTGTCGAGTCTGCAAAATGTTAAGAGGAGGGCAAATCACGCACAAGTAAAAAGTGGCCGCTTTTTTCTTGTGCGGGATTTATTCGTAGGTTCTAGGATTTGGACTCTACAGGGTGCACTCTAAGTCGATAGCGAAACTTTAAGTAGGCTATCTACTGATCAATACAAACAACTTGTACTAGGTGGCGAAAAAAATGGAGTGAAAAAAAATATCAGCTGTTCCTTACAAAAGGTCGACTCAGTACTGCACCTAATGTATGAAACAGCTGATATTTTTTCGCTCGATTTTTGTCGCCACTTAGTACAAGTTGTTTGTAGTGATCAGTAGACAGCCTTCTTAAAGGTCCGCTATCGACTTAGAGTGCACCCTGTAGATCTCAAGGTTGTAAGGCAATAGTATTTTTTTATGGGATCAAAGTTCTATAGTTTAGAGTGCACCCTGTAGTAGCAATACCACTCGCTAATTATGAAGGAAATCATCGTGAGGAAACCAGCGATCGAAGGCATTATACCCTCAACGCGAAAATCGCCAATCCGCATTGAGCACGCGTGGTGATTAAACTCTCCCCCTCTCTCTGAGAGAAGGCCTTTGCCCAGCTAGTTTGGTGTAGGTACGGTCGGCAAAAGTGTAGGATACCCCATGGCAGCTCTTACCGCGCGCGGCATAAGGGCACCATTCGAACAAAAAGGGGTATCCTAGCGTGTGGCTGACTGTACAATAAAGAATATTCTATCTATCTAAGTTTTATTTTGTGTTATTATAATTTTGTGGCTATACGAATAAATAAATCTATCTAGTGGGACATGTACAATTGTACAGGCTACATCTTACTTCCTTACCAATAACAAAGTCGTCGAAGTGCTGCGTGACCTCAATGGCATTGGTAAACACTTTATTATTGACGTATAGAGAGCGCGGCTTCTTGTACACGCCGCGACCGCCGTAGCCCACGATGGCGTATCTGTAACATTCGAGAGTATACCTTATTGATTAGGGATTAAGAGATATTGTGAGGCTCTCACAAGGTAAACTTTGTTTTGAATTCGCGCGTGTATGTATAGGCTGATTATTGTAGTCAGTTTCGTTCGCTTGATCTATATTCATGAGTCGTTTCATGAACGCTCTTCGATTGTGAGTCCTTGCGTGACTGAGATCTTCTCTTTTTAAGCAAGCAGGTTGCCATATCAAAGTGTTAAAAAATCATAAATCGAAAAAAAAAAACGAGTGTACAAGAGTTCTCTATCCGTCTAACTCTTAGACGCTTAGGTATACGTCTCATGTTCTGTCAACCTATGCCAAGATAGATCCTTCTAAATCCTAAATCATAAAATTTGGATAAGCTGATTTAGGAAAGATGTACCACCGGTTGATAAGTTACTCTGTATTATTAAGTTTCATAAGTTGCTCAGTTATTAAATTTGATAAGTCGCTTAGTAATTAACATAAAAGTTACTCAGTTAATAAGTTTGATGAGTGGCTCAGTTATTAAATTGCTCACCGAATGGCAGTACTCTTAACCCCTATTCGTTAGGTATGCCAAGATGCCTTTATGCCAAGATATACCCTTTATCAAAGGTAATACAGCTCAAAGTCACCTGTTATCAGCCAATCCATTGCCCTGCAGTTTGCTGTCAAACGCTTCCACGAGTAGATCGATGTTCTTGGTCTTTCGCAGATTATTATTACAGTACTGCGCTTCGATCACGAAAACTACGTCAGTGGAATTTGGGACGTATTGCAACACGTGGAAGGTGCCTTCTTCGATGACGTCGCCTTGGGGTGTTGTGCATCTGTAAAGAATAAAAAATTACGATCCATGGAGTATTTGACATAATTCTTCGTCAAGAAAAGGATTTATAATTAGCGAAGCTCTTCAAAATATTATTATAGCTAGATAAAAGAGGTAAGTAATTTTAATGGTTATTTACAATCATACTAAACGATAAAAAAAAAAACAATATTCGTGCTATTTCTCGGACTCTGGTTGAATTCCCAGTGCGGGCATGTACCTATAACTTGTATTTATTTCAAAGTTACGTACATTTGTGAATTTATAGTACCAGTACCCGGTAAATGAGTTTTCATGAGAAATCTTGAGAAAACCTGAGCATATGAGGCATTAAACCCTAAAACGCGAAAATCGCCGAGAGACGGCCCTTTGCCTAGCTAGTGGGACATGTACAAATTGTTCAGGCTACATCTTACTTTTACTACATCGTGCCACTAAAAAGTGCCACTAGACGTTGAATAAATCAAGAAAAAAGAGATGCAAAGCCTTAGTTTGTCTTTGTACTTACTGCACACACTGCTCCGGTATATGGATGGGGATGTGTTGTTGGGAGCACAGTTCGAGGTAGGTGCTAGCCAGAGCACAAGCCTCCACGCCGGCCATACACTCCGCGTAGAATGGAGTGGCGTCAATCTGAAAGGAAAAATAGGAATACATCAGTGACTAAAAGCAAGTGAAGTGATTTTCTTATAAATTCGCCTTCGTATTGGTTGGTTTATAGGTACGTTAGTATCTACAAAAAAAACAATGTCCTGGAACTGCACTGCAGCGCCGAGTGGTCAAGAGACCCATCCATCGCCCATTTAGTGTGAGTGAAGGTGCCACTGGACGCTGAATAAATCATCTCGTTACGTATGTTACGTAGATATCTACTTTTGTTCTTTGTCTGAAGCACTTTGCTAGGAAAACATTAAAAAAATTGCTGGTTCAAGTCCTGTCCCGAGCGAATTGTTTAACCTTAATAAATCTTGGACTCTCTAAACCATTTTGTTTTAATCACTCTGTCAATGTTCATTTATACATTCCTAGTGTGTTAATGTCTCATTATTAGAATATAACTTAACTACTTTTAAAATTTGGAAATACCCCCTACATTTAGGCTTCAAATAAGCATATCTCATAAACGGCTGAACTGATTTTGAAAAACATATCTAGAAAACCTGCTTTCAAATTTAAAAAACCACGTCCTAATCGGTTCACCCGTTTCAGAGCTACGGTGACACAGAAAGACAGTCAGACACACACACATAGCGGTAAACTTATAACACCCCTCTTTTTTGGTCGGGGGTTAAAAGTCTCACCACAGAGAAGCACGGATGGAGCGGCGAGACCTTATTCATGAAGAACTTCTCGCACTGCGTGTCATTCTTGGACTCGTGGTTTTCCACCGGGTTCAGAGTGACTCCTTGCTCGATGTTCCAGCTGTGACCCAACTCATTCACTGAGTCGGTGAACGAGTTGTTCAACAGCTTTAAATCTAGATTTCTTACTTTAAGAGCTGACTTTCTGATTTAGCAGCTGAATCTTAAGTGTAATTTCTCACCATTGTTATTTAAGTTTTTATTTTGTGCAATAAAGTGTAATAATAATTTTCATGCGTTCAATGACGCAGTGAACCATTGATCGAGTTAAAGATTCATTGTAAGGTTAAACAATTCGCTCGGGACAGGACTTGACCCCGCAAACTAAGGCAAACCGTGCTAGCGCTCTGACCAATTGAGCTACCGAGCCAAGTAACTGTCGATGCGAATTTTGATTGATTTATTGATTCACTCTGTCATTGATCATTATTACATTTAAGGTATAGACTGTTTTATCTCCTTTCGTTAATGTAAATCTACTCACCACAGAGAAGCACGGATGAAGCGGCGAGACCTTATTCATGAAGAACTTCTCGCACTGCGTGTCATTCTTGGACTCGTGGTTTTCCACCGGGTTCAGAGTGACTCCTTGCTCGATGTTCCAGCTGTGACCCAACTCGTTCACTGAGTCGGTGAATGAGTTGTTTGGCAGTTGCAGATCGTCGTACAGTTCGTTGTTGTAGGTGCCGAGGAGGCCGCCTAGGCTCGCGTAGTACCAGCCTGGGGAAGAAAATGTATAAGTAAGTGTGGCGACTGATAAGTAACTCTTTATTGCACAATAGATAACAGTTTACAAACTAGTGGTTCGCCCCGAACTTTGAACTCGCGAGCCTCTTATCTCAGTAACCCCTCGACCGATTTGGCTCATGTTCGAACTTAAAAATTCTCTTTGCCTCATTTACCCGCCTACCAAATTTAATGACGATCCGACTACATTTACTCAAGTTATCGTCGAACGAACATTCATACATACATACATACAAACGCCGCATTGTTCCAGTAGACTCGGAGAACTTCGCTCGCTTCGCTCGCTCGATCAATAAACATTTAAAAATAACAGTACAAATGGCGGTTTTATCGCTAAAAGCGATATCTTCCAGACAACCTTTTAGATGTTTTTTTGTCCGTCACTCGTCAAACAAACAGCTTTTGAGTGGTCCCTATACAATTACACATCTCATGTGAGTGGAGGTTGTGTAAATCTATGTACTGTAGGTGCAACTGATTTCTGTATAGTATGTGGAGCCTAGATAATGGTTTAGGTGCTGGACAAACTATAATATACATAGGGCATTAGGCGTTACCTTTACTACTTCTTTATATGTATAAACCACGCTGCATGACTTCATGTACTTGTAATGTATGTACGTAAAAGTCTCCTAAGATTAAAAGTCTGAGTACTTGCCAAATCGGCACCGGTTGGGACTATTTGGGACGCAAGCAAGGTGAAGATGGCAGGACGATATAAACTATTATTTACTTACTTTCTCCTAGGTCAATGGGCATTGATCAGTGAGGCATCGATTGTCGCAAAATTGAAAACATTGAGGAATAGGGATACTGATTACTATTCTGGGTTTAAATAAGTAAAATTAAAACGGATTATTAATATTTATCGCCAAAAATGTTTACTTCATTTTTCTTTCGATGACGTCATCATGAATCTAATGCGGTAGTTCCATTGCCTACACATATTTAAAAAAATTCATTCGTCAACAACAACTGTCAAAAGTGTCAAATAACTGAGAAAATAACCTTCTTGTTGACTTGACACGGACACTTGTCAAACATAAACATATTTTTATTTTTGAAAAGCATGAATGAATGCAATGAACTTAGTACATAATGCCAGTGGTGACGTCATACACAAAACTTTTAGAAATTTTAAATAATTAATAAAAAAATACTTACATAAAAAATTAAGAAAATATTCAAATTAGTTTCTTATATTTGTCTATATTTTCGATTTATAGAATAAAAAAGAGGATTTGACGATGCCCATTGACACTTCACGTATGTGAAAAGGAGTCCTCCTCAAGCGTCCCATAAGGCTGGGTTAGAGCGTATCTATGGGTTTATGACTGTATGCACTTATCTCACTCTTTTGTTTGACGTAGAGCGGGACAGACGGAGTTATAAACCCATACGCTCTAACCCAGCCTTATGCTATAGTCCGTTTCCAGGGCAGGCGGAAAAGCGATCATTGATACGAAGTATTATGTTGCCGTAAAAATATAACGATTCGTGTCGCACTCCGTCACTCTCCTTACATTTCTGTATTGACCGTTTGGATATCGAAGCGTGTTTTTAGGTACGGGGTGGGGTGAGAGTTCCGGTCAGTCAGAGATAAAAAACCTGTTTTAAGGTGCTACAGGTAGCGTCACGAGTTATGAGTGCTCGACGAAACTGGTGGGGATTTCTGCGCAAGTGTGTACAATCGCACATCCTCATCATCAGAAAACGATTGTGAAACTGACTCTGATGAACGTGACATCCCTGTTTAATATACTTAATGTATACTCATACCAACCTGTTTTTTTTCCGCCACTTTGGTGTCGCCTCACCTTAACAAAATTGTTTGATAATTACTAAACCTCATCGCTCATTAATGTGCCAATTCGTAGTAAACTTGTCATAAATTCAAAAAACCTTCGGCCTAAAAAATGTTGTTTATTTCTGTGATCCGCTCAAAGGTTAATGATCGCTTTTCCGGCTGCCCTGGAAACGGACTATACGCGAGCTGGTCTATGATGTAGTCGTCTCACTCTCACCTGTGACCTGTAGCTTGCACGTGTGAAACAGTAGGTTGCACTGGATCTGCAGCCCGTTGGTACTCTGCACTGTTAGCGTGTCTGACTCCCGGTCTATAATGTAGTCGTCGATGATGTTAGGCAGCGTGAGCGCCACCGATTTGCCGATCGACACTTGCTGGAAGATAAAAAGATAAAGGATAAAAAGAGTTTATTATCAGAAATCCCCTAATACCGTTTTCTATCTAGTTTAGGGGGCCAGAAGTCCGACCTGTTTAACTGTAATCAACAACTTATTATAGGCCAGAAGTCCGACCTGTTTAACTGTAATCAGTAGGTTACAACTACTGTAAAATAGTTAGGATGTTTTGTAACACCTTGTGCTTACTTTTTTTTTCAACGTTACATAATAATTTATGATGATTCCCTCTTCAATAACTCATGTTGACAAAAGCAGTTTTAAAATGACACCTCCACAGTTCTATAATAAGTTGTTGATTACATTACGATTTATCACAGTTAAACAGGTCGGACTTCTAGCCCCCTAAACTAGGTAGTAGACATGTGTAGGTAATGCTTGTAATATTACAAAAGACATATTACACAAGGGTGTCATGAAATATTACACATTACACGAGAGAATAAAGCATGGCACATAGCATTTCATTACACTAGATGACATGAAACATGACACATGGCATTTCAGCACACTGTACGTACTGCAATGAAAGTGTGCTGAAATACCATGATGTCATGTTTCATGACTGCAATGAAGAAATACCATGATGTCATATTTCATGTCTGCAATGAAGAAATACCACGATGTCATGTTTCATGTCTGCAATGAAGAAATACCATGATGTCATGTGTCATGTTTGGTGCCATGATATAAGGTAATATCACGCGGTATGAAATGTCATGAAATATATCATGACTTCGAAGTGCACTGTTTCGCGCATGTCTACTAGGTAGAAACCGGTATTTGGGGAATAAATTACCATCAGGACCTCAGGAGAGGACACTACCCTATATTTATTTTATTTTATCTTCAGGAGAGGACGCTACCCTTCGAGGTATTCCGCTCCTGCACCAAAAATAGCATAAAACCTTTTGTTTTTGACTTAATTGCATATTGAATCTCGCTATTTTTATAACGCGGCTTAGACAAAAC
Organism: Zelleria hepariella; assembly: GCA_949319315.1. Taxonomy (NCBI): domain Eukaryota; kingdom Metazoa; phylum Arthropoda; class Insecta; order Lepidoptera; family Yponomeutidae; genus Zelleria; species Zelleria hepariella. The sequence continues at coordinate 20,973,955 of OX439383.1, read as the reverse complement.
CATACCGTGATATAGAAGCGCAACAGCGCCATCTATTGGTGAAACTGTAGAACTAAATAATAACTGTAGGGTCAGGTCTTGCCCCCTTTCTGCCTTTGCCCCCTTAGTATGATTAGTTTTAAAGGTTTCGTACCCAAAGGGGGACTCTTCGGGTAGGTCTGTCCGTCTGTCCATCTGTCCATCCGTCCATCCGTCTGTCTGTCTGTAGCACCGTAGCTCTTAAAAGGGTGAACCGCAATACAATGCAATAAATAAAAAAAAATTACTTACGTAAGGAGAGTGTTCATCATGAGGTCGTATTGTACTTATTAATAAAGTTAGTAGTATACAAATATAATATGACCAGTATGAAGTAGCCCTTTGACGCAGGTATTTAAGATTCATCATCATCATCATCATCATCAGTACCGGTCATCCCTAATCAAGGGCGTCGCCAGCCGATGGAGCAGGGGGGGGGGGGCAAGTTGACTTTACCTACTACAATTCATACTTTTCTCATTCTCTATGAATGAGAAAAGTAGGTATGAATTGTAGGTAAAGTCGACAGCACATGAAGCTTTTCACTTGTACTACGAGCCTTACATCTACAGCGATTGTAATAACTTCCCCACTCCCCCTCTCCCGCTTCAACGATAGAGTAGAGCAGAGCGTAGTTGAGCGTACGGAATATTAGGAGTGGAATTGGTGAATTCATTCGAGTTTCGACGTACAGGAATGATTGTTCAAGGCTTGAACTTCAAGCAAATTAACTCAAAGACTTAGGACTTTGGTTGCATTATATTTGGCAACTTTTTTAGAATCTCTAGGGGGGGGCAGCTGCCCCTCCCTGCCCCCCCTTGGCGACGCCCTTGTCCCTAATCAGGGACATAGAGCTCCCACCTGGCTCGTGCCAGAGACATATCTGTATTTCTCTTCTCTACTATCGTTCGTGAATTGTCGTCGTGACCTTTACTACCCAAGGATTAAATAGTTTGCCATACTAAACGATTTAAAAAAAATTTCAGGTAAAAAAAAAGTGCCTCGATGCGTAGTCCTTCGATAGCATAATTTCATTGTGATTTGTGCGCTTCTTGCGATGTTACCTAAGACTACTGTTATGCTTTTTTTTATTACGTTACATCTATATTATAAAAATGAATCGCCGTGCATTAGTCTCGCTAAAACTAAGAAACGGCTAGACCGATTTGCATATTTACTGTTTTGTTAAGTTCACCATAGTTCAGGGTAGGTTTAAAAGCAAAGAAATATGGGAAAAGTTAAAGGATTAGCTGAAAAACGGAAGAAAAAAAAATTGGTCATTTTGTATTGGAATCGCCATTTTTGACGCGGAGAGTCGTACTATTTCAGGTGATACGAAGTTCACCGGGTCAGCTAGTTATTTATAATTTTTATGCGCCCTCTTCAATGTTTAATTACTCAAGTTTACACAAGCAATTTTAAAATGACACAATAACATCCCTGTGACAAGATGTTAGATGGATAACAGTAAAACAGGGGGGTTAGTCTTGACGCCATTGCGTTCAAATTTACAAAGTTTGATTTACATAGCATAGACATCCTTTGATTTTATATACTTCGTAATGTTTAATCAAAACTAAATCAAATTAATTTAGTAAAATACCAATATAAAATGAATCTTAATTTGTGTTTATAGAATTTTGTAAATTCCGTCATATTGAAAAGATACGTCAAGGGTAGAGGGGCGGGTCGGACTTTTAGCTAGCCCCCTAAGATAGGAAGAAACCTGTGTCGGGATAAAAGGGATTAAATTACAATCTTCAGGAGGACGCTACCCTTCGGGATAGGTATTCCGCTCCTGTACCAAAAATACAAAAACTATTGTAAAATTTTGAGTTTGAATTTGACTTAATTGCATATCGAATCTCGCTATTTTTATAACGCGGCTTAGACAAAACCATACCGCGATATAGAAGCGACACAGCGCCATCTAGTGGCGATACTGTAGGCAGTGCCAACTACAGTGACACAAACTTTTCTTGGATGGCGGCTAAAATTGGTACTACTTTAAATGTCATACTGTCATTGTCAGTTAGCTCTCAAATGCATAGACGACAGCGACGCTCTTACCGGCCAAGAAAAGTTTGTGGCACTGTAATTAATTAATGTTATTCATGTGTTGTGGTTTAGTCTTAAAGGTTCCGTACCCGAAGAGTTTTATTCGTAGGTTCTAGGATCTGGAATCTAAACCTTAGGTCCTAAAAATAGTAAAGCCTCGCGTTGATAACCTAATGAAGAGTTTTTAGCAAAAAACGCATCCAATAAGAAGATATGTTTTATTTCATTCATTGGCGGCGCTAGTTGTGTCTAGTTTTGGGCCTTAACTCACCTCCTTATACAAGTCCACGTGTATCAGGTTCCTCCTGGTCAACACAAGCAGGTTGTATCTCCCCTCCGGATTGCTCTCCATCAGAACTGTGAAGTTGTTCTGTCTGTAGTCCTTACTCAGCACAAAGGTACCGGGTTCTGATATCGTGAAGATGCGCTTGTCAAATGTCACGAGAGTTCCGTGGCCTGTCATCATCGCCATGCCTATGGGAAAGAGGAGTTAGGCGGTCATATTTGGTGGTAAATAGTGGTAGAACTCAAAAAGTGAATGAGCCCGCGCGCAAAGAAAAATGCACAAAATCGATTCCTGTATCAAACACACAAAACAAATCGAAAATATTCACATATATATCAAACACTAGAATTAGGTGCGACCTATCTAACACAGCCAGTTTCATGTTGATATCCATAACAGATTGCAAGATATGATTCTGATTCTGATTCTGATCCAGCGAAATGCATACATTTTGAGATTGCCGCGCGCGATTGGAGCGCGCTGGATCATCCGATTTGGACCCGTAATAACTAGTGATTAGACTATTGTTACCAAAAACAACCTTTTTTTGCACAGATTTAAAGAAAATTCGCCATAAAACATACCCGGGGCTGGCGGGTGCCAATGCATTGGAAGCTTCTGCTTGTCGATCCAGCGAAATGCTTACATTTTGAGACTGCCGCGCGCGATTGGAGCGCGCTGGATCATCCGGTTTGGAGCCGTAATAACTAGTGATTAGACTATTGTTACCAAAAACAACCTTTTTTACACAGATTTTAAGAAACTACGCAATAAAACTCACCAGGGGCAGGCGGCACAACGTTGTTGACATGCAGGTACGGCCTGACCTCGTAGTAATAGGACTATATTGACTTGTTGGTCATGAGCCACTGGTCCAGGAAGTCCCGGACAGCCTTATACTCGGCTATCTCGGTAAAGTCCGGTGTCCAGTTGAACAAGACATTATGGGTGCTTCTGCTTGTCGATCCAGCGAAATGCATACATTTTGAGACTGCCGCGCGCGATTGGAGCGCGCTGGATCATTCGGTTTGGACCCGTAATAACTAGTGTTTAGACTATTGTTACCAAAAGCAACCTTTTTTACACAGATTTTAACAACTACGCAATAAAACTCACCTGGGGCAGGCGGCACGACGTTGTTGACATCCAGGTAGGGCCGGACCTCGTAATAATACGACCAGATGGATTTGTTGGTCATGAGCCACTGGTCCAGGAAGTCCCTGACAGCCTTGTACTCTGCTATCTCGGTAAAATCGGGTGTCCGGTTGAATGCGTGCCAGGACATTGGAAGCTTCTGCTCGAGCAGGATCTCGCCCTGCCGCGGGTCGAACACGAAGTTCGTCTTTGGAGTGCGGTGTCTGGGAAGGAACGTTCGGCATAATCATCGACAGTTCCTGGTATCCATAATAAGGGATGACCATTTTACGCGCAACATCAGCTATTAAGGCGCTGGGCATAGTGAATAGCCCGCGCGCCTAGAAAAATGCACAAAATCGAGTCCTGTATCGAATACACTAAATAAATCGAAAAATTTCACATATCAAACCCTAGAATTAGGTGAGACCTATCTAGCACAGCCACTTTTGTGTTGAGATTCGTAAACGTTTTGAAGATATTTTTGATGAAAAAAAATAGGCGGCGCACTTCTTTCAAACAAAATATCTCGTAATCTGTTATGAGTATCAACACAAAACTGGCTGTTTTAGATAGCTCTCACCTAATTCTAGGGTTTGATATGTGAACGTTTTCGATTTTTTTTGTGTGTGTTGATACAGGAATCGATATTGTGCATTTTTTTTGCGCGTTAAATTTTAAGATTCCCCCGACATTTTAGCATATCTTTTTGATAAAACATATGTAAGAGAAAACAAAAAAAAGGTTTCAAAGATTAAAAAAAACGCATCCAAATTGGTTCACCCGTTTCAGAGCTACAGTGCCACAAACAGACACACGTAGCGGTCAATCTTATAACACCACTCTTTTTATGTCGGGTGTTATGGCGTGGAATGGTAAATTTTCGCGGAATTTTCATAGATCAAGTACGCATTGGTTTAACCCTAAAACGTCACTTACTGTTCCTCGTACTGAAGGGCAGTCTTGGCCAAGTCGGTAACCTTGGCGTATAGTATCTCCCAAATCTTGTCCAACGCTTCGCCGATCATGAAGTAATCGTACCACCACTTGAGACGAGTGTAGGCTTCAATGTACTGGAAGAGAAAAAAACATTGTCAGTCAACAAAACACCATCTCTTTCAGACAGCCTTCAGATAACATGAAATATTTTCTATAGAGAATTCAATAGGAAAACCACTTTTGTGAACCTTTTGTGTAATTTGTGTTCCACTCCACTATCACTATTCTACCTACAGAACGAGGTCAAAAGATGAAGCTTCAATATGAGGGCACCTATATTCTTCTGGCTGAGTTGGCTCCACACGTATTGACTTGTCTTTCCTGTGGGCTAGGTCGACTAATCTGTCTGGATGGTATAGGTGCTGGGCAAGCCTACTCTAAATCAATGTCCCAGGCACTGCAGCGCCGAGTGGTCTCTTCACCCATTTAGTGTGAGTGAAGGTGCCACTGGAAGCTGTGTAAAAGATCTCATTACGCAGATGCAGAGGCCTCAGTCTTTTGTTTTTATATTCTTCTGGTTTAGGATAGCCCGGAGGATAGACGGCATCTCTAAGGCGACGGAGGCTCCATGGATGCGTGCAGCTAGATACCGAGAAGGACGGCGTGAAGAGGAAAAGTCCTATACCCAGCAGTGGGCAAATGTGGGCTGATGTTGATTATAATGGCTATCCCGAGAATGCGGTGCCTATCAAGAGCATTGCAGTCACATGTTTATGTAACAGTCACTTCCATAGACTACGGGGCCTCTCTACAGGGTCTGCAGAGTAGGCGTTTCCTGTATACAAGGTGTTACAAAAGTACCTAACTCTTTTTACAGGGTAGCACCCGGTGATAGGGATGACAAGCAAAAATCTCTTTTTTTTTGCTCTATGACGTTCCGTTGATTTTTAAATTAATAAAATGTGAACGCTGTGGCGGGAGAAAAGTATTTTTTAAATATTGTTTTCATTGACTTTCACAATGTTTTAACAACTCAAAGCTATGTAAATGCACCCACACACAAACATAGATCTAATACCAAAAACAAAAAAAATATGTTTTTGTTTTCAATTTTGAGATTATAAAATAAAAATTGTTTTTTCAACTTTTTTTTTACAGATTTGACATCCTGTTGACCACTAGGTTATACCCTGTAAAAAGAGTTAGGATATTTTGTAACACGTTGTAGATATTAGATATCTTATCTTATTAGTATGGGGCCAGGCTGACAGCCCGGGACACTTCGACCCAGTGGGGTCTTTTGTGTCACCCCCGTCCTTATTCCTGCTCAGGACGTGCAAAGACCGAGGTCATAAGCTTTAACGTCACCGAGGTTGAGGAACTTATATTTTTCCGGTCTAGGATATGCTATCCCGTAGAGTATCGCAGTCACACAGAACGTTTTTCATGGACTCTGGCGCCTCTTTACAGGCCCTGCAGTGGGAGTTATTAGACAGCCCCATGTTGAGAAGGTGTTTGTTAGTGCCAAAGTGGCCCGTAAATGCCCCAACAATTAGTCGGACCTTACACCTACTATATCTACAGATTTTGGACACCCAACCTGTACCTGATGTGCCAATGAAGGCCTTTGAATGTGCCAGTTCTGGCGCACTGGCACACAGTTCTGGCACCTGTATAGATAGGTAAGTAGCACAGGTAAGTAGCACAGGTAAGAAGTAAGTACGTACCTTTTCTCTAACGTAGAGAACCTGCGGCGTCTCAAGGAAGTGCTCGAATGCGTTCTTGAACTCAGCGTACAGTTGCGTGAACTCGTCTTTGAACGGAATGTACTTCTCGACCTAAGATTCAAATTCAAAATTATTTATTTTTAACCATTTATTTATTTTATATTTAGGAGAACTAGTGACTAATAGTAACATTGAAGTAACTTATAACAACACGTATAAAAACATATTAGTGGCTTAAAAAATGAACTTAAATTACAACAGCCAGTCTTTGAAAGTTCCCACAATGACTACTAATTTGGTGCCAGTTTCATAAAACTACAATTCATAGTTGAGTCTGCGCGCGCGCTTGCATAGTGCCGGGCGTGTGGTAGATCTCTGTGTTGTTATCCGACGTCGCTGAGTAATCGTGACAATGGATTCAGAAGTGATAAAATGTCCGGGTTGTAACCTCGTGATTTGTGAAGTGCTAGCTTTTGTAAAAAACAAGCTAGATGTTATGAACGAGGAGCATTTAAGCAAAATCTGTTTGAGCGCATTCTCGCCAGCGGAAATAACGGCCGCCAAGAAATTATTGTTCGACTCCATACCCACTGATAAGTTACCGAAAATTCGCAGAGGCCAAGGGAAAACTCACCGTGAGATTGATGACATAATTACACTGTTCAAACAGACGGATACCGAATGCATTCCTGTATTTGTGGCTCGGGACCTACAAAAGCTACCCCCCGTCACGTTTGACCACATTGATGTGACTCGATTGTTAAAGGATATCCTTATCGTAAAGGAAGACCTGAGGACCTTACAGGAGCAGTGTGTGACAATGGACAAGTATAACTCGTTGAAAAATGAAATAATCAGCTTGAAAAATGCAACCGTTGACAACTACTGCGATCTCACAAAAGGAAGCAAATATTTACGTGGAGACTTCAACTACGACAGCGGGCCTATGGGATTACATCCTGTACCATCAAACCCGGTCCTTGAGAATAGCGGTAATTCTTTGAAAAGCTGCGAACAACAATTCCTATCATCTTCGCTGCACCTAGAACAAAATAGGTATCGTCCAATACAATCGATAGCTAATGACGGTCGAAACGATGTAAACAACTCTGTTGCGACTTCAATACCGCGAATGGTCGATCAGGTGATTCAAGAGGGGACCGGTTGCTTGAGGGATGCGCGTCCAAACTCACCTATGTGTAACATAGATGTGCCTTCAAAACCCATTTATGTTACATGAGGAGCACGACTTTGCGCATTCAAAACGGCGAATGAAGGAGGCTACGTTACAAACATCTTGTTCTGACGAAATTAAGACGACTATGGCGGATGCAGCGAAGGGACCCGGGCAATGGGACTCGGAGAAACCTTCGGACGAGTGGACTACAGTGCAAAGAAAGAGATTGAGGAACCGAATTGTCGGTAATAAAGGAACAGCTGTCACTATACCTGACGGAAAATTCAAAGCTGCGGATATTAAGATACCATTGTATATTTATAATGTTGACAAGACAACATCGGAGTGTGACATTGTAGATCACATATTTGAAAAGTCCCAGCTGCGTGTAATACTGCACAAAGTAAACATGAAAATTGATAAGGGATACAATGCCTACAAAATGTTGGTGCCTAAGCATAAACTAGATATTTTTCTAAATGAAAGTTTTTGGCCCGATGGTATTTTGTTTCGACGGTTCGTCGAATATTCGAAACTCAAGCCACGGCACGCTAATACTGAAAGTGGAAAAAGCTCGGATATAAACAATGGTTAGTGAACATTATAATTTTCTTAGTTTTAATTGTAAGGGTTTTTCCCGGTCAATAGATTCTGTGAGGAACCTGTGTCAGTCGGCAGATATCATAGCGCTCCAAGAGACTTGGATTCTGCAACATGACTTACCTAATCTAGGCACAGTCGATGCTGACTTTGCATACACGGGAAATTCAGCCGTAGACTTGTCGGAGGGAGTGTTGCGAGGTCGACCCTATGGAGGTGTAGCGCTTCTATGGCGCAAAAGTAGGTTCCCTTGTGTATCCCTTATTCAGTGTAAGAGTGTCCGACTTACGGGTATTAAGATCTCCATGAGCGATAAGTCTATGATAGTGCTCTCAGTGTACATGCCGTATGACGATAAGGACAAAAATTGTAAAAAAATTGCAGAATTTACTGAATGTCTAGGTGAAATAAGTGCAATTATAGATAGTAATGAAGTGGATTTGGTCTATGTACTCGGTGACTATAATGCGCACCCCACTAGGACTTTCTATACAGAACTTGTTAACTTTTGTAGTGAGCAACAGCTCTCTCTGATGGACACCGAGCTTCTGCCCGAAGACTCGTACACATTAGTGTCATGGATGGATCTAGTAGCTGGCTAGACCACTGCATCGGTACGGCAGCAGCGAGGCATACGGTTGTGAAGGCAAAGGTTCATTACGATGTATTTTACTCAGACCATTTCCCTTTAGAAATTGTATGTAATCTGGAAAATAGTATACCAAAGAATATAACTAAAGATAATAATAATTTAAATGTAAGCATATCTAAAGGAGTAATTTGGGGAGATAGAGATCTGTCACAAATTAGTAAATACAACGAATTATGTAACATCAAACTGAGAGATATTGATTTTCCGGAGGAGCTGTCAATATGTTGTGACCAGCTATGTAATGATATGGAACATAGAAAAATTATTGATAATTTGTATAATTCAATTGTTTCTACACTCAAAGAAGCTGCTATTTCTAGCTATCAAGCTAAAAGTGTAAAAAAGCGTGGCTACGTCACTGGTTGGAACAAACACGTGCGCGAAGCTCACCAGATTTCGAGACTTTGTTACCAAGAATGGTGTATGTTTGGTAGGCCTACCTCAGGACGTTTGTATGAAAATATGAACATCTCTAAAAAAGTTTTTAAATCCAAACTTAAATTTTGTCAAAATAATAAAGATCAAATAAAAATGGACATTTTGGCATCCCTTCACAAATCAAAAAACTTTGTTCAATTTTGGAAGGCAACTAATAAGCTCAATCCGAAGGTGGGTCTACCAGTCAGTGTGGACGGGAGTAGTGCTCCTAGTGATATAGCTAATCTCTTCCAATCCCACTTTAGAGTCGAGGCTCCACAGAGGCGGGATTCATGTGAACTGTTGCGCGATGCTGAGATCCGTGTTACTGATAACCCTCCGACTAGAGTCACAGCAGCGGAGATTAACAAAATAATTCGGCAAATGACTAGAGGGAAATCACCAGGACACGATGGTCTCAGCATCGAGCACCTTCAGCATGCAGGTGCACATCTTCCGAGAGTATTTGCTCTCCTGTTTACGTTTTGCATTCGTCACAACTACATGCCTGCCGACTTAATGAGGACAGTAGTTGTTCCTATCATTAAAAACAAAACGGGGGATGCTTCTGACAAAACGAATTACAGGCCTATCTCTCTGGCAACTACAATTGCAAAGGTGCTGGATGGTGTGCTTAATAAACATCTAGGGCAACATATAAAACTGCACGACGCCCAGTTCGGTTTTCGCCCTGGGCTGTCCACGGAATCGGCAGTGCTGTGTCTTAAGCACACTGTCCAGTACTACACGGATAGGAGTACGCCTGTATACGCATGCTTTCTTGATTTGTCGAAAGCCTTCGACACGGTGTCATACAAAATATTATGGGATAAAATGCTCAATGACACCAGCCTACCTGTCGATGTAATAAAATTATTTAAATACTGGTATAGTAACCAGACCAACTTTGTTCGTTGGGCGGGAGAGTGCTCACAGGACTACATAATGCAATGTGGGGTGAGGCAGGGGGGGTTGACCTCACCCACATTATTTAACTTGTACATGAATGGGCTGATTGAGGAGCTCAGCAGCGCTGGAGTCGGATGCTCAGTAGATGGCTGTTTTATAAACAACATAAGCTATGCAGACGACATGGTGCTGCGGAGCCCCTCAGTCAATGCCCTGAAAATATTGTTAAATATTTGTGAAAAGTATGCGGTGGCCCATGGACTCAGGTATAATGTGAAGAAGAGTGAGCTTCTAGTGTTTAAATCTGGAACAAAAACTTACTCAGTTCCACCAATAATGCTAAGCGGTGCTCCTCTTAAGAAAGTTACTAAGTTTAAATACCTGGGTCACTGGGTCACCGAAAACTTAACGGACAACATAGATTTGGAGAGGGAGCGCAGGGCATTGTCGGTGAGGTGTAATATGCTAGCACGTAGGTTCGCACGATGCTCACAAGATGTCAAAGTGTATCTTTTTAAAACATACTGCCAAACACTATACACGTGCAACCTTTGGACCAATTACACCAAAAGAGCCCACAATGCCTTGCGCGTCCTATACAACAATGCCTTCAGAGGGCTGTTGGGGCTGCCCCGCCGCTGTAGTGCATCGGGTATGTTCGCCGCTTCAAGTACAGATGGCTTTCATGCAGTTGTGCGCAAGCGGATAGCATCCCTGATGTCTAGGGTGGCGAGCAGCACTAACACTCTTCTGAGGACGGTCGCTGACCGATTGGATAGCCCAATGTATAAGCATTGGGCATCCCTACATGTCTACCCAAATAAAAATTATAACTTTTACTAACACTTAGCATAAGGCTTGTATTTTACTAACTCTATGGACTTAATTTAATTATGTACATAATTATTAAGTCTGAAATAAATATTTTCAATTTCAAAAATTTCAATAGTTTATTATGATAATTCGATGTACATTGAGTAGTCGGATTAAGCTAACTTTTTTTTGTTACCTCTTTTATGTCTAATCGGCTACTCAATGTACATCGAATTGTCGTAATAAACTATGAATTGTAGATTTATGAAACTGGCACCAGGTCTTTGGCGCCCCTGTATTTTCCCTTGCAGGATCAGTTGCAGAAGGTTATATTTAATTTTGTCTTTATACAATAATCAGTAACAGTTTACCTTTCTCCACAGGACGCTCCATAGCTTGTGACTGTACTTCTTTATGTTGGTTATCAGGTCGTTGCTTATTAGGTCCTTGTAGATGCTGGAAAAAGGAGAATAGTTAGAACCGCTTTATTGAAACCACTCTTGTAGCCCTCGCCCAACGCGATTTTTTGAAGCGATGCTGTCGCGCGTTCGTATCGATACAGTCGCGATGTGGTCACTAGCTGCGTGCTCCCCAGATTTGTCACAAAATAACGTGACAGAATGATACACATAGAATGATTTACTTAGATTTACATACAGAATGATTTACTTAGTAAAATTCTCAATTCCGAAATCGGGCCTGAGTCCATAGCAGCCTTCGATCAAGGATAAAACTAGATACAACATAGAACTCTGAAATGTGTCTGGAAAAATAGATGCCCAAACTGCCTTTGGGAGCTTATTTGCTCGTAGTCTATGCAATTAAAGTAAAACTGTACACTAATGTAATAAGGTTGACATTCGAATATTAGACGTATGGTCGAAATGATGTTTCGTATTGTTCTATTGCTGATATCATTTGTTTCTGTGGGGACAAGTTTTTATTGTGATTTTATACGAAATGCGGATTCTATGGGATTTAGTTCGGTGATAGCAGCCATGATAAGCATAGTTAAACTTACCGGTCCATCTCATGTCCAAAGGTCGACACATAGTTGAAGTAAGGCGAGCCGGTCAGTTCCTGCGTCCGGTTGTAGAAGAAGTCCATAACGCCGCGCCAGATAGTGAACACAAACGACTCCGTGTAGTGAACTATTTTGAAGAACAGCGGCTCCATAGACTTTAATAGCTCCTGCCAGTACTTTGAGAACCTGAGGATGAATACACATGTTTGGATGATTGAAAAAACACATTCAGAGAGAAAGAGAGAGAGAGATAAGTCACCTAGTTAGTTAGTAAGTAAAGGTTTATTAATATAAAACCTTCGATCAAGGATAAAACACATAGAACTCTGAAATGTGTCTGGAAAAATAGATGTCCAAATTGCCTTTGGGAGCTTATTTGCTCGTAGTCTATGCAATTAAAGTAAAACTGTACACTAATGCAATAAGGTTGACATTCGAAAATTAGACGTATGGTCGAAATGCTGTTTCGTATTGTTCTATTGCTGATATCATTTGTTTCTGTGGGGACAAGTTTTTATTGTGATTTTATACGTAATGCGGATTCTATGGGATTTAGTTCGGTGTATAAAACAAACTTATAATATCAGCGTTAACCTAATGGTGTCCTTACATTGAACAACTTTAGAATACCATACCCCCTTAAAGTTAAGGAATCTCTGACTTTGACAATAGGAAATCTGGCACAGATAAGCACAAACTAAAGCTTTTTTTCACGGTTTAGGTAACGTGGTTCGATACGGGTCAGTTAGCGGTTAGTTTTGTTGGTAATGTGTAAATATCGCAAGTCATTAATACTCATTAAATTTCATCGTACCTAGTTGTGGCGTTGACCCACGTCGACTCCCAATACTCCAGAAACTTCAAGTGCAGGTCCCTTATAAAGGTATCGTACTGCATGATAGCAGACTCCAGTTGCTGCGAGACCAAATCCATGAAGTCAGCCTCGACGATCTTGTTCATAGACTCTAGGAAGTTAGCGTAGGCCTTTTTGATGGTATCTACTACGTAGGTTAAGCTCTGCTTTATAGATTGGCTGGTGTTACCCATCATCCCCCACATATCGTTTACGATTCCTGGTAGGCTCTCTAGGTGGTTCCTTATGGCCATTTCGTCTAAGACGTAGTATGTAAACTCGACGATATCTTTGACGTAGAAGTCGTTTGCGTCATAGGAACCGTTAAGGAATCTCTCGAACTCATCCAGGTCGTCTTTGATGACGTGTAGGTCGTTCAGGTCGTCGAGGAAGTCTCTGATGCGTATCCTGGCGTCGCCCCATATGTTTTTCAACGAGGAGTGCGCCTCCATTGGCGCCTCCTTCAAGATGACTAACGTTTCGTTGACCTGGAGAAGAAGTTGTCATGTTTTCTTCTTCAGTAAAAAAAAGTAAGATGTAGCCTGTCCCACTAGCTTTCTCTCAGAGAGAGAGTACGAGCTTAGTCACCACGCGTGCTCAGTGCGGGTTTGCCATTTTTGCGTTGAGGGTATTCAGTAAGTTATTAATTTAGTATAATCCTGGGTTTTAAGAAGTAAAGTAAAGTAAAAGTAAAAAAGTATTTATTAACTAAGAAGTTTAAACAGGTTACAGTGTTAGTATTAGTGTTAAGCAGATTCGGTTTCATAAGTGTTTCTGGTGGTTCCCGCACTAGGCAGTGCCTGTATCGCGGGCTCCAGTAATATTGGTTTATTATTCGAGTAGGTGTTTGACATGGAGTAGTTATATTTCACATAAAGGCTTAAGAATTAAACAGAGCATTGTTTACTAAAAGGTATTACTATCTAAACTATGTTTTTTTTACGTTTGTATTTTTTTTGGTTCTCTATCTAACCGGAATATTATTTGGAGAAGAAGCTGGTGAAGAAACTTCAGCGATTACCTTTATAATATCTATGGAGTACAGACTTTCTTTCAAATCCAAATCAAATACTTTCTTTCAAAATTTCTAATTTTATAAGGTCTTTGGAAACAGAAAAACTTTAGACAAATAATGTTTATAGGGGATTGGTTCATTGTTTTCAGCCAACGATTAATAATGATTAAAAAGAAAGTACCAGGTAGGGGAGCACAACTTCAAGATAAAAGTTTTATCCCACTATAGTGTAGCGGCATCTCGCTTCGAGCGGTGAAATAAAGCAAGATGCCGATAGTCGATATAACGAGATGAAACTTTATTTTTGACGCGGTGCTACAAACATTGTGAGGAAACCCGCACCTTAGTTGGCTCCACACGTATTGACTTGTCTTTCCTGTGGGCTAGGCCGACAAAGCTGTCAGGATGTTATAGGTGCTGGGCAAGCCTACTCCATCTAAAACAATGTCCCAAGCACTGAAGCGCCGAGTGGTCTCTTCACCCATCTTGTGTGAGCGAAGGTGCCACTGGACGTTGTATAAAATCATTACATTACGTAGATGCAAAGGCCTTTTTTCGTGCTCCCCTAGCAGGATGCGATATTCGTTTACTCAAAAAAGCTCGTAATGTGGTCATTAATTCGACAACCTTCTTTGAGCAAAGGAGGACTTGCGGGCTACTTTGATTAGGCGCCAGAAAAGTTGTATGGAATTTCATTAATGTCGTGTTTTGCGGCCAGAAAAACTGTATGAAAATCCATTAATGTCGAGTTTTGTTTCATAAATAGAACTCAAAAGTCAGGCACAAAAAATATTTATTTAGAATTTGGCTGTTTGGGTGCTGGCAGTCTACAAATTGCATAGAAAAAAAAAGCGCGGCCATATTGTTTTCGCCGAATCGCCGAATTGCCGCTTCGCGCGTTGTTCGAAGTGATTTTTTCTGTGCGTGCTGTTTTTGTTGTAAATAAAAGTGAACTCTTCAAGCAACGAATCCTCCGATCCTCCAATGTGTTTAACAACGCCTAACATAAAAAGGAAGCGAAATAAGATATTTAAAGGTACCTATTGCCACCGAAGTCAAAGGAAAAATACAAGTTTATCTACGAAAAGTTTGCGGAATGAAAAATCAACAGAAAGAAAACTAAGACAAAAGGTAAGCTGGTTCTATTTAAATTACTCGCATTGTTTGAGTAAAGCACTATACAAGCCTTGGTCTGCAATGAGTGCGCTTCTGGCCACGCTGTGATGGCCTCGAGCTTAGCTTAGCTACGCTCTCGGCCGTCAAGCTTGGTCATCATTGCAGCCCTTGCTGTCCGCGCTATAAAGGCCTCGACCTTCGGTCTCGGCCTTCATTCCAGCTTGTCCATCAAGGGCTGCAATGCTGACCACGCTGTGAAGGCCTTGAGCTGCGCTACACTGCGCTCTGTCGGCCATCAAAAGCGCGCCAGAAACGCACCCATTAAAGACCGCGGCAGTAATGTACTATTAACTGTTTCTTCCTTACTGTTTCAATGTTGTTTCACCACTTAGGTGCATCTGAATGGGGTATTCTTATATCGATTTAACGGTTTCACTTACTTTTATTTTGCCGAAAATGTGCAGTGCTTACGAAAGTTTAAGTTTATGGATGGGATATCATTGTCGACCAATTCCTAAACGTACTAACCTGGCTATAGACATGCTTGAGCGCGTTGACCACCTGACCCTTGACCTCGCCGAAGATCTGCGGCCGCCAGACCACAGAGCTCGTGAGCAATCGCGAATGGTTCAGCCGGATGTAGGAGGCGAGGTCCACGGTGGTGACGTCATCGTAGTCGCGCCACGCGTTCAGCTGGGCGGAGCGGGTGTCTACGATCATGCCGATTAGATGGTACGATATGTCTGGAAATGGAAAGACACAAAACTCACTCAGTTTTAGTGTAAGTGGTGGTGGTGTGGCGGCGAAATATTTTCGAATCATGACACTTTTCGAAGCACAAACAAATGGTACACACGACAGCACGTAGACGCTTACACGCTAGCACTCTACTTGGTTACGTTACGGGCGACTTTACAACAAAAGTGTTCAGTCTGACGTGCTGTCGTGTACACGATATGATAGTACGATAATAAAATTCGGAAAACTGGAAGGGAACAGAAGTTTCCATGACTTGAAGAAGAAAATTTATTGAACGAGCGAGCGACGCAAGAGAAGTTCTCCGAATCTACTGGAACATTCTGCCACATGTATGTATGTATCGGTATGTATGAATGTTCGTTCGACAATAACTTGAGTAAATTTGGTCTGGTCAACATAAAATTTGGTAGGCGAGTAAATAAAATTAAAAGATTTTTTAAGTTTAAACATGAGTCAAATCGGTCATGGGGTTGCCGAGATATACAAAAATGTATATGCGCGTATGATGTTAGCAAAAAGTTACATACGCGAGTTCACAGATCAGGGCGAACTACTAGTTTAATTGTAGATTGAAAGCACTTACCGTCTGTACTATTGAAATGCGCGACCAGTGACTTGTCCTTCATGCTCAGCACAGCCAAGCCAGAGTCGTTTCCAGTCGCTCTTTCAGCCCACGAGTAAAGCTTATACTCCGGGTAAGTCAATTGCCATGTGCCGTTCATTCGGTAGAAGAATGTTTCGTTCGCTCGCTGAAATTATTATATACTGCTGAACAATAACTTATTTAAAAGTGTGTTTCCTGTCCTGAGTCAACATTATAAATGGCAGTCCCATAACTGAAAGCAATCTCTTTCAGGCATCCTTTCGGTAGACTGAGGTCTAGTTGTGTAAAAGAATGAAGATCTCTTGAATTTTACATAATATGAAAAGTGTTATAAAACTTTCGCAACTCGTTCTTGAAGAATATTGAGTGAACGAAATCACAAATTCGTTCAAACAATGTCCTTCGATTCGTATGGCCTTTTGACCCTGGATTCGTTCTTCAAAACTTAGGAAATTCCATTATACGATGTCGATCACGATCCTTCCATTGAAAGGTATAATAATTGATGTTGAAGTTACACTGACGTTAACACTTTTCATATGTACAGAGTGTGAGTGCAAAATGAGCGAAATTAAAATGAAAAGTAGATGCAAACACTAACCTCATACTTGACAGTGCTATTATGCAGGTCCACAAGCATTTTCTGCTGCCTCAATTTCTGGAAGAACAGCGTCTTTTGGAACCGGTAGTAATTATCAAAGTAATACCACTTGCTGTGAATATTAATATCAGAGCGCATTTCGAGGTCCAAATTCGTGGCAGGATGCGAGCAGGTCAAACCGAACTTGTAGTCTCTAATAGGTCCGTTGGAGTTGTCTGTCAAGATTGATTTTAGTCGTAGGTATTCGTTCTCATAGTCTGAATATTGTAGTTCAAGAGAGATGTTGGACATGACAGCTGGTGTGCTGATGTAGTGGCCTTTTAGTGAAACGTCCTGTGAAAGAAGATTCTGAGTATAGTAACTTTGAAATGGAGCAGTCTGAGACACGCTGGAGTATCTAAAGGCTTTTAATGATTCACGATATTCACACATAATTTTGGTTTGGAACGGGTCGAATCGTGGTACGTTTAACAGGTAAATAAATTTAATAACAGGTAAATTTATTTACCTGTTAAACGTACCGCGATTCGACCCGTTCCAAACCAAAATTATAAATTATATTTAAACGCGCCTGTGTGGGGGGACCACACAGGCGCGTTATTGCGTTTGCGTTTTTGCGATATCTGTTTTTAGTACATTTTGTATTACGATCGCCATGGAGTTAGACACTGCTGTGGTAATAACGCCACAACGTTCCTAATACAAAATGAACTGATAAAAGATATCGCAAGAACGTATGCGGTATTACCGACCGGTAAAACCCGCCTGTGTGGGGGAGTCTTTATTGTTGCTCTTATCACACTCGATATAAGTGCAATCGATATAAGTCAATCGAACAAAAAGTATCATATCTGACTATGGCCCGGTTTCTGAATTGAGAATTATGCTAAGCAAATACTTAACTATCGTTCTGTCACGCTCTTTTGTGAGAAATCTGCAGAGACAGGAACGATACTTACCCATTTGCTTAGCGAAATTCTCAATTCAGAAACCGGGCCTATATCCCCGCTGCTGTTACAATGTCGTCCGACCATCGGGCTGCTGGTCTTCCCACTGATCGCCGTCCAGTTCCCGGCCTCCACTCTGTCACTGCCCTTGTCCACTGACCATCTTCCCTCCTCGTCAGGTGTCCCGAATTTATCTTTATATTTATCTTATCTTAGGTCATAAAAGTTACCTTTTTAAACGACGGATGCGCCAAAGCCAGCGCAATATTGTGCACGTTGCCATCAACAGACGGGGGGTTGTCCCACTTGCCACGGAGCTCTGCCGTCTTATTCTCGTCCTTAACGTTCCAACTGAGCTGCGCTTTGCCGTCCAAGGCCGTGTCTTGCAGCTGGTAGAGGGCGATAAGGTTGAAACTTCGAAGCGGCCACCAGAGGTTCATTATTAGCTGCTGGGACTCGGTCTCGGCCTGTGGAAAGGATTAAGAATTTTAGGCGGTAGTGGCCTAGTGGGTTAAACAATGGACTCGGAAGCGAGAGACCCAGGTTCGATTACCGGTGCCGTCATGTACCTATGACTTTAATAAATTTTCAAAGCTACGTGATTTGTGAATTTATAGTAGCAAATAGCACTTGCTAACGGTGAAGGAAAACATTGGGAGGAAACCTGAGCGTATGAGGCATTCCAATCTGCATTGAGCACGCGTGGTGATTAAACTCGCACTCTCTCTCTGAGAGAAAGCCTTTGCCCAGCTAGTAAGACATGTGCAATTGGGAAGGCAAAGTTTTTTGTTCGAAAGTCCGTTATTGGCTTAATCTTATCTTTAGACAATATTGAGAAACTAATTTCAATATTTTTTATTTTGGTTCAGTAGTTTGGATTTTACAACCTTTTAAAGATACGGTTTTATGACCTTCACGCGACGGTCTGCAAACTGTTGGCGGTCATAGGAACAAAACATTTTAGCGCATAAAAACAAAACTACTGGACCAAAATAAAAAATATTTAAATTAGTTTCTTAATATTGTCTAAAGATAAGTTTAAGCCAATAACGGACTTTCGAACAAAAAACTTTGCCTACCCAATTGTACAGGCTACATCTTACTTCTAAGAACTTTCTCTTTGAGATGAGGCTTTTTACCAGCTAGAGGGACATGTACACTTGTAGACGCTACATCTTACTTTTTTAAAAGAAGAATTTGAAGAATACGGAATTGTTGCAGATTTATTTAGATTTGCGATTATGGTTTAATTCTAAGCTTCCGATCGTAATCCAATGATCGTGAAAGATGATGAGGTTAGACAATCAAGACCCCGGCGAAGCTTGCGGTGGATATAATTTTAGATTGACATATAAATACGATTTTGAATTAATTAGGTAACGAAAGAAAGCGCCTCAGAGTTACGTACCGTAGTCATATTAGTGACATGAATGTTATAGTTGATCCAGACGTCGTCCGCCCAGGTTATCTTGCTCCCTTGCTTCAGCTCTTTATCCACCGCTTCGTACTCATTGGCGAAGGTCAGAGTACGCTGGCCGTGTATTGCGGTCAGTTTTAGGTTCTTCCCCGTTTCAAAAGTGTAGGCATCGATTTTGCCGGTCAGGTTGAACTTAGTTGCGTTGTAGAGGTGGAAAACGGTGGCTTGTTTCACGTCCTGAGGAAGTTGGGACTTGTTATGGTGGGTTTAGGGTCGGTTTTCGATTGGTCTTAGGCTTCTTAGCGACAAGAATTCTACCGAAACGAAGAATAAGAAGAAGAAAGGAACAACTTCCCAAAAGGATTACTTCTCAAAATGGTTCTACCATTTCATTTGTTTCGAATTGAAATGGAATACGCTTTGAAAAGTGGTGGTTTCGGGATGAGGCCCCTTTGGGAAGTGGACGTTTTGGCAAGAATTTTTTATGGAAAGTAATCTTTTTGGGAAGTTTTCCTGCCAAGTTTTCTTATACTTAATTGATTTCACAGACCTATTTCATTGACAACTACGCCATCAAGTGAGAAAGTCTCAATGATGGCTCATGAATCAATGCTTCTGCTGCTTCAGAAAAAATATAATGTGATATATTATTTATTTATTTATTTTGGTTCTGGACCGTATCTCAAGGTTGTAAGGTTAAAATGTACAGTGGCAATAATACGGCAACCGCCTGTTGAAGTATTTAACCACTCACATTAACACCCGTCGCATCGAACTCGTGTATGTACCGGACCCCGACCGGCGTGTGTTCGTTCTCCACCTCTATGTCCGTGGTGGAAAGGTCCAAATTCCTCTGGCTCTTGCCCAGGATCTGATTGAAGGACCCCTTGACGAAGCGTTCGCCGTCCAGATCTATGGTCGCATTGCCGTTGCTGGTCTTGTCACCTTGGGAGTTGTGCAAATACCGGGTGTTATAAAAAGGGTCCTATTATACCTTATGGGGTTAGCCTCGGCTGATATCTTTACCATATTGAATAGACAGCTAGGTAGATGCATGGATGCGGTCAAGACCTTATACAATGCCCAGCCTCCGAAGACAATACCAAAAATATAGTGAAGTGGAGAGAGATCATTAGGGACCTAAGCTTAAGAGCTAAAGAGAGAAAGAAAGAGTACGGATGTAAGAAAGTTAAAGACCTATTTCGCTTGACAATAAGAACTACTTTTAAAAATGTTGCTTCTAATTAGCATACTTTGCTTCAAATTAGCATATCTCATAAACGGCTGAACCGATTTTGATAAAACATATCTAAGAACACTCACTATAAAATCTGCTTTCAGCGCATCCAAAATTCACCTACACACACTCACATACACACACCCTTAGCGGTCAAACTTAAACTTACAACTTATATGTATCGGGGGTTACAAAGAGAAAAATATGGAACCTCCATCAATGGAGAAGCACAAGCACTTTTGAATGTATTGGACTGACGTTCATGACTCACCTTGTATATAAAAGTAGTCAGTAATAACCTCGTGCTGAGTGCTCAGTGGTACAGAGAGAGATATCTTCAAATTAGCATATCTCATAAACGGCTGAACCGATTTTGATAAAACATATCTAAGAACACTCACTATAAAATCTGCTTTCAGCGCATCCAAAATTCACCTACACACACTCACACACACACCCTTAGCGGTCCAACTTAAACTTACAACTTATATATATCGGGGGTTACAAAGAGAAAAATATGGAACCTCCATCAGTGGAGAAGCACAAGCACTTTTGAATGTATTGGACTGACGTTCATGACTCACCTTGTATATAAAAGTAGTCAGTAATAACCTCGTGCTGAGTGCTCAGTGGTACAGAGAGAGATATCTTCCCGCCCTGAGTGAATCCCTTGTCTTGTTTCTGGTACTGATGGGTGGAGTTTAGAGAGGCTGTCTTGTTGAGCCAGTAGAGGTTGATCTTGTTGTTCGACTGCTCGTCGAGATTGTTTATCTGGAAAGATGATTGTATGTAGAATAAAATATGAAAAAAAAAAACCGGCCAAGTGCGAGTCGGACTTGCGCACGAAGGGTTCAATATTATTATCAATAAAAACAGCCAAAAAAATCACGTTTGTTGTATGGGAACCCCCTTAAATATTTATTTTATTCCGTTGTTTGTATTTGTTGTTATAGCGGCAACAGAAATAAATCATCAGTGAAAATTTAGGAGTCTTAGTAATAGGGTCCCGTTTGGCAGCCTTCCGGTACGAAACCCTAAAAAAGAACGTAGTACCTTAGATTTGCACTCATTCTCTTCTTACCAAACTGCGGAAGCCTAAAATGAGGGTTATCATGCTTTTTTAAACTTTCGTGGTTTTCAGACATAATTACTGACGAAAGACAAAAGAAGACGAGATTCTTACCACGGTTTATTTTGTTGGAGTTCCCGATATTTCGGCACCGTTTTCTTACAATAATGTTATATTTTTCTACTTACGTCGAATATACTCTTGAGCCATGGTAGGTTCAGGAAAGGCGTCGAGACGTTGAAGTGTCCGTCAGTGTGCTTGACCCCGCCGTATCGAAGGTCGATCTCACCGATTTGGTTGTTGCCTGGTCGGTGCATCAGTCCTCTGTGGAATACGATTGGGTTGTTATTACCTATGCCTTTGTGGGGTCCAATGACTAGATGGATTAGTGATGTCCAAGGCCGAGTTTCATATTAGGGAAGAAAAGTCAAATGATGGATTAGTGATGTCTAAGGCCGAGTTTCATATTAGGGAAGAAAAGTCAAATGATGGATTAGTGATGTCTAAGGCCGAGTTTCATATTAGGGAAGAAAAGTCAAATGATGGATTAGTGATGTCTAAGGCCGAGTTTCATATTAGGGAAGAAAAGTCAAATGATGGATAAGTGATGTCTAAGGCCGAGTTTCATATTAGGGAAGAAAAGTCAAATCATGGATTAGTGATGTCTAAGGCCGAGTTTCATATTAGGGAAGAAAAGTCAAATGAGGATTTGAGGGTATAATGTAACATGTGAATATGTGCCGGACTCCGCTTGTGCCCTAGCACTTGCAGTTTCGACAGTCGAATAGGCCGAAGACCAGACTCTTTGCACCAAGCCAGACCTTGGCATGATTGCCTCTAGTTCATCTTCTTTTGCCGCTTTTCCACTATTCTCCACTTCTTTTTCCATGGCCCATGACCAATAGTGGAGAAGCAGCAAAAGAAGATGAACTAGAAGCAATCATGCCAAGGTCTGGCTTGGTGAAGGGTCTGGTCAATATGGTATATAAGTATGTTTATTATATTTATAGGTATAAGCTTTATACATAAACTAATATATTATATATTAGTTTATGTATTGATATAATACGTAGGTATATAATATTGTATTTATTTAATGGCGATTGTTTTGTATTTATAACTACTACATATATTTATATTCCACATTTGTAACTTGATTAGGTATATTTAATTTTATTTTTTTCCTATGTTATATTTATGTACACTAATCTACCGAATATTTTATCATCTTTGTCCTGTCCATCCAATGGTTGCCTGGCAGAAATCGCTTTTAGCGATAAGGCCGCAAATTGTATGCTTACTGATAGTTTTAAGAATTACCCTTGTAAATAATTTATAGTGTGCAATAAAGAGTTATCTATCTATCTATCTATCTATCTGGTCTTCGGCCCATTTGGCTTTCAAAAATGGAAGGGCAAGCAGAGTCCAAAGCAGAGTCCATGACTCTTGGGCTGTTAGCTCTTCACTCCGTTCTGTCCTTGACAACATCTCACATGCCTATATTATCAAAACACACGATCATACTCACTTGACAACCTTATATTCGTGCACCATATCTTGCTGGAAAGACCCCTTCACTTTGAAGGTCTCTTCATCCAGATACATCGGGGTAACTAGCGCGTAGTCAATACTCTGGGACCCGTTCACGTCCCATCCGTAGAACACGAAGTTGTCGACGGTTTGGACGATGGTGTTCGATGTCCATAGCACCGTGGCGTTAGCTTTCAGGCCATCGGGGAGTAGAAGAAGCTGCAATGTAAAGTAGGTGAGGTAAAGTATACAAAAGTTAAGAATAAAACAAAGTTTTCGTACATGTACAGTCGGCCACACGCTAGGATACCCCTTTTGGTTCGATTGGCGCCCTTATGCTGCGCGCGGTAAGAGCTGCCACGGGGTATCTGTGACTGTGGCCGAACGTACAGAGTATGCAAATCAACGTTCGGTTTGGGCAAGATGGCGTTTATCTTTAGCGTTATATTGCCGTCTCGCTCGTACAGACTCAATGGCTGACCGAGATTGCAATATAATTACGCGGGAGAGACAGAGACGCGTATAAACAGGTCAATGACCGAAATTGACTCCGCTCGGCATCCGTACTTTAGACGCTAGATTTAGGTACCAAATACCTATGTTCTAAAATGCTCTCTATCCCATAAGAATAAAGCCAACATTCCTGTCGACATCTACAATCTTTGTCAAATCGGCGCTGTCTCAATCGTCTTCAACAGATTGTCCTGACTGCCAAAAGTGTGGAAATGTGACCGAAAATGATCTCTATTGCATAGGTTGACCAAAAACGACCTAAAATGCACGTTATCCCACTACAATACAGCCACCATCAGCGTATATAATAATACTATCTTAGATAAAAGTAGTTTATGTATTGTTGTGTACTTTTTTGCGCGCTACCCAAGACAATATCTGCAGAACCAAACGTTGACTGGCAGAAAATTCTACTTAGCATTAAGTACGCCTTTGTACACAAATTTATGTATGTGCAATAAAGAATTAAATAATAATAATAATCTTGAAGACGACTGAGACGTGCGGTGGTGGTCTAGTGGGTAGAACTGTGGACTCTGAAGCGAAAGGTCCTAGGTTCGATTCCCGGTGCGGGCATGTATCTATGACTTTGTTTAACCAAAGAATACTTAGATTATAAGGATTAATATTGACATAAGAATTCTTTGACATTAAATTATTGAAATTAAATTATATAATTATCTAGGAACATACTCGTACTTATGACAGTGCTAATTAAATTGTAATAATGTGTATACACCTGAAAAGGTAGAACCTGGAGATCTAGTGATAAATAATCAACAATAACATCTAAGTGTATTAACCCTCCCGGTCGGGGAGGCTTTAATGTAAGGTTTCTTTTACTCCCGCGACGCGGAAAAACGCGGAAAATGGAGATTCCACCGTTGACAAAATCTCTTATATCTCCGCACCTACTCAACCAAATGTTGTGAAATAAGGAGTAATCTTTTCTTTAGAAATGACATTATTTGAGGTAAGTACGGAAATACATGGTTTTACGTTAAAAAAAACGTAATTTTCTGTGCAAAATGAAAATGTAGGCAAAATTCCAGATTTGTGGAATAAACTGTCTATTGAGGAAAAAATACAAACCTTTAGGAACTGAAATTGTATCTAGGCCAATGTTGAATAAATGCCTAGTAAACATAAGTGGTTTCTTTCATTCTACAACATTCAAAAACCTAAGAAAAAAATACACAACACTCGATGCAAATTCCAGCGGCCGAACGAAGTTCACGCGTGACTTGTCAGTGTCAAAATCTTTTGTTTTTTTCTTCCATGTTACTAGTATTTGGTATCAAATCACAGATAATTTTATGCTCCGTGATTCGTCTATACATGATCAGACATTCAGTTTACGACGTGACGCAATATCCGGTAGAAACCATAGAGCGGGCGAACGTTCAGAAATCGCTACTGACTTCTGTAACATGATGAATTTATACTGTAAAATGCAAGTTTTTCTTATGAAATAAGGACATTCATAGACCTAAAGAACCAAAGAATAACGGAAATCAACGTAAATTTACTTACCTTTCGAAGAAATTTTAGAAAAATACACTGTGTGTGTCAGCTCCGCGCGACGGCTCTTTATGATTTCTGAATGTTTTAGAATATCAAAATCTTTTGTTTTTTTCTTACAGTGTGACCAGTGTTTGGTATCAATGAATAGATAATTTCATGCTCTGTAATTCGTCTATACACGATCAATCCATTAGATTATCAGCTGACGCAGTATTCCGTAGGCGGCCGAACATTGTCGAGCGGAGTACACATGTGTACGTATTCCGAGCGAGCGTATAAATGCAAATTTTTCTTATGAAATAAGGCTGTGAATAAGGACATTCATAGATGCAAAGAACCAACTAATAACGTAAATCAATAATTTACTTACCTTTCAAACAATTTTCGGCAAAATACACAGCTCCGCGCGACGGCTCGAACGAAAAAATCGAAATTATTTCTAAATGTTTTGAATATCAATATCTTTTCTTTTTTTCTTCCAGTGTGATGTGTTTGGTATCAATAAACAGATAATTTTATGCTCTGTATTTCGTCTATAGACGGTCACGCTCTAAGGTTTATGCCTGACTCAATAACCGGCAGAAACTAAAAGCGCGCGTAAACATGGCGGGAACGTACACATGTGTACGTTTCTCGAGCGGGCCGGCGAACTGAGTTAAACGTACACATGTGTACGATAATCGAGCGGGAGGGTTAACCCATGTTCTGACACAATAAACTTCATTTCATTTCAACTTCATTTCATTTCATTTCATTTCATTTCATTTCATTTCATAATTTCAAAGTTTCGTACATTTGTGAATTTATAGTAGCAATACCACTCGCTGACGGTGAAGGAAAACATCGTGAGGAAACCTGAGCGTATGAGGCATTATACCCTCAACGCAAAAATCGCCAACCCGCATTGAGCACGCGTGGTGATTAAGCTCGAACTCTCTCTCTGAGAGAAGGCCTTTGCCCAGCTAGTGGGACATGTACAATTGTACAGGCTACATCTTACTTTTTTTTTTAATAATCTTACCTTTCCTTTCAACCCGGTCTGTATTTTGGTCACATCTGTACTGTATTTTGCCTCTATTTCCTTCACGGGATTGTCCTGGCTGCCAAAGTCTCCGTCCACATACAAAGTGTGCACATCTACGTTCGGTTTGGGCAAGATGGCGTTGATTTTGAGTGCAAGATGCTTGTCTTGGACGTAGCCAAAGGAGGCGTTTGCTCCGATTCTGTGGATGAAAGAAGAGAAAAAAAAGTAGGTAAATATTAAGTAGCTAAGTATACATAATAATAATAATGGTTTATTTCAGGAAATAAGTTGTTACAGATCTAAAATAACAAGCCCATATAGTGTTAGTATAATCTTAAAAGCTACAAAGGGTTAGTATGAGATAAAATTATAGTAATAGCTAGGTACCTAACTGGAGACCTGGGGGGCCACCCGCCACCGCCACAGTAATAAGTTTTTTTAAAAATCTTATTTATTTTATAAGCCATACATCAAATTGATTAAGCCGGCTTAGTAATAAGTATTTGAATTACATTTTTTTTTATACCTATGGCTTATTGAATAAAAGAACTTTGAGTTTGAGTTTGAAATATCTCCAAAGATGGGAATAGAAGTTATGAGATGCGGCGTGCTGGGCTTATTTCAACATCAATCAATTAAAATAGTAGGTAAATTTTAATTTTGACATTTAAAAGGTTTTTCCATAGCTCAGTCAGCATTTTATGGAAACTATCACAAAATGCCGTTTATAGCGATTGTGACGGTGATGGAGCCAAGTAGGCTTCGGGTTTCCTCACGATGTTTTTCCTTTACCGTTTGCGAGTGGCATTGCTACTAGAAATTCACAAATGCTCGTAACTTTTAAAATAAACAAATTCACAGGTACATGATCGCACAGGGAATCGAACCTGGGTCTCCGCTTCAGAGTTCAGAGTCCATTGTGTTATCCATTGCGGTGGTGGCCTAGTGGGTAGAACAATGGACTCGGAAGCGAGAGACCCACGTTCGATAAAATGTTAAAGCCTCAGTGTGAACAGATGTAGCATTTTCTACTTGTACTATAAAATAAACGGTTACTCACTGCCAAACTTTGTCCAAGTCCATTCGGAAGCCGGCGTCGTTTTTCTGCAGACCGAGCGTGGTGCTGTTACCGAAGTAGATATCCAGGTCCACACTGCGAAGCACTTCCTTCACGTTCTGGTGCCCTAATGCCTGGGACATAGAGTGCTATTTATCTTGCAGTTTTTTAAAAGTCGGGGAGAATGTTTTATACATTCTGCACACGCTAAAGTAAAGAGTCTATAAAATATGTCAGAAAAGTGTAGGTAAGTACTACAATAACTCTCCTACTACTACAGATTTGATCAGAAAACTCTTCCTGCCAATCAAGTGTTGTGGAATAAAGTAAGCGCAGGGAAAATAATATAAATGATAGTGGCTGATTCCGAAAGAGCTTGATCCACCTTGTAACAACAAGTATATGTTATGACCACCGAACTAAATCCCATAGAATCCGCATTACGTATAAAATCACAATAAAAACTTGTCCCCACAGAAACAAATGATATCAGCAATAGATCAATACGAAACATAATTTCGACCATACGTCTAATATTCGAATGTCAACCTTATTGCATTAGTGTACAGTTTTACTTTAATTGCATAGACTACGAGCAAATAAGCTCCCAAAGGCAGTTTGGACATCTATTTTTCCAGACACATTTCAGAGTTCTATGTTGTATCTAGTTTCATCCTTGATCGAAGGTTATGACACATTTTATAAGAACGCACCTTTATGTACAAATCGCCGACCAAGAAACTCCATTTTAAGTCTCCGTCTCCTTTCATGTCGGGAAGGTCGTATTTCAGAAGCACGTAACCCGCTTTCGGTCCAAAACTGCAACAAAAACAGAAGCATTAGCTAAAGGCAAAAATCACAATGACTTCAAAGTATGGACGTCCCACGTCCAGAGATGGGCGGTGGGTATATACCCAATCTACCCATTTGGGTATTTACCGGGTACATTGGGTATATACCCGGTAAATACCCGTATGCACCCATTTGCTGGGTATATACAATTTGTGACTTAAAATGAACAACAAAGTATGCCAATCAGTTCTAAACCATGTTCCCTACGCAAAGTATGTCTTAGTAATTTTTCGTTGAACGCATATTTACAAAGTTATGCATGTTTTTGTGATTTATTTGTATGAAAGCGAATATTCATGAGGACATTTGTCTTATATTTTTATAGAATTAACAACCGGTATGTTTAAAAAGTACTTTGTCATACTTTGTATGACTAATAAAATATTTTTTAATATGAATTTAACAATAATTATTATTAAAGTAAAGTAAAAAAGTAAAAAACATTTATTTAAAACAACACAGTTAACAAGTTGCACAAGGAGATACAGAATATAATAAAAGGAGGTGGAATACAATTTAAATGGTTCAATGGCAGTCCCCAAACTAGGCGAGGCCTGTATCTTGGGGACTTTATTAGTGTGCACAATTAAGAATATTATTGTCGACAGTAGTTGCGCAAC
This sequence comes from Zelleria hepariella, assembly GCA_949319315.1. Classification (NCBI taxonomy): domain Eukaryota; kingdom Metazoa; phylum Arthropoda; class Insecta; order Lepidoptera; family Yponomeutidae; genus Zelleria; species Zelleria hepariella. The sequence goes on along the minus strand of OX439383.1, from coordinate 20,945,463 downwards.
ACATGCATCATTTTATCTATAATAATATACCTAAAACTAAGAACCAAGTGTCAAAAATTTATATTTACATTGAAACGGTAGACAATACAGGACCTGTTACGCAGGGCTTAGTCCTGGCGCCTACGCTTATCAACTTCTACGTCAGTTACATACCAAAAGTCTCCGGGCGATCATTTATGTAGGCGACGACATTGCCATCACAGCACAAGCTTCGACACTGGACAAAGCGACAACACAGGTTCAGGAAGCCGTTGCAAAGTTTGAGCGCTATTTCATCGACTGGGGACTTAAACCTAACCCATGTAAAACTGTGAGCTGCTCCTTTTACCTCAACAATAGGCAAGCTAGTAAGTGAAGGTGTTAAACGCAGTTTCTGCTATGAAGCACGACCCTAACCCAGGCTATCTTGGTGTAACTCTAGACAGAACTTCCACTTTTAAAGCCTCCCTCAAGAAAGTAAAGAAAATGGTATCAAACAGCTGAAACCTGATACGGAAACTGGCAGCGATAACATGGGGCTGCAAAGCGGATACACTGCGCATATCAATAACAGCCCTTGTCCATAGTGCGGCTCGAGCCAGTGTAGAATGGCCATCATACTGACCTGGTTGCCGTTGAATTGAACAGCGCCATATTATTATCCGGAACCGTCAGACCCACAAACACCAATTGGCTTCCCGTCATTTCCTACATATTCCCGTCACGTCTGTGAAGATAATTAATGATCAAAATGGAGTATGATAAGATCAACAATATGCCGCACCTGCCACTAGTACCTTATCTTCAGGCAACCCGCAGTGATCTTCGCCTACCATAAGAGAGATCTTTTGCTATGCCATGCAGGCCCACGAACTCTTGCAGGACGACAGAATGCTGATGGAGAAATGACGGGATCAGTGGACATCTGTGGACCTAAAAGCATCTAGAGTCCAAGCCAGATATCCGTGTGTCAGGTTTCCATCTTCCCAAAAAGCACTGGACTCAAATAAATAGATTCCGGGTCTTACGGGAAGGTGTGCAGAGCTAAATACACAAAATTTAACTGTGGGTCGGACCCGAGTTGCGTGTGCGGGCGGGTTCAGACGATGTCCCACATCAACTACGACTGCCCGCTGTTCGCCATCCAAGGCGGCGGTGTCGATGAGGCCGACTCGGACGTAATGAGGTGGCTGGACGACTTACATTTCACCGTATAGCATTTTGAGCACAATGCCATTTGCAAAATAAAATAAACGAATTTAATAAGTTTTAGTTATTCTTTGTTCGGGAAGAACAACCATAAAACCATACTATATTATTATACATTTTTGTTATTTGCAACACTTAACCCGTCTTCGCATTTTAATAAGACCGAAATGACCTGACTTCATCAGTGTATTGTCTACCGTTTCAATGTAAATATCAATTTTTGACACTTGCTTCCTAATCAATAATAATTATTGTTAAATTCATATTAAAAACTATTTTATTAGTCATACAAAGTATGACAAAGTACTTTTTAAACATACCGGTTGTTAATTCTATAAAAATATAAGACAAATGTCTTCATGAATATTCGCTTTCATACAAATAAATCACAAAAACATGCATAACTTTGTAAATATGCGTTCAACGAAAAATTACTAAGACATACTTTGCGTAGGGAACATGGTTTAGAACTGATTGGCATACTTTGTTTTTCATTTTAATAATTTTCATTATACTTGAAATCTCAAATTGAATGTACCCAGCAAATGGGTGCATACGGGTATTTACCGGGTACATATCGGGTAAATACCCACAGGTGGGTATATACCCGGGTACGTGCCCATCTCTGCCCACGTCTAACTAATCAAGACGTTTCGTTCTTCTGGATTATCTGGGGTCTGAGTCTTTAACGTAATGGTGCATCGATATGCTCCCAGTTGAAGCCTTTAATTGCGATTTTTTAATGCTATCTGTCCATTTAATGTTTTTTTAGTACAGCGAAGAATATTCTGGCTCTTATTTTAAAGTACGCTAAGTTTTTAGTTCGCTGGATGTAGGAGAATTACTGGATTACTTTTGCTACAACTAATTGGTAAAATTACATTGATACACCTACTTACAGAAGAACACCTTTGTCAAACCACATGTAATTTATGGCAAATAAATTAAATTGAATTGAGAAAAACTCTGTTTTGGCTAGGGTTTTTTTAGCGGTTGAGATCCAAATAATTATTCACTTTTAATGATTCGCGATATTTAAACATTATTAAAACCAAAAAACATTGCAAACAAACATTGCCTTAAAACCAATCGCGATTCGACCCGTTTCGAATACAATAATATCCAAATAATTATCTGCAAGATCACCGATCCTTTGACCTTTGGGAGCCGAATACTCACACAAAGTCGGTATCGCCCTTGATGTGCTGCAGTCTCCGGAAGGGCGTGACCGCTTGCACGCTGACCACTTTACGCAGGTCCGGGTGTGCGTCCAGCCGCGCCTTGAAGTAGAGGTCTTTGGTCTTGGACTGCGGCATCACGTTGTCCAACTGTGGAGGGGAAGATAACGGTTAGAAGCAATGACAATTGTTTGATAGAAACAAAGTAAACGAAACAGGGGCCTTATCCTGTAACGCAAAGTCGTATCTATGGCGTCCCAGTAGAAGGACAAAACCGGGATTTCCTCATTTTTCTCCTACAACCAGCGAACAAATCCTCTAAAATTAGAATCAGACTATTATTTGCTGTAATACAAAAACATTCAAAGGATCGACAGGATTAATAAATCGTAATTGAAGCAGTCAACCGGGAGCCCATTGTGGCACCATTACATTACAGGCTAAGGCCCCTGTTTACAAAACTACAAATTGTTTAGTTTACAAGACAGATGAGTGAAGTGAGTTCCTTTATTTATTTCAAAATTTGAAACGCGTAATAATGACGTTTGACTAATCATCTACAATCGACAAAGCCGCAGATCCATATGCTCAGATCAATACCTTGACATTGATATCGGTGAAGTGGTCTTCCATCTTAGCCCTTGCATGTAGCGTGACATTGACGGGCCCGCCGAAGTGCGCGGATATACCGTAGGTAGTCTTGATGACGTCACACTTGCACCGGATCAGTATCGGCAAGGTTTGACTTGTCGGATACAATATGGCCGCCAGGAATTTAAAGCAACACAACTGTTTTCTTACTTACTCACTCTCTTTCTTTCTCTCACGCTCTCGCTGTCTATGCCTGGCCTTTTTCACTAACGTGAAAGTTCAACCTGTCATTTTACTGACCAAGATGATGGGATAGACTTTAGCCGCGCAGCGCCATATAAACGTACCGTGCAAAACTCGATAAAAACGCCATACAAAACATCTAATAAAACTCATCCAATCGTTAAGCCATGTCAGAGGCCCTTCGGGCGGCCTTAAAACTCTGACACCAGGGGTGGCCACATACGATTACCTACCTACCCTATCCACCCATTCAAGCGTTTAGCCACGCAGCCAAACTAAATCCCATACAACGGCCATACCTTGACGTTGATATCGGTGAAGTGGTCTTCCATCTCAGCCCTTGCGTTCAGCGTGACATTGACGGGCCCGCCTAAGTGCGCGTATATATCGTAGGTAGTCTTGGTGACATCACACTTGCACGTGTGACGTCACACTTGCACGTGTGACGTCACACTTGCACGTGTGACGTCACACTTGCACAATATGGCCGCCGGAAAAAGACCTTTCGATAAAATAACTAGAGCTCCGAAACTAAAAGCAACGGTGCAACCGTTTCAACGGCAACGAGAAGTTGACATACTATAGTATATGCAGAAAATACGAAATTATGACATTTCAAGATGGCGGCCGAGAAATAGAAGACTAAAATGGTCCAATTACGTAAGACCCAAAATCTTCTTGAAGGGTTTTCTATCGGAATTTGGCCGTATCTAACGATATATGCGGAGGCCAAAGGCCGAGTTCCGTTCAACAAGGCCGAAGACAGAGAGTGAAGCTAGAAGCGGTCGGGGTTGTCCTGCGTAGCACACAGGGGACGTAGCCTAATCATCTACAATCGACAAAGCCGGAGATCCATAGGCTCAGATGTGTAATGAAGAAGGTATGGACCTTGCTACGAGAAGTTGACAAACTATAGTACATGCAGAGAAAGCGAAATTATGACATTTCAAAATGGCGGCCAAAAAATCTTATTTTTCTTTGCATGCCGTCACCTATCGGAGGTTGGCGATCAGTTTGGCTATCTCGTCCTTCGAAGCCGCCAAACGAAACAATGAGCCGAACCATTCGCGTAGATTTTGCATTCCAGAAGCCATCATACCTTGACGTTGATATCGGTGAAGTGGTCTTCCATCTCAGCCCTTGCATGCAGCGTCACATTGACGGGCCCGCCGAAGTGCGCGGATATGCCGTAGGTAGTCTTGGTGACGTCACACTTGCACATGTGACGTCACACTTGCACTGCTCCGGGGCTCAACATGGCGGATCCAATATGGCCGCCGGAAAAAGACCTTTCGATAAAATAACTAGGGCTCCAAAGCGAAAAGGAATAGCGCAACCGTTTCAACGGCAACGAGAAGTTGACATACCATAGTATATGCAGGAAATGCGAAATTATGAAATTTCAAGATGGCGGCCGAGAAATAGAAGACTGAAATGGACCAACTACGTAAGGACGAAAATCTTCTTGAATGGTTTTCTATCGGAATTTGGCCGTATCTAAGGATATAGGCGGAGGCCAAAGGCCGAAGACAGAGCGAAGCTCAAAGCTGTCGGGGTTGTCCTGCGTAGGATACAGGGGACGTAGCCTAATCATCTACCATCGATTCAAGAGCCGGAGATCCATAGCCTCCGATCCATACCTTGCTACGTGAAGTTGACAAACTATAGTACATGCAGAAAATGCGAAATTATGACATTTCAAAATGGCGGCCGAGAAATTTTATTTTTCTTTGCGTGCCGTCTCCTATCGGAGGTTGGCGATCAGTTTGGCTATCTCGTCTTTCGAAGCCGCCAAACGAAACAATGAGCCGAATCATTCGCGTAGATTTTGCGTTCCAGAAGCCATCATACCTTGACGTTAATATCGGTGAAGTGGTCTTCCATCTCAGCCCTTGCGTGCAGCGTGACATTGACGGGCCCGCCGAAGTGCGCGGATATGCCGTAGGTAGTCTTGGTGACGTCACACTTGCACCGGATCAGGATCGGTTCGCCCTGCCCTTTGGGCGCGAGGGTTAGGGCCATCTGTGAGGGAGAGAAAAGGGAGTGTTGAGATTAAAAAAAATACGGCTCGGCCGGTGCTTGTGAAAGTGAATATAACCCGTGTCATTAAAGAAAACATTTAGGACGGAGTTGAAAACCTAGCGTTGTCTCACTTTGACTGTATTAATTAGAGCGAGAGCGCGAGTGTTTTGAAGTTCATCCTCAATGTTTTCTTTAATGACACGGGTTATACATTTATTTATCGCAAAAATACAATTCCTTAATTAAAAAGAGAAAGAGGCAACAAAAGATAAAATAATTATTAAGGTCTTGGGTCTTAAAACCACACCAAGATGGTAATTTTTTGAAAGCAGTATTACCAGGATTTGCAAACCAGAACAAGTATCAAAGTTTTTATTAATTCGACGTAGGGTAGCCCGTTATTAGATTTTTTAGGCGGACCTGCTTCAGGGTTAGCCAACTAACTCTGAGTTAATTTGGTATTAACTCAGAGTTAACTGGCTAACGCTGGTTGATGCAAGTGGACTTTAGGTTTTGATCTCACCTCCAAAGGCTCTCTGTTGAGGACTTTTCCACTGACTCCATACTCCACCGTGTCAGTCATAAAGGAGCCGCGAATGTCATCCTTTTCAAATTCACCGATCACCTTCACAGCTCTGTAAAGAAAAAGACGCTTGTGTGATTTGCTTTTCTTTTTGTTGTACGACATAAAACATTTTCATTATTCTAAACGAAAATAATTCAGCTTGTGCACAATAGCCTAAATGCCCAGTGGTGCTGCCCAAAGAACTAGTAGTTTGAGCAAATATCATAATAAACTTAATTATTGTTTTTCTGTTATTTAGAATAATTAAAATAATTCAATTTTACAATGCCGGCTCGTCACAGTATAACACGACAGTGTCAGAAGCTAGCAGGACTGCAGGACGCATATCAAGTTGCCTTTATCTCGAAACAGGTGACTATAAAGAAACTTACCTGAGAGAGAGCAGTTCTGAATGGCGTTGGGCGGCTAGAAACTCAGAGAGCGAGAGAAAAAAAAAGACAGAGAGAGAGAAAGAGAGAGAGAAAGGGAGAGAGAGAGAGAGAGAGAAGAACTCACCTAAATCCCTCATGTGGGCTGCTGAGTGTGACCGAAAGCGCGTCGGCCCGTCGATCCGCTCGCAGCTCGTAGAAACTTTCCTGTCCTATCTTCAAGTCAGCCTGCAAAGACCGTTCTTTCTCCGCCGGCTCGTGCGAGTAGACCACGACGGCGTCAGACGCTGGCAGGACGGGGAAAAGGGCGGCTTTGGCCTTGAAGCGCACGTGTTGGGGAGACGGACGCCAGACCACGTCGGCGTATAGCTGGGGAGAAATGAGGATAGTTTTTAAGGCTGTTAACTCCTGTGCGTTACCTACATATTTTGAGATAGACAATACAGTTTTTTTCGCAGTCCATATTATTATGTACATACAGGGTGTTGTTTTGGTTAGTGACACCCGAAGCAGGGAAGGATAGTTATAACTATTTTTTTTTTTACGAACACTCCCGCGTTCTTAAAGCGCGCGCGCTATTTGGCGCCCGACAATGCATGTGCGGCGGCGGCAAGCGTTAATATAATAGAAATTTAATGATTTTTGTATATATTTCACTGAAATATTTTTTTTGCTTCAGTATCGTGTAAATAATCACCCCTGAATCGGGTATCACTTTACAAAACAACACCTTGTATAATGTTGATCTGTCATGTTTAGAAGCATGATTTCTCAACACCGATACCTACACCATCCTCTCAGATTTCGGAAAATGTGACATCCATTTTGTACTCTATGACTCTAATAACAAAGCTCAAAACTCACGTAGTTGTCCTGCGCGCCCTGCACAATCTGAACCCCTCCGCCAATCACGTTCTCGCTGTCAGAGAAGTCCTTTTTGAACTCCATCTTGATGAAATAGTCCTCCAGGTAGGGTGATGTCAGGTTGAGGCTGCCGGAGGTCTCGACGAATGGGTCTTCAAGCTTGAAGGGAAAAGTGGCATTAAAAAAACAAACGAATCGTCGTTGCAAAGTTATGACAGGACCAGCAACAATCGTAAAAATCGTGGAGAAAATCCTGGCTAAGAAACCTACGGGAGTGGACTGGGATCGCGAGTGCTGCCCAGCTGTTTCGCCTCGCGAGAGACAAAGAGGGATATGCAGAGCGGACCGCCAACCTTCGCTGAGTCGGAGAGGCACCCTAAGAAGAAGAAGAGCAACAAACGTGAAATTTCTAGAAATTTCAGAATAGATGCTGCCTTATGTGCTAACCGTTCTTTTCAGGTCATTTTTTTTTATCTCAAATTGAAAATGACTGCTTCATTCGGAAAGTTCAAATGCAACTTAAATACAAGGCGAAATTAATGTTCCTATGTTTTTAGAAAAACTTCGAGCCAATTAAAAAAAGTTAATTTAAATAAAATATTATTCAAAAAGTTAATTTTATTCAACTGACAAACGAGAAAAAAAAACTCACTAGTTCAGATACATTAGTAACTTAGTGCTATAAAATGAAACTAAAGTGCAAATGCTTGTTTTATTTCCAACTGAACAAGTCAGAAAAAAAAACTTATTAGTTCAGTCCACTGAACTAGACAACTGAACAGTAACTAGTGGGAACAGATGTGTTTAAAACAATAATAAATCGGTCTTAAACGGCTAGCACAGGTATTGTTTCGAGCACCTCTTATGTGACGTATTTTTTTTACCCAAAATGTGTTTTTTTTTGCATTTTCGTGTACAGACTTTCCGAGGGCCATCGACTCACTTACACGTATGTTAGTAATCTTGACAACTGCATGACCTACAACTCTTTTAGCTTATCATCGTAGGCAGTTTTCACCGTTTTTTCTCGGAAAGTAAAAATTACACATAAGAGGTATTGACTTTGCAACGAAGATATGGGAAAAGAAAGTGGCATTATAAAAATGAATGGATCATCAAGTTGCAAGTGGCAAAAGTAGCATAAATATAGCCTGCACGGGAGGGTATAGGAAAGTCACACTCTTGGGGGTGGATTTTACTCATCATGATAATTTTAAAACTTCAATCCGGAGTCCAAGATAAATGCGGTTGATGTTGTTTTTTTTTTATTTTAGAAAATATTTGCAAGCCCGAAGGCGAGGTCACCAAACATCCCAATCCGCGAGGCCGAAGGCCGAGCCCCGCGTTTAACAAAGCTCTGACCTTTAGACTCGGCTGCACTAGACGCTAAGGCCTTATGCCACAACTCCCTGAGATCACTCTTGCGAGCACGCAGGCCAAGCGTGCGAGGAACGTAGCCACCTATTTGTGACTATAGACTTTGTTACCTATAGGCGTCCTTGAGCGTTGATGCTAAAGCTCGGCATCCCAATATCCGCAGACATCTTCCAAAGGGCGTCTTCGAGTCGCACCGACAACATGGACTCTAAGGCCGGCAGGACGGCCAGCGGCGTGATGATGCCGAGAGAGGCCAGGTAAGACCAATCCGCGAGGCCGAAGGCCGAGCCCCGCGTTGAGCGAAGCTCTGAGCTTTAGACTTGGCTGCATTAGACGCTAAGGCCTTATACCACAACCCCTCTAGGTCACACTTGCGAGGCCGCAAGCCGAGGGTTGGTATGCGTAGCGTGTAAGGGACGTAGCCACATAGTTGTGACTTTGTTACCTCTAGGCGTCCTTGAGCGTTGATGCTAAAGCTAGGCTTTGTTACCTCTAGGCATCCTTGAGCGTTGATACTAGTGCTAGGCTTTGTTACCTCTAGGCGTCCTTGAGCGTTGATACTAGTGCTAGGCTTTGTTACCTCTAGGCATCCTTGAGCGTTGATGCTAAAGCTAGGCTTTGTTACCTCTAGGCGTCCTTGAGCGTTGATACTAGAGCTAGGCTTTGTTACCTCTAGGCATCCTTGAGCGTTGATACTAGAGCTAGGCTTTGTTACCTCTAGGCGTCCTTGAGCGTTGATACTAGAGCTAGGCTTTGTTACCTCTAGGCGTCCTTGGGCGTTGATGCTAAAGCTCGGCATCCCGATATCGGCGGACATCTTCCACAGAGCGTCTTCGAGTCGCACCGACACCATGGACTCTAAGGCCGGCAGGACAGCCAGCGGCGTGATGATGCCGAGAGAGGCCTGGTAAGACTGGTACGCGTCGTCGGCGCCGATCTCGTACTCGTAGTTCACTTTGTACGATATCTGTTGGACGGGGCGACGGTTTAAAGAACAGTTTTATGGGAATTAAACAACATTTAACGGATTTAGCACTCGATGAATAAAACGAGTATAGTGCTTGAGCAAAACAAAGAAAATATCAAAAAGTGTCAATAAAAGTAGTGTGGTGGAGAAACCCAAACTTTCCAAGTTATTTTATTTTATTTTGTAGCCAAACTGAGTTTTTTCACGACAGTAAAACTCTTCATTATTCAACAGAACAAATTTCGGGTCGAACAACCGTGTTACTGCCCAAAAAAACAAGAAGTCCGAGCAAATCTCAGAATCATTTGAATTATTGTTGTTTAGAATAATGAAATTAATACTATTTTATTACCGTGAAACAAAAATCGCTGAACAAAAATAGCTATTTAGCTACAAAATTGAAAAACCTGTTAAAATTGTGCACTTCCCGCCACGCTACTTTCGTTGAACTTAAGGTTCATCACCATTATCAAAGCTGGTTTAAAAGTTGAAGGCGAGGCATAATAGACTCTCACCTCGTGCCAATAAGTGCCATTGTAGAGCAGAGCCATGCAGGTAACGTTGAATTTCTCGCCCAGCGTGATGTCTACAGTGTAGATAGACTTTAGTTCCTTCACCGCTTGGAACGGTGTGACCAGGTTCAGTGTGTTACGCATCACTGTGTATTCCTGAAATATGAAAAAAAAACTCAGACCTTTGCATCTACGTAATGAGATGATTAATTATACAGCGCCCAGTGGCACCTTCACTCACACTAGATGGGTGAAGAGACCACTCGGCGCTGCAGTGCCTGGTACATTGTTTTAGACCTATTTGAAAAGTAAAACTTACCTCCAAAACAAACAGGTCAGTCAAAACTATAGGCGGTTTGTCCGGCAGATTTAGGGTCGCATTCACTTGGACAATGTCTTCCTCATCTGCACCCACGAACTAAAATAAAAAAAAATTAAAAACTTTTTGTATTTTCTAAAGCACTAACCCGTGCTAAGGTAAAGTCCTGTACCGAGCGAATTGTTTAATCTTATACAAATCTTTAAAGTGAATTAACACTTTAGACAGTGACTCGAAGGGTTGATTAAAATACACTTGACTTGACTTTCTTATCCCTCAGGAGGGATATAGGGCTAGAATACACTGAGCAAAGGAAAAAGTCAAATGCGATGGAAATTCTTAGCAGAATAAACAGTTTTCACCTTTGACTGGAGTAATTTGTTTTTTTTTACAGGAATGTCCACATTTCGCGCTAGGCACCGGTTGTAAATAGGGCTACGGAATGAATTCCGAGACTAGTTGGCTATTGTTGACCACCGTAAAAGTAAAGTTAAAATACTCCTTTCAGTAAAAAAAAACTTGGACAAACAAATTTCTTTTACACTTAAACTTTCGTAAGCACTGCACATTTTGTGTTTCGTAAACGGTTGGACTTACTTGTATTATGTCGGTGTAGCCGACTAGTTTCGGTACTCATTCGGAGACCTTAAGTTTCACCTGTGTGACCATACCCGACCTGTTTCGCGACGAAGGACATATTAGTCCTGCTGTGAGTGGACGGGCAGACGCGCCCCCGCTGCCGCCCCCGCCCCTTCCCCCCGCACCGGAACTGTCAGCGCGTGCGCGAGGGCCGCCTCAGCTCCATGATTAAGGTCTCCGAATGAGAACCGAAACTAGTCGGCTACACCGACATAATACAAGTAAGTTTAACCGTTTACGAAATACAAAATTTCTTTTAAACTAGATTTTGACCGACGTACCTTCATCATATGCGAGTCAAATGTGATGGTGGGATAATACAGGGTGTCCAGTATGACGCTAGCGGTGGTGTCAAAGTCCTCTATCAGCACATCGTTGTTTCCCGCCGAACGGAAGCGACTCTGTATCACTTCGACTAAGCCTTTTCCGTTGTCATGAAGCAGGACAGCAATGCCGAACTGAAAAGGATAGGAATAAAACTAAGGCCTTTGCATCTACGTAATGAGATGATTTATGCAGCGCCCAGTGGCACCTTCACTCACACTAGATGGGTGAAGAGACCACTCGGCGCTGCAGTGCCTGGGACATTGTTTTAGATGGAGTATCTTATCTTATCTTATCAATATGGGGCCAGGCTGAGAGCCCGGGACACTTCGACCCAGTGGGATCTTTTGTGTCACCCCCGTCCTTATTCCTGCTCAGGACGTGCAAAGACCGAGGTCATAAGCTTTAGAACGTCACCGAGATTGAGGAACTTATATTCTTCCGGTCTAGGATTGGAGTAGGCTTGCCCAGCACTGTTATAATTTATGGCCTTCTTTTTATTTCTGACACTATGTTATTTAGCAAAAAATTATCCTTATGCTGAAGCCTTTCGATCGGTATGATAAAGCTACAGGGTAATTATGTTTCTCATGTAACGGGTTCGATTCCCGGTTCAACGATGTAATTATTTAAAAATCTATGAATGCAGCTTAAATTGTTTTTTTTTTAAATTCATAATAATGTCTTCTTTCAGTAAAATGTTCCATATATAATATTCAAGGTACTTTACCTCCATGTAGCATAGCCGTGGGACGCCCTGTATAGTCAGGATTTCGCCTAATGACCTTTCTTACAGTACGTATTTATAGCTTACCTTATGTTTACTTAGCCTTATCGAGACCTCAGTATCCAGGCCGCCTCCGTAGATATTTTTCAGCACAAAGCCATTTTCCTCAAAGCCCTCCAGAGGTGTGTACAGTTTGTACAGGTAGACAAAGTTTATCGGCGAGTCGTAGTGCCATATGCCGGTGAAACCGAAGTCCATGCTGCCCCAGCCGACGCGGAAGTCCGCCTGAAAAAGGGCTTTGGGTTAAGGGCGGTAAGGGTTATATTTCTTTGATAGTTTAGCTTTTAAATATGGGACTTTTAAGAAAACACTTGAAGTGCCACAATTTTCCAATCAATTGAAAGCTGGATCTTAAGGCGCTGTGCATAGTGAATTATGGTTTGATATGTGAACATTTTCAATTTTTTTAGTTATTATGATACAGGAATCGATTTTGTGCATTTTTCGTTGCGCGCGGGCGATTCACTATGCACAGCGCCTTAAGAGTTAACCTTAGCTAAAAAAGCAAGGTTACCCTAATTTAGCCTAATAACATCACGGAATTATGACATTTTGTCATTTAGGGGGCTTCCATTAATTACGTGAGGCGTTTATTGGGGGGTTTATATTTCCTTATACAAACTTTGGCATCACCTTTCACGCCCTCTTAGGGGTGGAATTTCGAAAATTCCTTACTTAGTGGATATCTACTCTTCATAAAGAACACACCCTGAAAATTCATGTCTCTAGGACCAGCGGTTTAGACTGTGCGTTGATATCTCAGTCAGTCAGGGGGCAAATTCTCGGGAATCTCGCATTCGACACATCTCGAAGGAAAAATCTCATGTCATTTTGATCTCGACTGCTTCCGGCCACTCGAGTCATGTCGAGCGAGAAGGCAAACAACTCGCAGAAATCTCGTGCTTTATGTCGAGGATGACTTCGTGAGAATTGATGTGACATTTGCCGCATAATGAGACTTTTCTTTCAAGATGTGTCGAATGGGAGATTCCCGAGAATTTGCCCCCTGGAATTTGAATTTTATAAGTATAGATGACATTTCCTTCACTTTTCTCGCTGGCCGTGAAGGAAAACATCGTAAGGAAACCTGAGCGTATGAGGCATTATACCCTCAACGCAAAAATCGCCAACCCGCATTGAGCACGTCTCTCTCTGAGAGAAGGCCTTTGCCCAGCTAGTGGGACATGTACAATTGTACAGGCTACATCTTACTTTTTTTTTCTTACTAGATGACATTTAAAAACACGAATTATTGGGATACCTCTTCTTTAGCCCGTTTAGCGGTGACCATGGCTCGGTTGAGGTACTGTATGGGCAGCGCAACATGCCCAAAGATGTGAAAGTCTTGCGTCGAGATCAGTTTCAGCAGAATCTCGATACCTGCGATAAGGAAAAGTGTTTTGAGTTCCAATCGAAGAATCGTTGTAGGCTTCAAGATTTCTTGCCAGTAATTTCGGCTCGGATTTTGCCAGTAAAGTAATTTTGGCTCGGATTTTGCCGGTAAAGTATTTTCGGCTAGGATTTTGCCAGTAAAGTATTTTCGGCTCGGTTTTTACAGTAAAATAATTTCGGCTCGGATTTTGCCAGTAAAGTAATTTCTGCTCGGATTTTGCTAGAAAAGTATTTTCGGCTTGGATTTTGCCAGTGAAGTATTTTGGGCTTGGATTTTACTAGTTAGGTATTTTCGGCTCGGAATTTGTCTCCACTCTACATTTTGACACTTCCGAGTCAAAAACATGACTCTACTGGTGTAAAATAACAAATAACGATTTCTAGTAATCAAACCTCAGTTGGCTCCTTACTACCGCACTCAGAGTCGTTTAATTGTTCATTAAAGACGACTTAAAGGTAGACGATAGCAACGTGGCGGGAAATTCAAAATTTTCACAGTTTTTTTACATTTTGTAGCTAAACTGAGCTATTTCTGTGCAGCGATTTTTCGTTCGCGGAAATAACAAAGTATTCCTTTCATTATTGTAAACAATGGAACAAAAATAATTCAGCCGATTATGTGTTCTGGTCTACGACAAGTTTTTTGGGCAGTGCCACTGCTTCGTAGACCAGAACACTTAATCGGCTGAATTATTGTTGTTCTGTTGTTTACAATAATGAAAAGCATACTTTGTTGTTTCCGCGAACGAAAAATCGCTGAACTAAATAGCTCAGTTTAGCTACAAAATGTAAAAAACTGCGAAAATTTTGAATTTCCCGCCACGTTGCTATCATCCCACCTTAAGTAAAGGATTTGTATTGAATTGCAGTTTGAGTAAATTGGCACGAAATAGGATCGATTGGCATAAAATCTTGTATCACATCATACCTGTGGTGGAGGTGGGTGTCACAACCATGGCGACAAGGTGACGCTCGTGTTCGACAAAGCCGAAGCGCGCGCTCATTTGTGACAGCTCTGTGACCGGACTTGTCACGTTGATCACCAACATCGAGTTCGTTATGCGGTGCATGTAGCCTGGAAACATACATGGATTGAACAAGCGAGCGAAGCGAGTGAAGATTGGAATATTAATTCTTCGTAAATGAGGGCACAAGGGGAGGCCTTTGCCCAGCAGTGGGACACAACACAGGCTACATAAAAAAAATTAGGGCACCGCTTGTAGATTTGCGAGCTATTGTTGCGTAAGGTCAGAAACGTCACTGTTTGTATGAGCTAAATGGGTTCATTTCTGATTGGAATAATGTTATGAATATTCTGCAATACCTGAGATTAATTATGGCAAATAGTTGATGTCCCGCGCTGATTTGAATAGATGTGACCACTGATTTGAAACAGTGTTATCTTTCGGAAAATTGTGTTCTAATATTTTTTTCGAGCAAAACGGGGCTTGCTAGATGTGTTTTATTGGTATTGCTTAAAACTTAAGGTAGGTATTAAACATGATTTTTATGTAAGTAAATCTTTTATTAAGTTACTTTGAGAGCTATATTTTATGACTTTACTCGAAAGTGGCGCCAACTAAAGTCTAATTCTTTATTCAGGATAGTAAACTGACAGATGCTAACTGTCACTTTGCAAAATAATGTTGCCGTATTTATTGTAATAGTGATGCATTTCACTCGTTGTGCGATTCACCTCAGTCACAAAAAAAAAGCGAAATACGAAATTCCGCATGGTAGCCCATGCGTCAGGAATTTAAACGGAAAAAAAACGTTCGGAACGCAATATTTCCATAGATCATTTAAAAAACATAATTTTTAACGCATTTAACACTCCTAAAAAAAAGTGGACCAAAACACGCTTTCTCATTATACTAATTAATAAGTTTTTAGTTAATTTCATATAATAAGCTTTTCATCAATCGGCCTATAAATCGATTATATCGATTACGCAATTCGATTCATGTCAAACTTTTTGTCACCACACTATTTAATTTTCACCGCAGACTGGTCACACCGTAAACGTCAGTGTACTATCTTGAATGAAGAATTAGACTTTAGTGACCACTAAAACGGTAGCCCTCAATACTCATAAAAACTATTGCTTCTATTTCTACTAAACTATTGCAGGAAGAAGTCGGATTCCGTGAACTTACCGTTGACAAATATTTTCAAGACCTTCTCTTCCAAATCCAAGAACGTGACACCGTTAATATCCTTCTTGTGGCCAAGCACGAACTTCGTTCTAAGGAAGCCTTTCCGGTATCCCTGTGAAATTAATACATTCCGATGATTCCAACCGCATCCTAAATATGATCGCGGAGAGGCTAGACTGCCCATACATCAGCCGATGCTGTGCCATATCAAATGGCATTAAATGGCGGCGTCTGCCTACTTAATTGCCATCTGTATATAATGTACATATAGTTAGGTAAGTACTAACATTAGGCTAAGTCACTTTCACTAACACAATTATTATGGATGTGCGTCTGAAATAAATTGATAAATAAATAAATAAATACATTAACGATAGGAAGAAGAGCCAACAATAGTAATAGTACATTACTGCCGCGATCTGTAATGAGTGCGTTTCTGGCGCGCTTTTGATGGCCGACAGAGCGCAGCGTAGCGCAGCTCAAGGCCCTCACAGTGCGGTCAGCATTGCAGCCCTTGATGGACAAGCTGAAATGAAGGCCGAGACCGAAGGTCGAGGCCTTTATAGCGCGGCCAGCAAGGGCTGCAATGATGACCAAACTTGAGGGCCGAGAGCGTAGCTAAGCTAAGCTCGAGGCAATCATAGCGTGGCCAGAAGCGCGCTCATTGCAGACCAAGGCTTGTATAGTGCTTTACTCAAACAATGCGAGTAATTAAATATTAATTAGAATAGTAATTAACATAGTAATTTAATTAGCTTACCATTTGTCGTAGATTAAGTACTTTTTGTCGATTTTCCATTCCGCAAACTTTTTGTTGGTAAGCTTGCTTGTATTTTTCTTTTGACTTCGGTGGCAATAAATTTCCAATTACTAATTTCGCTTGATTTTGAATGTCCGGCGGTGTTAAACACATTAAATCCGAGGATTCGTCGCTTTGAGAGTTCACTTTTTCAACAAAAACACAGAAAAAAATCACTTCGAACAACGCGCGAAAAGTCGAAAACAATATGGCCGCGCTTTTTTTTTCTGTGCAATGTGTCGACTGCCAGTACCCATACAGCCTAATTCTAAATAAATACTTTTTGCACCTGATGTTTGAGTTCTATTTATGAAACAAAACTCGACATTAATGTTTTTCTGGCCGCAAAACACAAGACATTAATGAAATTCCATACAACTTTTCTGGCGCCTAATCCAAGTAGCCCGCAAGTCCGACTTTGCTCAAAGAAGGTTGTCGAATTAATGTCCACATTACGAGCTTTTTTGAGTAAAGTTATTTGTTATGCAAGGACTATTGTTTGCAGCGAATGTTTGTATTCAGAAGCACGAGACACAAATAATAGTGTATTAATTTAAAATATTTGTTAGATGCACCAAAAAACAATAGACACGGTTAGACACCTAGGTACAAAAAGGTTAGTGAAGTGAGTTTCTTTCTTTGTAAGTAACAGAGTTCCTTTATTTCTTTACAAGTTTACGCCATAGGACGTCGCGTTCAAATTCGAAGCGCGCAAACATGACTTGCCTCATCTAGTATGATACCAGTAACAGCGTACTTTCCGAGCCTGGGCGATAAAAAGTAAACTTCTTTGAAGTCTCTTTTCATAATGTTTAGCGCTTAGTTTCAACGATAAAGAAGATCCAAAAATCAACTTGTTGTCAAAATGTTTTCATCGTAAAGTAGGCGTTTTCAAGGAAGTTAGAGCAAAGCATTCTTCCTCATAGAAAGTAAATATGAGCAGCGCCATCTATGAAGACTTTAAAAGCGATTTTTACTCCCAAGCATATTTTTCGAATTTAATCTTTAAGTGCAAGTACGTAAGGTTGCAATAATTTACCTGGAATGGCGTAATAAGAGTAACTTTTCCGGTGACATTATTCTCCTTGTGACCCCTGTCGATTTGCCACGATGAGTTGATCATCAGATTACCATCTTCGTTGTACTGCGGATAATAATACACATGAATACGGTCGGCCACAGTATAGGATACCCCATCGAACACGCGCGGCATAAGGGCGCCAATCGAACAAAAAGAAAAAAATATCCTTGCGTGTGGTTGACTGTACATACTTTGCGTAGCCCTAAGAGTTCTCTATCTCATGGTTTTCTTTTGACTGTACTTTTTGGGACCTTTTATATGCATTATGCTTTCATTTATTGTCCGGTTTTCCGCTGGCCTAGTAAAATACTGTGATAAAACACACAATACCTGGAAGCTAAGCAGCGTATCAGCGGACTTTTTCCAAACGACCCTATGTTTGGCCCTCGCCGCCGCCCGAGGCAGCGTCGGTATAGTCGAGTTCACTATCGCGTTGATTTCACCAAAGAACTCGTTCGACTTGAACAGGTAGTCAGCCAGCAGACCGAACGCTAGGTAGTCTTCTTGCCAGTGCATCCTGCCTTTTGTAACTTACTAGAGATTGCCGCAGCCTTCGACGGCATTTCACCGCGAAAAACGTTACTATCGTGTTATAGATAAGCGGCCATCTTGCTTTCCGTAGTGCAATAAAGCAAGATGGCGCTTCTCGATGGGACGATAGAAATAAGTTTGTCGCGAGGTGTCATGCCGCCTGGGCAGAGGTGGCAGAATAAGAACGAGAAATAGCACCTTAAGATTAGGAGGGATCTTTTGTGCCTTAGGTAAATTTAGGTACGGTCGGCCACCAGTCTAGCATGGTAGCTCTTTACGCGCGCTGCATAAGGGCGCCAATCGAACAAAAAGAAATATCCTAGCGTGTGGTTGACTGTTAATACTGATTTGCATGCGATTTGCGATTTGCTAAGAGTTCTCTATCTCAGGGCTTTCGTTTGACTATACTTTTTGGGACCTTCTTTATGCATTATGCTTTCATTTATTGTCCGGTTTTTCCGCTGGCCTAATAAAATACTGTCACAAAATACAAAGTAGGTACCTGGAAGCTAAGCAGCGTGTCAGCGGACTTCTTCCAAACGACCCTATGTTTGGCCCTCGCCGCCGCCCGAGGCAGCGTCGGTATAGTCGAGTTCACTATCGCGTTGATTTCACCAAAGAACTCGTTCGTCTTGAACAGGTAGTCAGCCAGCAGACCGAACGCTAGGTAGTCTTCTTGCCAGTGCATACTGCCGTTTATAGCTTGCAGGTTGTCGTGGTAGCGCCACCTAGTGGAAAATGGAGGAGTTATTTCAGTAAGCCATTCGGCCAAGTTTTTTTGATAAAAACAAAGTCGTGTTAGTTACACCATTTACAACTCGAGAACGGGTGGACCGATTTTTATGATTTTTGATTTGTTGGATTTCTCTCCGCCCCGAATAGCAGAGTATCGGAAACAACGGAAAAACTCACGAGAAAAAAAATAAGTCTGCGCGGACGAAGTCGCGGGCAAAAGCTAGTTATTTATAAACTCACTTTTCAAATCTTTATTAGATGGCGATGATCACATTCGCAGAGAAAGTAAGTGTTTGCGTCTGTAAATTGTTTTTCTCCCATATAAATTCGATTTCCATTTTACTTCCACTGTGATCAGCATAGGCTACTACAAATTCACAAATGTACGTAACTTTGAAATTAAACAAAGTCATAGATACATGCCCGCGCTGGGAATCGAACCGGGTGCCTCTTGCTTCAGAGTCCACTGTTCTACCCACTAGACTACCACCGCTCTAACTAACGCCTCTCGTTGTGAAGGAAAACATCGTGAGGAAACCCGCGGCTCAGTTGACTCCACACGTATTGACCTGTCTTTCCTGTGGGCTAGGTCGACTAAGCTGTCAGGATGGTATAGGTGCTGGGCAAGCCTACTCCATCTAAAAAAAAACAATGACCCAGGCACTGCAGCGCCGAATGGTCTCTTCACCCATCTAGTGTGAGTGAAGGTGCCACTGGACGCTGTATAAATCATCTCATTACGCAGATGCAAAGGCCTTAGTTTTTAGATCAGCATAGGAACATAGGATCAGCGCATTTTCTACAGTTACGAGTATAATGACAAATTGGAAGCTTTAAAGTGCCACGGTTAGGAAGTTGTCTCATCTCGTCTTTTTTAGGCTTGTTCAGTTTTAATGCAACTGTTGACACTGCGCCGATGTCCACATATCGGTCACATGTGTGGGCCCATAAGGGCTAAGTACACTGTACGGCCGTGCTGTAACTTACATAACATTGAAGCTAGTATCCTGCCAGCCAGCGAAAGGCGTGTCCATTCTGGACAGGAGTGCGTAAACAGTTTCTTCCTTAGCCTCGGAGTATAACTTGGCTTTCCACAGGATGACGTCTTTTTGAGACCAGCCTAACTGCACGTGCCATTCGCAGAACCAGTCTGAGAAAAGAGCAGAAAATAGTTATTTGTTACGCAAGGATGCAAAACTATTGTTTGCAGCGAGTGCTTGTATTGAATTCCGAGCTTAGCGAAGGTTTCTAAAATTGACCAAAAAAAAGAAACCTGAGCAAAGCGAGGTAATTCAGAAGCACGAGACGCCAATAATATTGCATCTTTTCATCTCACAGAGCGAGGAATTGATTATACCTTAGTAAAGTTGCAAGAAAAACCACTAGACAACTGTTGTACACAAAGGGTAGTGAAATGAGTCTCCTTCTTTGCTTTGACAGGCAGTTTAGTTATTAGAACGGAAACGCTATAAAAAATAATGATATTGAGTGAACGATTTTGCTATTTTCCTCACTCAATCCTTCATAATCAAGTCGCAATTCCAATTCCTATCCCAATCGCTTTCAAGAGTATGTGTCAAATTATTGCAGTCTGAAGTCAGTCAGCTCCCTTCAAACGTCAATGTGAAAGGGATCTCAAAAGTTAGACACTTAAGCCCCGGATCGTAAGCCTATCACGCGATAATGAGCCCTCTTACCTCGCAGCAAGAACTCCATCTCCCCGTTGAGTACTCGTCCCGGGTAAAACAAGGTGGCTTGCGCGGCGTGGTGCCACGGCCCTTTCTGGTCCAACTGCACATCCACGGACACCTAAAAACAAAACTGAATTTAACCGACACGGTTTGTCGTGCGTGTGAATATACAGGGTGGATTTTTAAAACGGGGCGGAAAGTGCACGTGTAAATATTTTGAGTACTAGAAATGACAGAAATCACGAAAAAATGCTAACTGCAATTTTTTTTTATGTTTATCGGTCCTATTGCGTACCTGAGGTTGAAGTTTGAGGTTGATGCAAGAAATGACAGAAATCGGCAAAAACTTTCCCCCGTACAAAATGTATGTGAGAAGGTTTTCGCAATTTCTAACATTTGTAGTACAATACTAGAACACTAGAATTATTATTATTATTATACTCTTTCGTGGCAGTGGTTATAGCTAGACCACGGCCTTCTTTATCTCTCAAGCCATGCTGTTAAGTTTGGCAACCTCGCATTTAAGGACTGCGTGAACCGGTTGTCTGTCTTGTAAGACTATCTAATAATTATTTTTCCAGCGACTTAATAAATCGTTATCCCGTGGGAAAGAAAACGTAGATAAAGGTCTTTCTTCTCTCTTTAGACTTGAGTCGTAATTCGACTTACAGCAGGGCACACAACACCAGCGAGGCATTTGAAAATAAATTCATGATTTAATGTTGTGTTACGATTGGTTCTCTAGGATCAAATTGTAACTACAAATCGTAACTAAAACTATGAAAATACTCTAAAAACATACCTTAAGCTGGCAAGTCAAGTTAGGCTGTTTTAAAGCAATGAATAACTAATAAATTACTTAATTTTCACTCACAATATCAGCCACACAACAAATCAAAACAAATCCTTACGTCAAATGAAGATGACGTATTATCCAGCTAACTTAAAACTACAAGAAAAATGGTATAAAAACAAACAGCATAACTGCCATGTTATTTAGCCGGGTATGTATTATGTGACTAAAATTAATGGTTTCCAGCCAGAGTTGAAGTTAGTGAGACTCGGATTAGTTTTAACTTGGTCGTACTATCATAATGGCTTCTGACAGACAGTGCACTGCGTAAACCGGTTCACGGGCGACGTTGCCAGGACTTGCACAGCACGGCTTGAGAGATAAAGAAGGCTGTGGCTAGACTGTTAAGAAGTCATAAGGCCTGATGCATTTCTACATAAGCAGGTCAAACTGTCTGATTCTTACCTTCTGCGAGGGGTCTCGGTTCGCGTCCCAGTTGACAGCGGCACTCAAACGCTTCTGCTTGGCGGTCAGCCAGCGCTGGTATGAGATGTGAACGTCGCGGAGTCTGTGGATTAAAAAAAGTAACCCTTAATAAATAAAAAAAAGGTTTTATGAAAGTAAGTGAAACCATTAAATCAATATAAAAATGTTTCATGAAATGTTCCTTGTTACAAGATTTTAAGATCACCAACATGACTGTTTCAAAACGCGCCCGGCTGGCTTGAATTATATTGTGACGTCATCCCATCCTACCGTTGCATTGTACAGTTTTGAGGTAGGTTATAAGGCCAGCACAGCACCATAAACCGTCATAGCTACAGAAAAACTGTCAGAAAATAAAGTCATCGGAACTGAATATTTAGTTTTTGATGTCTCTATAAAACTGCATACTTGGTTCAAAACGCGAATGATCCCCACTATGTTCCGATAGGACCTTTTAAAGTCCGGGACCCTAAAACAACTAAGTATCAATAAGGTATTTCATACAATCGCAGAACAGTACTTACTGATCGAAATGCACGTCGATATTCACGTTAGTATTGTTGTTGAGGTCCGCATTCAAATTGATACTGTAAGCCTTATCGCTAACGTCCACTTCAGCGTACACCGTGAAATTTTGCTCCGAAAGTAGAACGTATCGCATCAGGGTTCGGTACTTGTCTTCATTGTATTCGCCCTGAGAACAACAAGCATTTAATGGAGGGTTGGTATCAAATTTTTACACAAAAAAGTGATGCCTGAAATTCGCGAAAAAAACGGCTGTTTAAGTGATTGACAATGGTGATTGGCTGATGTTAAGCATGCATAGATAATGACGTAGGTATATTCTATACAGCTGCTTAGATATAATTATAAAGCAACATATAAATATGAAAGCTTGATAATCTTGAATAATTAATTACAATAAAATACTTTAGAATTGAAAAGATACTCGTAAAGACTACTAAATATTAATAAAAATCTTCACAACTCAAACACTAATCGTTGTTTGTTCCAAACTCCATGTAATTAAGTAAAAGCTTTCTCTTTGATCTACTCAGTCGATTTTAACCACTCAAATTTAGGACTGGGTTCCTTAGATTTACTAAAAACATTGGTCCATCATATCACTATCTGATTTACTTGATTAATAAAAATGATCTGCTATCCTGTGTGAACTTGGCATCGAATGCTATGTCCTTGAAATGTTGGCTGTTGGCGCCTTGAGTCTATGGGACACTAAGTTGGCGTGGGTCTCCTCAAACAGCGGTGCCGTTAAACCTATGGAACAAGAGGTTGTATTTGTTATGGATTGGTCCATCATATCACCATCTGACTTACTTGACCAATAAATGTGATCTGCCGGCTATCCTGCGTGAACCTGGCATCGAATGCTATGTCCTTGAAATGTTGGCTGTTGATCAACGCCTTGAGTCTATGGGACGCTAGGTTGGTCTTAGACTGGTCTTGGTAGAGGGCGTCGATGTTGAAGTCGATTCCCGTGAACCAAACGCCGACTGCGCTCAGCTGTTGGGGAAAAATGAGCTTCAGTTGATTGGGTTAGGAGTTGTTTTGGTAATACAACGTGTTACAAAAGGTCCTAACTCTTTTTGCATGATGTAGGTAACCTACTGGTGAGAATCCCACAAGGGACAGGACTTGAACCCTGCACGGTACACAAGAGTTTGCGGGTTCAACTCGTAAGCGAATTTTCTAACCCTTTAAATATCTTTATAAATGTACAGTCGGCCACACGCTAAGATACCCCTTTCTGTTCGATTGGCGCCCTTATGCCGCGCACGGTAAAAGATGCCATGGGCTATCTGTGACTGTGGCCGACCGTACGTATCCTAAAAGGAGATATATTTTTTGCATTAGCGGCGCTAGTGTGCGTATACCGCCCTCTTCAGATGTGATTTTTTTTCTAGTGGTTCAGTTGAAAGAGATCAAGGGAGAAAGAGAGAAAGATGAAGAGCCTGGCTGAAAATCAGCGCTGTGCAGATGCATGCACTCACAGCGTTTAGCTGAGCCAGGGGAGTTACCCTTGACGCCATTGCGTTCTTATTTACAAAGCTTAAACATTAATTTCTCTTTTACATCGCATAGTCATCCTTTGATTTTATATACTTCGTAATGTTTAGTCAAAGGTAATACTATTTTGTACAATACCAATATAAAATGAGTCTTAATTCGTGAAATATAGAATTTTGTGAATTCCGACATATTATTGAAAAAAATAAGTCAAGGGTAGAGGGGCAGGTCCTATTTATCACAAACATCTATTTATAAGATTTTATCTTGATTTGTACTTTATTACGTGTTGTTTTGGGATGAATAAACTTTTATTTCAATTCCAAAAACTGGAAACTCTTGCGTCTTTTACCTGGAACTCATTGGCTTGCTTCTCGTGGACTTTAGCTTTGAGTGTCATCGGATGCAGCGTCGGCAGAGTCATGTTGAGTTCCGAGTTAATGAACAGCTGTGTGCCGGGAGGATGGTACAGGAACCCAGATACCACGATATCCCGGGATTTCGGATTGAAGTTCAGTAGCAGGTTTGCGCTGTATTTGGGGCCAATCTGTGTAGGACAGAAGAAATTGAGCCCTATTTCCACATTGAACATTTCAGTGTTGAACTTGTTAGATGAAAAAACAAATAGTTTTAAAAAACATACTTTTTTGGATAGAATCTGAAAACTTTTTAAAATGTTCTTTTTAGGCTCGTAATATCAATCACAGTTTAAACTCAGACCATAGATTAAACCTCACATTTTGTATGAAAATTAATCGACAGATAGGGTTTTAACTTCTGACGGTCCTTAGTATTATAGCTAGACAAGTTATAGTAGTTAAGTTCTCCCACAGTAAAATTGTACTATAAATTGTATAGATACACATAACTATGCAATCGGTATAATTTAGAATTTTGATAAATATTGTATACAGCATACGAATAAATACGTGCCGAAATAAACGCATTCAGACATGCTCCGAAATAAACGCATATAATTGAAGGCCGAATGATAAAGCCGAAATGGTTTGTTGGAATCGTATCGTACTCATATAATTGTAAAGAGAAGAGTACCTCCGGTTTTGTATATCAGGATTCAGGACTACTTAAGCTACGATTATAGCCAATTTTGTTAAAGTTTCGCAAGGTGCATCTTCCTTGATATCTTAAGGCGCTGTACATAGTGAATAGTCCGCGCGCCAAGAAAAATGCACAAAATCGAGTCCTGTATCAAATACACTAAAAAAATCGAAAATTTTCACATATCAAACCCTAGAATTAGGTGAGACCTATCTAAAACAGGCAGTTTCGTGTTGATATTCATAAACGTTTTGAAGATATTTTTGATGAAAAAAAATAGGCGGCGCACTTTTTTTCAAACAAAATATCTTGCAATCTGTTATGGGTATCAACACAAAACTGGCTGTTTTAGATAGCTCTCACCTAATTCTAGGGTTTGATATGTGAACATTTTCGATTTTTTTAGTGTATTTGATACAGGAATCGTTTTTGTGAATTTTTTTTGCGCGCGGGCTAATTCACTATGCCCAGCGCCTTAATCTTGAAAAGCGGCGCAATCTAAGCAACGCATCGTTGCATTTAAACCCCTATTACCAGCACCCAAGACTCACCTCTTCGAACCCAAACTGCATCTTTACCGGCCGTGGTTTGGCCAGCGCGACGCTTGCGTCAATCTTGAGTCCGTTGAGTCTGTCGATCCGGACGAAGTTGAATGAGAATGACGGGGTAGCCTTGAGCTCACGCGACGAGCTCACGTTGAACCCTATGTCGAGATGGCTTTGGGATTTCTGAAAGAAATTTAGTCGAAGATTCAGGCGATTGAGAAGTTAAATTAAAAGTTCGGAGTATGCGCTAAATAGAGTACAAGAGCGGTGGTGGCCTAGTGGGCATTGGGCATGTACCAATGACTTTAATTTATTTTGAAAATTAGGTACATTTGTGAATTTATAGTAGCAATACCACTCGCTGAAAGGTGAAGGAAAACATAGTAAGGAAACCTGAGCGTATGAGGCATTATGCCTTTATGAGCACGCTTGGTGATTAAGCTCGATCTTTCTCTCTGAGAGAAGGCCTTTGCCCAGCTAGTGGGACATGTACAATTGTACAGGCTACATCTTACTCTTACTTACTATATTCGAAAGACACTTATGAAAGGGGATCTCGACGAATGATAAAATGTGGTGTGATGGATGACATTTTGACATTTAGTTCAACTTACAACATTCTTCAAGACTGCATACAAGTTATACACCGGATATGCTGTAAACTCCATAGCGACCTGAAACAGAGTTGATATGATATAATTTTAGTAAGAAAGAAGATGAGAGTGTGACTGTTTTCACCACGAAAAACCTAAAAGTATTCGTTTATTCGTTCGCTCACTACCTCGGTCCTTTGTTTACTCTCTCATACGTAAACGCTCCTACGTTTGTACGCTCGTTTATGTCTTACTTTCTTTATTAGGAAACGATTCTTCTTCTTTTGTTTCCTAGGGATTCTCATTTGACGGACCGTTTTTAGCTAAAACCGCATCCAAAAAGGAGATATGTTTTTTTTTCATTGGTGGCGCTTGATATCTGTCTAACTTTTGAATCTATCGCGATATCTTTCAATGGTATCGGGATCATGACCGTGATTGTAACTTTAGAATGTAACCGTCTAAGTTTTAAATCACATTCGCTAACAGAATGAATGAGTCATAAAGCCATACAAATTGAATGATATTGAGTGAACGAATTTGCTATTTCCTTCACTCAATATCCTTTAAAATAGAGTCGCAATCCCTATCGCTATAGCTTTCAATGACAGTTTCTGTCAAATAAATTCAGTGTGAAGTTCGTCAGCACCCTTCAAACGTCAAATTGAAAGGGATCGTGATAGATTCAAAAGTTAGAGTTTCCTTCCTCTTTATGATCACTTGAAGAAGTCGGTACCTATAGCTATCGGTTGTGTGTTACCTCTCCGTACACGTCGTGTCTGTAGCCCAGAGCCCGTTCGCTGTAAAGCCCCTCCATCTTGATTGTCTGCTTGGGGTTCTTATAGAACTGGTAGTCAAGCTGCAGTTTGGTGCCTTGGGTCGGTCCGTTCACCGTGTAGTACCTGGGGCAAAGGACACAAAGATAGAGAGAGAGAGATAGAAAGAGAGAGAGAGATAGAAAGAGATAGAGAGAGAGAGAGAGAGAGAGAGAGAGAGAGAGAGAGAGAGAGAGAGAGAGAGAGAGAGAGAGAGAGAGAGAGACAGAGAGTTTTGGGTTAAGTCCCGATTTCTGAATTGAGAATTTAATACCATCGTTCTGTCACGTTCTTTTGTGAGAAATCTGCAGATACTTATAGCGAATTTCTCCAATCAGAAATCGGCAGTTTGTTTAGTCACTGCGGATTGGCTATTCATGAGGCGTCAAAAGGTAAATCCACTGATGTATCATGATACATTACATTTATGAAACACACAGTAAAAAGCAAAAGAAAAAATGCTCAGGTCTGCATTGTGCAATCCCATATGATATTTTGGTGATTTCTTGTGCCTAATGTAGGGAAGGTGTTTCGGTTTAAAAAATAACGTTTTGTAAAATATATTTTTTTACCCTTGCAATCGACTGGCAAGTTGCTTGGTTTGGAAATCGGCGGCGATGTCCCATTGGGTCACGCCTCCTTTAGTTTTCACTTTGAGAGTTCCTGAAAAGAAAACAGACATAATAAATATTGACATGGTGGCTTTTAATTCGTTATCTAAACACAACTTTTTACTACTGCCAATAAAACTGGGCATAAAATAAACTAGTGATTCGCCCCGAACTTTGAACTCGCGACCCCATATCTCAGCAACCCCTCAACCGATTTGGCTCATGTTCGAAGTTAAAACATATCTTTGATATCGTCGAACGAACATTCATACATACAAACATACATACATACAAACATACAAACGCCGGATTGTTCCATAGACTCGCTCGCTTCGTTCGCTCGTTCAATCACTTTGGCTTTGATTGGAATACGCTTCTGTAGATTGGAAACATGAAATCATTTCGCATCTGACCATATTTCGAGATTTAAAACTAATCAAAGATATAATCCGTGCGGAATCAGAATGGGATAATACCTTTTGGAACTGAATCAAAAATGACAGTTCTCGAGTAACGTCAGTAAAAAAAATGTTAGTTCTACGTTCTATCATAGGGTTATGAAATTGAAAATACACTAAATTGTTTAATGGTTGTAATCTAAAAGGATTAAATGTTATTGCATTCATTGAATAAAACGTGATAAAAATCGAGCAGACACCCACGCGCACAGAAAACACAAGCAAGTTTCGACGCGAGTTTGCCATAGACAACTAGAGTTTGCCGAAATGCTGACGCTACAGGACCGCGAGCTTCTCAGTTCCAAAAGGTATTATCCCATTCTGATCCCGCACGGATTATAGTCCGATGACACAGCCCAAGTAGCCGGAACATGCCGTGAGCGGTGGCGTAAGCATGAAGAGGCCTTTACTGAGCAGTGGGTGTCAAAGGCTGATGATGATTGAAAGATAGTAAAGTAAAAATTACCAGAAAGCTCAGCAATCTTCAAATCGTCGACGATCCAGTAGGCGTGCGGCACCCACACGTACCCAAACTTGATATCGTGCCTCTTCAACGCCATCACCGTATCAAAGTGCTTTCGTCCGTCTATGTCCAAGCTGGCTTCAAGGGACTTGTCGTACGCCATGTTACGGTACAAGGCCTTTGCTTCGAGAGTGCTCTGGGCCGATTGGAAGAACATGAGAGCTGTGCTTGTGTTCTGGGAGACTGAGACTTCAGCGTTGAACATGCGCTTTTCCTGTTGGGTTGAATGGGGTTTGGTGAAATTTTTTGGTGTAAGCTTCAAGGATAAAACAAGATAAAGCGCCAACTCTCAAAACGTATCTGGAACATTAAGGCCCGGTTTCTGAGTTGAGAATTTTACTAAGCACATACTTACGTATCGCTCTGTCACGCTCTTTTGTGAGAAATCTGCAGAGACAGGGCGATACTTACCCATTTGCTTAGCAAAATTCTCAACTCAGAAACCGGGCCTAAGTGCCCAAATTCTCCTTTCTGGCCGATTTTGCGCCTTCGTCTTAAGCTCGGATATGTCTGTCTGTCTACTTGCCTGTCTGTCTATCTGCCTGTTTGTCTATCTGCCTGCCTGCCTGTCTGTCTGTCTGTCTGTCTGTCTGTCTGTCTGTCTGTCCGTCTGTCGGTCTGTCTGTCTGTCTGTCTGCCTGCCTGCCTGTCTGTCTGTCTATCTATCTATCTGTCTGTCTGTTTGTTTGTTTGATTTTCAAGTAAAAAAGTATACAAAAAGATCACCTGGCTGTTGGGCGTGTCAAAAGAGAACCGGATGACGTCGGTAGTAGTGTTTTCTTCCCAGCTGTACTGGAACGAGTAAGTCTTGGCCGACGGGTCCGCCTTCTCCAGAGACACGATGTACTTGGACGGACCGGACATCAGGAAGTACGGGGCGTCCTTTAGGTTCGTCATGTTTGGGAACTGCGGAGCAGAATGGGAAAAAAAAATTAATACTAGTAGTTTGCCCCAAACTGTGAACTCGCGAGCACAGTTACAGATGTGTAGGTAACTTTTTGCTAACACCATTCGCGCGCGCGATTTGCATATAGACTGTACAGCCCCATATCTCGGCAATACCTCGACCGATTTGGCTCATGTTGGAACTTAAAAAAAATATTTTAATTTCATTTACTCGCCTACTATAATTTCGCGACGATCCGACTTTTTACCCGACTACGCGAAGCAAAAAGGAGGGTTATGATTTTAGCAGCGTATGTATGTATGTATGTATGTATGTATGTATGTATGTATGTATGTATGTATGTATGTATGTATGTGGGTATGTATGTTTGTGTGTTCATCTGTTCCCTCGCAGAGCCTAAACTACTCGGCCGATTTCAACAAATGAGGTGTCGTTGGATTTGTCTTAATCACCCAGGTAACATAGGATAGTTTTATTTTGAAAAAAACCAAGATGGCGGCTGTGCTGCGCCCTAAAGTGGTGGACCTAAAAATAAAAATTATCGGGTACCATCGTCATGGGTATCAGATGAAAGGACTTTAAAAGACCTTTTCAAAAATGTATAACACATGTAGCGTCAACATAACAAATAGAACAAAAAATTCCAAAATGTGTTTTTTTTTGCCCTTCTTGGTTCTATTTTAGGTGATCATCAAAATAACTAACTAAAAAGCTCAAAAAAAAATAGAAGTTAAAAACTAAAACCCGACTACTAAAAGGCTTAAAACAAGACCTGCTTATCCTTAAAATAGACTCATAGATAATTAATCGTAGTCGGAGGACACCACATTCGCATTTGATAAACCGATGGCCTCCGACTACGATTAATTATCTATGAGTCTATTTTAAGGATAAGCAGGTCTTGTTTTAAGCCTTTTAGTAGTCGGGTTTTAGTTTTTAACTTCTATTTTTTACTCAAGTTATCGCCGAACGAACATTCATACATACATACAAGCGCCGGATTGTTCCAGTAAGCTTAAACACTAAGGGCTATGGAGCGAGCCATGCTAGGCCTCAAACTCGTCGATCGAGTACCAAATGTCGTCATTCGACGGCGAACGAAGGTTGACAATATTGGTGATAGTGTTTCGGGTCTCAAGTGGAAATGGGCAGGACGCCTGGCGAGGAGGGATGATGGCCGGTGGACCAGGGCAATGACAGAGAAGTGGACGGCGGTCAGTTGGAAGACCAGCAGCCAGATGGTCGGACGACATCGTCATTGCGGAGGGTCCATGGATGCGGATGGCTAGGGACCGTGAGAGGTGGCACGAGGGGAAAAATGCCTATGCCCAATTTTGACCAGGATCGGCTGGAACTATGAAATTAGTGGGTACTTTATGGTATAACCTGATAGGCCGCACAGATCTTGATACCGATGGCTCGGTCGAAAGTAGACCAACTGCAAGTGCTTCTTTCGATGCGGTTCTTGTTCAATCCTTGCTGCTGCAACTCTTTGTCTCCGTGAAGGGTGATCAGTTCTGACCTGTTGATAAAGAGATAACACTTAGATGGAACACTCGGGCCTCAGATATATTCGGCTCACATATCGGATAATATTATAATGTGTATATTTGTGTCTTTTGTTCTGCGATCATCATTTATCAATCAGTCTTATATCATTGTAGATTTGTAACTCACGATTCGACAAACATTTATATTTAAGAGTTATCATCTTGTCGGTGCAGCATTCTCTATGAACATCGGTCACAAGCCAGTTCCCGCAGCCTGGTACGTCACGACATCCATCTTCTCTTTAATTTGGTCGATATGGTTTCGCCGTGGCCTTCCTCTACCTCTCTTTCCTTATTTTATATTACTTATGAATATGTCGTGACGAGCAAGTGGCCCAGCATCTTTCCTCTTCTGCATTATATCGTCGTTCGGTATCGTTCTCCTCTCCTTCACTCTTTCCAGGACTTGCTCATAGCTCACCACGATAAATGTTAGCTGTTATTTTACACTAGCTCGCCATTTTTCTACAGGCTCTTTCTGCCTGTTGCTTTTTGCGTTCAGTTTTTTTTTGTCTTCAATTTTTATTTTTTTTGTTTGTTTTGCATTGTTTTTTTCGACATTGGGTCGAAAACATTTCGTGCGTAACATTTTAATCTTCAGCATTTTTATTACTTACTAAAATATTTTACCTTTGGGAACCATTTGGGTATCTATAAATAAAGCAACACCGTTTTTATATATTTTTTTTTTGGGCAGTTTTTTTTCTCATCTTTTTTTGTGGGTCTATTTTTATTATTTTTTATTTTTTTTTCTTTCATTCATCCTTCATTATTTTTTTTTGTCTTCAATTTAGACCACGTTCAGTTCGTGTTAATTTTAAACACCTAAATAAAGGAAAAAAGGGCCGCGTATATAGAAATGCTAGTTCAGTACGTCTCCGCCAGGCTAAGACGAACTGAATTAGCAGTTTCTAATGATAAACACCCGTAAATGCTACGCCAATACGTCTCAGAGAGTGATGTACTGCAGTAGGATTTCAAGTTTTATAACGCAACGTAAGTGGGGTTATCCTAATTCGGTTTGTCAACGTGAAACTGATGCTGAAGGGCGGCTAAGAATTAACTTACAGCATGACAAATAAAGCAAATACAGGTACGAAAAATGAATAGTTTAATAAAATTGGTAATAAGAATTATTTTACTCAATGTTTTATGGCACATGGTTGATTATTTTCAATGTTAAAAGCTATATTATGATATCGTTTTTTGGCTCTTTGAGCTTCTAATGTGGTAGGACGCCCAGCTTGGATCCTTCCTCCTGATATTCCCCTGTCTTTACGTCGCGCAATGGAAGTTGGCTGCACTTTGATCTTTCTGGAGTTATCGCATTAGAGGAATTCTACGCCCACAATACGTCACGCGAGCCGGCAGTGATGAACTGAATTAGCATTTTCTAAGCATTTAAATGCGTATTTATGTAGAAATCCTACCGCAATACGTCACCCTCTGTGACGTATTGGTGCAGCATATACGCGTGTTTATCGTTACAAAATTTTAGAAAATGCTAATTCAGTTCGTCTTAGCCTAACGGAGACGTACTGAACTAGCATTTCTATATACGCAAAAGGGCCTTTACCCAACGGTAGGCAGAGGTGGGCTGATGACGGTGATGAAATACTAACTTGGCAGCAAAGATCTCCTGCTTAGAATGCGGCAGCGAGAGGTCAAGCCGGATCATTTTGAGCCCTCTCAGACTGAAGTTAGCTTCGACAGCGGTCGCGGTGTACAGTCGCATGTTCAGACGGATGCCCGTCGAACTTAGCTTGCCCGCCACCACGCCCATGGTCGCTGCCACGTTCACTGCCACGCTGGAAAGATATAGGTTTGAGGGTTACATGGTGGTACAGTCGCCCACAGTGTAGGATACCCCAAGGCAGCTCTTACCGTGCGCGGTATAAGGGGCGCAATCGAACTAAAGGTGTAACCTAGTGTGTGCCTGACTATACGCAGATTCGTAGCCCAAAGAGAGCCAGAAGCGAAGGGCAATAGTCTGAAGTTAGATGTGTAAGTATTTCTAAAAAAATATCTGGCATGTTCGCTAAAATCCAAAGAGGATTATTTCTTGTTAGTACGTTCAATGCAAGTTATCCAGTATTTTCCAGTACAAAAACATTTTTAGAAAGTTGACAACGGGAACGGGAAACTAGACTTATAAAGGAGTTTTAGCGAATAGGCCGGCAAATCGCATACACTATTTAAAAAGTTACAATATTACGCTTTTCTAGTGCATTAAGTAAAAAAGCGCAGCTTATTAAAGTTATTTTACTCAAAAAAGCTCGTAATGTGGACATTAATTCGACAACCTTCTTTGAGCAAAGTCGGACTTGCGGGCTACTTGGATTAGGCGCCAGAAAAGTTGTATGGAATTTCATTAATGTCGTGTTTTGCGGCCAGAAAAACTGTATGAAAATCCATTAATGTCGAGTTTTGTTTCATAAATAGAACTCAAACATCAGGTGCAAAAAGTATTTATTTAGAATTGGGCTGTATGGGTACTGGCAGTCGACACATTGCACAGAAAAAAAAAGCGCGGCCATATTGTTTTCGACTTTTCGCGCGTTGTTCGAAGTGATTTTTTTCTGTGTTTTTGTTGAAAAAGTGAACTCTCAAAGCGACGAATCCTCGGATTTAATGTGTTTAACACCGCCGGACATTCAAAAGCAAGCGAAATTAGTAATTGGAAATTTATTGCCACCGAAGTCAAAAGAAAAATACAAGCAAGCTTACCAACAAAAAGTTTGCGGAATGGAAAATCTACGACAAATGGTAAGCTAATTAAATTACAATTTTAATTACTATTCTAATTAATATTTTAATTACTCGCATTGTTTGAGTAAAGCACTATACAAGCCTTGGTCTGCAATGAGTGCGCTTCTGGCCACGCTATGATTGCCTCGAGCTTAGCTTAGCTACGCTCTCGGCCCTCAAGCTTGGTCATCATTGCAGC
Organism: Zelleria hepariella; assembly: GCA_949319315.1. Lineage (NCBI taxonomy): Eukaryota > Metazoa > Arthropoda > Insecta > Lepidoptera > Yponomeutidae > Zelleria > Zelleria hepariella. The sequence continues at coordinate 20,911,798 of OX439383.1, read as the reverse complement.
CCTTGCTGGCCGCGCTATAAAGGCCTCGACCTTCGGTCTCGGCCTTCATTTCAGCTTGTCCATCAAGGGCTGCAATGCTGACCGCACTGTGAGGGCCTTGATCTGCGCTACGCTGCGCTCTGTCGGCCATCAAAAGCGCGCCAGAAACGCACTCATTACAAATCGCGGCAGTAATGTACTATTAATCCACGAGCGCGCGTGAACCAGCGAACGACGAACCTTACTTAGTAGTTAGTCTTACGAGTTTACAGTTCTTTGTACACTGATCCACGCGCGCTCGTAAATTGCAAGAACCGTACCTCGGGTGTATCTTCCCCTCAAAGTCCAGATTCCCCTCGGCGGAGAACTTGTCCAGAACCGTGCCGGCCATCTTCATATTGACGTAGCTCGTGCCCATCAGGTTCATGTTGAGAGGGAGGCCGCAGCCGCTTGGCACCGAGAATGTCGTGTCGAGGAACAGGGACGCCTTATTGTACGAGATCTCCTGTGAAAGAGAGAGATGGAGTAAGTAAAGGTTAGTGGTGGTTTTGGGGGCGTTTTATTTGTGTGGCACCAATCTGATGTTTGAATTTACGTTGAGACGTTAAAGGGAATTTACGTTATGTACTATACTGTAAACATAATGGTACAAAAGATTAACCAACTCCGTAAAATAATTTCAATAAAATAGCGTCTCTTGCTCCCACACAATAAAGTGCAGTTCAGGTCGCAAAGCGTCAACCACCCACAGTTATATTCACCTGGGAGTGCCTTTCTTTCCAACGCGCAACTTTATCTCTTGTGCCGCAAGGCAGCGTGTTTTTTTTTAGTCAATTTGCCCGACTCGTCGGCCCACCGGTTTCATACCTAAAGTGCAGAGTGCGCAACTCCAAATTTTGTCACGAGAGAGAAACGAGAGTCTCTCCCTCAGGGAGAACGGATTCAAAGATATAAATAATTGGTACACAATACACATGACATCAGAAGTGGGATGCAGATTCCAGACCAACAATGCTCGACATCAGAAGTGGGATGCGAATCCTCAAAGCATAACATCAGAAGTGGGATGCAAACCACAACACAAAGCATAACATCAGAAGTGGGATCTTACCTTCCCGGATAGTATTTCCAGTATTCTAAGCTGCGGGTTGAGTCTTGCCAGCGACTCACTGATCTCTTTATGCCCCTCCGCTTGCCAGTGCGAGATTTCATTGCCGAACACTTTGATGCCGAGCTCTGCCATGGGAAACTGGTGCTTCAGAGCTTCGTTCTTATAGTTGAGGTCGTCGATTTTCGCGCGCACCTGGAATGGGGGATGTTGAAGAGATTTATTGTGGTTACACCTTTCATCTACTCAAAACACATGTAAGAAGGATGCCTGTAATATCTGCAGTCATTTATCACTACTGGACATAGGCTGTCTTTCAGAGAGATCGTACCTTAACGGGTAGAACATGCTGCATTTGTTATATTTTAATACGATCTTTACATTATTGTAATACCATGTTTCTTGTAAATAATAGTATATTTCATTACAAGTGCGGAAAGGCTGTCATTGCAAAGAGTTCCGACAAATGGCTACCCGAGCCGAGGCGCAGCCGAAGGCGAGGGTTGACAGTCGGAACAAGTTGCAATGACGGTTCCGCACGTGTACTGAACGACTATTTTTAATACAGTTGCGAAAAAATGAAGCAATTTAATAAAATAATAAAAACACAATAAACTCAACTAACTTAACATTTTTGACTTTTCCGGTAAAATGTTCTCCGAAGCATTTTGTGCAATTATACTGAGTTCCGGTGGTGTTAATAAAAAAAAACTAGGGTCGAAATTACTCATTTTGTGCAACAAACAACTAGGTAAAGCAAAGAAAATTTCTGAAAAATCAAAATGGCGCCAACCGTAGAATATAAGCAGAGTTTTTTTTTCTTCACCCATTCTGGTAGGCAAAGGCAACTAAGACTTGGCCCATACAGCCAAGTCTTCGGTAGAAGTTTTTTATTGATAATGAAAATGAAATTTAATGAAATGAAACCTAACCAAACTCATTCAATCAAATCATTTAATCTGATATTGAAACAAATTAGTAGCTTCTTTTTAGAAATATACGTATTTGCATGAATCATAAAAACTTTTTTCGTAAAAACTTCATGGTTGTTTTTTCTTTTTAATAGACATTATTTTGACAGTTGGGAAAGAGAACGCACGAGTGCGGGAATGGTAAAAAAAAAGCACGCGTGTGTAATAGCCCACATCCCGAACGCTATACGTCCCTGCAATACGCCACTTTTTGAGCAACTGTATTAAAAATTATTTTTCTTCATCTTCTTAATAATCACCCACCTGTGCCTCACATGCCGTGGAGGTTCCGTGGTTGAAAATAATATACCTCGGTCGTTCGAAGTATAACGACATTAGAGCATAATTTTCTGCCAAACCATCATAACTTTACCATTAAAAAGTGTATTGTAAGGAGTGTTATCTATCTAAGGAAACACATCGTGAGGAAACCCGCGGTTTAGTTGGCTCCAAACGTATTGACTTGTCTTTCCTGTGGGCTAGGCCGACTAAGCTGTCAGGATGGTATAGGTGCTGGGCAAGCCTACTCCATCTAAAACAATATCCCAGGCACTGCAGCGCCGAGTGGTCTCATCATCCATCTAGTGTGAGTGCAGGTACCACTGGACGTTGTATAAATCATCTCATTACGTAGATGCAAAGGCCTTAATTTTTTTCTCTATCTATCTATCTTTATGCGTCACATTTCTTAAAATCGTAAGTTAATTGATCCAACTGAATTGGCCTACATTTGTAGGTAATGTAAAGCAATCACCTCGTCGGCCTCTGTGAGTGATCGGAAAAAGCGCAAGTTCCGTATTTGGTCGTTGAGCTTGGTCTTGCTCAGAGGTCCATTGTTTCCGAATATAGACTCGAAGTAACGCTCGAAACCTTCGCCGCGCGCTTTTATCTGTTGGTAGAATGACAACGTACATTTAGACAAGATGAAGTCCTATTTATATCCATCCTACTAATATCCTACGCGTACGACTTCGTACGCGTGGACTACAGTAAAAGGGTATGTGCTTTACTTTGCTCCTTAGTGTAAAAGCGTGATAATATGTAGCCTATGTGTTATTCTGATGTCTAAGCTATCTCTATGCCAAATTTCATCCAAATCCGTTCAGCCGTTTCAGCGTGAAAGAGTAACAAACATCCATCCATCCATACTTATAAACTTTCGCAAATATAATAAGAAAGTTCTGTAGGATTCAAACGCTCTAATAAACGTTTAATAAAATTATGTTTCTGAAAGTATTTTACCTCCAAAAGATTGATGGACTCTCCGAACATGTCGATGGTGAGATTGAGCGAGACCGATCTCGGAATGTAAGAGTCCGGCGAGAAGATAACGTTGACTTCGTAGTTTCCACCTTGAAAAAGAAAGAAAAGCATTTAGAAAGAGTTAAGCGCCTGTTCTTCTTCTTTTTTCCCGTTACTCCTCCAAGGAGTCTGGGGCTGATACAAGGGCTTTCCATATTTTTTCGGTCCATAGCAATGAGGGCTACCATTTTAGTGCTGACTAGTTGGCGCCACTTTCGAATAAGGCCACGAAGAACATCTACGTTAAAAAAAAGTTTACTTACATTACACATCGAGCAAGCCCAGTTTTGTTAGAAAAAAAAAATTTTGACATAATTTTCCGAAAGATAAAACTTTTTCAAAGCAGTAGTTAGTAGCGGGACAACAACTTTACTATCAGCCATAATTATTAATCTCAGGTATTGCAAAATATTCAAACATTATTCTGATTAGAAATAAACCCGCGTAGCCCATACAAACAGTGAAATTTTTGGACCTCGCGCTAAACAGGCGCCCCTAGCGGCAAATCTGAGCGCGGTAGCCCTCATTATAAGCGCAGGTTAAAGAGTAACAAACACACATACTCACCACCATGGCAAGGCGATTTCATCTACATATTCAAGATGGAATAAACCGCAAATAAAAACGCAACTTAAGAACCTTACGCTCGACAAAATAGGGCTCATTCTTACCTGCATTGTACTGGTCAAAGAAGACGCTCTGCTCATAGTTCCTAGAGAACATCCTGAAGTCAGGGCTATCCTCCAACTGCGGTACAGTGTTTCCGGACAGTAAGCCTTGTATCTCGACTCTAGAAGGCAGGGAAGACTGGCCGAGGTTGTTGAGGTGGCTCCAGACGAATGTCGCCGCTGTGAGGAAGGAAATAGAGGTGGTTACAGCATAGGTTGGTTCAATGGTAATGCATACGTTCTATGTAGTTTTTTTTATCAAAACTATCGTCATTCTATGAAATCAAATTGTTAGGTTGTGACTGCTTTCATCATCATCAGCCTGTTAGCACCTACTGCTGAGTAAAGGCCTCTTGGGACTCATTGTTGAAAGCCAAACAGTTGGTTGAAGGACTCATTGAATTTCTGTTGAAAGACAAAACCTTGGTTGAAGCACTCGTAGAATTTCTGTTGAAAGCTAAAACCTTGATTGAAGACTAATTGAATTTCTGCTGAAAGCCAAAACCAGTATTAATAATGTACTCTGTGGCCAAAATATTGGTTGAAAGACTCATTGAATTTCTGTTGATTTACAAACCACGGCTGATAGATTGATTGAATGACCATCAATACACAAATTATGGTGTTCAGACCCACCGATATACTGTCAATTTAAAATAATTGGTTTATCGAGTAGGTAGGTAACCGTATGAGGTAGTGGCCACCCCTGGTGTCAAAGTTTTTAGGCCGCCCAAAGGGCCTCTGACATGGCTTAACGATTGTTATCAACAACAACGGTTTAACGTGCCTTCCGAAGCACGGAAGCCCAGGTATTATTGCCACTAGCGGTCACCCATCCATGGAATGGCCGCGCCCGATATTGCTTAACTTTCCCAATCGATAAAGAACGATTAGTCCAACTAGGCTGTGAGCACTACGGTTTATCGAGTCATACTATTTAAAACCTTGAAAAAAACGGAGTTAAAAAGTGCTTCACGAACCTTGGTTGACGGGTTCGTTGTCAAGCGCGTGGAATATTTTCCTCACGGTTGAGAGGTTCGGGCACCGCATCACTTGCAGGTAGGAGGCCAGTCGCACCTCGATATGCACGTAGTCCGACCGATACATCTCCAGAAAGTATTCGCTGGAATTAAAATGTTACTAGGACGGTCATATCGAACAAATGAATGGAACGGTTATCTCTGAAAGAAAAAAATAATTGTCAAAATTTATTACAGATACTCTAGCCTCAGCCGCGCTTACGCACACTAAAACAATGTATACATGCACGCCTGACAACATTAATAACCAAACTGACTTCGTGAGATAGAGTATCTGTACTTGCAATATTAAAATTCAAAAATTTACACAAAGCTTCGACAAAAAACATAACAAAAACACACAACAAAAAACAAAATTAATCAAAGTTCCCATGACGCTAGTAGCATACAATAAGGTAGACTCAATACTGCACCAAATGTATGGAACAGCTGATATTTTACACCTATTACAAGTTGTTTGTAGTGATGAGTAGACTACGTTTCACGATATAATTCCCTTGGATTCAACAAAAATATTACATTGTAATAGGAGTTCCGTCAAGGGTATTCTTTCGTGAATTCCCTTGACGGAATTCGTGGACTGTGAACAGCCTACTTGAAGTTCCAACATCGAATTCAATAGTATTTTGTTTTCTAATACTATACGGTTTCCCTTTGTATAACCGATAAAAGACATACAAAGATTAAGAGTGTTTGAAAATGTCGTAGGTCCCAGGTTAAGTCAAATTTAATAAAGCAAAGGGTTATTGTTCTGTTTGGTTTACTAACCGTGACTCCACACAGGGTGTTTTCCTGAACGCATCGATGGCGGTTAGCCGGATGGGAACGGGCACTAAGGTGTCGCTTATGACGTCCATCAGAACGTCCGCGAAGTTCTGCTTGAACCCGCCTATGTTGCCGAGCGCCTTGATGGCTATTACGATCTGGGGAATAATGGAAATAATGTTGATATTCAGAACATAATGTTAAGATTTTTATAAGGTTAAAAATTCGCTCGGGACAGGATTTGAACCCGCATTCAAGTAACTGTCGATGCGAAGATATGATTTTTTTCCATTGGCGGCGCTAGTTGTGCCTAGGTTATCACCTTACATAAAGTAGAATGGGAAATTGCAAATACATTTATTTACCAGGCCATTATGGTTCAATGAAAGTAACGTGTAAAAGTATATCATCAAAATCGGTTCACGTAGAAAAAAGTTCTGAGGTAACACAAAACAAAGTCGTGTTAGTTACATCATTTATAACTCGGGAACGGGTGGACCGATTTTTATGATTTTTGCTTTGTTGGATTTTTCTTCGCCCCGAATAGCAGAATAACCATTAAAACAACGGAAAAACTCACAGGAAAAAAAAAATCTGCGCGGACGAAGTCGCGGGCAAAAGCCAGTAAAAAATATAATAAAAAATACAGGTCGAATTGAGTACCTCCTCCTTTTTGAAGTCGGTTAAAAAAGAGGTCAATATTTACTTACACTGTCCCTGTCTTCTCTGGGCGCGTCGATGAGTCCTTTCTTGTAGACACCGATCACGATGTCCTCGAAATGTGTCAGTATCTGCTTAGGTATGTCGCCCTCGCAGCATTCGCGCACTATCAATAAAACAAGTACATACATAACTATTAGTTCACCCCGGTGTTCCCGAACATCCCGATTTTGCGGGAGATCTACTGATTTTGTACTTCATCTCCCGATCTCCCGATATGCAATGATTTTCTCTCGATTTATACAATTCTCGCGCTCAGAGTGTAAAATCACGCACGATTGAGTCAATTATGCCGATTTCACGTCATTTTCCTAATTTTCTGAATGATTTACAAACAGTTGACACTGAGTGGAGGGAACTTCGTAATTTTTATTAATTTTCATCAGAAGATGGAGATGCTAAAGCATTTTGGAACACCATCAACAAAATCAAATTAGGCCACGGTACTGCAAAATTCTACCGAATTTTAATTTTTTTGGTAACACTGGTTCACCCTGAAATGTCAACTCGCGATGAAAGGACATTGACAGTCTTTGTATGGGAGTTGGACCAAGTGCTGCCCAGAATAAACACATAGTGGATTATGTTCCTTATACCATCATTAGTCTGTAAAACTAAGAGCTTCAAAATCTATTCCAGGGATTATGAGAAAAAAATCAGGCGCGCTTGGCAAGAGAGAGACAGATGTATGCTTATCGGAATGAGTGGTAGCGAGACATAGATTATTTCTCACTACCCTCGCCACGGTGACAAGCCGAGGATAACAAAAGAACCGGTTTTCAAGCCAACCGAGAGAGCATGATGGAAGCACAAAATGTGATAAGCATGGCGTTACATATTTTTGTGCTTAAATATAAAAAAATACAACATAATTGTTTTCTAATGCCTTAATCACATCACATCAAGCCTACTCCATCTAAAACAATGTCCCAGGCACTGCAGCGCCGAGTGGTCTCTTCACCTATCTAGTGTGAGTGAAGGTGCCACTGGACGCTGTATAAATCATCTCATTACGTAGATGCAAAGGCCTTAGTTAATCACATGAGAAATATTAAAAACAAAATATTTAATTAAGAGGGCGTTAGAGCACCATTTTCCCATACAAACGTAGTTCCGGTTTAATTTATAAACTACATGCTGGATTTTGCTGAAACTTGGTTTATATCAGATGACCAATATGGAGGTATTCAAATAGTTTTTATAATAAAAAAATAGCCTGAAAGAAATTAGAGTGATGCGTTTTTCGCGCCGAAAAAGGGGTTACTTTTAGCTGTTATTTTCTTGCATTATTACACTGTCTATTGGAGTCTAACTACCTTGATGTGTTGTACTAATGTGTTGTACTTGTCAGAAAAAAAAAGTTTTTGAAATACCTAATAAAATGTAGAAATGGCAGCTGAACTACGAAAAATTTGGGGAAAATAGATCTATTACATTACAACTACAACTAGATACTCGCGAAAGGACACGAACACACGTAGACTCATACAGGCGCATTGCCTCTCACTTTTCCCGCGCCCCGTCTCGCTCTGGGTGAAACAGTTATAGAAAACAGTGTTTCACGCGCTTGGCCGTCACTGAGTTCCCACGGTCCTGAAGGGGGCTCTTAACCGGTAACCCTCGAACCGATTTTTTATATTTTTATTTACTAGTAACGTAAGCAACCATTTGGAAGCTCTCCCGAGTCTGGGCAGCACTTGGTCCAATCCCTGTCAATGTCCTTTGGTAGGCGGGTAAATGAGGCAAAGAGATTTTTTTTCTTAGAACATGACCCAAATCGGTCGAGGGGTTGCCGAGATATCGGGTCGCGAGTTCAAATTTTGGGGCAAACCACTAGTTCATGTCGCTGTCGTGCCACTAAGGCATTAAGGCACTCACATGCTTTCCCGCTGTGTTTGCAATACGAATGTACCATAGAGGAGACGGTGAAACTGATCACTTTGTCGTTCGCCTGTTTCTTCAGTAGTTCCAGCATACTGCCCAGCATCTCGATTGTGGGCCTGGACAAAGGTTAGGTTGAAAATTTACTCAAAAACGCTCGTAATGTGGTCATTATTTTGGAAACCTTTTTTGCCTTTCCGCACCACCCCGTAGAACTTTTTTTTTCAAAAATTTTTTTGATTCACAAATTACCTTATTCAATTTGTTCTACAATAACCGCGACGTGCGGACACCCCGGCCTTCTCAAAGCGCGCGCGCGATGTGGCGCCCGATATTGCGAGTGCGGCCGCAAGCGATATTATAATAGTAAGGGAGGCCACAATTTAAAGGTTTTTGGGTACTTTTTACTGAATTATTTTAATATTTTTTTTATATTATTTTTGGGTTCTGTACCCTGAAACGGGTGTTACTTCACAAGACAACACTTTGTATCGGAGCTCTAATTCCATCAACTCTTCGCAGGTCTTCAGACCATTCTTTGCACCACTCACCTGGGTATCATAGCCATAGACATGAGCCACTCGTCCCTGGTGGCTCGGTCGACCGCGTCTCGCACTATCATATCTTTGATCAGCTCCACCGACCCGGCGCGAGCGACGTAGGGGAGGGCGTCCATTATGTGCTTGCTGTGGAGGATAGAAGGCAAAGATAAGTACTAAAGATAAGACACAATGGCAAAGAGCAGGCAAGGAATGAATACATCATTCTTGTAAACTTTTGTGCAATAAAGAATTTAATAACAGTAATAACTTATAAAGATTTTTATAAGGTTAAAAATTCGCTCAGGACAGGATTTGAACCCGCAACCTACTTTTAATACCTTACTTATTACCCGACTGCCAAAGGAGGGTTATGTTTTGTATTTTCTAAAGCACTAACCCGTGATAGCGAATTTTAAAAAGATTACAGGATTTGAACTCGCAACCTCTTGCATAGGTTGGGGGTTCAAATCCTGTCCCAAACGAATTTTTTAACTTTAAAAAAATCTTTAGTAATAACTTACTTGGTTCCGCACGTATTGACTTGTCTTTCCTGTGGACTAGGCTGCCTTAGTTGTCAGGATGGTTTAGGTGCTGGGCAAGCCTTCTCCATCTAAACGAGTGGTCACTTCACCCACCTAGTACAAGTAAAGGTGCTACTGGAAGCTGTATAAATCATCTCATTACCTAAACGCAAAGACGTAAGTTTTTTTAAAGCATTACCCAGTAGAAGGACAAAACCGAGGTTTCCTCGTTTTTCTCCCACAATCAGCGAATTAATCCTCTAGAATAAGAATCAGAATATTCTTTGCTGCACTACAAAAACATTAAAAGGACCGACAGTATTAATAAATGGTAATTGAAGCCGTCAACTGGGAGCCCATTTTGGCACCATTGCGTTACAGACTCAGGCCCCTGGCCACATAGTAATTTGTATGCAGTGAAAGGATATTAGTCCCTGGACAGGGTACACTTACGTGGCTCGAGGGCAGATGGAAGGCGCTCGGGCGAGCAGCTGCGAAAGTGCTGGGTAGTCGAGGCCTCGGCACGCGCGAACCAAATTGCCCCACAGACCAACTGTCGATCCGCTGTCGAGGTTTTCATCCACCGTGGCGCCCGAGTCATCTGTGGTTTCTTTTACTCTGTGGAAAGATTACTTTTTGAAACATGATATAAAACGTTTTCATTGACATTCGTTCATCTAGTCGAATCTAACTACCAAACAAGAAAATCGAAAAAAGCTTGTCGGGTCATGCTTCTATTGCCTCAAGTCCTTCGATATTTCCTTCGTCAGTTGCGTTCTTACATGCTTGAGTAAAAGTGCACCTTTATAAAATAGAGTTTGTGCTCTTCTTTGTCACACATTTTCGATACAGGTCGGCGACTTGTCCACCAAACATGTTGTACCTATTACACAAATATTCTGCTTCCGGACGTCGAGCAGTGTTAGGCCACTACTCAGTGACTGCTTTTGTCCATCGTGATCCGTCATACCGCCTGAGCAAATATCCCCACGTCTTTGGCTGGTCTTCTGTCTTCCGAGGTCTTCTGAGTTTGTAGAGCTGCCGGCCAAATTCCATTACCAGATGAGGTACACTAATAATATGAAGGATTTTATGAAAAATGTAATGTAACTGCAATGTAACTCACTGGCAAAGCAGCTTCAAGACGTCTCTAGCGGATTTGAGCTCGCTGGTCGAAGGCCTTCCGTAGGATGAATGGTGGTGCAGCAAGTTCGACCGCGTGGTTATCACGTTCCATACTGCAAGGGGAAATGCACTTTAGGTGTGGAGGCCAGGACTCAATTTTACCAGGAAATGTAATAATAGTAATATTGTTTGTATTATTTCATATTGTTTATTATGTGTATGTACTTGTTTCCATTATTGTATTCATGTGTGTGTTGTGGTGTTTAAATAAATGATTATTCTATTATATTCTACATCTCAAGCTAGCAATGTTATTATTCTTCAAACTAGTAATATTCCCCTCTCTTCGAGCTAGTAAAGTTACTTACTCCTGGGCAAAGACTCCATATACTGCGCGTCAGTCTTATTGAACTCTCCGACGAGTGTCAGGTTCTGCACCACGGTGGTCACTGCACCAGAGTTCTTGCCAGAGAAGGGTTCAAAGAGGTAACACTATTGTGGCGCCAGAGAAGGGTTCAAAGAGATAACACTGTTGTGTCCAAGCTGGTAATGTTACTTAGGTATTCCTCAAGCTAGTACAGTTACTTACTCCTGGGTGAAGACTCCATATATTGCGAGTCAGTCTTATTGACCTCTTTGACGAGCGTTAGATTGTGCACCACGGTGGTCATTACACCAGAGTTCTTGCCAGAGAAGGGTTCAAAGAGGTAACACAATCATGGCCAAGCTAGTAATGTTCCTCAATCTTCGAGCTAGTAATTTTACTTACTCTTCGAGCTAGTAATTTTACTTACTCTTCGAGCTAGTAATGTTACTTACTCTTTGAGCTAGTAATGTTACTTACTCTTCGAGCTAGTAATGTTACTTACTCTTCGAGCTAGTAATGTTACCTATTTTTCAAACTAGTAATGTTTCTCACTCTTCGAGCTAGTAATGTTACTTACTCCTGGGTGAAGACTCCATGCAGTGCGAGTCTTATTGACCTCTCCTACGAGTGTCAGATTCTGCACCACGGTGGTCATGGTGCCAGAGTTCTTGCCAGAGAAGGGTTCAAAGAGGTAACACTATTGTGGCCAAGCTAGTAATGTTACTTAGGTATTCCTCAAGCTAGTACAGTTACTTACTCCTCGGTGAAGACTCCATATATTGCAAGTCAGTCTTATTGACCTCTCCGACGAGCGTCAGATTCTGCACTACGGTGGTCATGGCGACAGAGTTCTTGCCAGAGAAGGGTTCAAAGAGGTAATACAATTGTGGCCAAGCTAGTAATGTTACTTACTCCTGGGTGAAGATTCCATATACTGAGAGTCAGTCTTATTGACCTCTCCGACTAGCGTCAGATTCTGCACCACGGTGGTCATTGCGCCAGAGTTTTTGCCAGAGAAGGGTTCAAAGAGGTGACGCTCGCGACACGCCACGCTCTTGTAGAGATGGTGGTCCACTGTGATGACACATTTGTTCTCCGAATTGAGCACCGGCCAGGTTTGGAATTTCTGTGGGAGAGGATAGAGTTTAACTATAAATAATAAAGGCCTTTGCATCTACGTAATGAGATGATTTATACAGCGTCTAGTGGTACCTTCACTCACACTAGTTTAACTATACGACTACGTCTTTATGTCACTTTTTTGTCATGCATTAGTGAGACCAAAAGATGTTCAGAATCTGCAGTAGAATCTACTATACTATACTAAAGGTTGTCTGAAAGAGATAGTTCGCAGGTGCTAATGTCATATCGATCTAAACAGGGTTTCTTCAACACTACTTTATCGTCACTATAGCAGGCAACATAACTTTCCTTTTTGGCCTATTTTGACTAATACAACTTACGTCTAATACTAACAAGCATCACGAGGATTTGCAAAAGAGTTCAATACTCCTCACTAGGGTTTACTCACACTCTGGAAGTTATAGCGCACGGTCTGCAGTATGGAGAGGTACTTGTATCTGTCGGAGCACTGCGTCAGGTCTCTGCTCTTCACTATGATGAGGCTCGTGCTCTCTTGACCGCGGACTGTGTAGTCCACGGGGCAGGTGCCGTGGATGTCGCGCTGCGGAAGAGTAAGCGTTGTCAGGTGGGAATAAGGGTCTGTTTCAATCGCCCATTGCAATACATTAGTGATGAAAATATGAAGATCACCATTATTGTATTCGAAACGGGTCGAATCGCGATTGGTTTTAGGCAAATTTAATTACCTTATTTATCCCGACGTTTCGGCCGCGTAACAGCTGCCGTGGTCGCGGGTAGACTGGGAAACGTCGGGATAAATAAGGTAATTAAATTTGCCTAAAACCAATCGCGATTCGACCCGTTTCGAATACAATAATGTTTAAATATCGCGAATCATTAAAAGTGAAGATCACCATTGTTCAACTGGTATCAATAAATACTTTTTCATTCATACTTAAATGCCCATCCTTTCTATCACCTCTTTTCCATCTATTTGGGAGAAGATACCACTACTATTATCACCACTACACTAAAATTATCATAGGAAATTATGATCAGATCAGATCAATTTTATTTTTCTTCTTGGAATGCCTCTCCACTAATGGAGCTTGGCCTTCAGCTCTTTATTATTCTTTTCTATTTCTTGCCAAGCGAAATAGATGTTTCACGCCAGCTATCTCCATCCATTCCTTAATGTTTCTGAGCCACGATTTTCTTCTTCTACCAGCACGCCTCTTCCCCTCAATCTTGCCCATCATGATCATGAAATGAAGAAGACCCGACGATGATTAAATTGTTCTATTCGTTATGAACACAAATAATAGGAACAATATTTTTAAGAATTTTATTACACTGGAGAAAATTGCAGGGAAACATAATTCTTTGTAAATACCTCAATTCCCTTGAAGTTGATGTCAAACCGCTTCATGCTGTTCTGCAGCAGCGACAGCAGGCCTCTCTTGAAGTTGAGCACCCAATCCTCCTCCAGGTCGTCGGGGCAGATCTCCGATATGATGCCTTCGTGGAACGCGAACCTGGGGTGGGTCAAACGAGAATTTGTATACTTAAAATAAGAGAATCTCTAGAACATAAGGAATACTGTTCATCGGGCGTTCCTCAACATACAACAGGCCTTTGACAAAGGCCCGGTTTCTGAGTTGAGAATTTTACTAAGCACATACTTTACGTATCGCTCTGTCACGCTCTTTTGTGAGAAATCTGCAGAGACAGGACGATACTTACACATTTGCTTAGCAAAATTCTCAACTCAGAAACCGGGCCAAAGTATGGCATAGAGGCCTCATTTGCAAACTTAAGTCCGTCCTTCCGCATAGCTACGTCTCAGTCTTAAGACGAAATACGACGCACAACTAGAACAAAATGAAAAAAAAAAAAAAATCTTCTTTTTGGATGCGTTTTTAGAAAAAAACGCTCCTGCGATTTCTCAACACGAGGCTATTTTTAGGATCTAAGGTTTGTATTCCAGATCCTAGAACCTACGAATGCAATCGACGATTGGCGGCGCTAGTTATGCGTCCTATTGCGTCTTAATATCATACCTCTCAGGAAGACTATTCCAGGTGAAAATGCCAGAAGCCACATCTGACTTCTACGAAATTAGAGCAGGCGTCCCACAGCGATCAGTATTGGGCCCTCTACCTCTATTATACTATACTATTTACACTGCAGATCTACCTTTATCACAGCAGAATTCTCCATTGAGTTCAATCACTTGCAATGCAGATATTTTGTTTTTTCATAGCTTTGATCATAACATCCAGCCATGTAGCAGGTAGTCTGCCACAAGCTCTTTTGCCTTCCACCTTTACTGCAAAATCTATCCAGCCATTTACCTTGATGCGGTGCAGGGGACTGGCATTAACTTAAGTTTTACCTTCGTTATGGTTGGTATGGAAGCAAGGTATGTTTACCTAAGTTCATACTGAGACACTGCATGGATGAACTTCTCGGCACGCTCAACGGGGTAGCTCTCGTCTTGGTCCAAAAGCGTGACATCGCTGAGCTGGAGTAAACCTTCGCACACAGTCACAAACTGCAGTTGGGCCTGGAAACACATTGCAAGAAGCTTTATGAATGAAGTTTTAAAAGGCAAAGGGTCCAAGAAAAATTGCTCAAGGAAAAAAGTGATGTTTGCATTTTCACAGATTTTTTGGCTCATGTCGGGTAATTTGTGATAAAGTTAACTAAGGTAACGTCTCAATATAGAGGCTTGCCATATATGCCAATAAGACCATTATAAGGACTGATTAGATGGTCAAAAGATAGAGCACACATCAGAAAAAGAAAAAAATCTTCTCTATGATCAGTTCTTACCTGTATTTAGTTTAGGCCGAAACACGAAACTGGCTGTTTTAGATAGGTCTCACCTAATTCTAGGTTTAGATATATGAACATTTTCAATTTGTTTAGTGTATTTGATACAGGAATCGATTTTGTTCATTTTTCTTTGCGCGCGGGCGATTCACTATGCACGGCGCCTTAACAGGCTGATGATGATGTTGATGATGAAATAATAAATCAGCTGTAATGATGTGGATGAGCAGTATGGCCAAGACTAATGGCTGATATATTTTTTCAAACTGGATACCAAATTATGTCATTACGCAGAATTATCTCAGGGTTTAGAACTTACGATCGCTCGAATGTCCAACGTCGATTGGTTGTTCGTAGAGCCGGCGAACCAGGTGTTTACATTGACTTTGTACTCATAGTTGTAAACTATGTCCGGTTGGTATTTGAACTTGTCTGACGCTGTAAATAAACAATCAAATCACCATTACAGTATCTTAAATGGATAATTATGTTATTGCAAGCTTATGAATCAAGGTTTCATAAAGATTATAGGCGTATTTCTAAAGATATTAGAGAAATTAGCCCAGCAAAGTTACGGCAAAGTTTGACGAAGGTTTTTGCGTGAAAACTGAATAAAATGTCAATACTTACGTGTGCAAGACGGTGCTCCACAGATGTACGGGTCTTTGAGTGAATCTGTTATGGAAATTATCAGTTTAGTTTAATTTTATTTCAGCAAAACGGCGAACAAAACAAATAAACCGGCATGAACATAAACAAAACTTTTGACGTTTGTTTTTTTTTACGACTTGACTTTTTTTTTTTAAACTCACGATAACATTCAGGCAAAAGTGTTGCATGTTCATCCAGCCAGTGGATTAGTGTTCTGTGAGACAGATAGAAGGAGGAAAAATGGAGAAACAGTGCAACGAAACAAGAAGCCCTCCTAAAAACCAGCCTGCTGCATGCAGCCGTGTCATTTGGCTGTTGTAGCAGGGCTTTGTGAAGGTTGGTAGATTTCCAAAACTTCGGTGGTTTTCTTTCAATGAGAGAATCTTGGAATTTGAACTTTATCTAACTGTCACAAAGTTGCAAAGTTCAAGCGTAAAATAATAATATTGTGGGAATCAATGAACCGGCTATCAGTGCGACTGTGACGACACGTGCGTTCGTGATCCGTATCCTGTTACAGAAACAATATTGTTCAATGTTGTATTTATTCTACGTCATCTTAGACCCAATGGTATAGACGTACCTACCTACTTGTACCGTGCTTGTACCTACCTACCTTACTTCCTACTTCTTGTAGGACTAACAATCTAGTTTTTATTCTACAGGGTGCACTCTAAGTCTATAGCGGAACTTTAAGTAGGCTGTCTACTGATCAATACAAACAACTTCTACTAGGTGGATTAAAAAATGGAGCGAAAAAAATATCTGCTGTTCCATACAAAAGGTCGACTCAATACTGCGCCAAATGTATGAAACAGCTGATATTTATTTCGCTCCATTTTTTTCGCCACCTAGTACAAGTTGTGTAGTGTTCTATGCACCACTTCTCGCACCCCTCAATCAATGTGCCAAGAAATTCTGCAACACGTTGATTTCAGAGAAAGCATACTGCATCAAATGACCTTTCATGCTAGACATAAGTAGGTACAGTCGGCCACACGCTAGGATAGGTACCCCTTTTTGTTCGATTGCCGCCCTTATGCCGCGCGCGGTAAGAGCTGCTATGGGGTATCTGTCACTGTGGCCGACCGTACATAGGTACTTGTCCACAAGCCGAGTCGATAACTCAATCTCGAAGTGTGTTTTTCGAATAGTACAAGTCAGCACTTAGACCTTACACGCGTGCACTCAATTCAGTTAAGTTACAGACGTCTTTGCAACGAAAGTGTAAGGGTCTACGGTGCTGTTGACTGTAAGTACCTATTTACTCCAGCGTCTGAGGCCCAAGACCCATGTGTTGTCATCAGCAGACACAAGAAGTCGCCAGTACTCCTGCGCAGTGCCTCTAGTCGCCTGTATAAAGTCTGTAACGCAATGGCGTGTCGATGGCGTCTCAGAAGAAGGACAAAACCGGGGTTTCCTCGTTTTTCTCGTACAACCAGCGAGACGAACCTCTTTTGATGTAAATACTCCAAAAACAATAAAAATTACCGATAGCATTAATAAATCGTGATTGAAGCCGTCAACTGGAAGCCCATTTTGGCACCATTGCGTTACAGACCTCCTACCGACACCGGAAATGAATAAAATAAAAAATCCTTACTGGCCGAAGCATCCACCTGGCGCCCGACGCACAAACACAGAACCACCACACACCAAAACATTGTCAAACGCATAGCTTTCACCGCACCATCACTTCATCGAAGTTCACACACGAACTGCCTTCGCATGAATGACGATCACATTTATCTGTTAATTTGACCCCGGGTCGTTGTAAACATCACTTACTTATCGTGTTCGTTATCGGGATTCTAAGCCACAGTTAGTATTGGAGCCACTTAATTTTAGCCTGCTCATTAGTTTATCTAATTATCGGGGTTTCGATGTCGTTACAAGAGCGGTAGGCGCATCGTAGGTTAGGAAAGGACTGATTTATAAAATGAATCTGACGGATTGTAGGTAGGAACCAAAGGGGCTATTCTGGAGGCCGGTAGAAGTTACTGCCTACCTTCCTAAGTATGGTCGGCCACAGTCTAGGATACCCCATGCCATGGTAGCTCAGCTCGCGGCATAAGGGCGCCAATAATACAAAAAGGGGTATCCTGGCGTGTGGCCGACTGTACTATGTCCTATGTCCATCGCACTCACATTGTCTTTAGAAAGTCGATAGCACGCCGACCCTTACACGTGCACTCTATTCAGTTACGTCGTTACGGGATGGTTACGTACGGGTACTTCGCAAAGTTCCCAACGAAAATGTAAAGGTTTACGTGTCGTTCACTGTACATAGGTACAGATAAGTGTTGGTGTGGTGGGTGAGTGAGGAGACTGAATGAATGTACAGTCGACAGCATGTTAATCTTTACACGCCCGCACTATATTCCGAGTAGAGTGCTAGCGTGTAAGGGTCGACGTGTTGTCGTGTGTACCACAACAAAAGTGTACACTCTGACGTGCAGTGCTGTAGTGTGTACACACGACAGCACGTCGACCCTTTCACGCTAGCACTCTATTCGGTTACGTTACGGGCGACTTTACGACAAAAGTGTACAGTCTGACGTGCTGTCGTGTGTACATGGACTTAATGTATCGACCGATAATGATAAAAAAAATGTCAAATTGACAACTACCGGAATAGTTCCCCTACGTTTGAGCTCCAGCCAGCAGGATGTGGAAGGAAATCGGTGCGGTGCGAGCTCATGTTACACGCACGCGACGCACGCGCAACGCCGCCAATGACCTAAAGGTTAAATCTTTGTTTCTAAGGATTAGGATCAGAATCTGGGGTCTAGGGTTTAGGGCCATTTTCACTGATTCTAACTTTTAGGGACATACATACAACGTCGTCGACGACGTCGTGCTGTCTTGTGTAACGGTGGGCCACACTGACCGTTTAAGAGCCCTAAGTATGTCCCTAATTAGGGATAACGGGAATTAATGATGATGATGTTATTAAAACATTTAAAAGTTTTTTGACCAGGGTTTGTGCACGTGTTTTGTTATCTCGACAAATAAACAAGGAGCTAATAAATATTTCAACGGAAGTTGCAATCGAAAACAATAGCAGATAGTGAAATTGACTCATGCGAAACAGCTGGGGTACCTATACTGACATCAGTAGTAGGTAATTAATTACCAATTTCATCATGTAAGTTAGATTTTGTCTGCAGTTTCATATGATATAGGTATACAGGGTGTTAAAAGACCGCCAACAAAGCGGGAAACCACATATTGTCCTTATCATAAGGCACATTTTTGCCCAAGGAACTATGCCTGGGAAATCAACGGTTTCCGAGATAATGAGGTTTAAAGTCGGACTTTTCAAAACTTTTTTTTTGCAGAAATGTATTTAGTTTCTAGTTCTTAACATACCTTCTCAAGAAGCCTTATCAATATTATGAATCTGGGGGCACGGCAGTGCCCCCGCCAGGTCGTCTGGGGGCACGGCAGTGCCCCCGCCAGGTCGAGCGCGAAGCAAACACTGCCGTACCATCCTTTACTGGAACCATTTCGCCGCATTTTCAGCCCCCTATTTGAGAACCTCTGGATAAGACGAGAACGCAGAAATTTTCGTCATCTAGTAAGTTATATTCACATACTCAAAATCCAAAATTTCAAGTCTGTAGGTCATTTAGTTCCGAAGTTAAGCGAAAGCAAAGTTTCGCATTTATGACACACACTCACTCATGATCATCAAAATAGAACTAGTACTTCCCATAAACACAGAGAGCTGAAATTTGGTACAGAGTTAGGGTTTAATGGCCACATAAAGGGAAAACTATACTAGTGGTTCGCCCCGAACTGTGAACCCGCGACCCCATATAAACCCCATATCTCGGTAACCCCTCGACCGATTTGGCTCATGTTCGAACTTAAAAATTCTTTTAATTTCATTTACCCGCTTGCCAAATTTTATAACGATCCGACTAAATTTACTCAAGTTATCGTCGAACGAACATTCATAATGTTCATAAAAATTTTCAGGGGCGAACCACTAGTTGAACGAGCGAGCGAAGTTCTCCGAGTCTACTGGAAGGATCCGGCGTTTGTATGTTTGTATGTATGTATGGTTGTATGTATGAAAGTTCGACGATAACTTTAGTAAATTTGGTCGGATCGTTATGAAATTTGGTAGGCGGGTAAATAAAATTAAATGAATTTTTAAGTTCAAACATGAGCCAAATCGGTCGAGGGGTTGCCGAGATATGGGGTTGTTAAGTTTATATGGGGTCGTGAGTTCTCAGTTCGGGGCGAACCACTAGTACTTACAAGTTAACAAGAAGAAATAGTCGAACGATTAACTGTATTCTACTCGAACATTACACAAATTAAAAAACTGTGTCAAATCAGAAAATCTAATAAAATAAATCAATATGCCCACGTTTCTACAAAAAGAAGTGAAAGCCCACCAAAAACATTCTGTAAAAAACTAACCAGGTCTCGATGGAGCTACTTGTTTATCTCTAAAAAGTAATGAAATCTAGACAAAGTCGTGCCAAGTCTAAGGTTCCTTACTGCGATTTATTTATTATTATAGTTAATGTTGTGAGACTTGGCAGTTGAAGGGTACCCAAGGGTACAAAACCGCACCATGACGCAGGTGCTCCATGACACCATTGCACCAATCTGTCGCCAGAACCGCTTGTGTACCCTTCAACGGCCAAGTCTCACAACATTAACTATAATAATAAAGAAATCGCAGTAAGGAACCTTAGACTTGGCACGACTTTGTCTAGATTTCATTACTTTTTAGAGATAAACAAGTAGCTCCATCGAGACCTGGTTAGTTTTTTACAGAATGTTTTTGGTGGGATAATTCTTACAAAAAACGACGTTAAAATTGCAACCCGCAATGTATTCTAAACATCGGCACTTTAAGCTTAAGTAACATAAACTTATACCTACGCTTGCGCAATATGACTTCTGTGCATTACACGTCCATTGCGTGATAAAATATTTTTCAAAATTATAACCTAAAAAACCAAAATCATTTCCCAGCAATCATTTATCGAAAAAGTACTTTGTTTTGGTGTCCAGTAAGCGTGGCTTTCGGGTCTGTTGGCGGTCTTTTAACACCCTGTATATTCATATGATATTCATATGATAAGCTGAGTCTAGCCACGGATGCCATCGTTAAACATTACGAAGTATACAGGGTGTTAAAAGACCGCCAACAGACCCGAAAGCCACGCATAGTAGACACCAAAACAAACTACTTTTTTGATAAATTATTGCTGGGAAATGATTTTGGTTTTTTAGGTTACAATTTAGAAAAATATTTTATCTATCACGCAATGGACGTGTAACGCACAGAAGTCATATTGCGCAAACGTAGGAATAAGTTTATGTTACTTAAGCTTGAAGTGCCGATGTTTAGAATACATTGCGGGTTCCAATTTTAACGTCGTTTTTTGTAAGAAATATTCATAATTTTGATATGGCTTCTTGAGAAGATATGTTAAGAACTAGAAACTGAATACATTTCTGCAAAAAAAAAGTTTTGAAAAGTCGGACTTTGAACCTCATTATCTCGGAAACCGTTGATTTCCCAGGCATAGTTCCTTGAGCAAAAATGTTAATTATGATGAGGACAATACGTGGTTTCCCGCTTTGTTGGCGGTCTTTTAACACCCTGTATAAAATCAAAGGATGACTAGGTATGCGATGTAAAAGAGAAATTAATTTTAATACTTTGTTAATATGAACGAAATGGCGTCAATCAAGGGTAACCCCCCAGTTCCTGGCGCGTATTGTAAGTATGGCGCTCCATGCTACGCGAGCGGGCGCCTGAGTCTGTAAAACAACAGTGCCAAAATGGACTCCCAGTAGACGGCATCAATTAGGTACGATTTAGGTCCTTTTAATGTTTTTGTAGTACATCAAAGAATATTCTGATTCTAATTCTAGAGGATTAGTCCGCTGGTTGTAGGAGAAAAATGAGGAAACCACGGTTTAGTCCTTCTACTGGAACGCCATCGACACGCCATTGCGTTACAGGCTGAAGCTCCAGGAGACAGAAGCCAGCCAGCTACAACAAAAAAAGGAATTCAATGAAAAGTCGCGCTGAAGTCATTCTGCAAATTAACTGAACCAAAAACTTTAATTTATTTCACAATCAGACAATACGGAGATTCTTTCGCATCACTGTCCCAGGATATAACGAATAACCGGCGAAATCGGGATACCAATCTTCCCTATTCACTTCGTTTGGCATTTAATCACTGTTACATAAAGTCTAATTTAGCCTGTTTAGTTCGTCTTGGAAAAGTGGTATTGATTAAGTTGCTAATTTACAATGGTAGGTATCTGGTGCTTTTGATCGAGCTCTTGCGGTGTAGGAATTAAAGTTGAAACTGGCGTGTTTTGAACTGGCAACGGTTTCAAAGTTCTTAATTGGCCAACATGACGATGACGAGTGGTATTGTCAAGTGAAGAGAGCTTGTGATTCACCCGACCGTATATCCGATAGTAGGTACGGTCGGCCACAGCCAGAGCTACCCTATGGAAGGTCTTGCCGCGCACGGCATAAGGGCGTCAACAGAACAAAAAGGGGTATCCTAGCGTGTGGCCGACTGTACACCAATCAGCAGTTCCACTTCACCTACACTTCCTATCGTCTTAAAACTTCGCATACTTAATACTAAAGGGATTGTTTGTGTAAACTGTGAAACTTTAGGCACCTTTTCGAAGAGGTCGGATAGACGGTCGGATGGACACCCCCTAATAAGGTCCCTTTTGGAACTTTTCGCCTATGGAACCTGCACGTCATTTTTGGTGCAGTACTGAGTCTAGGTACCTACAGTTGGCCACAAGCTAGGATACATGCCGCGCGCGGCATAAGGGCTACCATGAGGTAAAATAAGTTTTTTGCCCCATTTTCTTGGCCACATATTAAAGTTTGTTTGCGTTGATCAGTAGAATAGATATCTAGCCTGCTACCGAATTTGAGTGCACGCACTCTATAGATAAATATCAAAACAGTGGGCAAAATACAAGGTGTTACAAAAGATGCTAACTCTTTTTACAGGGTCATGGTACCTGATGATAGGGATCACAACCAAAATATTTTTTTTAGCTCTATGACGTTCCGTTGATTTTTAAATAATTAAAATGTAAGCGCTGTGACGGGAGAAAAGTATTTTTAAAATACTGTTTCCATAGACTTTCACTCTGTTTTAACAGCCTGAAGCTATTAAAATACAGCTAAGCAAACAACCATATTTTTTGATTGGAGCTAAATCGAAAAACAAAAAAGTTTTGAAAATTTTACAACTTTGAGGTTATAAAAAAAAGTTGTGTTTTTCAACTTTTTTTTGCAGATTTGTCATTATGTTGACCAGCAGGTTACACCCTGTAAAAAGAGTTAGTATCTTTTGTAACACGTTGTATAGTCACTTATGCTAGGAATGCTGGTGGGTGAATAGTGGGTAGACAATGCAACAAAACATACCGATGGCTCAATTGCTCATACTAATGATCACACGCATCACAAACGCCTGGCAAATAGCACTGAGCAAGTAACAAACGATGCAGTTCGCTGTATTACCGAATAACCTGACTTCTGGTGAACTTTCATCTCGTATAGTTTAGTTAAAAGAGCGGGCGACCAGAAGAGTCATAGTTGGGTTTTAATAATAGTAGGTCGAAAATGGCAGGCGTTATGGAAGTTAACACTGAAGCCAGATGGCTGCTTTGCGATATCATTTCTGTCCGTCAACTACGAACTGCGAACTATTTATTGATATGTAAAATGTCAGTCCACAGTGTATTCTCATACAGGGTGGCCCATTTTTAGTACGATAATCGATGCGCGATAAGTCTTACGATATTGTGTCAATGGATGCTTTATGGTTTTTACTATTTGCCCCATAGTGCGAAATCTTGAAAAAATATCATCTGGTACGATACATACTAAAATAGAAGTTAAAAACTAAAACCCGACTACTAAAAGGCTTAAAACAAGACCTGTTTATCCTTAAAATAGACTCATAGATAATTAATCGTAGTCGGAGGCCATCGGTTTATCAAATGCGAATGTGGTGTCCTCCGACTACGATTAATTATCTATGAGTCTATTTTAAGGATAAACAGGTCTTGTTTTAAGCCTTTTAGTAGTCGGGTTTTAGTTTTTAACTTCTATTTTTTTTTTAAAGCTTTTTAGTAAGTCATTTTGTACGATCACCCAGAATAGAACCAAGAAGGGTAAAAAAATACACATTTTGGAATTTTTTGTTCTATTTGTTATGTTGACGCTACATGTGTTATACATTTTTGAAAAGGTCTTTTAAAGCCCTTTCATTTGATACCCATGACGATGGTATCCGATAATTTTTATTTTTAGGTCCACCACTTTAGGGCGCAGCACAGCCGCCATCTTGGTTTATTTCAAAATTAAACTATCCTATGTTACCTGGGTGATTAAGACGAATCCAACGGCACCTCATTTGTTGAAATCGGCCGAGTAGTTTAGGCTCTGCGAGGGAACAGATGAACACACAAACATACATACATACATACATACATACATACATATATACATACATACATACATACATACGCTGCTAAAATCATAACCCTCCTTTTAGCTTCGCGTAGTCGGGTAAAAATTCGAAACCTGCCGATATCCAAATGTAGAGCAGATGAGATTTTTGTGCACATGAGGTGAGCACATGAGCACATGAGGTACGGACTCCTAAAAAAACAATTCATTACCATCTTCTAACTAGCCAACTGAATGGAAAGTTTATTCAAACCACACAGTGACTGTCTCCCACACAGTAGCTCATTATCCTGTTAAGGTGAAATACGTCTCACAACTAGCGCCGCCAATGGAAAAAAAATCATATCTTTTTTTTGGATGCGTTTTTAGCAAAAAACGCTCCTGCGATTCCTCAACGCGAGGCTTAACTATTTTTAGGACCTAAGGTTTGGATTCCAGGATTGGATTTCCTACGAATGCAATCGATTCTCGCCAAAAGTGGCCACTTTTGGCGAGAATCGATTGCATTCTTAAGTTCTAGGATCTGGAATCCAAACCTTAGGTCTTAAAAATAGTTAAGCCTCGCGTTGAGGAATCGCAGGAGCGTTTTTTGCTAAAAACGCATCCAAAAAAAAGATATGATTTTTTTTCCATTGGCGGCGCTAGTTGTGAGACGTATTTCACCTTAATGAATCCTCAGGTCTTTAGCTTCTTTGCGACGTCTTACTTAGTCTTCAAAGTTTAAAGTCCCAGAGCGCCTAATTAGACGCAGGCTATGTATGATACAACGATATCATTACAATTGTATGAAGCCAAGCTTGAGGCGTGGTAAAAGTAAAAGAGTAGTTTCACTAACCGCGCGACATATTCATAGTCTGTAAACATCGTGAGTAAACCCGCGGCTTAGTTATTGAGTTGTTTTTCCTGTGGGCTAGGTCGACTAATATGACGTCAGGATGGTATAGGTGTGGACAAGCCTACTCCATCTAAAAGAATATCCCAGGCACTGCAGCACCGAGTGGCCTCTTCACCCATCTAGGTATGAGTGGAGGTACCACTGGACGCTGTATAAATAAATCTCATACGTAGATGCAAAGGCCTTTATTAAGATTTGGTAGAAGTCCACACTGCTCGGCACCAACCAACCATGCTTGACTCAGAGAGAGAGAGAGAGAAAGATCATCACAATGTAGAGTTAGTACTCAGGATCTCTGGAGGCTCAAAAGAAAGCTCAGATGTGAGATGGTTGTAATATTGTCCTAATATCATGCGAACAAGTGACTCGGAATGCCCAACATTTATCATGATGTTTTGGATCACTGCTCTGTAGCTCATCAATCTCGTTTATTTAGCTCTACTACACTTTTAACACTGTTGTTACTAAATTAAAATGATGTCTTTTAGTTAATTTCGTCTGTATGAGATATTTGGTGCGTGTGCTTTTGTTGAGTTTCACATTAGACTAGACCTAAGTCACCCTGTATAAGATTCTAATAACTCTATAGTGTGTTTCAAGCACACATGCCTGCAAAAGAACCGCGCTGTGCAATGGTTTCCTTTATAATAATTTTACTTAGCTCAAGACTCCCGCTTTGGCACAATACCACCAGCATAAGTAGGCCTTGTAATGTTCGTTTGTTCACTTAGCTCGAGCAAAGCCATGTGGGCGGCGGACGAGGCCAACCCAGCCTGGTTATGCACCCCTAGGTCCCGGCAAAAAGTTTTATGTACGTGTGGGACCAAAGTCGAACCCGTTTCGCCATACAAGGTGCAGACAGGCCGCTTCCCAACGCAACTCACATAATGTTTGTTAGCGATAGCTTTTTATGTCGAATGCATCTTTCGATTCACATTTAAAATTCTAACTTCATTTCTTAGGGCATTTTCGTGCGGTGCCCCGCTGGTTGTGGTCGTACCTCTAAACTGAGGCACCAAAGTAATACTTTCCGAGTCAAAATATTACGCAAATTTCGTCTCTCACAGTGGGAGCCGGTTGGTCGCCCACACATCCCAAAATTGCGGGGGCGATTGAGGCTTCGACGCTTGAACGTGCGCGCGCGCCGACTGGCATACACGCGCCGCGATAAAACACCTTATCATATCGAATAAAAAAGAAAACAAACACGAACTAAAAACAAAAAAGAAGAAAAACTAAAACGTTCCAAAAACAAAAAAGAGTGCAGTTTCAAACGCCAGTGATCATCTTTTGTTTTATATTTTGTCGCAGTGATGTTCAGTTGAGTTAGTAGAGTGTTTTGGTGACCGAATACCTACAGTTTTATGAATGGAGTGGCATGGGAAGTGACGCCACGCTAGTGTTGTGTGCGCGGGCGGCGGTTTGACAATGCTGGCTCATTGTCACTAGATCGGGAGGTGAGTTGCTTTTTGCTCTACTATGTAATGTATAGGTGATGCATTTAATGAGATGCCTCGTGTTTTGAATGTTTGTGCGAAACAATGTTGGGTTGGTATAACAAAAGTGTAATTATGTTGCACTATTGTTGTTAATTTTCGAGTCATAATATTTACTAGTGGTTCGCCCCGAACTATGAACTCGCGACCCCATATAAACTTAATAATAATAATAACCCCCGTGTGGTTCCCAGGAGGTACAGAATTGGACCCACCCCTACAGTCTTTGCTCTTGATTTTTCACTCGTTTTTCAAGATTTTCAGATTTTTCTTATAGCATTTTTAGTTTGTCGCCAAACATTCTTTGAATGTTTTCTGTAACTTGTTCGCCGCTTTTTCTTATTTCAAGTTTTTGTGCCTCTAGATCATTTTTTTTTTGTAGTTTATCTAGTATTTCTTCCATTTTAAGATTTGTATAGGACTCTCTTGTAGTTTTGAAGTAAAGCGACCTCTATTGTTGAGCATAAGGACTTTTTGGTTTATAATTTTGAACACTGGATGGCTCTGATATTTTTTTTTGTCACGCCCTCTATTAAGAAGTAGAATAACAATATAGATATATTTTTTATAGATGGCGCTGATTTGTATTTTCTAATCTGGTGTACTTTGGACCTTAGCAATTAGCAAAATTTTTAATTATTTTTGGATTTATTGGATTAAAATAGAGTTACGGATTATTTCGCGACCCGTAAAAGTTTATTTTTATTATTTCCACTGAGTTTTACGTCCGATATCCACAATATTGTTTCCAAACAGATTTTTTTTTTTAGCTCACTTTTGTTACTTTTTATTACTGCTTTCACTGTTTTACGTTTTTATCACTTTTAAAATCACTTTTAGCACTATTTTAATGTTACTGAGAGGCAGCAGTGGCGCCCTCTCTCATCCCATATAAACTTAACAACCCCATATCTCGGCAACCCCTCGACCGATTTGGCTCATGTTCGAACTTAAAAATTCTTTTAATTTCATTTACCTGCTTACCAAATTTCATGACGATCCGACAAAAATTACTCAAGTTATCGTCGAACGAACATTCATACATACAAACATACAAACATACAAACATACAAACATACAAACATACAAACATACATACATACATACATACATACAAACGCCGGATTGTTCCAGTAGACTCGGAGAACTTCGCTCGCTTCGCTCGCTCGTTCAATTATAATAAGGCTTCTACTTAATTTACATGGAGACTCTACAATTTTAGTTGAATTTAGCCACTAATGGTTCAACGAAAAGTTTTGTAACTTTGGCTGTTACATTTTGACTTTGAAAATGTTCTGATCAACAATAAGTACAGACAAGTACCTACTTTCTGTAGGTACTTATGAGTTCCATGTTATAGGGACGACGTCAAAATCAAAATCTCAAAACGAATATCAGCCGTCCTCCCTCCTAAATATCTGTCTTGTAAAGAGTATTTCTATGATAACATCCTATATGTGTAGGCAGTATGACACCCTATACACACTAAAAAACCTGAGCGTATGAGGCATTAAACCCTCAACGCGAAAATCGCCAATCCGCATTGAGCACGCGTGGATTTACATAATTTGCCAAATGTTTGGAAAAAGATATTGCTGACATAAAAAAAATCGTAAACATAACTTCTAAAGACTCTACCAAACCGCCGCTTAGCTCTGCCTGTTAACCACGATTTTAGTACTTACAAAACGTCTACTATTAGCAAAGTAGAACTTGCAAGGTATTCCACTATCTAATTAAACCATTAGCCCATTAGAAACCGCTCATATTCTGGGTAAAATATTCAATTCACTTACTATAATCTCAACATGCTTCAACTCAAGCTTGAACGTCCCAAAGAATGGAACAGAAGTACTAAATTTATAGTTTCGTATTTATTTGCTATTTTTATAAATACTAAAGAAATACTCACACCACTCGTAGTCGTAGGGCGTAGGAATAGGGTCCCGTTTATTCGAGCTTGTTTTTTTCAAGCTTTCAAGCTTGCTTTTTTCGAGCTCGTGATTCGAGACTCCGTCTTTCGAGCTTCAGTAGCGGACTCCTTGCTTCGACTTTGTCGGGTATTTAGAGCTATTTCACTTAGCTTTTTTTGCTACGCGTTGTCGCGTAAGAAATGTAACTAAAGATACGCACAAACACCAGGGGCTTGAATCTGTAACGCAATGGCGATCGATGGCGTGCCAGAAGAACGACAAAACCGGGGTTTCCTCGTTTTTCTCCTGCAACCAGCGAACTAATCCTCTAGAATTAGAATCATGAATATTATTTGCTGTACTACAAAAACAATAAGGAACCGACATCATTAATAAATCGTAATTGAAGCCATCAAGTGGGAGCCCATTTTGGCACCATTGCGTTAAAGACTCAGGCCCCTGCTCGAGCTAATCCACATCGAGAGTTACACTGTATTCTCAGAGATGGTCAAAGATCTTTAGCACCGAGGTTACGACTGGAAGGACAGTCGGCGGAGTCAGTCCTCTGTCGCGTTTAGTCGGTGCCCCCAACAAGTTTTGGGCGCGTGGGTGATGGCAGTAGGTTGGCTCTGTCTCGTGACATTTCGAAACGCCTGCTCAGATGGCTGGTCATTCTAGGTTACCTGGCTCGCGAATATACGAACCCTAACAATACGTACGGTCAGCAACACGCTGGGATACCCTTTGCTTCCCTTTAAGGCGACGGGGATGGAAAAAATCGTTTCTTCTTTTTGGATGCGTATTTTGCTAAAAGCGGGCCGTTAAATGAGAATCTCTAGGCTTAACTATTTTTAGGACCTAAGGCCTAGATCCCAGACCCGAGAAACATTTTTAACAAAAAAAAACCCTTCAAAAAGGAGATTATGTTTTTTTTCATTGTCGGCACTAGTGGACGTCCTCCTATTTATTTGAACAAAAAAATAAAAGGAGACATATTCTTGCATATTATTTAACGCTCGAAAAAGGAGAGATATTTTGTAATCCAAAAAGATAATGATTGATTTTTATTTTATTTTTGTTGATCTCAAACTCAAACGTAAAGTTTTTAATTTACATTCTATGGTTATACTAGCTGTCAAAACTCGCGATTTCAGACTTCAGCCTACTATCGTGGAATCGTAATGTCGTGTTGATTATACCCATGTATCACTTTAAAACCTCTTTAGTTATGATTAATTGTAGTTTCATAGGTCAAGCGGGCCATAAATGGAGTTACAGTCATTTAAACGACGCTTCTACCTTTGGCCTTTGATTTATTTACCTGAAGAGATGTGTTCGCGTTGCATGAGGTGATATGAGGCTGAGTTAGAGCGTATTCATGGGTTTATAAATCTAGCTTGTTTTCTTTTGATGACACCCCTATGACCTACAATATGATACCTCATGATGAACCCCTGACATGACCCGCTATGACCCCCTTATATGAACTCCTGTACGTAACTTTGAAAATAAACAAAGTCATACCTACTCCAAGCCTGCTTCATTTAAAGCAATGTCCCAGGCACTGCAGTGTGTCTGAGTGGTCACTTCACCCATCTACAGGGTGCACTCTAAGTCGATAGCGAAACTTTAAGTAGGCTGTCTACTGATCAATACAAACAACTTTTACTAGGTGGCGACAAAAATGGAGCGAAAAAAATATCAGCTGTTTCATACATTTGGCGCAGTACTAAGTCGACCTTTTGTATGGAACATCTGATATTTTTTTCGCTCCATTTTTTTCGCCACCTAGTATAAGTTGTTTGTAGTGATCAGTAGACAGCCTCCTTAAAGTTCCGCTATCGACTTAGAGTGCACCCTGTAGTGTGATTGGAGGTGCCAGGCGCTGTATAAATCATCTCAATGCGTATGCCTAAGGTACCTACATACTCGCACCGGGAATCGAACCTGGGTCTCTCGCTTCCGAGCCCATTGTTCTATCCCACTTTGCTACCCAGACTCTTACTAGCATAATCATCAATCAACCAAAAAGGGTATCTCGGCGTATAATCGTATAATCCTGACCGTATAATCCGCGCGCTATGAGAATGGTATGGAACCTTGTCAAAGTCAATCGAAAATATACTTTATTTTACTTTGACAAGGTTGCTTCGACGCGAATTTGCTTACCGCGCGCGTCTCAGTTTCAAAAGGTCGGATCCCATTCTCATGTTATGTATTGCATCAAAGTGCAATACATAACACACACAACCGATGGCTCCTGTATTTACACCCAGTTGCACCCAACTTCAATCCCCAAGTGTGGAAACCGCCTAACTTAGGCTAGCCGCGAACTTGGAGCCAGCTGTTTAACTGGTAACTCCCTGTAGATAGTTAACTGTTTAAACTTCAGTTAAAAGTTTGATGGAAACGTTAAGTTCGGCTGGAGTCCGCTTTTAGTGAATCTGTGACGCTTTTGTTGGTAGCCCTGCTTACCTTAAAATGTTTGCTAACTAAATAGTGGTACCCCATCCACTTGTGCCGCCAATCAAAAAAAGCGTATCTTCTTTTTGGACGCGTTTTTTGCTAAGAAGAATGATAATCCCTAGGCTTAACTATTTTTAGGACCTAAGGCCTAGAATCTAGATCCTAGAACCTACGAATAAATCCCGCACAAGCAAAAAAACGGCCGCTTTTGAGAGTAGGCGACATCTCGGACAAAATATTTTCGGACACTTTGTCCGAAATGTCGCTTTGTATTTTTAATATTTTTGAGGCGACATCTCGGACACTCTCAAAATATTGAACCTGTATCGTACAGTCAGATACTAAAGTATTCAAATATACTCGTAATACACAAAGAAAGAACGTTACCACAGCTGCCTATTTTACGATAGCTAAAGCGGCTTAAATAAGCCGTTTTCCTTGACAGTTAAAACGGCTCGTTTTTTATGAAAAAGTACTAGGCTTACATAAGGTGCTTGGAGGATCATCATCTCAGTTCTTACATAAGGTGCTTGGAGGATCATCCTCCGAGATGTCGCCTACTCGCTTTTGACTTGTTGTGTAGTCTGCAGTCTGCACTACTGTAATAGTGTAGTGACTATTAAGAGGAAACGCGGGTAGCCGCTGCTCCATAAAAAAAGGGAGACCTGTTTCCTCCCTGAATAATTTTATTATTTTAGAAAAAATATGTTTATTCCATTCAATCACCTCTGCCATGTCCCTATGATTTCCTTTTTTTCTTATGTTAATTAAAAAAAAATAAAAAAATTACTGTCCAAGTGCGACTCGGACTCGCTCATGCGTTGAAACTTATAGGGTTTTTTTGTCTTTTTATATCATTAATAATAGAAAACTATTCATGCAAATAATTGCGTAAACTGTAACTGATGCATTAGTGGCCAAGCTACTTACAGACTGTTTTCCGTCCGTGGTTGTCTGAACGAAATAGCATTTTCTATCTTCTATTCTAACTTTTATTTTCGGCAAAAACTTAGCAAGTCAATATTTTGGGGGTTTTCCGGCGCTGTAAAAAATGCCTGCACAGTGGGATAAAGGCTAAAAACGTATTTTATTGGATCGAGCAGTAAAAACTACACATGAGTTTGAAACTTTGAACCTGTCTGAATCCACACAATATTTTCTCGTTACGTACAACGTGTTACAAAAGGTCCTAACTCTTATGACAGGGTGTAATCTACTGTTCTAAGGATGACATTTCTGTAAAAATTGAATAAAAAATAAAAATAAAAATCTAAAGTTTATTGCATCTAGCTATTATGCTATTATTTATTGCACTAAAGTTTCGTAAGCACCCAACATTTTGTATTTTGTCAACGGTTATAGGAAGTGAAACAGTTTACAAATACAAAAAAAAATGTGCCCAATTTTTGGGCTTCATAGTAAAAATGTATTAGAAAGCCTGCTTAAAATTGGGAACTATATTTTGTGTCATCAAAGTTTATATTTGTCATCAACTTGTATCATCTAATTAATAGATCTATCACCACGAAATATTTTCATCCTCAGAAAAATAAAAAGTGTCGCCAGGTAGAAATTACCAAATTAATGTCAATATGTTCGCAGAAAAAGAGATGGATTATCTATATAATCGTAGTGCATCCATTGAATAAGAACTTTGTTCTCAGAATAATAGGTTTATTCCAAAAATGACAGCTCCGTATTCAGAATAGTAGATCTGTCATCAAATAAATTTATTATCGTCCGCAGATTGCGATTTGTTTTTATTTATTATTTTGTCATCAGTACAGTAGTTACAAATTATTTCGTTCAATTCTCCAAATAATACTATTCGTTACCAATTTAATAGTTCAGTTCATAAATTTTATTAAAAAATTATCAAAGGGGTGGAGCCAAATTGGCGCGCTATGAAAATTGACCAATCATGCGATGGGTCGTACACACGACAGCACGTCGACCTTTACACGCTAGCACTCTACTCGGTTGCGTTATGGGCGACTTTTCAACAAAAGTGTACAGACTGACGTGCTGTCGTGTGTACGAGAGGTGGCGGTTTACTTCATTCGCTTGATTCCGTGCTCCTTGTTGCAAGTGCATTTTATATGATTATTGTTAGGGTTTTTGGTTTTAGTTGATTTCTCAATAGTTTCTTTCTATTATCATGGCATCAAGTTGTGGTGAAGATGATGCAACACCTCCAATAACGTTATCATCGCTCGTTGAGAAATCACTAGTGGAGAAAGTGCTAGTACACACGACAGCACGTCAGACTGTACACTTTTGTTGCAAAGTCGCCCGTAACGTAACCGAGTAGAGTGCTAGAGTGTAAAGGTCGACGTGCTGTCGTGTGTACAACAATAGGTACAGTCGGCCACAGTCTCAGGTACCCCTTTTTGTTCGATTGGCGCCCTTATGCCGCGCGCGATAAGAGCTGCCATGGGGTATCTGAGATTGTGGCCGACCGTACAAGCAGTATACAAGTACTTAATGTAAGATAGTGGTTAAATTCATAGATACAAAAACATTATTTGTTTACGTAGTGACTAACATGCTTACTTGTGTATTTTTAGTTCTTAGTATCATTGTACTGTGTTTTATCTTGTGAATAAATATCTTACTTACTTACTTACTTACTTATTTTTCTGGATCTTTATGATTTTTTTAAGTTACATATTCATTTAGTTAATGACCGTTTTTCCTTAATTTGATTATACAGTTATCAGGACAAACCTATTAAAATAAGTACAAACCTATTTATTTGATAATTGATAATATATCCCGATGATTATATGTGATTTATTATAAAATTGTTTTTATATTGTTTGGCGATTACACTTTGATGACAGATCTATTATTTTGCGGACAAACCTTATTTTTTTAAACATTCAAAACTTAATAAATTGATGACAGCTTAAATCATACCCCTTAAAATTCTACTATCGAATTCGAATACACTCTGTATTTTGTGTAAATTATGTGTGAATATCGCGAATCATAAAAAGTTATTCTGTTTTTCTGCCAAGTCCACAATCATTCTGGGCCCTTAGCCTGTAACACAATGGTGCCAAAATTGGCTGTCAGGTGACGACTTCAATTACGATTTGCTAACGCTGTCTGTCCTTTTAATGTTTTTGTAGTACAGCAAAGAATATTTTGATTCTAATTGTAGAGGATTAGTTCTCTGGTTGTAGGAGAAAAACGAGGAGAGCCCGGTTTTGTCCTTCTGCCGGGACGCCATTGACCTGCCATTGCGTTACAGGCTAAGGGCCCTGGTCAACTTGTCTATGGCCCGGTCAGCGGACGCTCTTCTGTGTCCCTCTTCATCCAGAATGGCTCGTCGCAGTCTGCAGTGGCTTTATCCGCGACCCGACATCGTGATCTGAGACTTCAATAAAGAAAAAATATATTAGAAAAGTTCATTTAAAAAAAAAGTAGGTAAGAGAAAATACAAAATACAAAAAAAAAGTTATGTCCCATCCCAGTTATGTTAAGGGCCTCATAGTGAAAATAGATTACACCCTGGGGCTAGGGCATGCACCCGGTTCTACCCGGTTCCGAAATACCCGGGTATACCCGGTTCTGACGAGGTATCTGCAGAACCGGTTCCGAAAAAGTATACCCGGTTCCCCCGGTTCTTTATAAAAATCTAAAAAGTTACTTAATTCCGCAATAATAGCTGCATTTCCTCGGCCTAATTCCGATGATAAGTGCAGGGGTATTGTCAACCTCGTACAGCACTTGTCAAGGAACGAAAATTATGAAGTTATCAGCACAGATGAGGTGGGAAATGTAGGCAAAATCGATGTTATTCTTGTCCCAGCCTCGACGGCCTTAAGTTCGAGACCACGTAGACGTAGACAACAATCAGTATAGAAATGGCGATGTTTGAAAATGGTGGAAGTTGTTGTAGCAACCTTTCGCTAGCATATGTAGGTATTACTATTTGATGATGATTCCATCCGACCGGATTCGGTCACGGTGACTGTTGCGGCTGGGGAAGGCGTCGGTCATTTGCCATCATGTGACTTAATATGTAGCCTATCTTGGCTGTAAAAGGGTGGTTTCACCTTCTTCTTCTTTTATCCTTTTACTCCTCCGTGGAGTCGGGGGCTGACACAAGGGCTTTCCATTTGTCTCTATTCATAGCTAGTGAGGGTAGCTCTGGCCAAGTTGATCCCTTCTCTTTCGTCTCAGAGAGAACGGATTTTTCCCCTGGGACGGTCTTCCGGGTCGTCGTGAGCCTCCGGCGGGTTTCCAGTCGGCAGCCACTTTCGGGATGTGGTGATCGGGTCTACGCAGGGTATATCCCAGCCAACGCCATCTGCGGTTCCTGATGTCTTGGGCTACGGGTTTTTGTTTGGTGATCTGCCACAGTTCGGCATTTGAGATGGTACCAGTTGTTGGGCCAGTGTCTTCGTAAGATGCTTCTTAGACAGTTGCTGACGAAGACCTTGATCTTATGTGATACAGTTTTTCCGACCTTCCGAGTTTCGCAGCCGTTCAGTAGGGCCGTTTTTACGTTGGAATTGAATAAGCGGGTCTTCTTGGTTCTAAGAATGCTAGGACTTTTCCAGATGTCCTTTAGTTGGGCACAGGCTCGTCTAGCTTTTTTGATACGCCTTTCAACATCCCGTTCAATCCCTCCTTGCGGTTGCACCTACACGTTAAAATTCCTTGCGGTTGCACCTACACGTTAAAATTCCATTGGAGTAGTTATACTGTATGGCCGCTGGCGGTCTACATCTAAGTTCATCACGTCTAGCATCAAGAGCAGCTCTTCGTCTGGCATCAAGAGCAGTTCTTCGTTTGGCCGCAAACTCGGAGATGTTCACTTACTTTTACATTTTTTTTATTTGATTGTATGCCGCCACACGGCTCGGTCTTCAGCCTGCTATTCTCATGTCAAATGGTCGATTGCACAGCTTTTCATGTGGCGTTTCTGCACGTCCTTAAACCTAAGGTACTGCCCGCCTTTCTTGAGTCCCCATTCCTATGAGTATACTCCGTGCAATTTTAGTGGTTTTAAAGCCGAAGGTATTTTATTGCGCTGGTGATTCTGAGCCAAGTTACAAAATTTTATTCCAAAACGCGCGAAAAAAAATTCGCTTCTCCATACAAATGGTGTCGATTGGCGATAGCCGTTTGTATTGGGAAGTGTTTTTTTTTTCGCTCGTTTGGAGTAAAATTTTGGAATTTGGCTCAGAATCACGAGTGCAAGTAAATACCTTCGGCTTTAAAACCACTAAAATTCCACGGTGTATACGTATTTAAGAGCTATGCCGCTAACAAAGTGTGGTGCCTGAAAGGATATTCTCCTCAGCAGGCTAAATTTGTAATCGTTTACGCAGCTCGCTAAGTGACAGGAGCTTAGACGTGGTTAGTTGTTGATCCTGACAGTGTAGTCTGATTTTGTATAAGATAATTATATTTTTGGAGTTCCTTTATTATTCCTGTTATTTCATGATAACAATGCCACTTTTTATTTCATACCTGTTAATAATGTCATATCCAGCCTATCCTTTCAGTTTTTCAGTGATTTATTTGATTATTATGAAACTTACAGTTTTATCGGTCGGAACCGGGTAGAACCGGGTTACCCGGTTCCGACTGCTCCCAGAACCGGGTATCAAAAATCTGGAACCGGAACCGGTTCTGCACGCCCTACCTGGGGCCTTAGCCTATAACACAATGGCGTATCAATGGCGTCCTAGGTAGAAGGACAAAACCGGGATTTTTTCGTTGTTCTCCTACAACCAGCGAACTAATCCTCTAGGATTAGACTCATAATTTTCTTTGCTGTATTACAATAACATTAAAAGGACCGACACTGGACCGACAGCATCAATAAATCGTAATTAAAATCGTCAACCGGAAGCCCATTTTGGCACCATTGTGTTACAGGCTAAGGGCCCTGTACTTTTGCCAAGCCCACAATCTTTGTGGTCAACTTGTCTATACCCCGGTCAGCGGACGCTCTTTTGTTTCCTCTTCTATCCGCACTAACAATGGCTCGTCGTAGTCTGCAGTGGCTTTATCCGCGACCCGCCATCATGGAAATAACGTTTTGGTAATAACCGCCTTTGTTTAGGTGTTGCGCGTTTGTCGGACCATAGTTTATGTGCTGATAGAAAAGAAAAACTAGGGTCTTTGCAGTCGTAGTTGTCGCGAAATTGTTGACTTCATGATGCCTCTGGAGGTTGGGGGCGTCCATTTTTCAAAGAACTAATTCAAAGCAGTTCATAGATAGAAGAACAGGAATACGACTGTCAAAGTTCGCTTAGCACAGATACATTTTGACAGCCGTATTCCAGTTCTTCTCACCCACCATCTGATCCCGGGATCGGTGGATACAACTCCGGATTTTCGGGTTGAGGTAAGGTAAGCCTGTGGGTAAGCTAAAAATACTCATGTCAGGCAGGCACTGGCATTCCCTCAGAGAGAGAGAGAGAAATAGAGAGAGAGATTATTTGTAATGTATGGAGAGAGTTCATCCACAGCCTTCTTAGATAAAGAAGGCTGTGGTTCATCACATTGCTCACTGGGGATTGGCAGTTTTGCTAGGTTTCCTTGGTTACAGATTTTAAAGCACGATCGTAATTCGTACACACGACAGCACGTCAGAGTGTACACTTTTGTTGTAAAGTCGTCCGAGTGCTAGCGTGTAAGGGTCGACTTCCTGTCGTGGGTACATCACATCTCTCCACAAAGAGGGTGGTTATTTTCCAACATCCCGCGGTCAGTTAGTTGATAACAACATCGCCTCCCTCCGAGAGCACAGCTGATTGGATGCGGCGGCGCGTGAGCACGATAACCGCCAGTTTACGGCCGCGGTAATAGCTGCCTTGTATGGGGGCATAACATCGCCTGTGTCGCTGCAGCCAATGCTCTAGGGAAGCTACAGTAAGCTGGGAGGATCGAACTCTAACGCTGGCTTTATACATTTGGCATACACGACAAACACGCTGCCATGAGGCTATTTTGCTACGACGTGCTAGCAAAGCCTCCCTTTGTTTTTGTATGCCGGACGGCCAGCATGAGACTGTCAATTCGCAAGTGGCGCGTGCTGCGGAGCGTTGATCTAAGATCTGCGAACGTGTAAGTAGAGGACTGAGGAGTCTATAGCGGCGTTTACAGTGTTTGAAGCGTTTCGATGCACGGTCAATAAAAGAACATGCCACCATTCTGTATTTGCGGCCTTAGAAAGTGAAAATGTTCGTCCGACTTTGTAACGGCTTCACGCAAAATCTATTGAGAGGATTTTTATAAAACTTGCATAATATGATAGGTTATTTTTCAAGCTATAAGACAAGATTATGTATCATTTAAAAGCTGAACAGCTTTTCGTTTAATTGGATGCGACGGTGGTAGCGGGCGCATGACTAATAGTAAACTAAGGCCTTTGCATTTACGGAATGAGATGATTTGTTCAGCGTCCAGTGTCATCTTCACTCAAACTAGATGGGTGAAGAGACCACTCGGCGCTGCAGTTCCTGGGACATTGTTTTAGATGGTGTAGGCTTGCCCAGCACCGAAAACATCCTGACCATAGTAAGCGGTTGTAAATAATTTTGAGACGAACTTAATTTCCGCAAGCACTGGCCAACTGTACCTTTGTGTGTACAGTGGGTTGTTGTTCGTGCTTAAAAGCTTTTGCGGATAATCGCGTCGTTAATTATTTGTACCTGTACGGGCCCAGTAATATGGTGCGCTACTGTTGGCTTGGTTATGTTACTTAGCCCACTGTGCACTCTATCACATGGCAAGTGCCTTTCGGTCATAAATTAATAACGTGTTAAGTATGGATAAAGCTGCTTGGGCCTGAGTCTGTAACGCAATGGTGCCTCGATAGGCTCCCATTTTTAGGCTTCAATTGCGATTTGAATTGTTGTCTGTAATCAAGTTTTAAAATGTGCGACGTCCCTCAACATGTGGTCCAGGGTGAATATTTAAAAAAAAACATGGAAATGCTTTATAAACTGAACGAAGCGACCAGGATTTTTTAAATTATTTTTCTAGTACCGTTATGACCTGCCCTTTCACCCAGTTCCGGCTTGACAGCGAACTGGATTGACGTTAAATTACAGGACACCCTGTGTTTGAAATCCTCGCGAGCCCTTTCATTTGATATGTCACATGAAAGTTTGCAAACCTTTTTTTACTTTCTAATTAATTTACCCCCCAAAAGTGGCCCCCATTTTTTAAATTCATTAATTTACGTTGCACGTCCGTGTTTGGGTCAACACCTTACTTATGTGTACCAAACAACCCGATCAGTAAAGTAGTTTCTGAGCTAAATGGCTGGGACAGACGGACAGACAGACATACGCACGAGTGATCCTATAATGGTTTTTCAGTTTTAGGTCCGTAACCCTAAAAAGTTGGTTCCTTCCAGTTCCTTCTAATAACCACTATTTTTCTAACTCGCTAAACTCTACCTAACACTGGCTGAAGATATAAAAGGCAGAGAGAGTGCTGAATAAAAAATGCAAAAAGAATCATGCGAACCTAACCCGGGTCCCCACGGAACGGAGTTGTGTGTTTTTGCCATAAGCTCCATTTTTTATGACGCGAGATTCTACACGGATTGTGGAATAAGAATGGGGCTTTGTGCGTTGGTATTCATCGTAGGCTGAAACAAAAAAGGCTGATATGAAAAGGGATGATACTTAATTTTATTATTACTTCATTATTAGCTATTATGGCCTGACCAATCGACCTATTTTGCCACAGTCTAGGATACCCCACAGTAGCTCTTTACTCTTGCCGCCATTCGAACAAAAAGGGGTATCCTAGCGTGTGGCTGACTGTAAAAAGGTTGGAAGCTTCTAGGCTGCGGCTAATACAAAAGATCTACATCAGAGCTTACTGTTGATTGCCTCTCTCTCGCTTCTTCTCCTTCTCAATCGATTCCTCATGGCTGAAGATCGCGACCTTGTCGTAATCGCTTCCATTGGGAGCGATCTTCCGTCACATGAACTGACCGATAGATGCTCCAGCCGCTGCCCTTATCGCATCAGACTATCTGGTAGGTGCTCTTCCCTGGCGCGTTTGCCATTCACCAACCCCCTTACCACGCTGACCTTTTGCCTACTCTCAACTGTCACCTTAGCCACTTAATGCTACTGAGATGGCAGTTAACAGTGGCTAAGGTGACAGTTGAGAGTAGACAAAAGGCCAGCGTGCTAAGGGGGCTGGCCCAATATTATGAGCTCCTCTAGATTATGCATGGTTTTATGCGTCTCTCTAACTAGGGCCTAAACATGAGGCAATGCATGTAATGTTAAAACATAAACATTGTACGCCTTTTGGCACAACATAGAGCTCAATTTATTTTTGACCATCTTGTTTCTTTATCACCTATGTTTGACAAAGGAACTATTCTATTCTACCGGGTGTTAAAAGACCGCCAACAAAGCGGGAAACCACGTATAGTCCTCATCATAATGAACGTTTTTGCTCAAGGAACTATGCCTGGGAAATCAACGGTTTCCGAGATAATGAGGTTCAAAGTCGGACTTAAATTTTTTTTTTTTGCATGAATGTATTTAGTCTCTTGTTCTTAACATACTTTCTTAAGAAGCCATATCAAAATTATGAATATTTCTTACAAAAAACGACTTTAAAATTGCAACCCGCAATGTATTCTAAACATCGGCACTTCAAGCTTATGTAACTTAAACTTATACCTACGCTTGCGCAATATGACTTCTGTGCGTTACACGTCCATTGCGTGAAAAAATATTTTTCAAAATTATAACCAAAAAAACCAAAATCATTTCCCAGTAATAATTCATCGAAAAAGTACTTTGTTTTGGTGTCTAGTATGAGTGGCTTTCGGGTCTGTTGGCGGTCTTTTAACACCCTGTATTCTAATGGAAACACGTTCCAGACAGATCATGATGTCAGATTCTAGGAACGGACGGTGATGAAGGATGACTCTACAATAGTATGACTGACTGCATTGGATCGATATCAAATCAAATCAAAACTGACCACCACACTCTCAAAACACTCAGTGATTAACACTAGGTAAGTAGGTATTTGCTAATACTATTCCGTGTCCGCAATTCGAACTAATAAGAAAAATACCGGAAGTTGTGGAAATTTCACCTTTTCGTAATCGGGATTAAGGCTGGAAGATAGTAGTGTGGCGGGAAATTCAAAATTTTCACAGTTTTTTACATTTTGTAGCTAAACTGAGCTATTTTTGTTCAGCGATTTTTCGTTCGCGAGAATAAAACCGTATTTTTTTCATTATTGTAAACAACAGAACAACAATAATTCAGCCGATTATGTGTTCTGGTCTACGAAGCAGTGGTACTGCCCAAAAAACTTGTCGTAGACCAGAACACATAATCGGCTGAATTATTGTTGTTCTGTTGTTTACAATAATGAAAATAATACGGTTTTATTCTCGCGAACGAAAAATCGCTGAACAAAAATTGTTCAGTTTAGCTACAAAATGTATAAGTCTGTGAAAATTTTGAATTTCCCGCCACCTTGCTATCGTCTACCCTTAAGCGCTGGATATTTCTTGTCAAACATATGCGTTTGACAGGTGAGATCCGAACATAAATAGTTTAGTAGCGGGACAACAACTATTTGCCATAATAATTTAATTAGCTTTAGTTCATGTTTTAATTTTATGTTTTGATTTTTTATTTATTTTGATGTTAGGTATGTTTTCAGTATTGTGTCCTTAATAATCATTTTTTCTTTCTTTAATTTAAACACAGATTTTAACGGATTTAACACTCGTTTTATTAACTTTTTACATTTTCCCAACGTTTCTAGTTTCTAGTTTCTAGTTTTGTAGTCTGTGAACATACACTCGAGGGAACCAACCACTATATTCATTTTGATAAACCTAAAATTTTGGCCAAGGAAAACCGATACCATCCTCGTCTGCTACGGGAGGCAATAGAAATTCAAAAATATCCGAATTTTAACAAATATAGTAGTTGTAACATCCCCTCAGTTTGGGAACCGATCCTCCATCGGTTGAAACCTCGAGCCATGGTCACATCTACACGATCTCACGTCACTGGGAGCTCTTCTCCATAGTCAGGAACGTTATTAAAAATACTTTTTTATTTTTTAATTTGTATCCGTAACGGGGGTAGTCAATGTCTAATTATGTTCATAACCGAGGGTAGTTTCAATCAACAAATGACATACAAGACAGCTGTCACCTCAGTCTACCGCGACCACGAGCCCTGCAAAGGTCTCGAAACGTTGGGAAAATGTAAAAAGTTAATAAAACGAGTGTTAAATCCGTTAAAATCTGTGTTTAAATTATGTATAGTGCTCGTGCAAACCTAAGAAAATATTTTCTTTCTTTCTTTTTTTTCTAATTCTAATCAGAAATAAGCCTGCGTGGTGCGTAGCCCATATAAACAGTGAACTTTCTGACCTTACGCAACACTAGTGCCTTTAGCGGCAAATCCACATGCGGTGGCCCTCCTAACCCTCCTTCAGCTTCAGTAAAAGTGAGATTTCATAGCGGTGTAATCAGTGGAAAATACCCTTTTTGCGCCGCGCCCTCTTATCATAATTAATTAGGCTAAGGCGCGATAATGAATTCCGTTACAGCTACACAAATTATAGAGGATTAATTCTAAACTCTAATTTTTAAATCGAGACCACGGAATGACAGTTGGTAGTACGTTCTGACAGATAAAGCCTTTGTAGCAACTGTCATTCCATGGACTCGATTAAAAAAATGGATTTTAGTTTAGCTTTTCGCCTTTAGATAATTGTGAATTTTCTAGGCTATTTGAGCTCGTTTTTTTACTATTTTAGCACTCAGTCAACCAAATAATGTTTGAATAATGTAATGTAATAAATAATGTTATAAAAAGTAATCTATCTACGAGTATCTACCATCTGAAACGAAAATTACTAACAAGAGAAGGCTATGGTATACTCGTAGATAGATAACTTTTTTTATAGTACACCAGGAAAGAATCGATTTTTTTCTCAACTTTAGACCCTTTTGTTTAACTTTTTGTAAAGAAAAGAAAAGGTTTTCGACTAAAACATAGTTTAATCTCTGTACCAGCCCCTTTATCCTTGACACATTTTTTCAATATGGCGCAATTTACAAAATTAATTTAGTTGAAATATTGAATTTTATAAATTGCGCCATAGTTAAGACGCAATTTATATTTTTATTGTACAGGTTGTATTGTAAGTTTTATTTTAAGGTAAGGCATTTTGAATAAATATTTCAAAATAAAAGATGTTACAAAAGTACCTAACTCTTTTTATAGGGTGTAACCTACTGGTCAACAGAATTTCAAATCTGTAAAAAAAAGTTGAAAAAAACAATTTTCATTTTATAACCTCAAAATTAAAAAAAATCATAACTTTTTTGTTTTAGTTATTATTATTAGTTTAAATTTAAAAATATGTTTGTGCGTGTAGGTGCATTTACATAGCTTTGAGTTGTTAAAACATTGTGAAAGTCAAGGAAAACAATATTTAAAAAATACTTTTCTCCCGCACATCGTTCACATTTTATTAATTTACAAATTAACGGAACGTCATAGAGCAAAAAAAAAAAATCGGTGATGTGATCCCTATCACCGGGTGCTATTACCATGTAAAAAGAGTTATGTACTTTTGTAACACCTTGTATATAAAATCAAAGCATACCTTTGAATAAACATTACAAAAAATATCAAATCAAAGCATGACAATGCGCGTTCAAAGATAAGAAAATAAAAAAAACTTCGTCAGTATGAATGCAATAGCGCCAAGAGTAATCCCTCAGAGCAAGCAGATACCTAAGGCCACAGTCACAGATACCTCATGGCAGCTCTTACCGCGTGCGGCATAAGGGCGCCAATCGAACAATAAGGGGTATCCTAGCGTGTGGCCGACTGTACCTACTTTGCGCCAAAAGTTCACCCATACGCAAGGAAACAAAGCATTAAAACGCAGAGCCAACAATGCCGATCCGACGACCCAGTTCGACGTTGCTCAACCCAAATACCTACCTTCTAATCTAAAGCTCAAGCTAGCTCAACTCATTTGCACATACTAATTATGTACGTGTAGACGTAGAATAGCAGTGAACGTACTGTGACTCGTGTAGTGTGAGGGCAGTGCGTTCAATGCATGACAGGGAACGTATCTACATGTGGCATTGTATGGTGGGCCACAGTCTAGCTGGCAGCTCTTATCGCGCGCGGCATAAGGGCGCCAATCGAACAAAAAGGGGTATCCTAGAGGTAAGGTGTGGCTGACTGTACAATGTGTAGGATTCGATTCAATTAAGTGGGGTATTCCTGATTACTTTGATCACACTCTAAAAAAATGGAACCGTACCATATACTTAATATTGCAAATTTATGCGAGATAAGTTATTGAGAGAGCTAAGGTTTTTCTAGCTTGGAGAGCCATTGAAAATGAAAAATCATCTGTGTTTCTAGATTATGATTTCTTGGCAAACTTACTCATTTCTTATCAAAACTCTAGAAAACGCATAGCTCCT
This sequence comes from Zelleria hepariella, assembly GCA_949319315.1. Classification (NCBI taxonomy): domain Eukaryota; kingdom Metazoa; phylum Arthropoda; class Insecta; order Lepidoptera; family Yponomeutidae; genus Zelleria; species Zelleria hepariella. Next base: position 20,867,475 of record OX439383.1, on the reverse strand, counting down.
CCCGTGGTCTTCTTCTACCATTCTTACAATCTTTATTTTTCTCTTCTATCTGAATTTATATCATTTCTATCTGCATTTTCTTATTATCTTTCTTTCAATCTTACTATTGTTAAGTAGTGTTACTCTTACTTCTCATTCCATCTTTATTTCTCTCTATACATTTGCCTTTTTTCGTTTCTTTAAATCTCTATTATTGAGTAAGAATACTTAGGCAGCGTTTGCACTGTGCCTTCACTTCGACCTAGCAGAATGCAGGGCAATGTGTGGGCGGGTGACTTGCCCTATCGATCATCATAAGGTTTCACTATACAGCGTTTAGCTTGTGAATGCGAGATTTGGGAACAAAAAATACTTACCGTCCGAATGAATCGATAGCTGACTACCAGAGGTTACATATTTAGACAATAAAATCAGATTAGCATGATATGAGATTTGATACAAAGAAAATGTTGTACAGTCAGCCACAGTCTCAGATACCCCTTTTTGTTCGATTGGCGCCCTTATGCCGCGCGCTATAAGAGCTGCCATGGGGTATCTGAGATTGTGGCCGACCGTACCTAGTTAGGGCTTTCGTCTTCTTCACTTCATACAAGTTGTCTAAGAAAAGATGCATTTTGAGACAAGACCGCCGCGCCGCTTCCATAAGGCCAGCCATATGATTATAAAGACAGAATTCCGGCCACAAAAAAAAATCGAATCACGATTCTGAACGCTGTGACTGCATACAAGTCTATGGACCTACCACACACATACGGTTTTTTTTCCGTCCGGAATTTTCGAATTTATATGCAGTTGCTGCGTTTGGAATCGGCCTAAGACACTGTAAGATTGCTCGAACCCTTAGATATTTGAACTAAAATGAAATAATGCGATTACCTAATAAATAAGTCTTTGTGAAAGAAAGCAAGGATTCGTAATGTTTTGGGAGTGCCCAGATTTATATTTGGTTAAAATGTGCAGTTTCCACAAAACAGACTTACCACTAGCAAAGTTATCTGGACGAATCGGTCAACTAAAATCATTACTCTTCCCCCCATAACCTTATGGGCTGGACTCGAATCCGCAACCTCAGACAAACCTAAAAAAACCTACGAAGGAAGGGGATTTTCATGGTAAACGCATATCTAATATTTCACCATGAATCATATACAACTTATTTACACTGCAAGAAACAGTTTCTTTATTTGGCACAAGGAAGCCTCTCAGAACAGAACCAAGGTCTCCATCCAATACCCAATAAGCCCAAATAAATATGGGAGAGACAACAGACAGTATGCAATATCAATAAATGCGAACAAACAACCTACGGTGGAATGTACTACACAGGGCCGCAGAATGGGTAAGGGCCATTTTGGTGACCGGATTTTGATTATTTTTATGTCACAGCCTCTTTTGGAATAGTTTTTGAGCTATATTAGGTTTTGGATGATAAAACATAATACTTACTACAATGAATAAGACCAGGCGGCCAGGAACTGCGTTCAATCTGCCGAACGTTTTTCCGCAAAACTGTGAACTCTTTTCCGCAAATCTGCGGACTATGAAAATGTAGAGCGCGCGCGGACTCTTATGTATACATTTTTATAATTCACAGATTTGCGGAAAAAGTTCACAATTTTGCGGAAAAAAGGCAATATTATATCGCAGTCATCAAAAACAGTAAGTTATATCGCAGTGCGATATCTCGGTCATGAAAAAGACGAAAATAAAAATGCCTCAAATGACTTTAATCAGATATGAGCAATAGTTAATTACATCGATTGTAATTGAAATCGCAAATTCTTTCACTCAATGTCCTTGAGACTTCGTTAATTCAGTGGCTTTTTGGACGTCCAAATGGCCCATTTCCAGCTTACTGCCCTTACTGCCAGATCCTCTTCCATTCTTTCTAGTTGACCGAGCCATCAGCATTTCGGAGGAAGTCACACGCAAACGGAACTCTACTGACCCTGGCTACGTTCCTGGCACGATCCATCATATTTGGAGCAATTTCTCTTAGCCCGGCCTTTCCTAGCTAATAAACGTTTGATGGATCGACGGAGGGCTACAATGGCAGGCAGTTGAAAAATCGGCAAACGGCACCTGGAAATCGAAATTGGCTTTATTTACCAGGCACAAATGTGATTACAGCAAGTTGTGGTCTGAGGAATGTCACAGAAATATTGAACTGAGATATTGCTCTTTAAAGTTTTTACCTCAATGAACAATGATTTATGGAGCAAGATATTTTTAAAATATAACTTCTTAATTATTCGTCTTGAATTTATAAACTAATCACTGATTTATTCTTCAATGTTTGAAACTTGTACAGTTTGAAACACACCGACGAATAGTGTTAAGTTGGCAATAAGTTACATTTAAACTGTATCTACAGGGAGCACTCTAAGTCGATAGCGGAACTATGGGCTATCTACTGATCACTACAAACAACTTGTACTAGGTGGCGAAAAAAATGGAGTGAATAAAATATCAACTGTTCCATACAAAAGGTCGACTCAGTACTGCGCCAAATGTATGAAACAGCTATTATTTTTTTCGCTCCATTTTTGTCGCCACCTTGTACAAGTTGTTTGTATTGGTCAGTAGACAGCCTACTTAAAGTACCGCTATCGACTTAGAGTGCACCCTGTATAAAACCGACCCCGACTAGACCACAATAAACATATTGTGTACTTATCCTGCGTTTTACCATCGAGAACCCTCAATCTGACTCAAAATACAGTCTTCAGTCTCTTTTCAAATTCAGTCTCTACATTCAAACGGATTGCCGACAAAAGCGAAACACGACTGATGACAAAAATTAAGTAACACCCAAGCGTTAATTTACGTATCTTTCACTAACACAACCTAACTAATCACGATATTAATTTTGTTGCCCGCCCACATGAAAAACAAACTTTGCTCTACCACTCGAACGGAGTAAAAACGAATTTATTGCCGTTGGAATAGGAGTGGAACGTTTGGGAGTGGGTGGAGGAGTTAAGGTGGTATTTGGCACAATAGGGCCTATGACCGTATGGTGTCAAACCTACGCAGTGTTGAATGGGTGCCGCGTAGGGTTACCATTCTGTTTCGGACATTACTTTTCCGGGTAACTACTAATTTGGAAGCAAAACTCCAGTAATTGGAAGGAGAGTAGATCTAGAATCAGAATCAGAATAATTTATTTACGTGAACATGGGATTACATAGGTATTACATATTTATGACTTTACAGTCCAGCCATGCTCTACCCTAGACGTTTTCTTATGATGTTTTCCTTCATAATAAAGCGAGTGGTATTGCTTCTATACAGGTTGTTTCAGAAAGGACCTGTGAAACTGAAAGGGGTCCCTTAACTCATAAACACAAGCAACTTTTGATATGGAGTCAAGTGCGAAATCTCGAAAAATATATCATTGCGCTTGCTCCATACATTTGGTACAGCAGGTACCGAATTTTAGTATGGAACAGCTGTTTTTTTTTCGAGCTTTCGCTATTGTCTCATAGTTAATATTGTATAGTATGGTATAGTATATTTATTAATGGACCAGATTGCTTGTATTGATGAGTGAAGCGACCCCCTTCAGTGTCACAGGCAGGACCTTCAAACACAAAATGACAGGAATTACAAAATTGTGCTTAAATATTCACAAATGTATGTAATTTTTGGAGAAGACAGAGGTCGGACCGTGTATAGAGGAAATTGGATCTATCTAACCTCAAAAGTCAAAACATGACTGGCTATAAGAAAGTCCTCTACCATGCCAACACATGGGGTCCCTACAAAGCTCGTGGGCATCAATGGAGTCGGCTCTCAACTTGTGTAGTGTAACGGCCCTAATCTGCATTCATCTTACGACACAGTCTGTGACTTAGCTGCCAGCTAAGTCTTCAAGCGCCAGTTTTGTTGAAAGCAGCGCTTTTGCGTTGTTGCTTGGAGACGATGTCCGTACCTTACTCTACCATACCATTTGTGTACAGAGCAGCTACCACGAGTGCTTACTGTCACTGTCACTGAAAGTGATAAGTTTTTTCGCACTCGTGGTAGCTACTCAGTTAGCGACACGCTAAGTTAACCCATGGTTAATTTATTGCGTCAATTAACCCGCTAACCCATAAAGAGCCCGATCTTGAAACAATAAGGTAACACAAAAAAAAAAGATGCGAGCGGGTCGAGATCTGAAGTGAAGAATCTATCATATTTTCAGGGACAAATAAAACAATGGCCATTTATCAATTTGATGATTTTTATTACCCACAGTTATACAGTTATATGTATATTTCAAACCGTTTGACAGATATAACTGTCAAATTCTAGAAAAGGGCAACATTATTCTAGAATTTGTCAGTTATGTCTGTCAAACGATACTCCGGATTGTGGACATTTCCCAAGTTGAAAAACAATGAACCATCCCAATATGCTAAAAAACCTTCGACCAATGAATGTATGCTATGCATTTCCAATAATGTGTTAGATTCTGCAAAGTAGGTATGCCATTACTTACAAGAAAGGCGACTTTTACGATTGTTACGACTTTCGCGTCAGCGGGGGGCCGACAGAAACGCATGAATAAATAAATATTATCACCATTTTCGTAAAACTATTGCCACTTTTTGTTTTTTAAGCACTAACCCGAGAGGTTGCGGGTTCAAGTCCTGTCCCGAGTGAATTTTTTCAACTTATCATAAATGTGTAATATTAATGTCATCAAAATATTCTATGTTAAAAATGCTAAAGATTTTATGACAAAAAGTAGTGACACTGTTCTTCTTACCCGCAGCTTCAGTGTTCAAAATTCCTCGGAAACTCGGAAGTGGCTGCACAGTAAAAGGGGCTTTATTCTTTCAAGATGTAAAAACAAATGTACAAAGTCCTTCTTCTCTCAGAGAGAGTTAAATTCGGGTTTAATAACAACCTACAGGGGGTCTACCGGCTAAGACGAAGCCGATTACCATTGGCGAAAATCGAAGTTCGATTTTTGAACCGGCTTTGACTTAGCCGGTAGACCCCCTGGTTACCTCACGATGTTTCCATCGCGTCAACGTCATCATTATCATCATCAGCCCACCTCTGCCCACTGCTGGGTGGAGGCTTTTTCCCCTCACGCCATCTCCCACGGCCCTCGCCATCCGCATCCATGGACCGTCCGCCGATACAACGATGTCGTCCGACCATCGAGCTGCTGGTCTGCCCACCGGCCGTCGTCCAGGGGCCATATAGCCTGTAACGCAATGGTGCCAAAAAGGGCTCCCAGTTGACTGTTTATTAATTACGATTTATTAATGATGTCGGTCCTTTTGATGTTTTTGTAGTACAGCAAAGATTATTCTGATTCTAACTCTAGAGGATTAGTTCCCTGGTTGTAGGAGAAAAACGAGGAAACCCCGCGTTTGTCTTCCTGCTGGGACGCCATCGACACGCCCAGGGCCGGATTTAGAAGAGTGGAGGCCCTGGGGCAACAAAAGTGTAGGGGCCCCATTGTCTTTGCGAGAACCCTTTAATTTTCCAATCAGAAAAATTTGATGCTGATGTATAACGAGCTTCACTGCTAATGGAATGCCGACTATCTGTGTGCTAGAATGAGTGTTTAACAAGGCCTGCATTTTTTTTTTTACTGTTTTTTTAATAAGTTCAATTTATGTGGCGGCCCCTCTCTTGTAGAGGCCCTGGGCGGTTGCCCCCTTAAATCCGGGCCTGGACACGCCATTGCGTTACAGGCTAAGACCCCAGTTGTCTACTGGCCATCTTCCCGCCTCGCCAGGTGTCCTGCCCATTTCCATTTAAGACTCGAGATCCTATTCTACATTAAGACGTAGATTTCAAAAACTCCCTAACCCGGCCAGATGATTTATTCAGCGTCCGATAGCAATTCAATGCAAAATCGTCAAAACTCTGTGGATTCATACCACCGCCGGATTAGCATGGTAATTGCATAGATCGATCGCCTATCGCCCACGAACCTTCTGAATTGCAAATAGAGTTATCGGTAACTTAATCCGGTGTGGTCAGCTCTATTCATCCATATTTTACAATAAAATTACAATTACGATGATAAAATTGAGTACATTAAATTACAATGAAAAATAATTAATAAAATAAAATTAAATTAAAATAAATTATCAAAATAAAATTATTAAAATCTTTACAATATTTATAAACATAGACAAACGATTACACACAACACACAAAAATAAATTAATTTATTTGGCTGCCCATTTGGACGGTGGTTATCCTTGCACGTAAAAAGCTTTCTCTTCTCTATCTCTACATAGTTTTAAACAAAGTTACTTTCCGCGCCTGTCTGTCTGTATTCCTTTTTATCCGCTAACTTTGCTCCTTTAGTACCGATTTCCTCCCTGGATAATATTTTTGGTATGCTGGCTGGGACATACCACTCCTGGCGTGTCGGACCGTTTCGATATTTTCGATGTTATTTTTTTAACAAGTGGTAGATACAAAAGCCTATAAGTACTACCTAGTACCCAACCAACCAACGTGCTGTACCAGACACTGCGTAGATGTGGCAAAAAATTTCGCACGGTTTTAGGCCCGTTTATAGATCCGTCCGTTAATTAGGTTCTTCTATATTTTAGGTCCGATTGAAGAATTTATTGGGCTAATACATCCGAGCTAGACAATTTTTTTAGTAGACTTTTGACGATTCAAGTTCAGAATGCAACGATTTTTTTAGTCTCTTAAAACACATCTTTATGAATCCAGATTTGCCACCACCACAAACTACCCAAAATGGTTCGCGTAACATAGGCAGGTAGTTGAGCCTAGACGGATGAGATCGCCAAAACCGATTCGAATTTCGGAGTAATAAAAGTGCTATTATCATATCATCAGACAGTTTGTCGATGTTTCACTGTCGTAAATTCAAACCTGGTTTATTTGAAGAGCTGCCTCAGTGCATTTCTAGCTAACTCATGGTTCAATTTAATTTTAAATCTGATTCTGATAATAAGGTAGAGAGGTACCTAATAGAATAAAAGTCGCATTTGTACAATAGCCGCTATCGAGTTGATAGCATGTGCCATCTTACCTAGGTATTTGACTTCTATGTAACGACTGCATGTCGGACTGTACACTTTTGTTGTAAAGTCGCCCTAACGTAACCGAGTAGAGTGCTAGCTGTAAGCGTCTTCGTGCTTTCGTGTGTACAGCAAGACGGCGCTTTTCTATATCACGATAAAAACATTTTGTCTCGTCGTCGTGCCGCCGCCGCAGCGCCGGGGCAGCAGTAGGCAAAGCAGACTCATTGACAATGCCACCTTTCTGTCATTGTAGTTGCGCCTACGCATCTAAGGTGGGCGGACACCATTAAGTACTTTCCAATTTTAGATTATGGCAGTTCCTACAAGTATTGGTGGCCTTAGGTCTGATACTATTAGTTTGGCAGAAAGACTACCACGTAAACAATTTAGTATGGTTAAGAAACCATCTGTAAACGGGATCACTGTTTGGTATTTTATGGTTAGCTATTATAGCTTTTGATGGGAAGTGAAGAAATTGTTTCGTTTTGGTTATTAAATGATCTTTTCGTAAGTCATCCTCTATGAATAAAATTCCAAAAGTGTTTTCCAAGTTTTTTAGGTCTAGGTTCTTTCGTCGTAGAACTTATAGCTACACCCGGGTACATAGAATTGAGTAGTCTGTTTTTTGCCAAAAAAATCAAGACATCATGTTTTTTTTAAATCTGCGGGTCGCTTAAGTGCCTTACTACACACTAGATCAACCCACAAAAATATGTCTGTTGATTTCCCGAGGATAGAAAGAAAGTAAATAAATACAACCCTAAGCCCATCTGTCCTTCGTACTTTGAAGTCAAAGCTAAAGGCTACCTTATAAGTTCACGCATTAGCACACAATCGTGCGCGCGCGCCGCCTGCCAGGGTGGGGGGAGGGAACATTCCTCCCTGTATGGTCGAAGCAGGGTGGCTTTGCGACAATGTGCTTGAGGGGGGGTCTACTACGTCACTCAAATAATTTTAGTTCTCTGGTTTCATCTAGAGTCCCAATGTCAAGCCCCGTCCTAATGGGCATTGATCAGTGAGGCATCGATTTTCGTAAATTGAAAACCATTTGGAGGAATAGGGATACTGATTACTTTTAGGGGTTTAAATAAGTAAAATTGAAACGGATTATTAATATTTATCGCCAAAAATGTTTACTTAATTTTTCTTTCGATGACGTCATCACAGCCTCTAATGCGGTAGTTCCATTGCCTACAAATATTTAAAAAAATACATTCGTCAGCAACAACTGTCAAAAGTGTCAAATAACTGAGAAAATAACCTTCTTGTTGACTTGACACTGACATTTGTCAAACGTCAACAAATTTTTATTTTTTAAAAGCATGAATGAATGCAATGAACTTAGTACATAATGCCAGTGGTGACGTCATACACAACACTTTTAGAAATTTTAAATAATTAATAAAAAAATATTTACATAAACAATTAAGAAAATATTCAAATTCGTTTCTTATATTTGTCTATATTTTCGATTTATAGAATAAAAAATAGGATTCGACGATGCCCATTGGTCAATGGTCGTATGATCATGCGATCTGATTTCGTCGCAAGGTAGAAATAATTATACACAAGTCTCTTTATAGCAAGGCTGCTCAACCTTTTTAACAGTCGGGCCAAACGTGGATTCAGACGTTCACGACGCACTCATTGGCATACTTTTGTTTGGAATTCAGAAGTTTTTTTATAGCCTGACATAATTCGTACTTAACTTTCAACCAGCTTTTCTATCTGATGAAAATCGTTGCACAAAAACAGGATTTCATAATCAAACAATTTATGGTGGGTAATTAGTCAGTTAAAAGTTTATAAATCTATGTTAAATGTTAAAAAAATAAGAAAATAAACACAAAATGTTGAATTACTCCCGAATGCGGTCCCTTGCGGTGTGTAGTTTATTTGGGTGAAATAAAGTAAATAATATACTTACTCCATTTTTGAAACCCAGAAAGCTAGTTGAAGCAAAAGAGTAATGTTATAAAATGTCTTCGCTCCCATACAAAAAAATCACATAAGCTCAAATAACTTAGTAAATATAAGTTTTACGCAAAATTACCAAGACGTACTTTTAAAATAAAATGTTGATTAGAACTTATTGGCATACTTTTGATTGTAATTCAGAAGTTTTTTTAAACCACGCGTCCTAAGTCCGCGCGCTTCTATGGGCTCGCTCCACTGTGCGACGGGCCATTGAGAATTCCTATTTCAGTTACTGAGAGTAACTGAAATAGGAATTCTAAAATAGGACATCCTGAAATAGGACATGCGCAATAAAAACCAATATTAAGAAATAAAATTGAATTATTATTTGTATTGCTGGAAATTGTGCTTTTGGTACCAATTTCCAGAAATCCGCAAAATCATCTGAAGAATGTTGTGCTTTCGAATTCAATTTGTTGGCAAAAAGGTTTTTTTACGTATCATGATTTTGCAGTTCAACGAGGACTGTTATATACAGGGTGTTAAAAGACCGCCAACAAAGCGGGAAACCACGTATTGTCCTCATCATAAGGAACATTTTTGCTCAAGGAACTATGCCTGGGAAATCAATGGTTTCCGAGATAATGAGGTTCAAAGTCGGACTTTTCAAAACTTTTTTTTTGCAGAAATGTATTCCGTATCTAGTTCTTAACATACCTTCTCAAGAAGTCATATCAAAATTATTATTATTTCTTACAAAAATCGACGTTAAAATTGCAACCCGCAATGTATTCTAAACATCGGAACTTCAAGCTTAAGTAACATAAACTTATACCTACGTTTGCGCAATATGATTTCTGTGCGTTACACGTTCATTGCGTGATAAAATAATTTTCAAAATTATAACCTAAAAAACAAAAATAATTTCCCAGCAATAATTTATAGAAAAAGTACTTTGTTTTGGTGTCTAGTATGCGTGGCTTTCGGGTCTGTTGGCGGACTTTTAACACCCTGTATAATTTTAGATCGCTAGGTAGGTATTTAGAATTACTAACAGTAGCAATATTGAGCTCCTATTTTAAATGTTTTGGTGTGGGGAAAAGGTCAATATTTTCAGTTGTAACTCGCCATATTCCCTGATTTCTTCTTCAAATAAGAAAATAGTATTTGAAATTCAAATAGTTTATTGTTTATTTGCACGACCACAGAACACTTTTCCTTAGCGCGAAAAAATCGTATTACCTCACGGGTCCTCACCCCGTAAAACCGTGAAGTAGCTTAGTAAATAATCATTTGCTCACAAGGGGGTGTGTGGATGGAAATAATTCTTTGTTTGGTAAGATCTGGGGGTATCCATGGATGCAAAGGCCAAAGTGGTTTGGCCACTCATTTCCCCAGTAGTGGATCAGTTTACCAAACCTGGAGGGTGGCCAGCAAGCGTGATAAGCTTGCAGGTTAGATTAAACCAAAAGCTCTTTCAAATCTTGAGTAGACCCTTCGGTGGTAAATTGTTCACCCGATGAAGTTGAATCTCCAAAGACCTTTGGCTGAAAACAAAAGAAGTCTACGAAGGGAATTGCTGTATTATTCATCAAACTAAAAGGAGATGCGCAGTTTTAAATTATTCGCTTGTCCGTGCATTTAAGAGTCGCCTGGATATTTCCACGAATGGACATTATGGCCGCATTTGTCTTCCTTTCCTATCGGAGCTCGGCTATTATTATGGCCACTTGGGCCCATGACGTTGCCGCTCGAAAGACTTCTGTGTGGCTCGTGTTGAATCGTCATGCGAGATTTAGGGGCCATGATTATTTTGGCAGTCTTGTGGCCAAAATATTGTATTTTCTCCGTTTTAGTTTTATGGATTTCATGATCTTTGGGTCTCGGATATCTCCTGAAGTCTTGGTTTAGGCAGGGTGTTCATTCTTTCCATCACTCGACCCGACCTTGTATTTGTAGAGTTCCAAAATTGTTTTGAAGGGTTGCGGAATGGATAAGTACTTACTTATGCTAAGGTAACACGATTTAGCAACTTCTTAAAGGTCTGATTACAAGGTCTGATGGAATATAAAGATGGGGCCCATATGACAGGTCTCAATAATAACACATTAGCCCTATTTCTTACTACGCCGGCTCAGCGACCCGAAGTGGATCTTTGCCTCCGCCACCAAAAGACGCCTTCTCTATCTGCTCTGTACCATTTCTTTTCAGTCTTCCACCTGAAGTTCTCGCAAGTCTTTTGATATTTCGTCAATCCAGCGATACTTGAGGTTGACGACGTCCAAAAGGTTGTCCGTCGTATGCTTTTTATTGCTGCCCGATCCTCTCCTATCTGGGGGCACGGCAGTGCCCCCGCCAGGTCGAGCGCGAAGCAAACACTGCCGTACCATCCTTTACTGGAACCATTTCGCCGCATTTTCAGGCCCCTATTCGAGAACCTCTGGATACGACCAGAACGCAGAAATTTTCGTCATCTAGTAAGCTATAATCACATACTTAAAATCCAAAATTTCAAGTCTGTAGGTCATTTAGTTCCGAAGTTACGCGAAAGCAAAGTTTCGCATTTATGACACACACTCACTCACTCACTCACTCACTCACTCACTCATGATCATCATAATAGAACTAGTACTTCCCATAAACTCAGAGAGCTGAAATTTGGTACAGAGTTAGGGTTGAATGGCCACATAAAGGGAAAACTATAAAAACTAGGATAATCGAAGATCTGGAGTACCTGGTGACCCTGATTAGAAAACACAAGAGCCCTAATAGAACTAGTACTTCCCATAAACTCAGAGAGCTGAAATTTGGTACAGAGTTAGGGTTTAATGGGCACATAAAGGGAAAAACTATAAAAACTAGGATAATCGAAGATCTGGAGTACCTGGTGACCCTGATTAGAAAACACAAGAGCCCTAATAGAACTAGTACTTCCCATAAACTCAGAGAGCTGAAATTTGGTACAGAGTTAGGGTTTAATGGGCACATAAATGGAAAACTATAAAAACTAGGATAATCGAAGATCTGGAGTACCTGGTGACCCTGATTAGAAAACACAAGAGCCCTAATAGAACTAGTACTTCCCATAAACTCAGAGAGCTGAAATTTGGTACAGAGTTAGGGTTTAATGGCCACATAAAGGGAAAACTATAAAAACTAGGATAATCGAAGATCTGGAGTACCTGGTGACCCTGATTAGAAAACACAAGAGCCCAACCAAACTATTATAGATCGACATATACCGCCCTTACAAAAAATATTCAACTTGGTGGGCCGCTTCATTTGATGCCAAAAATCTAAGGTCTGAAGTATCTGATGAAGAACCCTCAGCTGGTATCAGCTTTATTAGAGATATTATGGTAATGCCCCTTCTACTATTGGTACATAAAAAAATCGACTGTCATTGCAAAAATCCAGCGTAGTGGGACACATCTTCATTTAATCTAGCCTATAGCGTCCCACTAGTGGTTCGCACTATGAACTCGCGATCTCCGTTACAGATGTATAACTTTGCTTACGCCATTCGCGCAAGCGCGCGCGCGCTTTGCATTTAAACTATACAACCCCATATCTCGGCAACCCATCGACCGATTTGGCTCATGTTCAAATTTTAAAAATTCTTTTAATTTAGTTTACCCGCCTATCAAATTTCATAACGATCAGACCAAATTTACTCAAGTTATCGTCGAACAAACATTCATACATACAAACATACATACATACAAACGCCGGATTGTTCCAGCAGACTCGGAGGACTTCGCTCGCTTCGCTCGCTCGTTCAACATGAAATAGTCGGACGATTAACTTTATTCTACTCGAACATTACACAAATTTAAAAACTGTGTCAAATAAGAAAATCTAATAAAATTAATCAATATGCCCTCGTTTCTACAAAAAGAAGTGAAATCCCACCAAAAACATTCTGTAAAAACTAGCCAGGTCTCGATGGATCTGCTTGTTTATCTCTAAAAAAGTAATGAAATCTAGTCAAAGTCGTGCCAAGTCTAAGGTTCCTTACTGCGATTTCTTTATTATTATAGTTAATGTTGTGAGACTTGGCTGTTGAAGGGTACACAAGGGTACAAAACCAGGTGCTCCATGACACCATTGCACCAATCTGTCGCCAGAACCGCTTGTGTACCCTTCAACGGCCAAGTCTCACAACATTAACTATAATAATAAAGAAATCGCAGTAAGGAACCTTAGACTTGGCACGACTTTGACTAGATTTCATTACTTTTTTAGAGATAAACAAGCAGATCCATCGAGACCTGGCTAGTTTTTACAGAATGTTTTTGGTGGGATTCTCTTTATTTGACCGAGCCAGCGGAGTCTTAGTATTTGTAACACATTACATTGAGAATAAAAAACAAAGACTCAGCAGTAGATACCTCGGTCGTTTGTGGTTAGAATCGAAATATAGTTTGTGTGTGAACTCAAGCTTAATAGCCTTTGCATTCCGACTCCAATTACCATATCGAGCGTTTGGCAAATCTAGCTTCATCCCATTCTTGTTGTGTAAGAAAGAACGGGTCAGCTATACTGATGACAAACGCTTATGATATGAATCACCTTCAGCAAAGGTCCTTTACTGATTTCCCTTTTTGGCAAGTTATATCGTTTTGATTTGGCCTCATTATAGGTCTTTAGCTTTCAGTAACGATACTTCCCAGGATGCATTCCATTTAAAATTAAATTTAAAGGCAAAGTCAGCATTCAGAAGAACGCCTTCTATGGGATGTGCTCAAAGATGGTCACATACCCGAATACACACCCAAAAATGGTAGATAACTGGGTATATGCTCTCTTTTTTGGGTAAATACCCAGTTATCTACCCAATTTTGGGTGTATATTCGGGTATGTGCCCATCTCTGTGAAAGCTACTTAAATATTTTAAAATGACGCCGAGTTAACTGCTATAAATGAGAATTTGACATCCCTTTCGACTTATCGAGCTTTTGGGCCACTAATTGTGATCAGTGAAACCCTCTCTTCAGCACGGCGAAGTAAATACATACAGACATCAGTTAAGAAAATTGTTTGTAGTAGTTGTATTTGCTTCCCTATATGCGGTTGTTGTTTACTGACGGATGTGGTGCTTTCTTCCAGACTATAAACAATAAAAAAACAGGTATGGATTATGATGCTATTGTGACTAAAGAGTAGGAAGGGCAAACTTAGCTGAACGGTAGAGCGTTTTTTGACGTGGCGGTGCGGGAATGACAACAGCAAGATACGCAATCAATGCGCCGGGATAGGCTGACAACCAAACAACAACTCTTTGCCATAAAGTGTCTTCAAAAGGGAAGTACAACATAACAATAAAAGTCAACCGTCCCATGACAACAGAGCTAACGAGTCCTTTGCAAATTCCAGCCCGGCGTCCGTGCGAGGCATGGCAGGAATCGAATCGCAAAAAATCGAATCGTCCGATCGATTCGATCGATACATGTCAACGACCCGCCGTACGTGGGAATCCTGGCTGGATGACATTACTGGATGCTGCGGCATTGGACGTTGGAAAAAAGTTCGAATAAGGCCTTGGGGAAAAAGTTTGAGTGTTCGAAACAAAAGACTGGCGAAAACGAGGAGTTCGTAGAATGTAAGTGAAGAGGTTGGAGCTTCTAAAACTCTAAACGCGCGCTACAAACGATGGCACTCTTTTCTACACAAAGTAGATGACGTGGCTTCTACTAAAGTCCTTCTTTTTCTTCTTAGGTGCCTCTCCGACTCACCGAAGCCCCGCATAATTATTTCTCTTTGTTTCTTGGGAGGCGAAATAGCTAGGCTGCACTCGCAATTCGATAGTCCACTCCCGTATGTTTCTCAGTCAGGATTTCCTCATTTGGCGGACGAGTCCCTTGCCAGCCACTTTTCCCATAATTTTAAGTTGCAGAAGGCTGATGAGCAACTTTTTTTGCCTAGATGTGCAACTTTAAAAAAAAACCGTAGGTATGTTTCGAAACAAACTATGTGTTAATACAGCGAATCATTCAAAGTTACCACTAGAAAAGCACTGGCTAAGTAGCCCAATAAATAACTAAGCATTTAGCCAGGTTATAAAACAAAATAATGAGAGGTACCGAAGTTAGGATCTAGGTTTATGCTCTTATATTGCACAGAGCATCGAAATAAAATTTATATTAAGTTAGCAATCTGAATTCCATCGTGTTCACTGACAAAATGGAAATACCATGAAAAAGTTTGTAAATCGAATAAAGCCGAATTACTTGGTCCATTTCATTCAACACTAACAGAATGAAACCTACCTCTATTAGTTAGGTATTGTTATTTCACTCAAAAGCTTGCCATATCGGAAAAGCAACAACTCATATGAATTGATAATAAATAGGGGCAATAATTTTAATCCTTAGCCAGGCAGAGGTATTATAAAGACCACATTAAATTAAACTCTTAGGGTGGTATTCTAGAACGCTACTTAAACTCAGTTCAAACTAGAACGCTACTTAAACTGTGTTTAAACTCAGTTCAAGCTAGAACGCGACTTGAACTCTGTTTAAACTCAGTTTAAGTAGAGTTTAGTAGTGTCGACTGCCGATAAAACAGTGTATGTTTTGATTTAAATATCTCTCCCTTCATATCAAAACATCCACTGTTTTATCGACAGTCTGAACTCTGTTTAAACTCAGTTTAAGTAGCGTTCTAGAATACCACACAAACTCTTAAAATTTAACATTAAATTAAATTAAACGGAATAGAGTCCAAAAACAATGATAATGAGGATCATTCACGTTTTGAACCAAGTATGCGGTTTTATAGAGACACAGAATTTGCAGTGAAAAAATTATCGAAATCGGATAAAAAATTACGAAGTTATAGAAGTTTTTGTGCACACGTTCTAAAAACGGGCCCAGCTGGATACATTTTTATTGTGACGTCATCCCATCTTACCGTAAAACCAACCACAAGGTTAGGGCAGCATCGTTAACCGTTAAAGCTACATAAAAAGTAAACACTCAGAAAAGAAATTCATCGGATCGCAAAAATATTACGAGTGGCATTTACAGATTTTGAAAAGCATGGCATTTACAGGGTGCAAGTAAATTGGTGATTTTGACATCCCATAGCTATATTTTTTTAAGATGCAGTTATACTCCCCAAAGACAAAAGACGGAAATAAATAAACTCCAAATAAGATTAATTAAACAGGTGAAGGAAATGAAATGGAAGCACAATCGATCGCAAAAAAGTCAAAGAATCCACCAATACGATACTGTATTGATACAAAAAAGATAAACTAGCGAGTTATAGAAGACCCGCTTGTTTTTGGTTTTTAATTTTAGTATGTTTAGTAAGTACCTAGCACCTACCTACTGTGTGTGTGTGGTGTGTCATAGATGTTAAATGTCTAATTTGTTAATTTAATTTGTCAATAGTGACAAAAGGAGAGTATCTCTTTCTTCTTCTTATTCGTGTAAGAGTGTATTTAAACGCAGCAACTATTCCATCATCAGTAAAACCTAGGAAACATTAATGTTTCGTTACTGTGACCTACCACCACTAGATTATAACAGATCTCGATACTTATCTGACACGGTGAGTAAGTAAGATGTACCTATTTTGTACGTCTCTCAGAGAGAACACCTTCTCTCTGAGAGACAATCTTACGAAGTTCTAGAATCGAATACAAAACGGCAATGGAATTAAAAACGTCTCAGTAATATGTATCCTGCCCACTTGCTGGGCAAAGGCCTTAATCTCAATCACGCATGCCTACTGCGGATTGGCGATTTTCGCGCTGAGGGAATAATGCCACAGACGCGAAAGTCTTAGGTACATGCCCGCACCGGGAATCGAACCTATGTCTCTCGTTTCTGAGTCCATTGTTCTACCACTAGCTCACCACCGCTCTCCCTCAATACCTAAGTCAATCTAATTCATTACGTCACACGAGTCGCGGTTCATGGCGTGAGTGTGTAGAGGCCTTGGCGAATCGAACCTTCTTCGTTATTCTGTTACTTTCGTTCGCGATTCGATTAAGATTAATCAGTGCCGATTATCGAGAGGAAGAGAGGGTGAATTATGGCTCGTTAAAATCGGTAATGCACCTACAAAGGAATTAGCACAGTTTCGTGTGTGGCTTCTTTGTTGAGCCACGCACGTTCAGACGTTCACGGATAGTGAACTGTGGATCACAGCGGTGAAATTATTTTAAGCAGTCTTCCAGCTTCCTTTTGGTATCAACATCATTATTATTTAAGATTTAGACAGACTTCCGTTATTACAGTTTCAGTTTAATTTTGATTGAATCAGAATTTATTCGGATAATCCACTCAGTATTCGTTAAATACAGCTATTATGTACTTATTACTTCTCGTACCATTAATAATCATAAAAAAAAATTGTTATTTTGGTAAGATAAGATAATAGTTTATTTATAACACAAATACAGGACAATAAACTAATTTAAAGAGATACCTAAACATTAAAAACTAGGTGGTCGATATGTGTCATGCTTGGCAATGAAAAAGGTTCTGAACTCGGCGTGTGCTACAGGTAAGTATTGCACAGCAACGACCTGTAGCGCTGATTTTCAGTCAGAACCTAAAAAGTTAAGTGATTTGGCAAAACATGGGCGACCTAAAAACCTCTAACAGCCGTGCGGCATATTTTTAAACTCAAATAAGTATGTGTAGCACGAGAGCACCGAAACACTGCATCTAATCATCAATTTCCCATTTGCCGAAGCCTCCACGGGCAGGCAGGCTGAGTATTTCATAAGCGCAGGGCTGAAGTATGAAAATAAAACGAGATCTGCCTGCCCGCAATATCCGGCGGTGTCGGGACTGTAACGAGAGGTACAGACGGGCGAACAAGTATTAGGGGACGATTTATTTGAGTTTATTTAACTAGTGGTTCGCCCCGAACTTTGACGACCCCATATCTCAGCAACCCCTCGACCGATTTGGCTCATGTTCGAATTTAAAAATTCTCTTTACGTCATTTACCCGCCTACCAAATTTCATGACGATCCGACTAAAACTCAAGTTATCGTCGAACGAACATTCATACATACATACGTACATACATACATTCATACATACATACATGCTCGTTTCGCTCGCTCGTTCTATAACTAGTGGTTCGCCCCGAACTATGAACTCGCGACCCCATATCTCAGCAACCCCTTGACCGATTTGGCTCATGTTCGAATTTAACTAGTGGTTCGCCCCGAACTACGAACTCGCGACCCCATATCTCAGCAACCCCCCAACCGATTTCGCTCATGTTCGAACTTAAAAATTCTCTTTGCCTCATTTACCCGCCTACCAAATTTCATGACGATCCGACTTCATTTACTCAAGTTATCGTCGAACGAACATTCATACATACAAACATACAAACATACATACATACATACAAACGCCGGATTGTTCAAGTAGACTCGGAGAACTTCGCTCGCTTCGCTCGCTCGTTCAAAAATTCTCTTTACTTCATTTACCCGCCTAGCAAATTTCATGACGATCCGACTAAATTTACTCAAGTTATCGTCGAACGAACATTCATACATACATACAAACATACATACATACAAACATACAAACGCCGGATTGTTCAAGTAGACTCGGAGAACTTCGCTCGCTTCGCTCGCTCGTTCAATAACTAGTGGTTCGCCCCGAACTTTGAACTCGCGACCCCATATCTCAGCAACCCCTCGACCGATTTGGCTCATGTTCGAACTTAAAAATTCTCTTTACCTTATTTACCTGCCTACCAAATTTCGTGACGATCCGACTAAATTTACTCAAGTTATCGTCGAACGAACATTCATACATACATACATACATACATACATACATACATACATACATACATACATACATACATACATACATACATACAAACGCCGGATTGTTCCAGTAGACTCGGAGAACTTCGCTCGCTTCGCTCGCTCGTTCAATAAATACTTACTGGTATAAAAAGTGCTTTCATCGTTCATTGTATCTTACCTACCTACTATAGGATGCGAGGTAAATGGTCGATTTTACAAAAAAATACTGATAGGTTTACACCGTAATTTAAAATGTAGAGTTTAGGAACTACACTAATCTTTATCGTAGAGTCAAACACTAATTCAAATTGGGAAACTTTAAAGAAAAATTATCCATTTTCTTATTCTTTAAAAGTTCGTATTTGTACCATTTCAGTGCTGCCTGGCTGCGTAGCGCGCTTTCGTGCCCCTCCACTTTTTTACCACCTTTCCAGCCTCTCCTCCTACTTGTAACGCCGCACCGCAAATGTAACAAAAAAAAAAAATGATTTTTTTTCGTATGGAAAAATAAAATTGCGCTTTCATCAAAGTCGTAGAATAAAATTTTTTGGAAATCATAATAATATTTAGAACGTGACGTATTTCAGGAATAAAGTTATTTAAAACTTACCGTGTATATTTAGGTATTTGAGAATTATTTCATCTAGCTAGCCTCAACTGTAAGATAAAAGGCATCAAAGGTACAATTTCTATATTCCGCTGGTAGGAGGAAGATATAAAAGAGATTTTCTGATGTAGTTTACTGCTTTATTGTGTTACTTTTATCTTCATTCTGCAAATGCATTGCTCGCTATAGCTGCGTGTAGTACGCAGGAACGTATCTAGGGGAAAAAAGTTGTCTCAATAGGCTCTTCGGTCGGGTTCTTTATGTCAGTGGATGACCTTCCAATTCATACAGCGATCACTCGGAATCACTTTAGAAGAATTTTCCTACTAAATGTCATTCCCAGCCAAATTTTAAAAAATAAACCCGCTCAGGATTTTATTTTTGTGGTAAATATAAAGTACCTAGGTAAAGCCACGTTTTCACAGTCAAAGTGCGCGCATCATCAAAATCGACATAAAGCTTCTGATTGGGGGCTTTCATCCCATCAAAGTGCACTCAGATGAAAATGACCAGTAAGAACCTTTAAGTTGACTTTGACGACGCTTTAGTAAAATACTCCGTGCAATTTTAGTGGTTTTAAAGCCGAAGGTATTTTGTTGCACTGGTGATTCTGAGCCAAATTACAAAATTTCATTCCAAAACGCGCGAAAAAAAAATTCACTTCTCCATACAAATGGTGTCGATTGGCGATAGCCGTTTGTATTGGGAAGTGTTTTTTATTTTCAAATTTATTTTCAAATTTTAAAATTTTGGAATTTGGCTCAGAATCACGAGTGCAATTAAATACCTTCGGCTTTGAACCACTAAAATTCCACGGTGTATGTAAATCTACGTACGTCTCTAACAAAACAAAAAATGCCGTGTGCCTGCGTCCTTAGCTCTAGCGACTGGGTTCAGGGCTTTCCCCTGGATACATCCCTCCTGCAGTCGTATGCCTTACATTTGCAGTATTGTTTAATAGATTACCCACTCGGTGCAATGCATTGCTCTACTTTGTTGCAGCATAAATACCTATTCCTATTTCCCGATACCTACTATGTCATTGTAACAAGGTCACTGAGTTCCATTTGTACGGTCGGCCACAATCTCAGATACCCCATGGCAGCTCTTATCGCGCGCGGCATAAGGGCGCAAATCGAACAAAAAGGGGTATCTGAGACTGTGGCCGCCTGTACCTAGGTAAAACTAAAGGTTGTAGATTTTTATTTGTAGAAAGCATGAATGGAACTGTAAAATTTACTATTTCATTCTACTTACTTCGTATGGATTTCTCTAGACGTAAATTCTATTGTAAGCACCTATTACTATTCCTAATTCGGTACGCAAAGTTTTTTGTTCGAAAGTCCGTTATTGGCTTAATCTTATCTTTAGACAATATTGAGAAACTAATTTCAATATTTTTTATTTTGGTTCAATAGTTTGGATTTTACAACGTTTCAAAGATACGGTTTTATGACCTTCACGCGACGGTCTGCATACTGTTGGCGGTCATAGGAACAAAACATTTTAGCGCATAAAAACAGAACTACTGGACCAAAATAAAAAATATTTAAATTAGTTTCTCAATATTGTCTAAAGATAAGTTTAAGCCAATAACGGACTTTCGAACAAAAAACTTTGCGTACCCAATTGTCTTTTTTGGATACTGTGCTTTTATTAAAGTTGGTACAAAAGTACATTTTAGTACTTTGTAGGGTCGGTAAGAATCTCATGACTTCATATCTTCTTCACAAAATAAAAGAAGTCACAAAATAAGTAGCCAGTATGCATTATATTAAAATTTATGCCAGGGGGCATTCTAAAGCGTCCAAAGAGTAGGTACAGCAATATACTTTTTCCAACATTCCCAATTCTGCAAAACGTAAATGTAACTGCATACTACAGCACGAAAAGGCCTTTGAAGGGATTTAGTTCAGGCTATTGGTGCAAGCGCCTGCAGGTTTAGTTATAGCAACAATGTGCAGTGGGGTTAATTTAGCGGAACAAATTCCGCCAGGCGTTACGTTTTGTCCCGTGCTAATGTTTATTAGAGCCCTCGCCCACAGCGACTTTTTGTAGCGATGCTGTCGCGCATTCGTATCGATACAGTAGCTGTGTGCCCTCGCCCACAATAACCACGATTCAGTCGCGATGCAAACGCGATACCGTCGCGCTTCTGTCGCGCTGCAAACGCGATTCGCGCGCCACCCTTCCTCCGTTCTCTCCCCGTTATTGTCCGACACGTTCGCGCTTTTGCATCGATACAGTAGCGATGCTGTAGCGCGTTAGTAGAACGTTGGCATCGCTTCTGTAGCGCTTTGCAAATGCGACTAAAGCGCGTTAGTAGCGATGCTGTTGCGCGTTTACAAAACGCGCGACCGCATTGCTACAAAAAGTCGCTGTGGGCGAGGGCTCTTACGTTTTGTCCCGTGCTAATGTTTATTAGATTGCATTTTAAAATGAGATTGCGCTCATCTGATTAAACTGCTCTGTTAGAAAACCGCTTCTGTTTAACCGGAATAGAGTCGCTTTTGAATTGGATGATAATCTTCCAGGTGGGTATTGCGTGGAAAAAAATGTAGAGAGCGGGGCTCGAACCCACAACTCTGCTTTTCGAACCGAGCTTTCTTAATCAATGTCCACAAATATAATATACACACTCATTAGTATATTATGTAGGCCTTTATCTACATTACATCCATTACAAGCTTTCGGACGATTTATAAAGCGTCCAGTGGCAGCTTCACTCAAAAGTGCCTAAGATAAGCTAATTTGAAGCATAAATGTCGGGGTATTTTAAATTTTAAATTTAGTAGTTATTACACCTACGTGCGAAGCCGGGGTGGGTAGTTAGTAAAACTATAAATAGAAAATATCCAAGAATTCACATTAATACTAGCTTTATTATTTATTGATGCTTGACAAAATGGTTACAAACATACAAAACTTATTGCTCTACTTTAGACGGTAACTTATCCAATAAGATGGTTAATACAACGACATAGAGTGATGCCACACCACAGGCGTTGTGGCTGCGCTGCGTCGTCGCATCGCAACGCAATGATTTCAACGCATTTCGCTGCGTTGGCGTAAACAGGGGCCTTAGCCTGTAACTGTAACGCAATGGTGCCAAAATGGGCTACCGGTTGACGGTTTCAATTACGATTTATTAAAACTGT
The DNA here is from genome assembly GCA_949319315.1 of Zelleria hepariella. Classification (NCBI taxonomy): domain Eukaryota; kingdom Metazoa; phylum Arthropoda; class Insecta; order Lepidoptera; family Yponomeutidae; genus Zelleria; species Zelleria hepariella. Next base: position 20,844,981 of record OX439383.1, on the reverse strand, counting down.
CGGTCCAGTGTCGGTCTTTTGAATGTTTTTGAAGTACAAGGCATAATATGTACATGTACCTACATGGTACATGTTTTTGGCTAAGGCCCCAGATATTATTATTATTAAATACTGCGGCCGCTCCGTCGTTTCAACGCCGATTCCTTCCCCACATCGTCGCTCCGCTCTGTGTGCGTTGGGTCGCCGTCCGTCACTTCAACGCATCGTGTGGCTTGGTTGGCATGTCGTTCAGATTTGTATGTAGAACGACGGTTCGTCACCGCTCAGTCGACGCAGCGCTAACGCAACGCACACACAACGCCCGTGTGGCATCTCTCATATTGTATGATCTTAATTATATGGCAGTGTTTGTGAAACGAGTCTATAATTTACGCTTAGTTGCTTGGAAATAATTTGAGAGGGAAAGTTTAGATGTTGGGTGGAAACATCTAAGGGGGCAAAGAAACTTTGAAGGGTTCAAGGGACTATAGGTACATACACTGTGATAGTTTCATTTCAGCATCGTAGGTACATTCATCTGGGTATGTACCTATACATATAAAGTAGGTAGAATCATCAAAAGTGTTTAAGGATCAAATTAACATTTTGTATGGAGAACTATACATTCACAAAGGTACCTACGTAACTTTGAAATAAATTAAAGCCTTAGGTACATGCACCCACCGGGAATCGAACCTGGGTCACCAAATGGAGTTATCTGTAATATTCTTTCTGTTGTGCAATAAAGAGTTCTCTATCTATCTATCTATGGAGCAGCTGATATTTATTTCGAGATTTTGCACCCTGACAATTCTTTGCCCGTGACAGTGCATAGGTTCCCTCAAAAACTGTTAACCTTTTTACCAAACACCTGGCCCAGGCTTTCTTTTGAAGGATGCTCATACATTGTCTCCTCTAGTTCAGAACGTCTGGGCCAGATTTAGCCTGGCCTCTCCGAGCAACTATGAGCCTGTCTGCTTATATGGGATTGAAATTAGCCTAGTAGGTACTTAATCTAATACTTTAAAACTTTAAATTAACCTACTCCCCAATAAGGCTACCTCCACACGAGCGTTTTTTTCTGCCACAGCGGGGCGGCAAAACAAACGCCGCGCGCTTGCGAATATTATGGAATCGCTTATTGCCGAAACAAAGCGCTTTATGAATGGAATAATTTTCTTATTGAGGCACAGCGATATACCTTTAATGAGCCCTTTTCAGCACAAATTCACAAGTAATTTCATAGATGACGCCTACAGGCGTGGCCATAGAAGAACCGGAATACGGCTATCAAAATTTATCTGAGTAGCTACCACGAGTGCGAAAAAGCTGTGTCGGACGTCTGCCGGAAGTCTGTCATGTATCCTAATACTACAGAAGTAAGGTTGTTTATCCAACTTAAAACTTTCAGTGACAGAGACAGTAAGCACTCGTGGTAGCTGCTCTGTGCTAAGCAAAATTTTACAGCCGTTTTCTGGTTCTTCTATGGTCACGCCTGTAGGCGCCGCCGTATATGAACTGCTTTGAATTTGTTCTTTCTTACGGCTCATTGAGTCATTGCTGTGTGACTTAAAAAACGCTCGCGTGAGTCGACGCTTTTTCCCTAGCATAGAATAGATACAGCTTTACACACAGAAGTTTTTTCACGCGCCGCGACGCGCGTTTGTCTTTTCTGTGCTGCTGGCTTAGCATGCAGGTCCAACCTTGACGTAGGTGCGACGCATATTTGCCAAATATTTATGTAGAGCTCCAACAAGCTCAATATGTCTGTCATGCTTAAACTAAGGCCTCTGCATCTACGTAATGAAGTGGTTTATACAGCGTCCAGTTAAGTAGCACCTTCACTTACACTAGATGGGTGAAGATACCACTCGGCGCTGCAGTACCTGGGATATTGTATTAGATGGAGTAGGCTTCGAGTTGCCTAGCACCTATACCATCCTAACAGCACGCTAACGATGAAGGAGAAACCTCGTGAGGAAACCCGCGGCTTAATTGGCTCCACACGTACCTATTGACTTTTCTTTCCTGTGGGCTAGGTCAACAAAGCGGTCATAACATGCTGGAATCAGTTCTATACATATCACTACTCGCGTAATAATCGCTAAATAGTGTTGATACTCGCTCAGTAAAAGACAAACCTCTGTCGCCGGCGCGTTAAAAACCACAGTCTGAATACACCCTAAGCTGTATCCACTCCTAAGACTCCCTGTATCTCCCTCAGCCTAGCACCTGGACAGGTCAGGCAGGTTTTTCTCCTTGCAGTAAGCGTGTGAGGTGGGCCAGCCCTTGAAGCCTACGCGGTCGTACACGCGCTTGGCACATCGGACGTCGTCGGCCAGGTCCTCGTTTAGAAGGTCTGGAAAGAGCATACAATGGCTGAGTATGGAGCCTTTACTACACAGCAAGGTCCGAGTGGTTGAATCCCATCTAGTGTGAGTGAAGGTGCCACTGGACGCTGCTGTATAAATGATTTCATTATGTAGATGAGATAATTTATGCCTCGTATTGAAGCCTATTGGATGGAGCCTAGTCGTATGGAGCCATGCATGGTTTTATAAAGAAAACTTAAATGTCTACTCGGCTTTTGTTGCAACATTTGATTATTTTTTTGCATACAGGATGTTAAAACACCGGCAACGAAGCGGGAAACCACGTATTGTCCTCATCATAACGAACATTTTTGCTCATGGAACTATGCCTGGGAAATCAATGGTTTCCGAGACAATGAGGTACAAAGTCGCACATATTTTTTTTATATGTATGTGTTGAGTGTCGAGTACTTAACATATCTTCTCAAGAAGCCATAATAATATCAAATGTTGAATATTTCTTACAAAAAATAACGTTAAAATAACGTTAAAATTGCAATCCGCGATATTCTAAACATCGGTACCTTGATTTATGCCAACGCTTGGCTAAAATGATTTCTCTGCGTTACAAGTCCATTGCGTGATAAAATATTATCCAAAATTATAACCTAAAAAAGGAAAAAAAAATCCCAACAATAATTTATGTAAAAAGCACTTTCTTTTGGTGTCTAGTATGCGTGCCTTTCGGGTCTGTCAGCGGTCTTTTAACACCCTGTATTAGAATTTATTTTATGTAATTTCAGAATTAAATCTTTATCTCTTATCTCTTACCTTCACACTTCATGGCACAAAGACCGCCCTTCCTCGCCTTCTTGCACCAGTCTTTATTGTTGATCTGTGAACAAAAGAAAAACAAAGCTTAGGGTGGCATTCTCGAGCTCGGAGCTCAAGAAAGTGATATCAGAAAACAAAAATTCTAATTTCAAGCCTTGGCTAATGTCAAGCTTGATTAGCTGTCAGAATATTAATAGACACTAGCTTGAGCTTGACATTAGCAAAGGTACTTGAGCTCGAGCTTGAGATGACGACTATTAATGCCACCCTTAAATATCTGCATTCGTTATACAGGGTAAACCATCCCGAGCCCTCGCCAAACATTTCGCAGGCCAGCGACTTTCTCGTAAACGGAAAACTCGCATGCATTGGACCCCATTATACACAGACCCGGACGAAACATAAGTGAATTAATTAAAATCATGTTTGCTGATGAAAACAAAATACGCAACGCTGGCTTAACGTTGGCCGTACGCACGATATTCATTACCGGTAACATGGGGAAACGACGTGGTTGAAATTCGGCCGGAAAATTTTTCGGACCAATCGGATAATGGCCGACATGGTTTTGTTATGGCATCGAGAACAAGATACAGAAGGACAGAAAGACTACTTGCTTGACTTGCTTCACCTTCATTGTTCAGCGTTATTTACCCCCGATTACCTGCCCCTGTATTCTCTAAAATATCCACCGTAAAAATAACAGTTTTTAAATGTAAAAAAAAAGATTGGTAATTCCATTAAGGCTCGGTATAAGCCTAACTAGCACCACCAATGTTGAAAAAATCATATGTCCCTTCAGAAGAAGTTTCTGACAAAATCCTAAGCTCATGCGCCATGCTTTTCTAGATTTTTAAGTGTAGGTACCCAACTCAATTTCTAGTCTTAAGGCTGGAAGATAGTAGTGTGGCGGGAAATTCAAAATTTTCACAGTTTTTTACATTTTGTAGCTAAACTGAGCTATTTTTGTTCAGCGATTTTTCGTTCGCGAGAATAAAACCGTATTCTTTTCATTATTGTAAACAACAGAACAACATTAATTCAGCCGATTATGTGTTCTGGTCTACGACAAGTTTTTTGGGCAGTACCACTGCTTCGTAGACCAAAACACATAATCGGCTGAATTATTGTTGTTCTGTTGTTTACAATAATGAAAAGAATACGGTTTTATTCTCGCAAACGAAAAATCGCTGAACAAAAATAGTTCAGTTTAGCTACAAAATGTAAAAGTCTGTGAACATTTTGAATTTCCCGCCACCTTGCTATCGTCTACCCTTAAAGATCTATCACGTGATCACGTATAAGTGCGCCGAAAAGTGACGAGGAGCGATTGACGCAAAAGGTAGAGCATTCCTTGTGTACTTATCAGTTTTTGCTTGATGATAATTTTTAAATACTCGTACAAGGAACAAAATACGCTCGGTATGTTTTCGCTTTTTTGTTATTTTTAATTTACTGAGAATGTATTTTACGTGTTTGTGCGAGGCGACTCAATGTTTTCGTAAAGGATTTTAAAATTTTTCCAATTATTTAGGGTCCAATTTTTGTGTTTTAAAATTTTCCCCTAGGCTGCAATCTGTATCGAATTTGCATAAGCTTTATTTATACAGGGTTATGGGAAATTCGACCTATTCCCGTTAGGAGGTTATAAAAGGGACTATTTCCAACCGATACTTAAGAGGAGGGTATTTTTAGGATATAAGGCCTAAAAATAGTTAAGCCTAAGGATTCTCATTTTACGGCCCGTTTTTAGCAAAAAAAACGCACCCAGAATCAGGTTTGCCATCGATAGGTACGCTAAGAAAAAGAAGGGAATAATAGGAAATCCAAAAGATCATATTATCTGTAGGGCAGCGTGCTTTAAAGTACAAAATCTCGATTTACCTATAGCCTGAAAGTGAGCAAATCATTGAAAATTACCAACGAGGCACATTAGCACGCATTTGTCAATTTTCCACTTACATACCGATGCAATAAGCCAATAAGCGGATGTTAATGCGAAATGATGTCATATGACCACGGTTAAGCGATTAATGCCCGGGCAATGTCCGGTCGTTCCACGTTTTAATATGACCGTTAATTTTTTGCCCGGTACACCGATATTACCCAGTTTATCGGGCCAGTAACAAAAGCACGGAATGGCCGCTTATTCTGGCCACGAGCTAGCGTTTGGGCCGTTACAATGCCGGCGCTCTAATTGTGTAATTTCAACATCAATGACGATCTCTTCTAAAATTATTATTATTGTCATTATCGTGAATAAAATTACGTATTAAAATTACAAGAACAACGTAACAAATGCTACCTGTAATAAATGCTACCTGTAATAAATGTTGTATCAGAATATACAAAATATGTACCCAGAAAGCAGTTCATTATGAAAGTTCAATAGGTAAAATAGGTAAGCTTTAAAATATTGGACAATAAGCCCAAAAAAACCTCTACAAAAGGGGTTCTGGTCGTAAAGGAGCGTTAATTTGTTGCTGAAGTTGAAAATGTACAGTCGTGTGAGTGAAGGTGCCACTAGATGCTCGCTGCAATCATCTCAATACATAGATGCAAACGCGTTAACTTTTTTTTTATTTGAAAGAATACAGGGGCTTACGTGACTGTGGAATCGACTGTACTATGGAATAATGTGAGAAACGTTTCAAGAATATTGGGTGACAGTGCAGGTTAACAGAATCAGGCGCTACCACAGATTTTATCGGACACACTGTTAATTAAACAATATTAAATCCCCGGCAGAATTACCGGGCCATTGTCGCACATAAATTTACAATAAAATTATTCAGTGCACGTATGACTGGCTAGTTTTAATCTGTATTAGGTCTCGTTAGTACAATCTCCAGTTTAGTATCTATACTCCAAGCAGTAATTAGATTAGTAACGACATTTTGACAGCTATTAAAAAAAATGTGTCTAATTATAGGATCATGAATGATCATGCTCTTCACTTTGGCCAAGCGGGGTTTAAGTCTGTAATGCAATGGCGTGTCGATGGCGTCCCAATAGAATGTCAAAACCGAGGATTCCTCTTTTTTCTCCTACAACCAGCGAACTAATCCTCTAGAATTAGAACCAGAATATTCTTTGCTGTAAACCTATTCCAAAAACATTAATAGGAAGCCGTCAACTGGGAGCCAATTTTGGCACCATTGCGTTACTTACAGACTCAGGCCCCTGATGTTTGGCTTGGGGCCCGGCCGGGTCCAAACACTTTTGGGAGTGAGTTCCGTGAGAGACTTTGCTGGCGCGATGCAGAATTGGTAGTAGCGAGATTGTTTCTTATAAATAAGATTAATTTAATGAGAATTTAAATAAATAAAAAATATAGAGTAGAGTATAGTAACCTAACTTATGTTTATGGCAGTTTCCTGTAGGACCGATAGGGGTCGCTACAGAATCATGTGAAATGTATATATGATGCACCCGGTGCGACGGATAAAACATGCTGACAAAACTTCTACAGCCCGCTGCTTCTAACAGAATTAATAAAATTATATAAGGTGATATTTTGTAAAGTGACACCCGACTATGGCCCGGTTTCTGAGTTGAGAATTTTACTAAGCACATACTTACGTATCGCTCCGTCACGCTCTTTTGTGAGAAATCTGCAGAGACAGGACGATACTTACCCATTTGCTTAGCAAAATTCTCAACTCAGAAACCGGGCCTATGATTATTTACACGATACTGAAGCTAAATAAAAAAATCAGTGTAAAATACCCAAAAATTATTCAATGGTGGGGGTCCTAAATTTTATACTATCGCTTGCGGCAGCACTCACAATATCGGGCACCACATAGCGCACGCGCTAAATGAGAAGGCCGGTGGTGTCAAGGTACTACAAGGTAATTTGTAAATATCGAAAAATTTTTAAAAAACAAAAAAAAAACATTTTTTTCGTTTCATGCGTTACTAAAACTATCGTAAACTATACTAAAACTGATTCGGATGTCACTAACAAAAACAACACCCTGTATAACTCTTTAATGTTGTTCGTTAAAAGCACAGGTTTAATAATAGAGAATTGCATGCAACCTTTTATCCGGCGCGTGTCCAAAATAATTAAGCTTTGACGTGATAACCTGATAATTATTTTATTAAATTTTAATTAATACCTATGTCACTTAAAATCATTTACTCGCTGTACCAATTTCGCTTGTTCTTTGTTAGTATTTGATTTCGCCTTTTTTATGATGCATTTCGACACGAGATAAGAAGAATCCGTATCCATATTTATTATTCGAGTGTTCAAATAGAAAATGGTATGCTTTTTTAAACCTTTCGTGGTTTTGACACATAATTATTGTATCAAAACGGGATTCTAAACACGATTTATTGTGTATCGGGCAATCAAACAAAATAAATCGTGGTAAAAATCCCATTTCCTTTAAATAATTAGAAAATGGTAGTTATTGATACTGATGTAAATTACTTGACCCTTGTATAGATAAGGCTAGGCCGACTAAGCTGAGAGAAGGTATAGGTGCTGGGCAAGCCTACTACTCCATTCAAATATGTCTCAGGCACTGCAGTGTGTCAGGCACTCCGAGTGGTCACCTAATCCATATCTAGTTTTACGTGCTTTCCGAAGCATTTATTCTAATAATATCGAACAAGAACACGCATATGCGGCTTATGGCTTGCGTCCCAGGTTTATCTTAGAGCCTTCTCATACAAGCGAGTTCAAAGCGAATTCGCCGCGAGTTAGCAATGAGATCGAAGCAACAAAGCCAGCAGTGTTTCCTCGCCAGAATAAATTTTGTTACTTAGTGTCCAAAACGCGGAATTCGCGGTGAACTCGTTGCGAAAATGCGAACTAGCGGCGAACACGAACTCGCCGCTTTCGCTTCGATTTCAATTCGCCCACAAATCGCTAGTGTGATAAGGCTCTAAGCTGCCGCCTCATCTTTCAGGCGTCCCTACAAGCATCACTCAGCCGTCTTCCTACCCCAGTCTTTATCCTAATACTTCTAGAAGGCAGATTAGCAATCTCAAGGGAAAGTATTAGCTCGGCAGACGCTATTTACCATCCGCCGACTGATTTCAATCGGGCCTCAGATTTGCGGAGAGCTGGGACGACTCACGGCCTTGCTTCTAGTGATGGAGTGAGAAGTCGATAACATTATATGTATCGATATCGAATATTGATTTTCCTAAAGCCTTCGGGCTAAATGATAACTTTAAACCTTATATAACGAAGCTTTAACTTTTTAATGGCCTGTATTTATTATAATTATGGTGTTGTTTTTTTGCCTCTTGCGTGTCCTGGCCGACTGATTTGAAGCACAGTGTAGGTTTTTGTAATATTAGAAAATGGTGGCCAGCAGTAGCAGTAGGTTGGGTTTTTGTTTACGCTTGCTAAACAGATAATTGTCACAGGCACACCAATTCATACACATTGACTCTTCCTTCCGAATGAGATCCTGCATCGCGCAAACGAAATATTTTTCGCGCAGGTTATATAGCTGGCTGGTGATTCTGTAGCGGGTCAATGGATCGTTGACTTGAAATATGTTAGGTCGTTAGGTGAGTCTTGATATACAAACACTCCTCGACCTAAATAGACAGCTGTTTTTCAAACAAAGTTCGCAGAATCCATTTAGTCCCTTATCGACGCTACTGCCCCCTTAGCACGCGGGCCATTTTGCCTACTCTCAACTATCACCTTAGCCACTGTTCACAGTCACCTCAGTAGTGTTAAGTGGCTAAGGTGACAGTTGAGAGTAGGCAAAATGGCCTGCGTGCTAAGGGGGCAGGTTGCATTTGCCCCATCACTAAATTTCGATATCTCTCGATTCATGATCCTCGGTAACGAGTGCGCGCCGGAGCGGCAGGTGACAATGCAAATAGCGCCGCAGCGACAGCGGGGCCTTCGGATTGAGGCCCTGCCTTCGGAGTGGACGAACGAAGGAACGGAAAAGTGTACAGCCAATAAATCTGTCAATAGTCGTCATCTCAAGCATAAAGTTTCTTAAATTTTGTATCATCTTTAGGTAGGGTCGCCGTTGACGCAGATTACCTAGCCATCTTAGCCTCTCTGTTTGGGTTAGGTTAGGTTACGGGGTAACCCAAACCAAACTAACGTTTTTGGAGCCGTCAGACGGTCGCTCTGCCAGTCAAAGGGTTAATGATTTAGGGTGGCATTAATAGTCGTCTGAGATCATCTAGGTACTTAAGCTCGATCTCAAGTAGGTGAACTTAGAAGTCATTGTACTCATATTACTTATTTATACACAAATTAAAACCGTATATCTACGAGCGTGCCAGCGCTCTAACCAATGAACTGCAAATCATACGAACAAAAATGGCAGTCAAATTAAAAAGGATGTTGATTGATGATGAAAAAAGTTGTCTAGGTAGTTGGCTATAACAAAATATTTGATTAGATGGCTGTAGCTGAAAATCGAAAGTAGATGATTGTTGATCGAAGCTGAAAAAGAAGAAGATCATGGCGATTCCGGTGAGGTCTGATGACACAGCCGAACGAACCAATCCTCCCAAGAGCCGAGTATCTCCCCATGCCGCGTCGAGTCGCAGCACTGAACAATGACGTATATTAGACATTCGACACCAATTTGCTGTAGATATGGTGATGATCGAACGGGGAACTGCGTCTTGACGTCTTGTGGAATGGAACTGGTAAAGTCCGTTCGCTATCATAGTGTCACTTTGATATTTGCCGCCTTGGCGCGCGGCGGCTTTTCATAAAAGAAAGTCTGGAAGCCGACGCGGCGCAAACACGCCAGTGAATTTGGCTCGCCGCTCGTCATTCTATAAATAAGCGTCGTCGTATTGAGAGGTTGTGCTTGTGACTTTTGACTTAGTATTTTGTATTGAGTGTCGATCGCTGCGTGTAGATGAAAATTTTTCGTCGGTGGGAGGATAGCGAGGTGCCTCTAGACAAAACTTCGAATGATCCAAAAATTAAAAGACCAAGGTTTTGTGAAACATGTCAGCAAACTCTAGTTAATGTCCATTAGCATTGTGTAGAAATGAATTTGTCTGCGCCCATCACAGATACTTCAAAAATGGTTGGTATCCCAAGAACCAAGATTGCCGTCGTCGTGTGTACCGACACTATCTAAGAACGGACTTTATCGATGGTCGTGTTTCGCGTTGTTGGCATTTTATCAGTTGAAGACAGATCTGTCTCTTTCCGCTATACAGGCCTTTGTATCATCGTAATAAGTAACTTTTGATCTCGTGTTGTCGAAAAATACAGTTTTGTCGAAATTTTCTTTCACTCTGTATTTTTTTTTCTGTAAATGTCTCTCGTAATATCTTCAAAATGTATTCTAAGCCAGTTTTGCTGTAGCAGGAACGAGCCGCCTACCAAATATCAGACCAAAACTCAAGTTATCGTCGAACAAACATTCGCACATACAAACATATATACAAACATACATACATCTTGCTTCGCTCGCTCGTTCAATAAAATAAATAGGTAGGTAAATAAAAATACACTATTTAACAAAAAAATATTTGTGAGATGGGATGTCATTTTAAACTTCATTAGTCTTGAGTAGTCTTGACTGAATAGCTTCAAGGGTAGATGGGCAGACTCTACAGGGTGCACTCTAAGTCGATAGCGGAACTTTAAGTAGGCTATCTACTGATCAATACAAACAAATTGTGCTAGGTGGCGAAAAAAATGGAATGAAAAAAATATCAGCTGTTCCATACAAAAGGTCGACTCAGTACTGCGCCAAATGTATGAAACAGCTGATTTTTTTTTCGTTCCATTTTTTTCGCCACCTGGTAAAAGTTGTTTGTAGTGATCAGTAGACAGCCCACTTAAAGTTTCGCTATCGACTTAGAGTGCACCCTGTATGGATGGACCCGCGATGGATCTCTGGATACCAATCGGTGGTGGCAGGGTCGTCGGCCGACCTATTTCCATCTAAATTAACATCAGTAACTCTGCAGCGTAATGCCCAGCATCCGCCGTTAGTAGCGTCAGCAGCACAAATCTATTTGGGAAAACGTAAAAATGCTTTAACTGTTAACTGATAAAATAAACAATCGCTAAAAAAAATACGGTAAAAAAACTAGTTCGGGGAAAAATGCCAACGGAAGCAACGAAGAAATAAAGAGTTCGGTAGTGCTAACAAATCGTTATCTTTATCTTTATCTTCTTAATATATGTATACAACAAAGTCGTGTTAGTTACACCATTTATAAGTTTTATAACTCGAGAACGGGCGAACCGATTTTATAATTATTGATTTGTTGGATTTCTCTCTGCCCCGAATAGCAGAATAACCATTGAAACTCACGAGAAAAAAAATTAGTCTGCGCGGACGAAGTCGCGGGCAAAAGCTGTACTAGCTAAATAAGTCTGCGCGGACGAAGTTGTGGGTAAAAGCTAGTACACTATAAAGTATAGTATCAATATCCGCTGCAACGCTGTTGGAACTTCGGCTTCGGGATAAACAAGTTACCTATAAAAATTACTGCAATAATTAGGAGCAAAAACGATCCGTTTCGAATTAAATTATGCAACGTCAAAAGGTTTGTAATGTGGGCCAATAGAATCAGTGCAGAGTAAACAACCTCTCTCTCACAGGTTACTGACAGCTTCACTTACAGATGTTCTAAGCATTCTGTTTTTTTACCACGTTTTAGTGCTGTTGTAGCTCTTGTAATCCCGCACTCCGACCGGAGTTGTATCCACCGAACCCGGGATCAGGTGGATGTATCCACGGATCCCGGGCGAGTGGTCTCCACCAATCCCGGGATCAGATGGATGTATCCACGGATCCCGGGCGAGTGGTCTCCACCGATCCCGGGATCAGGTGGATGTATCCACGGATCCCGGGCGAGTGGTCTCCACCGATCCCGGGATCAGGTGGATGTATCCACGGATCCCGGGCGAGTGGTCTCCACCGATCCCGGGATCAGGTGGATGTATCCACGGATCCCGGGCGAGTGGTCTCCACCCATCCCGGGATCGTCACACCAGACACCACGTCAGACAGTACAGGGGCCTTAGCCTGTAACACAATGGCGTATCAATGGCGTCCCAGGTATAAGGACAAAACCGGGATTTTTTTATTGTATACTTAGCGGTTCTTGTGACATTCTCACCCTGATTACACCTACGAAACTTAATAACCTAATCAGCTGGTCTAACAAAAAATGGTGACATCAGGGGCTTAAGTCTGTAACGTAATGGCGTGTCGATGGTGTCCCAGTAGAAGGACACCAGGGGCCTTAGCCTGTAACACAATGGCGTATCAATGGCGTCCCAGGTAGAAGGACAAAACCGGGATTTTTTTATTGTTCTCCTACAACCAGCGAACTGATCCTCTACAGGGTGCACTCTAAGTCGATAGCGGAACTTTAAGTAGGCTGTCTACTGATCACTACAAACAACTTGTACCAGGTGGCGAAAAAAATGGAGCGAAAAAAATATCAGCTGTTCCATACAAAAGGTCGACGCAGTACTGCGCCAAATTAAAAAAAAGTAGAATTAGACTCATAATATTCTTTGCTGTACTACAAAAAACATTCGAAGGACCGACACTGGACCGACAGCATTAATAAATCGTAATTGAAACCGTCAACCGGTAGCCCATTTTGGCACCATTGCGTTACAGGCTAAGGCCCCAGTTGTGGGTACAGTCTGATATGCTGCCGACTGTACTGACGGTAATGGGATCAAATTGTCGTTAGGGTATCGGTTTCTTCATTCATCTCAAGTAACTGTTAGGGCTGTCAACAACTTATGGGCGAATCTAGGACAAGGGGTCTTAGAACCCCGAATTTTGTGGCTTGAATATCGGGTTTTGTTTATTCTAAAGCACTAACCCGTGCTAGGGAATATTTAAAACATTTATGATAAGTTAAAAAAAAACATTCGGGACAGGACCTCGGTTATATTCGCATCGACAGTTACTTGACTCGGTAGCTCAATTGGTAGAGCGCCTGCACGGTATGCAGGAGGTTGCGAGTTCAAGTCCTGTCCCGAGTGAATTTTTTCAACTTATTATAAATATTCCCTAGCACGGGTTAGTGACACGAGGTTAGTTAACAAAAAGTGTTTGAATATCAGTTTTAATTTCGTTGGGAACGTATATAATTGTGCTAAGATGGGCAAAATTAAACGGGTAACGTATTCACACTGAAGTTTCGACAAGTTTCTCTTATCAGCTAAGCGTTTCCAAAACATTTTTCCGCGATTTGACTCGAACCAAGAACTAGGATTGGTTACAAAGCCACCAAAGTTGGCAAAGCATGGGCGCCATATCTAACAAGTGGCGTTTCAACCACTTCATATGGTTGTCAAATTTCACTTTTTTCCCACAGATTCGCAGAATATAAAGCAATAGGTATACAGATACTTTAAGAGACCCCTTCAGGACCGTGGGAACTCGGCGATGGGCAAGCGCGTGAAACACTGTTTTCTATAGCTGTTTCACCCAGAGCGAGACGGGGCGCGGAAAAAGTGAGAGGCAATGCGCCTGTATGAGTCTACGGGTGTTCGTGTCCTTTCGCGAGTATGTAGTTGTAGTTATAACGTAATAGATCTATTTTCCCAAAATTTTTCGTAGTTCCGCTGCCATTTCTACATTTTATTAGCTATTTTAAAAATCTTTTATTCTGACAAGTATTATACATTATTGATGTTCCCAAGGTAGTTCGACTCCAATAGACAGTGTAATAATGTAAGTAAATAACAGCTGAAAGTAACACCTTTTTCGGCGCTAAAACGCATCGCTCTAATTTCTTTCAGGCTATTTTTTTTTTAGTATAAAAACTATTTGCAAACCTCCGTATCTGTCATCTACTGATATAAACTAAGATCAGCGAGCGGAAGACTAAGATTCAGAAAAATCCAGACCGTATTTTAGAAATTAAACCGGAACTACGTTTGTATGGGAAAACGCTGCTTCAGGGCGTTCTTAACACTGTCAAATACCGAGTCCCAAATTCCTTTGCTGCCACTCCTAAACTATTTCGCCGTAGTTATCGGCCAATATCATCCATCGGTGTTTTATGTCGCCGAATAGGTTCGGGTGGTTATATACGGAGGTTAAATAACGCTTGCTGTGGTTGGATATCGGACGCAGGGCTGCCCGGTGGCATTTCCTTTTGTTCCTGGCAAAAGCCACATAGATTCAGTAATGCTGTTTAATGCAAGTTTGAATGTGAATTAGGCGCGTATAGACTGACTGAGCATATTGCCGAGGTTACCGCGCTCGGCAAATGCTCGGCAGACATAAGACCTTTATAGCGCCGAAGGCTTTCGTAGCACTAAAGGCTCTCGTAGCACTAAGATTTTTATACCAATAAAGACTGTTTTAGAACTAAAGACCATTTGACTAAGACCCACATAGCACTAAAAACCTTTGTAGCACCAATAAATTATCTTGTAAACTCCCGTAGCTCTAAATACCTTGATAGAACCGAAGACTCTAGCACCACTAAAAACTCTCGTAGCACTAAAGCCCCCCGTAGCACCAAAAACTCTCGGTAGCACTAAATACCAGACCCTCGGTAGCAATAAATACTATCGCAGCAATAAATACAGTCGTTGCAACAAATAATATTGTAGCAACCAATATTATCGTGGCAATAAATACTCTCGTAGAAAAAAATACTATCGTAGCACTAAAGACTCTCGTAGCATTAAATATCAAATACTTTTGTAGCACCAAATACTCTCTGAGCACTAAATACCAAAAACTTTCGTAGCACCAAATACTCTCGTAGCACTGAAGACCAAATACTCTCGTAGCACTGAATACCAAATACTTTCATAGCACAAAATACTCTCGTAGCACTAAAGACCAAAGACTTTCGTAGCAAAAAATACTCACGTAGCACTAAATAGCAAAGACTTTCGTAGCAAAAAATACTCCCCGAGCACTAAGAATCTCGCAGCACTAAAGACCAAATACTTTCGTAGCACCAAATATTCTCGTAGCACTAAGACTAAATACTTTCGTAGCACTACAGACTCTAGTAGCACTTAAGACCAAAGACTTTCGTAGCACGAAATATTCTCGTAGCACTAAGACCAAATACCTTCGTAGCATCAAATACTTTCATAGCACTAAAGACTCTCGTAGCACTAAACACCAAAGACTTTCGTAGCACCATAATACTCTCATAGCATTAATACTCTCGTAGCACTAATACTCTCGAAGCACTAATACTCTGTAGCACTAAAGATAATGGATTGGATTTTATTAAAGATATTGGACTAAGTTATTGGATTTTATAATATGAATAAATAAATAAATAATAATTATTATTAAAGACTCCCGAACTGACCGTTCATTTGCCTCGCGCGGCCACGACGGCCGTCTGCTTGCTTGGTCCGTCTACGCATCCAATGAGGATGGAGAGGAAATTCGATTATATTTAGTAACTTTTAATGATAATTTTTAGTTTTGATATTTGTTGCTCTGTAAAAGGCACAATTTGTCTGACAGTTTCTATTTCATTACAGGTAAATATCTGGGGCGATTTGGGTGCCGCCTACCGAGAAGTATTTGGCAAGTAATTGTTCTTCATCTTTCGTGAAGACAGCGTCTCACTTCGCGCTGAGGGTCGCCTCCGGGAGATCATGCAAGTTCCACTGTGGAGTATCATTTAGGTCTTTGCATCTATATAATAAGATGATTTGTACAGCATCCAGTGGTACCTTCACTCAAACTAGGTGGGTGAAGTAACCGCTCAAATGCTGCAGTGCTTATACAAGTCAATTCGTGCGGAGCCAACTACGAGTAAGCAGCTGGTTTCCATTCAAGTCCCAGTTTTTCGTCCAAAGTTACAATCATGCAAAGCGGCTTTCCAACAGCAATTTGTGTCACCATCATTCTAAAACAGCTTGCAAATTGCTCTACATCTAAACATGAACCCAAACACACACTGCGGGATAAATAATAGGCAAAATGTAACACACAGAGTGCGTTTCAAATGTCCATTAGAGGCAAACGATCACGCGCGCCGTCTGCTCTGTGGGTGTTCAGGGCTGATTGCAACAACGGCTGTTTACAACCTTAAACTTTAAATATGTATAATGTAGCATGTACCAATGTACAGTCGGCCACAGTCTCAGATACCCCTTTTTGTTCGATTGGCGCCCTTATGCTGCGCGCGGTAAGAGCTGCCATGGGGTATCTGAGATTGTGGCCGACCGTACATGTCCCATTAGCCACAATTATCATCATCATCATCATCATCATCAGCCCGCCTCTGCCCCTGTTGGGTATAGGCCTTTTTCCACTCGCGCCACCCCTCACGGATGCGGATGGCTAGCCACAATATAAGGATTTTATTGTTTTGTTTCATTGTCGTGTAAATAACCACCACTGAGTCGGGTGTCACTTTGAAAAACAACACCTTGCGCCTATGTTCAAGGCCACATAAGATTTTTTTCTGGTCTAAAACCGATTCTTGAGACACCTGTATATCGTTGGCACAACAGGCCCCCGCCTTTATTAATTGCACAGTGACATAAAATTAAATGCGGTTCGGCAATGATTAGTGCCTCTCGTGTTTGGACAGTGATACTCTATCGTTATCCATGTCATTTTGTGATTTAACCAGTGTTTGTGTAAATCATTCCCATATTTTCAGGAATGACCTGATCCTGATTAGAGAATAATGTTTTACAGTTAGCCCGCCTATTCGTCAAAAATCCACTGTCAATAATTTAATGTTTCTGTTTGATTTTGTTTCTGTAAAAGATGATTGTTGCTTGATTGTTGCTGTCATTTTGTTTTCCAGGAAAAAAATACTTTATACTGTTGAAAGCGGGAGTGGATTTTTAGCGAACATGCCATCCGTTATCAATGGCATTGATTTTGATTAACTGACTGCGGCAAAACTCAAAAAGAGGGCTATAATCTCCATCGTCGTATTGTAATGTCTGTTTCTATTTTCTCACGTTTCCTATGATGAACTCTAAATATGATCACTTCCCTCTCCAGACTACCTCTTTTTTATTATAGTGGCCCTTTTACCGACAGCCTAGGTCATGAAAAGGGCACACTACGTCCAACAAACGATCGAAACCGTGTGCCGGAACCTATATGACCTATGATCAGTGACACGTTAAGGTACCCCGTGGTAGCTGTTATCCAATTGATTAAAAAAGGGTATCCCAACGTGTCGATAGGATACTTCTACTACGCCATGCTAGCCAGCCTGAATTAACCAACTGAGATCTGATATCCAACATCAAACGGGCGTCACACGCGACAAGTCCAAAAATAACATTGCGGCACAATAAAGTAATATACAGTAGTTTATCTACCTACCGGTCGAAACAAGCCTTATACCTACGCATCTCGGTACGTCTCGGAACGCAAGTACTTGAAAAATCCGAGGCGTTTGTGTCTATGAGTGTTTGTTAGACTATAACTCGAGTATCGTTGATCGGAACACCATGAAAAGTTCTCACATAAAAAAAATCGCTCAATAGGTTGAAGAGACAAGGTGTAAAGTCGCGAGTTCGCTGTTGGAGCGAACTAGGTACTACTTATTTCAAGGGCACGGCCGAGATATTCTATTACGCTATTATTGTGTTATGATTGGGGCTGAGCGTGGGTATCAAATCACACAATGCGGTGCGATAAAACACCATTACACCACACATCAAACAGTGATGGACCCCCTCATTACCATGTAAATGATAGATCTGGCTTGATTAGTAACCGATACTCTACCGTAAAATAGGAGCATACAAGATGAGCTCCATAAAGTGTGTGAAAGGTCTGCTTTGATAAGGCCTCAAGTTTGCAGTTGCAAGAAAAAAAACTGTGTTCGGTGTAGGGAACCCACTACCTTATACGATTCAATCAATGATTGGGCCCTCTACAGGGTGCACTCTAAGTCGATAGCGGAAATTTATGTAGGCTATCTAATGATCAATACAAACAACTTGTACTAGATGGCGAAAAAAATGGAGCGAAAAAAATATCAGCTGTTCCATACAAAAGGTCGACTCAGTACTGCGCCAAATGTATGAAACAGCTGATAATTTTTTCGCTCCATTTTTGTCGCCACCTAGTACAAGTTGTTTGTATTGATCAGTAGACAGCCTACCTAAAGTTCCGCTATCGACTTAGAGTGCACCCTGTAGAAATCAGAGTATTTTTTAATGCTCAAAACTACCCGTTAGCTACAATTTTTTCTCTAATAGGTGTATCAGGTTTCAGTTTGACTTTCCTTAGGTTCTTCTTGAGAATGTTCTCAATGTTACGCAGTCTCGTAAATAATTCAGACAAGTAGGTAAATTAGATAGAAGTAAGACAATTAGCTTCCTAAGTAATTCGTTAATTCGTTTAGTGATGAAGTAAATCAACACGGAATAAAAGGGAGTTGTATCCACCGATCCCGGGATCAGATGACAGCCACTTAAGAGTCCCCTTCAGGACCGTGGGAACTCAGTTACGGTCAAGCGCGTAGGTGAACGTAAGTAATTACTGTATTCTCTCATTTTAACCACCACAAATCATCCCGTTTTTAAATGTCAAAAATATATTGTTCTTTTTTTTTTAGAGAAAATGAACCAACAGGGTGGATTTTTTTTACAGAATAGACCCTCAGATGGAAGATTGGATTGGTAGCGTAGGAAAGGGAGAGCTGGCTTCTTTTGGTTGCGGAGGCCAACAACCTCGAAAAATTAATGAATAAGTGGTGAATGCTGTAATGCTATGGACCGATGGGTCAAATAGAAATTTAGGGAGAAAGTGAACATACCTGGAACAGTCCATAGCTCGTGTATCCGTTGTTGTGGTTGGTGACCTTATCAGTGGTGCGGCCGCTGGCATGCTCTATCAGGCACACCCCTGGGGAAAGAATAGAAATATTTATTTATTGTTCATATTTCAACTCCTATTCCATAGGGTCAAAAACATAAAAATATCGGTACACAAAGCTTGGTGACCATAAACATATTAAAAGGTTTAGAGAAGATACAATATGTTACATTGGGATCATCTAAATGAGCCGTTTTAAGCACAAATTCACAAAGCATTTCATAAATGGTCCCTACAGGCGTGGCCATAGAAGAACCGGAATACGGCTGTCAAAATAATTTTGTGCTAAGCGAAATTTGACAGCCGTTTTCCGGTTCTTTTATGGCCACACCTGTTAGGCGCCGTCTATGAAATGCATCCATCTCGTTTTTCAGGGACTTATTCAGGCAAAGGTAATAAATATTATTCGCAACAATCTAAAATAATGTAACATACAGTAACGGCCATGCCATACGATTGTGGTACAGATACAATACTTCATTATTTCATTGTATGAAACAAAGCAAAATTTCCGGGCCCGTTACAATACACGTCACTTTGCTAATCTTTTCAGCGTTCCTATTAACCTTCAGGGCCTGAAATGACCCCGAAACTGGAAAAAACCGGCCATGTGCGATTCGGCCTCGCGCACCAAGGGTTCCGTACTAGTATACAGTGCCAAGTAAATACTCAAATGAAAACAAGATCTGTTCGTACGAACAAACCCCAAGTACGTCCGACTCACACTTGGGTGGTTTTTATTATTTTCTGTAAATCCTATAATCACACTAAGTTAGATGCATCTGTTTATTATCGATTTTACGATGGAGCTAAAATAACAAAACTACGTTTAGTAAATGGGAACAAGAATGATTAAAAAAAAAAAATTGATGATGTTGATGAATCATCCCTCCATAATAAAATATGCATATTCTATAAAAAAAATAACTGGCCTTCTATTTCTTTAAAGGTCCGACGGACGGACAGACATTCGAATACGGAACCCTAAAAGAGCAAACAATACCCACTGAAAGATTACAGCGAACTTGAATATTCCGACGAAGCTTTAATTAAAAAGGGCACGAAAATATTTTTTTTTCCTTATTTTATTTCCCGGTAATAGAAAGCAGGTAGCTCCCAACGTAAAAATGGAAATGGACAAGTAAATCTGCACGACTCAAACATGTCTAATTATAATTAATGGTTCAATAAGCAGTGAGAATCAGATATAAATACTTCGGAAAGAAAAAAAAAGACTGGCATAGCTTAAATGTCTGAGCTATGCAGGCCAATATATTTTTTTCTATAAAGTAAAAAAATTAAAAAATTAAAACAATGTAAAAAAATAAAATTGTATTAGTTCTTTTTATAACATGAATTATTTTCATTCTTTTAAATGTATGAAATATGCCATCGAGTATTTTTTTCAATCTTTTTAAGGAATTTGTACTTTATTCTCATTATTGAATTGAACGACCCAAGTAAAGAAATCACCCATAAGTAGGTAACTAAGCGAGAACAGGGGGGTTACCCTTGACGCTATTGCGATCAAATTGAAAAAGTTTTAAAATTAATTTCTGTTTGAATTCGCATAGTAATACTTTGATTTTAAATACTTTGTAATGTTTATTCAAAGGTTAGCCTGTTTTATTAAATAAAAACACAAAATGCATCTTAATTTGTAAAATATGAAATTTTGTAAATTGCGCCATATTGCGGCCGTATTGAAAAAATGCGTCAAGGGTAGAGCTGTTATGTGCCTGATTAGGGATAACAGGATGATGTTTTTTTTTTGTTAATTTATTGAGAATATAATACGTAGTTTAGGTATCGAAAATCTAAAATTCCGTCTCTAACTAATTTCTTCGCCGATTCGAAAACCCTACTGCTTGCACTGCCAAGGTCAACAAACTCGAATCCCCTTTGAGGTCAGACCCTCTTTAGAAGCCTAGCACAGGGGTTCGCAACCTTTTGAGATGGAGGAGCCAAAAGTCACTTTTATAGAGCCACCTCAAAATGACAAAAGGACAGAAGAGGTAGAGCCCTAAAAAAATATTACAGATATATATTATGACTCTTATTAGATAATTGTCTCTATAAATATGAAAATAACGTGTAGCTCGCCTGAAGATTAATCGATTTTACGGTTACATTTCTTTTGTAAATAGAACAAACCGGAAAATTAATTACCGCTCTTCATCAAGTTTTTTTTCGATAGTAGCGCCGCGACTTTACATCGAAAGAGCCGCATGCGGTTCGCAAGCCGCAGGTTGCCTACCCCTGGCCTAGCACAATCCGATTGTGCTAGAGGTCTCCGGCTAAGATAAACCCGTGCCAGTGACAGACGGACGGGCTTCTTCAAAGCCGCATAACGATTGAAGGCCTATTAATTCGGCCGCTTATCCGATGTGACTGCCTGAAGAGGCTTTGATGTAAACCTAACCTTCAATGGTACCTGAAAGGGGGCACAGCCATCTTTAACCTTTTGGAGACTCAAGGATCCAAGGGCACTTAAGGATAAGGGGCCCAAGGCGCGGTTGGTTCAATATAAACAACTTTTATTAATGGGACGGAAGGAATCATGCATGTAATATTTTTTTGACAAATAAATAATACGTCCTTTGTTCTTAACATAAACATTTCAGAAATGAAAGCATCGTCAACTAATTTGCGTATTATATGACAATATTACAACCGCCAATCCAATTTTGTAGAGTTCAATATAATTAAACTGGATAATAACCTTATGGCTTCATGTTCAATCATGCAATGCGGCCGAACTAAAGGACTTATTTGGGCCGCACACAAAAACGCGCTTTAAATCAGACTCTGTAATCAATGTGAGCGAAAAGGCATTTTATATTTCAAGAAAGGGTGTGAGCTTGGTGCTACTGCTGGTTCATAATCATATCTCAGCCCACTGTCACCATCGCTCCCCTCACGCCACCACTCATGGTCTCTCGCCATCCACATCCATGGACCCTCCGCCGAAATAGTTACCTATGTAATGTCCTTCCTTGCAAAATCTGAACTATAAACTACCGGGCGGTGCGGAAAAAAAAAGAATAAGAAGAGGTTTATAACCAAAAAGTTTTTTTTTTTGTAAAACTTTTTGGTGATAGAAAGGGAACCTAGGTACCCTTACCGAGAAAGGGTGATTTTGAAGTATTAATAAGCCAGTTGACGTGCAGTTGACTCACAAAATGGTTCGTAATAATGTCATTGGTAATGGCTAGTAAAAATCAAAGCCTCGTTCGTTTTAATTGATTTTAGCAAGAGTTCACGGGGGACTCGGCATTACGGTCCTTATTAGCATAAAAACGGGCAATCTTAGGACAAAGCAAAGTGGTATTCTACTCAGAGAAAAAGGCGAGTAAAAATACAAAAGTTTCTGCATTATAGGGCTCCATATTCCCTATTACTAAGCCTAAACTGTCTGATTGTCTATTCGTCCATTTGTCTGACTATCCTATCTTTAAAGGACTGTATCTTTGAAACCTCAACAGACATAACCGTCAAATTATAGAATAATGTTGCCGTAGAATTTGACAGTTATGTCTGTCAAACGATACTCCGGATTTGTGGATTTAGGTATAAGTAGTAAGTTGAGCACAAAGTAGAGTTAAAAAAATCGGATATAGTAATAAGTAAAATAAAAATAAAAAAATATTTTACATTACTTATTATTCGCGAATAATATACATTTCGAAACCCCGTTTTAGGGTTCGCTCCCGATACCCCTTCTTAAGTGTCAAGTCAATAGTATGCCGGATGATAAAACCCTGAATCGAAGGCTTTTAAGATTTCCTTTCATTCACGTTTAAAATTGCTAGCTGGTTACAATACAGGGTGTACAAAACTGGTTAAAACGGTAGGGTTAAGCTAAAATACAACCTTTTCTTTTTCCGCTTTCCTTTATTCCAGGAAAGGGTTCTCTTTTTATCAGATTTCGGATACATTTCCTTTTTACCTGACAGCAAATGAGTCCAAGGAGGGTCAAGGTTTTAACGCGATGTGCGGCCAACCGACTTAAAAATTAAAGATGGAGTTTTTATTTAAAGTGTTTTTTTTAAAGCAACGATTGATAATAGCAAACCTATCTAGAGCAGGTTGCTATAAATAAATAAAAATAAAATAAAGCCTAAAATAAAATAATGAGAAATAATGATTTAAAATAATAATAGGTAGAATTTGTATTTTATTATAAAGATTTTTATAACGTTAAATAATTCGCTCGGTTCAGGACGTGAACCCGCAACGCTGCATACGGTGCAGACACTCTACCAATTGAGCTACCGAATCTTCATAATGTTCCTTAGCACGGGTTAGTGCTTTAGAAAAAAGAAAATGTGAAGCTAGACGTGCTGTCGAACGTACAAAAGGCTGTAAAGCATGCTACAATAAAATTCTACGAAACCACTAACCCACCTACGATCTATTTAAAATGCCTAGCTTTAGCCTGTATTATTAATCTTCATCGGTTGGTAACGCGGACTGAAAAAAGAAAAACTACACTAAAAGGTTTGCGTAACGCTGAGCCAAAATTTGGTGTTTTTTGTTTTTTTTTAACTGTTTTGTGGTGCAAACTCCTCTCGAAGAATTTAAATTCTCGTATTTTTTTTCCTAAGCTACGCATGAGATATTGATGCGCTTTTCACCGTCAGTTAGTTTTTTTCACGGAAGTTGTAGGTACAACGTGTGACAAAACATCCTAACTCTTTTTACAGGGTGTAACCTACTGGTCAACAGTAGAAAAAAAACAGTTTTTATTTTATAACCTCAAAATAGTTTTTTTATAACTTTTTTGTTTTTGGTATTAGTTCAAATTTAAAAACATGTATGTATGTGCATGTGCATTAACATAGGTTTGAGTTGTTAAAACATTGTGAAAGTCAATGATAACAATATTTAAAAAAATACGTTTCTCCCGCCACAGCGTTCACAATTAATTAATTTAAAAATCAACGGAACGTCATAGCGCTAAAAAGAATTTAGTTTGTGATCCCCATCACCGGGTGCTACTACCCTGTAAAAAGAGTAAGTATCTTTTGTAACATCTTGTATAACGATTTTTATAAGGTCACAAATTTGCTCGGGGACAGGACTTGAACCCGCAACCTCTTGCATACGGTGCAAGTCCTGTCCCGAGCGAATTTTATAAATCTTTATAATATTCCCTCGCACGGGTTAGTGCTTTAAAAAATACAAAACGTGTTTATACATTATGGTCTGTTCGGGTCTTGCCCCCTTAGTGTGATTCTCATAGTATTTGTAGAGATTTGCCCCCTTCTTTTTATTCGAACTTTGCCCACTAATTGCTATCGCTTATCTATTTCTCTTGTTTTGCCCCATTTATGTAATGTTCGTACAAGATGATGATATTTGACCTCTTTTGTACAATGAGAAAGAAAACATCATTTGTAAAAAATTACGGATAGATTAATAGAAAAGATTAGATAGAAAAATTACAAATTACTTCAACACGGTAGGTCATCCATCTGTCTCTACCAGCTCTGTACGGGGTCATGGCATGTCTAATCCGAATCGGAATTAATTCAAATTAATACAACGACTGCGGAGCCTTAATCAAAAGCGCGCAGTAACAGTTGTGTCGGTACAAATTGTGTTTTGTCCTCTCTCCCACTATAATGGAAATGTTTGACAGTCCACCGGGCAAATTGGGAATCGTGCATTTGTGTGTTGAATGAAATAGTTTTGAGCCCACTCCACTTTTCCACTCTGTGAGGTTCCATTGGGGGATTTTCAGACAACTAAATAAAAAAGTTGTCCTAAAAGCTGTGATTTGTGTGACAGATGGCGTTGATCATCACAGAGTAAATTAGTGCAGAGAAAATACTTTTTCACTTATTGCTTCATGACTTTATCTTTCATCGTCGTAGACGTCATACCATTTTATTACACGAAAAAGTGCACAACTTTATTGTTTTTGTATGAGTGAATGGTAAAACTGGAACACTACATTTTGCTCCACCACCAATACCGAAATGTGTTTGGACGTATCCATCGTAGGCCAACGAGCGCGAATTACAAAAACCCTTGTCTCGTCAGCGTCATCTTACAAATTTGGAACTACAACTCTCGAGCTGTCAGAAAATCGCCCATTGAATCGGTTGTTTTTTAAAGGGACCAAGTCAGGTTTTTTCGCAAATGGCGAATTTGGTCGGTGTGGCCAACTAGTTTCGGTTTTCATTCGGAGACCTTAATCACGGGGCAGACTACTAAACGCTGTAAATGTGTTATAGATGCAAAGGCCTATCTTTCAAGAGCAACATTAGCTTCCGTAATACACGCCTTGGGCTGAGGCTACACCAAACAGCGACACGCAAGGGAACAAAACAAATACAATTTGTTATTTTGTAAATTTCAATATACAACGTGTTACAAAAGGTACTAACTCTTTTTACAGCGTGTAACCTGCTGGTCAATATTTGTCATTATATTGACCAGCAGGTCTGCATCTGCGAAAAAAAGTTGAAAAACACAACTTTTTTTTATAACCTCAAAATTGTAAAAATTCAAAACTTTTTTGTTTTTGGATTTAGCTCCAATTAAAAAATATGGTTGTTTGCTTAGCTGTATTTTAATAGCTTCAGGCTGTTAAAATATAGTGAAAGTCTATGGAAACAGTATTTAAAAAATACTTTTCTCCCGTCACAGCGCTTACATTTTAATTATTTAAAAATCAACGGAACGTCATAGAGCTAAAAAAATATTTTGGTTGTGATCCCTATCATTAGGTACCATGACCCTGTAAAAAGAGTTAGCATCTTTTGTAACACCTTGTATTTAATTCAGACAATGTCCATAGGGTTAGTAACATTATTTCTTATTGTATGTTAGTAGGTACAGTAGTTATTATTGGATTTATTTATTTAGGCAATTCATTCAATCAATTTAGTCCATATTGTTTTAATGTCACGCTCTGGTTGACATTGCTCTGGTAAAGTGACACCCGACCCGGGGTAATTATTTACACGATACTGAAGCAAAAAAAAAAATAAAAAATACCAGACACCAGTCTCATCGGGGTTAGAGTGTAAACAATCTTTAAGAAAAATGCCCGAAACACCATTTTCGCCCTCGATTTTGACTAAGCAATACAAAGTACTCTCCAAAAGCTTCCATTTGACACCAGCGAGGGAAGCACAACTTTAATATAAAAGTTTTATCCTTAGATGAAAACAAAAAAGGGAAGATACGGCACATTCTTACTAGCAGCCGTGAAAAAATGGGCTCGCACGCACTCATGCACATAAACTCACACAGCTTTAACTCATTCAAATCATATTTACAATTATGTGAATAAGCGATACGCTAAACCAACAAGCCCAAGCCAGACAAGAACATGTTTCGCTATTGCGCGCCGATGCATCTAATTCTGTCCGCCCAATCATAGCTCGCACCCACTGGCAGGATCTTTATCCTAGTTGAAATAAGAGTCAAAATTCTTTATCTCAATGGTCATGAGTCGCGCGCGATATTGCAGGTAGCGTCAGCAAACAATTTAAGAAATAATAAAAAAAAAAAAATATTATTTCTTATTAGAAAACATTTCCCTAATGGTAAACATTAAATGCACTTTTAAATAATGATAATATGTTACAGCACGGTCCAAACTTCTAGATAGCCCTGAAGTTGCACATTATAATGAGCGACGGGCTAAGATGCAACTTGAGGGCTATCTAGAAGTCTAGCCTAGATTTTTACCCTAGATTCTAGTCTGTAGGCTCTAAAAATATTTATTACCTACTGTAGCTGAGAAATCATTTGTTAAATATTTTGCAAAAAAACTAAAAGAAAAACCGGGCAAGAGCGAATCGGACTCGCGCACCGAGGTTTTCTTACCACAATTTGGTGGTACGGAACCCTAACATTAAAGAATTGAGAATATTATGTTTATTCAGCGCCATCTAATTATTTATAGGTTTATAACTTTTTTATTTTTGTATATGTTACCGGCCAAACCCGATTTAAGGATAAACTAGTTTCGCCTAGGCCAAACCAGTCTAACCTAAGCTCGTATGGATGAACCGGTTTGTCCTAGGCCAAACTAGTCTAGCCGAAGCTCGTATGGAGAAACCAGTTTGGCCTAGGCCAAACTAGTCTAGCCCTATTTGAGTAGGGGTAATACAGATTCTACTTATTTATGCTAGCCTAGTACTTTTTCTTAAAACTAACAAACCTGCCGTAATTATCTGAACAGTAGGGGACGCATTTAAACGCCGAATTTGAAAAAGTCTACGGTATGTCCGGTTTTGTCCGGTTTGAAGGACCACCCGTAAACAAAAAGAGGTATGTCAGCGTGTCGCCAACCGAACCTACTGACCTAACCTTTATTTTAAATCTTGTTCGACTCTGTCACACTTTCAGGAATATCCTGTATGTTGAACACCCTGTATGACAGTTTTTAGAACACCTATAGAAGTAAAAGGCCTGGTTCCGGAGTTATTAAGGGGTTCGAAAATTTCATTATTTTTGCTCTAAACCTCTTAGTTTACGAGATATGGAAACATTCATACATACCTAATAATTCGTCAATATCAGCTCGAGCTAGGTAGGCCATACTAGTTTATCCTGGAGCGTACATATTCTTGCTAGGCCAGACTAGATTGGCCTAGGCTAAACTGGTTGGTGCTTAAGTTAGACTGGTTTGGCCTAGGCGAAACTAGTTTATTTTTTAATCGGGTTTGGCCGGTAACATAATATACATATTTTATTACTTATAAACTCCCCCACAACACAGTTTATTTAAACCAAGCTCGCTGATTGTAACTGAAAACCGCATATGGAATCCCTAACTTGACTGGCTCCACGCACGTCATTGTCAATAGAATTTCTAAAAACTTTATTATGCTGACCATCCTCAACTCGAGTTTCCATTCATAAATCGCGAGGTTAGCGGTATCGTGTCGCTCGCTCATGTTTTGTATGTTGTATCTCACTCTCTCTAAAATGGCCGTGCAAAATGGAGAATGATTGCGTATTTTAGAAAAAATATTAGTTTTACGTGTACTTACGAATGATTAGTGACAACTTCCGACTTATTTGTCCGCCTTGAGTGTTTAGTATACAGAAGAAATGCACAAGAAGGCATTCTAAACTTGTTTTTTATGAGAAAACTCTGTTAAAAGAAGCGCGTGTACGATACCACACAAGTCAGTGTCCAACTGGCGACTGAATGAAAGTGAGTCCATGGACTCAGTTTTGCAGGGCCACGCGTAATGGGTGAGTGCCGTATCTTCCCTTTTTTGTTTTCATCTAAGGTTTTATCCCACTATCGTGTAGCGGCATCTCGCTTCACGCAGTGAAATAAAGCAAGATGGCGATAGCCGATAATGAGATAAAACTTTTATCGTGACATTGTGCTACCCTAGCTGGTCAAAACATTTTATATCAAGTGTCAACTGTCTGCAACATTTCAGATCGTTTGCTGCCCATGTATTCTCTAATAAGTTTTTCCTTCTTTACAAAAAGAGATTGCTCATTTAATTTTGAAGTGTTTTGGCGGCCGACGCGTGAGTGGTTATTTTTTAGAAGAGACGCGCTGGTGTACCCAGAGCCTAGGAGATGATACCTTAGGTGCTAAGTGCAACCCGCCCCCTCCATGTTAGCAGTACCCGCACAGACGCCCAGAGTGCGCCCCTAAGTTATGTTTGCTACAGTCTCCTTGCAGCATGCAAAACTGTGGTTTTAGGATGGCTTAGCTCACTATCTTATGCATTACTAGCACGTCTTCCGGCGTAACGGACACCTATTTGGGAATACGTACGCCGTACGGCTTGGAATAGAAAAGGTTATGCTATTCTGGACTGTGTCTTTTGATTTGATTCTTTAGGAACATCCCATTGATGCGATGTCTCTATAGCTACGTTTAGAAAATGTGGGAAAGTTGATGTAAAATGCGAGAACTGTCAATGATATCTTGCTAGTCTACCACCTTTCCGGCTTCTCCCGCCCCCGTATTCTCTAAAATATTCACTGTAACAATCCCGTTTTTAAATGTAAAAAAAAAGATTGTTCATTTCAATAAGGGCAATTTTCCAGTGTTTTCACGGTCGGTCGTCTTATGTTTTGTTACTCGGCGCCGCAAATTAAAAAAAAAAAAAAATTATATATTTGTATTGCGAAATTAAATTGCGCTTTCATCAAATATCTATAATTCACATTTGTAATTAAATCTATAAAAATTTTAACCAACTTAAAAAAGGAGGAGGTACTTAATTCGATCCGTATATTTTTTATGTTACTTCAGTTATTTTTTCTACGTGAACCGATGTTCATGACAATTTTTTTTGTTTGAAAGAATAATTATATTTCCCATGTGGGCAAATAAAAAATGATCTCCTCAACGGACAGCCGCAAATGACTCGATATCTGTAACAGTGTAAGTAACTTTTCACCAGGCAACGGGATTCAAGCCTGACCCCTCACGCTTGTGTGTCCAACCTTCTACCACGAGGCTATAGGTAGCATAGGAAGAACGTTAGTTTAGGCACCATGATAATACACAGCTGATATGAAATATCATTATTTGGTCCACACAAACCTTACAGTCATACAGGGTGCACTCTAAGTCGATAGCGGAACTTTAAGTACCATGTCTACTGATCAATACAAACAACTTTTACTAGGTGGCAAAAAAATGGAGCGAAAAATACATCAGCAGTTTCATACATTTGGCGCAGTACTGAGTCGACCTTTTGTATGGAACAGCAGAAATTTTTTCCACTCCATTTTTTTCGCCACCTAGTACAAGTTGTACAAGTAGTACAAGTTGTTTGTATTGATCAGTAGATAGCCTGCTTAAAGTTCCGCTATTGACTTAGAGTGCACCCTGTAGTGGGCACATAAAAAAAGAGATCCTTAACACATAGAGCTGAGCAGACTTTTCCTTAGAATATTTAATTTTGATACCATGCAAGCTCTACATTTACACGTTTCCGAGTTATTTTAGTGCTAAACTACCGTTACAGTTACAGCGCACAAAACCGTGTTTTTGAACCACGTTTCTGTGGAAATTCATGCATATGCACAGTTTTTTGACAGCACAACATTACAGTAGTGTCTCTTGCGTACGTGAGAACGATATAAAGCGGGATCCCTATGGCCAGGCAGATGTTAGTAAGCTGGGAATAGTTAGTTTGTTTTATTTGAGTTCAATGACTAATGCAGTAAAGTTGGCCTAACACATCTTGCTTATGTAGTGTAATGAGTAATACGTGTGTTTTAGTAGTAATAAACGGTTGGCCAGCTAAGACAGTCGTCTCCCTTATCTCTCTATTTATTCGCCATCGCCACACCACATGGCGACCCTGCCACAGCGCGGGTTTCGCCGGCGCCGCGGGTAACCACTAAGAAAGTGCAAGCAATGCAAGTGCAAGTGCATAGACAGTGAAGTAAAGAACTTGATATTATTTATTCGCGATCGTCGGGCGAAGACCGCGGAACCGTAATGCGCATATTGCGATTCGAGTGCCAATAAGGAAGTTTTTACCGTTCAACATGGGAAGACCATATTCCAAAATAGAAGAAAAGGAAGTTATAATAACTCAAAATACAGGAGCAGGAAACAATAATGCTTCGGAAACTGAAAAATGGAAACCATAAAATACACACCTACCTATCACACAATTCTCAAAACAAAGGCCTTTGCATCTACATAATGCATAAGAATAGTAGGAAGTATGAAGTGTTGTACGTTTAAAAAATTCATCTGAAGAAATGTTTTTCTCTCTCAAGTGATCAAAATGTACATTTTATCTTTAAATGAGAAAATAAAAATCTAAAACCCTAAACCCTTATGTGATGTTTTATACAGCGTCCAGTGGCACCTTCACTCACACTAGATGAAAGAAGAGACCACTCGGCGCTACAGTGCCTGGGACATTGTTTTTAGGTGGAGTAGGCTTGCCCAGCACCACAACACAATGCACAATTCTCTACAGCAGTGATTTTCAACGTTTTTAAACTTTTTTATTACGCAACCCCCTTCCTCCAAAGGTAAACCTTTCGTGACCCCCTACCAGGGTATGGCCAGTTAAGTACTGTCCATTACCACGACCCCGAAAACCCTATTAAAGAAGCCTCGCAACCCCTTAAAGAAGTTTCGCGACCTAAGACAGATTGGCGACCCGCCGCTTAAAAAACACTGCTCTAAAGAAAGACCGTCGCCAAAGCAAGAAACCTAGGATTGTCTGCATAATTCGCCTGTATAATTTGCATGACCTTTTATGTACGGGGTGACGTGATCACGTGACGCGTGATGTATGAACAGGGGCCTTAGCCTGTAAGACAATGGCGTATCAATGGCATCCCAGGTAGATGGACAAAACCGGGATTTTTTCGTTGTTCTCCTACAACTAGTGAATTAATCCTCTAGAATTAGACTCATGATATTCTTTGCTGCTACAAAAACATTAAAAGGACCGACACTGGACCGACAGCATTAATAAATCGTAATTGAAAACGTCAACCGGGAGCCCATTTTGGCACCATTGTGTTACAGGCTAAGGGCCCAGCTACTTCGGCGCCGTCATCCCGTTCTCGTTGACGTTGACGCAATGGGTGCGGTGGACAATGGACAAAGAGCCTTAAGTTTCCCCCAAGAATGACGACGCATTCAGGCGAAAGCGTTGAACTTTGAATTTCAGAATAACATCCCTCGTTGAACAATGTCGCAGCAGCCTCATACAACAATATCGAAGCATCTAACTATCGCACTAAAGCCAGACAAACGACACTACCTATTTCAGAAACTTGGACGTTAGGAAACTAAGACAATGACCCAGTGAAATCTATAGTAGACAGGTCATTTGCCGGCTGGTTAGCTTCATGTTGCAGAATTTGATACTAACTGTACCTATTTGGGTTCGGAAGCTGCATCTCTGTTTCGTATCTACTACTATTATTACAACCTACATGAGCTGACTGCATGGAGAGTCTAACTACAGATTTCTGAATTGAGAAATTCACTAAGCAAATAGGTAAGTGTCGTTCTGTCTCAGCAGATTTCCCACAAAAGAGAGTGACAGAACGATACTTAAGTATTTGCTTAGTAAAATTCTCAATTCAGAAACCGAGCCTTAGTTACAGAAATGTATGCAACTGAGAGCCCATTTTGGCACCATTGCGTGACAGACTCGAATCAGGTCCCAGGACTGCAATGCAAATAGCTTTGTGAAAAACTCAAGCTTCTAAATTTACGCAATCAAAAGCGTTTATACAGCATAATGAAAATCAGCGTCGTCAAGAAGCGTGTACCTAGTACACGAAACTCTGACGGCACATGCTGAGCACGCCACCTTTTACCTCTTACACAAGTTAAGTTTAATAATGTAAATAGCCATTAGGTATTCATAAATTTGTTAACTTTTTTATGTTCATTGAGGTCATAAATGTCTTTTATCTTTTATCTTATCTTTAATGCCGCATACACATATTCTTATCTTATCTTGTAGTCTGAGGACCACTCCACGTCAAAATACCTATGTTAGACTATAGATTGTTTAGCCATTGACCGAGTCTGTATTCGTGTCTAGGCTACGAGGGACAAGCTTGCAAAGCCTACACTACACGACCGACTATAGGCTTTGAACATGTACGCCTACCTAGTTACCTTCATTGGTGTGGAAAACTGCTTGGTTTCGCTGAACCATATAAATGCACAGTGTGGTGAACTTTGCTATACTAACTGACAGTATGACAGAGAAGTCGAAGGTAAATATTTCATAAGATTCAACTTGTGTTTACAAGTGGGCCTGATTTCTCGCTTTCTGTATGGCTTTAGGTATGGCAAGAATAAGAACAATTTTTCTTACATAAACCACTTTTGTCAGTAAAGTTAGCGAGATTAGCGGGATTTTTAGCGAATAGGTCAGTAGAAGTTAGATTTACTTTAAAACTAAGCTTTTAAATATTAAGCTTTTTAATTAAAATAAAATGATATTGGCACATCCTGGAACTTCAATCTGGGATCTATCTCGTCAAACGTGCAAAGCTACCACCGCTAGTTACTTACGGTACGCTTGTTTACTTTTAGGGTTCTGCACCTTGAAAGAGAAAAAGGAACCATCTATACTTATAATAAAACTCTAGCGAAGTCAATTCTGTACATTGAATATTTTTAGAAAAAAACTATCAGGGGTTACTAAGTAAACTATTCTGAATACAAAAATGCAAAAAAATCGGTCTATGTCTGTCTGTCTGTCTGTCTGTCTGTCTGTCTGTCTGTCTGTCTGTCTGTCTGTCTGTGTGTTACCTCATCACGCGAATACCGCTGAACAGTTTTCAGTCAAATTTAGGACCGTGATAAGTCCTGGTTCTGGGAACAATCTAGGCTATCCGATGTTCAGAATACATTGCGGGTTGCAATTTTAACTTCGTTTTTTGTAAGAAATATTCATAATTTTGATATAGCTTCTTGAGAAGATATGTTAATAACATGATACAGAACACATTTCCGAAAAAAAAATGCATTTCCGGTGTAACACTATTTTTTTTGACTCCTAGTTCCATCTGTTTGTTGGAACTAATTTTTGTTTTGGCTCCTGTCGTGCCACCTAGTGAGCGCGCAAGGAACTAGCGGTGCGGCGGTTCAAAATTAGCCATTGAATGAATTCGGCTGCGGGAATTTGCGTTCCCGGCGAAAGTATAGCAGAGGCATTTTTGACATTTCAAGTACGAGAGAAACCGATAGACGCTCAGGTTGCGCGAGCGAGCGAGACGCAATTGCGTGTGTTAAGTTGGTAACTTGCAAGTGCGTAGTAGGTTTGAGGCCGCATGTTTTGTGGTGCTTCGTAACTGCGTAGGAGACTCCGCCATTTTGCGACGAGAACCCTGCCCGAGAGGTTGCGCCATTGACTCCAGGTGAGCATTTTTGGGTTAAGTTTGGGAATCTGAGGAGTTTTCGTTCTTTTTGCTTCTCGCAACCTTGCATCTCGATTTGGCTCGTGTTAAAGTAAAGGAATTCGTTTCAGTCATCCCACCGGCGATTTTTACCCCCCGAGTGACCCTGGACGCCAGCCTCCAGAGCTGTTGAAGAGGACCCTTTGGTCCATGAGAGTAGTTAGCACGATTTCGTGGTAAGTTGCGCGATATTTTGTTAGACGAGAATGTGGCCGTTAGCCGTCTTCTTTTGATCCGAATGATTGTGACCGTGTTTGTTTCTTCTTTTCAGTATATTTTGTTATTTCTCGGCGCGGAACATACCCGACGACCGCTTCCAAGTGGAACCAGCCCCGCAAGCTGATTACCCCACCGGTATGTACAAAATCTAAGTTATTTTAACGTGATTGCTAGTACCAGAATACAGCATAACCTCTAAGCGTGCGTTTGTCAGAAATTTGATTGTGGTGCCTCCAGCGTCGTCGCTGGAGCCCTGTGTAAGATGCTGAAAGCTCCACGGGGATGAGACGCTGCTTCTCAGCCAGAAATCTTAACATTCGGTCCACCGATGTGCAATAAAACCTTACTTTTATGATTTGTATGAAAATGTGCCTTGCATTGCTTGGCCCTGGGTATAATCTATCGTAGAATGTGTATTGTGATGAGACGCTGCTTCCCAGCCAGGAATCTTAACATTCGGTCCACCGATGTGTAATAAAACCTGACTTTTGTGATTTGTATGAAAATGTGCCCTGCATTGCTTGGCCCTGGGTATAATCTATCGTAGAATATGTATTGTGATGAGGCGCTGCTTACCAGCCCGGAATTTTAGCAGTCGGTCCACCGATGTACAATAAAACTTAACTTTTGTGATTTCCGTGTGAATGTACCTTTCCATGCTTAGCCCCGAGTATTACCTATTGTAGAAGGTGCGTTTTAGCAAGAGGCTGCCTCCCAGCCAACAATTTTAAGATTTGGTCGAGACGCTGTGGATAAAAGGGCTCTTTTGTAGCGAGTGATTGATATTTATTTTCTGAGGGTTTCTGACCGGCGAGGAGCTTGCAGGAGTGTTGTACCAAGCCTTCTGCTTGATTAGACGCCATTTTCTGTTTTTTTCTGAATAATACAAATGACCAAATTCTACCCTTTTTCTTTAAAAATTCTAAACATGACCGCGGTTCGCCCGTATGCATTCTGCGGACGCCCCGCTTGTTTAATAGAGTTTTGTGTGAAGTTAGCCGTTGAATTGTATACCTACTACCTACCTCCGAGATGTTTTGTTTGTATGACAGTGAATCAATGGGACCTTATATCCCCTTTACAGGAGGCGTCTACCGACCATCCTGCGGGACGCCAGTCAAGTTTACCAGTCAAGTTTACCAGTCAAGTTTACCAGTCAAGTTTACCAGTCAAGTTTACCAGTCAAGTTTACCAGTCAAGTTTACAAGTCAATTCCACTTCCAGTTACCGTCAAGTCTAGTTTGCCCACCTTTGCCCACTATTGGGTATAGGCCTTTTCACCTGGTTTTTCGACTATTAATTTAAGTAATTGTAAAAACTTATAATAAGAGTTAGGGAACTTAGAATAAGTAAAGTAAGTGCGCATATTAGGAAAGCGAATCTCTTTCACCCAAACTTATATATCTGCCTGAAGAGGCCTTTTGTAAAAATAAAACTTTACCTTAACTTTTTAATATATTCTTGCACGGAATTTTGACGTTTCATTTATTTATTTACACTTACTATTACCCTCGTTCGGCCTTCTGCCGGGCGAGGAAAATTCCCATTACACCGGAAAAAAAAATCCGACTTGGAACCTCATTATCTCGGAAACCGTTGATTTCCTAGGCATAGTTCCTTGGGCAAAAATGATCGTTATGATGAGGACTATACAGGGTGTTAAAAGACCTCCAACAGACCCGAAAGCCACTAGACACCAAAACAAAGTACTTTTTCGATAAATTATTGTTGGGAAATTATTTTGGTTTTTTAGGTTATAATTATGAAAAATATTTTTTACGCAATGGACGTGTAACTCACAGAAGTCATATTGCGCAAGCGTAGGTATCAGATTATATTACTTAAGCTTGAAGTGCCGATGTTTAGAATACATTGCGGGTTGCAACTTTAACGTCGTTTTATGTAAGAAATATTCATAATTTTGATATGGCTTCTTGAAAAGGTATGTTAAGAATCCCCCGAAGCTCTGCAGCCCTCTCGCTCGCACTTTTGAATATTTGAATTTATTGTAAGAGAATGATTCAACTTTGGGCGATAAAATAAAGTTGCAGATATAGATAATAAAGCTATCGACATGTAGACATACTTTAAATTTCACATTTATAGTTTAAAAAATAAATTACTGAACTACTACTTTTAACCGAAGTTCAGTGATATTTTTTTTTATTAGTAGGAATATGAAATCAAAAGTGTGTCCACATGTCGATAGCTTTATTATCTATGTCTGCAACTATATTTTATCGTCCAAAGTTTAATCATTCTCTTACAATCAATTAAAATGTTGAAAAGTGCGAGCGAGAGGGCTGCAGAGCTTCAGGGGATTCTTAAGAACTAGATACTGAATACATTTCTGCAAAAAAAAAGTTTTGAAAAATCCGACTTTGAACCTCATTATCTCGGAAACCGTTGATTTCCCAGGCATAGTTCCTTGGGCAAAAATGTTCCTTATGATGAGGAAAATACGTGGTTTCCCGCTTTGTTGGCGGTCTTTTAACACCCTGTATGTGGTCTCCCACTTTGTTGGCGGTCTTTTAACACCGCTCGGTATTCAATACAAGCACTCGCCGCAAACAATAATTTTGCATTCTTGCATAACAAATAACTATTGTTTACTGTTGAGCTGGATAGACAGAGTTATTAGCCGTATGCTTTGCTTGCTGGCTTAGCATGAGAATGAGTAACACCTTATCTATGGGCTTATAACTTTATCTATCCCACTCTACGTCGAGGGAGATACATATTATAAACCCTTTTACTTCCTAATCAATTCTTATGCTAAGCTTCCTGGTATCTTATCACGGGCGATACCTTAATGTAATACATATTTATTATTAAATTTATAAATGTATTGTTTAGATTAGGGTTTTTATTCTATTTTATTCTATTGCTTTCTTTAGAGCGCTGCTACCGCAAGTTAAGAAATAATAACTATTAAAATACCCCCGACATTTTAGCTTCGAATAAGCATATTTAATAAATTGCTGAACCAATTTTGACAAAACATAACTAAGAACATTCGCTAGAAAACCTACTTTCAAATTTAAAAAAAAAAACCTAAAGCTTCCAAATTGTTCACCCATTTAAGAGCTACGGTGCCACAGACAGACACACCCTCATAAACACTTATACAGACACACTCACAAAGCTGTCAAACTTATAACACCCCTCTTTTTTGGTCGAGGGTTAAAAAAAACCTTCCTTTTGAGTTTTCCTCCACAGTCTAATTTAAATTAAATGTCAAATGTGTAAAAACGCATACGAAGTCGCGGGCACAACTAGTTATCGTATAAATGACATTTTAAAATGAGGTTACAAAAAACGTTTGTTTTCAAACCGAACTATTAATGACCATTGTCAGTTATATGAAACGTGGGCCTGATCATTTGTGTGTCTGTCTGTCCGTCTGTCGCAGCCAATTTACTGCGAAACCCAACTTATCAACTGACAACTTAGTCGGTCCTACTAAGTTGGGTTGATCCGTTATTTTAACATAAAACTAAGGCCTTTTGCATCTACTTAAGGCGCCGTGCATAGTGAATGGCCGGCAAAGAAAAATGCACAAAATCGATTCCTGTATCAAATACACTAAACAAAAAACAAACGTTTTGAAGATATTTACGCTGAAAAAAAAAATCTTGCAATCTGTTATGGATATCAATATGAAACTGGCTGTGTTAGATAGGTCTCACCTAATTCTAGTGTTTGACATGTGAACGTTTCAGATTTGTTTAGTGTAGTTGATACAGGAATCGATTTTGTGCATTTTTCTTTGCGCGCGGGCTAATTAACTATGCACCGCGCCTTGATGAGATAATTTATATAGCGTCCAGTGGTACCTTCACACACACGAAGGTTGAAGAGACAATAGAAGCGTGAAGAGACAACTCGGCGATGCAGTGCCTGGGTACCTAACAATTTTGTGAAAGTTTAACGTCTAATTTTCCAGGGTAAGAAAATCCTTTGACAGCGTGTGTTCGTACTTCTGTGACAGCTCTTTAGCGCGGCGTTAGGGTATCCATTACTCACGCTTTACAAACGTAGCATAACAGCATGAACGCTGTAACGTGTCCTAAGCCCCTTGTAAGGAAGCTGGCTAATCAGTGCATGCAGTCTCTGATGGGGCTTGCGCTACGGAGAACTTGGGAGGGAGTTAAGAGCGCGCTTCTGTGGGCTTGGCACGCGGGCCATTTCGCCAACACTCAACTGTCACCTTAGCCACTGTTCACTATCACCTCAGTAGTGATAAGTGGCTAATGCCCGAATTCACCAACAATACTTAATTTTTAAGAGCTTCTTAACTTTTTTAAGAAGTCCTTAGCGTAATTTTGTTCCCAAAAATTACGCTAAGGACTTCTGAAAAAAGTTAAAGAAGTTCTTAAAAATTAAGTACCTATAGTTGGTGAAATCGGGCATAAGGCCCGGTTTCTGAGTTGAGAATTTTGCTAAGCAAATGGCTAAGTATAGTCCTGTCTCTGCAGATTTCTCACAAAAGAGCGTGACAGAGCGATACGTAAGTATGTGCTTAGTAAAATTCTCAACTCAGAA
The DNA here is from genome assembly GCA_949319315.1 of Zelleria hepariella. NCBI lineage: Eukaryota > Metazoa > Arthropoda > Insecta > Lepidoptera > Yponomeutidae > Zelleria > Zelleria hepariella. The sequence goes on along the minus strand of OX439383.1, from coordinate 20,806,403 downwards.
ACCGGGCCTAAGGTGACAGTTGAGAGTAGGCAAAATGGCCCGCGTGCTAAGCCTTCACTGAGGTTCGCCATTTTGCGACCCGGAGAAGACAATGAGCCGTTTTCAACACAAATTCATAAAGCATTTCATAGATGGCGCCTATAGGCGTGGCCATAGAATAACCGGAACACGGCTGTTAAAATTAATCTGTGCTAAGCGAAATTTGACAACTGCTTCGAATTTGTTCTTTGAAAACGGCTGACTGTTTACTCGCCCGGCGTTTATGTCAAGGATCACTAAATCACTAAACAAAACACTAAAGCGGGTTTATCCGATGTCGCGTTTTAGGATTCCACACAGTCGCTTTTTTTGTGACTTTGCGTTTTAGCGTCTGCTTTTCGTTTTCGCGTTTTCACGCTTTTGTGACATACTCCGGCACATAAATGCGCGAATCATAAATTTTGCTGTAATCACGTTGGTTTAAGTAACCCACTGGCTATGTGGACCTACAGTTTCGTCCGACTATAGGATTCGTTTCCAATGCGTCCAACTAAAGGAATACGATTGTTTTCTTTCGTCTTAGTCCAATTGACCGAACTACGAATATTTTTATTTCTTGTTCGTCCGACTACGATCCCTTTGGGCGAATAGACTACAACTTACAAGCACCAAGCCAGCGCTACTTTCCTGGATTCAACACGAAATGTGGGTAGCGTGCCCTTAACACAACATGTGAGTGTTATTATGCAGTCGCCGACATGCGACACAACACTGCAAAAAATGCAGCTAGTAAAACTTTGAAATTGGCGAATACTTTTCAGCTAAACAAACATATTCTAAAGCTTTTTTTAATTTTAAAAAAGTCGCTCGGGAAAGGACCTATAAACCCGCAACCTCTCGGTTATACATACTTACAAAAATATGGAGCGAACAAAAATCTGCTGTTGCACACATTTGTTAGTTATGTTAGCAGCCATTTTTTTTTATCTCGTTTAATTTGGTCCCATAGTGAAAGATATTTGTATCAATGAGTAGAAAACGGTTATCGAATTTGAGTGCCCCTGCACCGTGTAGTTTTGGGGTCCGAGACTTTTGTTCTACGGTCAAATGAGTTCGATGCACGATTTTTCAAAAAAATATTTTTACAAATAGCGCTGTTTCGAATGAACGTTTCTTGGAAAAACGGCGCGTAGCCTCGACTCGTCTTTGCCAGGAAACTAATTCACTCCCAAAGTTTTTTTTTATTATTCAGAGGTCGTCCATTATTTCATGATTTTTCCGGACCCGCTCCCCCCGTTTGAGACTCAACATACGTTTATCGGATAACTGGTACTTGGAAATATAATACCGTCGCACAGTGGTCGATTTGTACGATTTAGGCGGCCAAAAGTCCATTTCTCAAAGTTAACTTATAACAAAACAAATTGATTCCCGGAAAAATAGACACCCCGACTGCCCAAACCCCACCCCTCCCCAGTTCCTAGAACTGCGTGCGCGCCCCCACAGGTAGTCGGAACTTGATCGTCGCGCAAGCTGTACGCGTTCGTTCTCGACACTCTTAGCGCAACCGATATTCTAAAGTGAATATTTCATTGGATATTATTCAGTTACAAGTGAAAGTGATGGAAGTCGAAAATTCAGGTAAGCTCCTTCAAATATAATTTAAATTAAGATAAGGAATATCAATATTTAGTGCAGTTACAACGTATCAAAGATCGCCCTTTTTCATAGAAAATATTATCATATTTTTATTTTCAATAGTAAAAATGTTGTACTTCCGAGACCGTCCGAGTTAAATTCCTTATGGTTTCTAATAGTATAGCTCTTTGAGCAGATAACCACAAAAAAAATAGCCACCACCTTTGACCACTTCGCGAGAAAAATAATAATTCATTAACTTAGGCAGAAAGTGAGAAAAATTCCTTTTTTGTTTCTTTTGCGTTAAAATTCCTTTTCGTTGTTCTAGGTTCATCAAGTTACTCGGGCATGGAGGTAGTAACTCGCAGATATCTTTTTAATACGATGATTGAGGAAAACTCTCCATCAATAAACGACAAATTGGAATACTTACAAAATTATTTGTTAATGTCTTACGGGGACTCCGACGAAGACAAAAAGTATATAAATCATAAATTTTCATATTTTAAAACAGAAATAAAAAAGAGATGGTCCAAAGCACGCAACACGCTAGAAAAATTTCTTATAAGCAATGATGCATGGTTAGCAGGAACGTTCGAGATGCCCATAAAAACGCATAATAAGTCAGGACGACCTAGCAAAACATTCAGTGAATGTAGTGAAAGAACTAAAAGGAGGAAAACAGAAGAAGTTCGCTCCTCTGTAGGCAAAGAAGTGATAGTTCACGCAGCGCAAGTAATTTTACAAAAAGAAGGAAAAAGAAACGCCTCGCAAGTCCTAAAAGATATTACAAATTCGCCTGCAGCCGCAAACGAATGTAAAAAAAGACATTCCAAATCAAAGGCACAAGATCTTTTACCCGTGCTACGAATTAGTGTTGAAGGCTAAACAGGAATGTTACCCACCCAAAGAGACGCTATGAGTGACCGCTTCCTGTGCTGAAAGTGATCTACAATCTTTGTTAGATCACACCGTCACGCGATTATCAATTTTCCTCGAAGAAGTACTAATGACTCTTACAGAAACTGAGAGAAATTCCTTGCAGATTATCTGCAAATGGGGTTGTGATGGTTCACAACAAGCTCAATACAAACAAAAGTTAATGAATGACGCCGACTCGGATGCAAATATATTTTTGAGCTCATTCGTGCCTCTACAAATTGTTTGCGGCGAAGACAAAACAAAAATGGTTTGGCAAAACCCGACTCCTTCTTCACCACGATATTGTCGCCCGATACGATTCAGATTTATAAAAGAGTCTACAGACATTACAAAAGATGCTAGAACAACAAAAAAAAAAGAGATTCAGCAAAGATTCAGAGAAGAAGTAGGTATCTTGGTAGATATGCCAAAATGTAATTTTGGTAACACAAATGACGGCAATACTAGTAGAAGATTTTTTGAAAACCCACATCTGGCTGCTGAAATAACGGGAATAGACATTAATTTTATTTATAGAATTAAAGTTATTTTGGAAGCCATATCAAGCGGTCACAAAATAGATGTCCCGAAATTTGATGAATACGCCATGGAGACAGCAAAACTGTATGTAGAGTTATATGGTTGGCATTCTATGACTCCTACCATGCATAAAATTTTGGTACATGGTGGAAAAGTTATAGAAAATTCTCTAGTGCCTATTGGTCAACTTTCGGAGGAAGCTGCAGAAGCTCGTAATAAGCACTTTCGCTCATACCGTCTAAACTTTGCTCGAAAGTTTTCACGCGAAGACTGTAACCTTGATATTTATCACAGGTTACTCTTGACATCAGATCCGCTCATCAGTTCAATGAGAAAAAAAAAGAAGATCCGATCAAAACCATTTTTGCAGGAAACTTTGGAGCTTTTGCTTCCTGCAGAGCCAAATACAAAAGGCACTTGTGATGCATGGAAAGTGAGGGTGAGGAAGAATTGTCTTTTAAAGAGTAACATAACAATTTGTATGTTAAACTTTCATAAAATATTGTCTTATTGTTTATGATTCGGTACCTAACATTGTAAGTAACATTTAGTATAATAATGTGGTAATAACTGTTGACCATTTAATTTTAGTGTATACTGTATTTTTTTGTCATCCATATTTTATTTTCAATTTAAATAGGCATGCAGACTGTAGAGAATAAACATTTTTTTTTATGTACGGCCGTCTTTTACTTAACAAATTGTGATAATTCTTAACCCAAATATCAAAAACTACTAAGCCGATTTCGATAATTCAAATGAACTCAAAATATATATTTTACACCAAAGGGAGATTTAAAGAAAATTTAAAAACATTGGCGCTATTTACAAAAATATTTTCACAGAAATGTTTTTTTGTATAGAAAAATACGCTTTCAATGAAACAAATAGGGATAAACATATATATTCACTCTAAAATACCAGATTAGCATTTGTTGTCGTATTTATTACTGAAATAAAGCATAAAATAGTTTTGGCCGCCTAAATCGTACAAATCGACCACTGTGCGTCGCCCGGGCCACTCGCAAAATAGTTTTTCGAAGAATCGTTCATTCGAAACAGCGCTGTTCGTAAAAACATTTTTGAGTCTCGGAACCGTAGTTTTGAACAAGCTCATACTGTTCGCAGCCCTGTTACACAGTACACATATGACGTCTCAGCAACTTGGAGCACTGAAATCGTAATAAGATAGTTTCTCGGCGCGAGCGAGTTGGGGGAAATTTCAGAGGAACATAGGGCCTTTTGGGACTAGGTTGGTGGGTACAGAGTAGGGAGGCCTGGATGGTTGAACCTTGCTGGTTTAAAAAAAACACCTTTTAAGGTGAGGGTCAAGGCACATCTAGTAAAAAGTGGCCGCCTTGTGCGGGATTTATTCGTAGGTTCTAGGATTTGGAATCTAGGCCTTACGTCTCAAACATGTTTAAGCCTAGGGATAATTTATTTGACGGCCCGTTTTTAGCAAAAAACGCATCTAAAAAAAGGTTTAATGTCTTACGGGGACTCCGACGAAGACAAAAAGTATATAAATCATAAATTTTCATATTTTAAAACAGAAATAAAAAAGAGATGGTCCAAAGCACGCAACACGCTAGAAAAATTTCTTATAAGCAATGATGCATGGTTAGCAGGAACGTTCGAGATGCCCATAAAAACGCATAATAAGTCAGGACGACCTAGCAAAACATTCAGTGAATGTAGTGAAAGAACTAAAAGGAGGAAAACAGAAGAAGTTCGCTCCTCTGTAGGCAAAGAAGTGATAGTTCACGCAGCGCAAGTAATTTTACAAAAAGAAGGAAAAAGAAACGCCTCGCAAGTCCTAAAAGATATTACAAATTCGCCTGCAGCCGCAAACGAATGTAAAAAAAGACATTCCAAATCAAAGGCACAAGATCTTTTACCCGTGCTACGAATTAGTGTTGAAGGCTAAACAGGAATGTTACCCACCCAAAGAGACGCTATGAGTGACCGCTTCCTGTGCTGAAAGTGATCTACAATCTTTGTTAGATCACACCGTCACGCGATTATCAATTTTCCTCGAAGAAGTACTAATGACTCTTACAGAAACTGAGAGAAATTCCTTGCAGATTATCTGCAAATGGGGTTGTGATGGTTCACAACAAGCTCAATACAAACAAAAGTTAATGAATGACGCCGACTCGGATGCAAATATATTTTTGAGCTCATTCGTGCCTCTACAAATTGTTTGCGGCGAAGACAAAACAAAAATGGTTTGGCAAAACCCGACTCCTTCTTCACCACGATATTGTCGCCCGATACGATTCAGATTTATAAAAGAGTCTACAGACATTACAAAAGATGAAATAAATTACGTTCGGGACAGTGTGAAGTCCCTTAAAGCCACGGAATTGGAACTGAATGGGCAAAAATTCTCGGTTAGCCACAGTCTTAAAATGACCATGGTGGACGGCAAAGTTTGCAATGCGGCGACTGACACCAAATCAACGAGTAGATGCTACATATGCGGAGCCACTTCAAAAAACTTTAATGACTTAAGTAAAAAAAACTAAATTCACCCAGAATCGCTTGAATTTGGCCTATCAACTTTACATGCCAGAATTCGATTATTCGAGAGTATTTTACATTTAGCTTATAAATTGCCCGTTTGGAAATACCGTGAAAAAAGAACCAAAGCAGAAAAGATGCTAGAACAACAAAAAAAAAAGAGATTCAGCAAAGATTCAGAGAAGAAGTAGGTATCTTGGTAGATATGCCAAAATGTAATTTTGGTAACACAAATGACGGCAATACTAGTAGAAGATTTTTTGAAAACCCACATCTGGCTGCTGAAATAACGGGAATAGACATTAATTTTATTTATAGAATTAAAGTTATTTTGGAAGCCATATCAAGCGGTCACAAAATAGATGTCCCGAAATTTGATGAATACGCCATGGAGACAGCAAAACTGTATGTAGAGTTATATGGTTGGCATTCTATGACTCCTACCATGCATAAAATTTTGGTACATGGTGGAAAAGTTATAGAAAATTCTCTAGTGCCTATTGGTCAACTTTCGGAGGAAGCTGCAGAAGCTCGTAATAAGCACTTTCGCTCATACCGTCTAAACTTTGCTCGAAAGTTTTCACGCGAAGACTGTAACCTTGATATTTATCACAGGTTACTCTTGACATCAGATCCGCTCATCAGTTCAATGAGAAAAAAAAAGAAGATCCGATCAAAACCATTTTTGCAGGAAACTTTGGAGCTTTTGCTTCCTGCAGAGCCAAATACAAAAGGCACTTGTGATGCATGGAAAGTGAGGGTGAGGAAGAATTGTCTTTTAAAGAGTAACATAACAATTTGTATGTTAAACTTTCATAAAATATTGTCTTATTGTTTATGATTCGGTACCTAACATTGTAAGTAACATTTAGTATAATAATGTGGTAATAACTGTTGACCATTTAATTTTAGTGTATACTGTATTTTTTTGTCATCCATATTTTATTTTCAATTTAAATAGGCATGCAGACTGTAGAGAATAAACATTTTTTTTTATGTACGGCCGTCTTTTACTTAACAAATTGTGATAATTCTTAACCCAAATATCAAAAACTACTAAGCCGATTTCGATAATTCAAATGAACTCAAAATATATATTTTACACCAAAGGGAGATTTAAAGAAAATTTAAAAACATTGGCGCTATTTACAAAAATATTTTCACAGAAATGTTTTTTTGTATAGAAAAATACGCTTTCAATGAAACAAATAGGGATAAACATATATATTCACTCTAAAATACCAGATTAGCATTTGTTGTCGTATTTATTACTGAAATAAAGCATAAAATAGTTTTGGCCGCCTAAATCGTACAAATCGACCACTGTGCGTCGCCCGGGCCACTCGCAAAATAGTTTTTCGAAGAATCGTTCATTCGAAACAGCGCTGTTCGTAAAAACATTTTTGAGTCTCGGAACCGTAGTTTTGAACAAGCTCATACTGTTCGCAGCCCTGTTACACAGTACACATATGACGTCTCAGCAACTTGGAGCACTGAAATCGTAATAAGATAGTTTCTCGGCGCGAGCGAGTTGGGGGAAATTTCAGAGGAACATAGGGCCTTTTGGGACTAGGTTGGTGGGTACAGAGTAGGGAGGCCTGGATGGTTGAACCTTGCTGGTTTAAAAAAAACACCTTTTAAGGTGAGGGTCAAGGCACATCTAGTAAAAAGTGGCCGCCTTGTGCGGGATTTATTCGTAGGTTCTAGGATTTGGAATCTAGGCCTTACGTCTCAAACATGTTTAAGCCTAGGGATAATTTATTTGACGGCCCGTTTTTAGCAAAAAACGCATCTAAAAAAAGGTTTTTTTTAACTGTTGGCGACCCTCCTCGTCGTGCCTTTTTTAAAAATAATAGAACCTGTGTCAATAAAGAAACGATATTATAATAACTGGCGTCTCACTTTGTCACCATTTATACATCGTTTCTTTATTGACGCAATTTATAGTAGCTGGTATTGTTGGCCAAGCTGCTTAGCTTAGCTGTCAGGATCGTGTAGGTGCTGAGCAAGCCTACTCCATCTAAAACAATGTCTCAGGCACTGCAGCGCCGAGTGGTCTCTTCACCCATCTAGTGTGAGTGAAGTTGCCACTGGACCTACATAAATAATCTCATTACGGAGATGCAAAGGCCATAATTTAGTTTTTTTGTTGGCCAAACGTGATCATGAATTCCAGTTACATCCCAAAGCCAAAGCGGTATTATTTCTTCAAACTTACAAATGCTCGACGCAGACAAAGTTGTTGTTGACTTTCTGTAGCTGTCTGATTTTACGACAGCCTGTTTTACGCCACGTCACACGTCCCTTCTGGTCGCTAGCCCTTCTAAAAGACTCTATAGAGCCAGAGGTCACCAATACAACAAGGTGTGTTACAATCCAAGGATACGGTTGCAGCTGTTATAAGCTCTTTGGGCTGTATAATGATCGTGGATTGCAGTGTAGTTTGTACTTTGTCTTAATTATTTAGCTTTATTTTAGATGTTTTTACATTTTATAGAGTGGTGGTACCCTAGCAAGTAGAGCAATGGACTCTGAAGTAAAAGACCTGGGTTTAATCCCCGGTCATATAGTGTGGTCATAAAGAACTTTAGAATTTGGTGAGAGCTATCAAACACAGCATTTTTTATGTTGCTATCCATAATGGTTTGCAAGGTATTTATGCTGAAAAAAAGCGCGCTGCCTATTTTTTTTCAGCGAAAATATCTTCAAAACTTTTATGCATGTCAACACCAAATTGGCTGAGTTAGATAGCTCTCACCTAATTCTAAGGTTCGGCTTGAGCACTTTTACGATTATTTAGTGTATCAGGAATGGATTTTGTGCATTTTTCTTTGCGCGCGGGCTATTAAGTATGCACGGCGCCTTAAGTAGCGCTACGTTTACTAGTTTAGTTATACCACTGCAATTTTCGAAAGAGCTGGCAACGCGAAAAAGTGCTCACTTGCGCTCTCTTCGATAGACGATAGCTATGGCGATAGAACAACAGTTACTTCGATAGATTTCATATAAAGTACTAGCTTTTGCCCGGGACTTCGTCCGCGTGGACTACAGAAAAAAGATATGTGGTTTTCATTGCCCCTAAGTGTTATAGCATGATCATATGTAGCCTATGTGTAATTCTGATGTCTAAGCTATCTCCATTCCAAATTTCATCCAAATCCGTCAAGGCGTTTCAGCGTGAAAGAGTAACAAACATCCATGCATCCATACATACAAACTTTCGCGTTGATAATAGTATTAGTAAGGATTAGGATTAGGATAGTAGGAAGTAGGATGTACTTACATCGAGCGATGAGATTTCTCGGGAAGTTATACCGCTGAAGTTCCCGTGACAGTTGGCAGCGTGAAAAGGTGCGCGCGTGCGCAGCGGCGCTCTCTGCGCATGTCAGCATTGTCAGGCAGAGCAGCACTAGCTTCGTGGTCTGGGACATTTTGAGGGAGACCTGGCGACAAAATAGATAATTATTAAGAATCCCCTGAAGCTCTGCAGCCCTCTCGCTCGCACTTTTCAACATTTTAATTTATTGTAAGAGAATGATTCAACTTTGGGCGATAAAATATAGTTGCAGACATCCTACTTCCTACTTATATACTAGTGGTTCGCCCCGAACTATGAACTCGCGACCCCATATAAACCTAATAATAATAATAACCCCCGTGTGGTAATTGGACCAACCCCTACAGTCTTTGCTCTTGATTTTCCACTCGTTTTTCAAGATTTTCAGTTTTTTTTTCTAGCATTTTTACTTTATCGCCAAACATTCTTTGAATGTTTTCTGTAACTTGTTCGCCGCTTTTTCTTATTTCAAGTTTTTGTGCCTCTAGATCATTTTGGATTTTTTGTAGTTTATCTAGTATTTCTTCCATTTTAAGTTTTGTATAGGACTCTCTTGTAGTTTTGAAGTAAAGCGACCTCTATTGTTGAGCATAAGGACTTTTTGGTTTATAATTTTGAACACTAGATGGCTCTGATAAAAAATGTTTTGTCACGCCCTCTGTTAGGAAGTAGAATAACATTTTTTTTTAAATAGATGGCGCTGTTTTGTATTTTCTAATCTGGTGTACTTTGGACCTTAGCAATTAGCAAAATTTTTGGATTTATTGGATTAAAATAGAGTTCTTGTTACGGATTATTTCGCGACCCGTAAAAGTTTATTTTTATTGTTTCCACTGAGTTTTACGTCCGATATCCACAATATTGTTTCCAAACAGAATTTGTATTTATAGTTCACTTTTGTTAGTTTTTATCACTGCTTTCACTGTTTACTGATTAGATTTACGTTTTATCACTTTTAAAATCACTGTTTAGCACTATTTTATTGTTACTGAGAGGCAGCAGTGGCGCCCTCTCTCATCCCATATAAACTTAACAACCCCATATCTCGGCAACCCCTCGACCGATTTGGCTCATGTTCGAACTTAAAAATTCTTTTAATTTCATTTACCTGCCTACCAAATTTCATGACGATCCGACAAAAATTACTCAAGTTATCGTCGAACGAACATTCATACATACAAACATACAAACATACAAACATACAAACATACAAACATACAAACATACATACATACATACATACATACAAACGCCGGATTGTTCCAGTAGACTCGGAGAACTTCGCTCGCTTCGCTCGCTCGTTCAATTATATATTATTACATTATATTATATATTACTAGCTTTTGCCCGCGACTTCGTCCGCGCAGACTTAGTTTTTTTCCCGTTATCACAATAAAACATAGCTTATAGCACTCAGCAATAACGTAGCTTCCCATTAGTGAAGGATTTTTTATAATCGGATGAGTAGTTTTGGAGTTTACCCCTACATACGTACATACTTACAAACTTTTCCTCTTTATAATATTAGTGTTGATAGCTAGTGGTGATTTTGCAAATTGTACCTAGCATATTTTTTACCACCTAGTAGGTATGATGTACTTAAAACACACCCCCTGCACTATCAAAGCGTTGGCCCGAGATTTCGATCCCGTGGACCACGCGTTGTTGTCTGCTTCTACCAAACTGAACGGAGCAAAGATGCAGATACCTACTGTTATAGGCGTCTAACTGATTTAACGCGGGTTACCTACATTTCAAGAAACACTCAAAGATTATCTTTTCTTTTTAGCCCTACCCTATTATTTTGAGTCCGCTAATCTGCTACTCCTTATTGCAAACTTTCAGTCTGGGTTGTCTCTGTTCAGTTGGTCTCGCCCCAAGTCTTCGTGCCTTTGTGGCCTTTGTGGTCGTTGTGGACACTGCATCTACCGATGTTAGATAGCCCTAATGCATAGTTTGATACCCAAGTACACACCCCAGCACGTCAGACTGTACACTTTTGTTGTAAAGTCGCCTGTAACGTTACCGAATAGAGTGCTAGCGTGTAAGGGTCGACGTGCTGTCGTGTGTACATCTCGTTTGCTTGCGCTGTTTGGTGAATGAATATTTATCAGCATTCGCTGCAGTACGTCACAGGTCTCAACATCTCTCTGGCGTTCAATAAAACTGTAAAAGATCTCCAACAGAGCTAGTTAGCGTCACCTACTAGAGATGGGATTCTTCCCGGGAATCAACCCATTTTGGGAAGAAACGCGGAAAGTTTCCGGGAAGATTCCCAAAATGGGTATTTATGTGGGTAGAAACGTTTTTCATTGCAGTTATTGAACAAAATGGATCCTTTTACAGTTGTGTGCACTTATAAACAATAGACAGCCAATATTTTTTACAACTCTTGTGCAAAACAGGCGTACTTTCGATTTTATGTGATGATTTCTTTAACTTCGCCGAAAATCGGAAATAAAATACGAATTCTTCACGAATTCTTCATGAATTCTTCAATAATTCATAATCACAAGACTTATTACATCAAAATTATTTGAATTGCTACTAACTAGAACATAAATTATACAAGGTGGCAACATGGAACTCTTTTTTTTTTTGGGCTGATTCTCAAAGTGCCGTCCAAACAAAAACATTTTTACATTCCGTTGGAGTAAATAACCGTTGCTGGCCAGTAATCGATCGGATTTTTTTGCATAAACTGGTAAAATCGCGTCACGACAATAGACTGCTAATATTTTTTACAATTGTAAATTTTCTAAAACATCTTAAATGAGATAGATATTGTTTGTATGGACTAAATTGTCGCTGTTATCTAAGCTATTAGTCCAAAAAAAAAGAGATCTATGGTGCCACGTTGAATAATTATTTATAATTCATGTTATAGTTATTTACTTACAATGTGAAAATGATTTGACTCGCTGTCAAATCATTTTCACATTGTAAGTAAATTTTTCAATGTTTTGGCGATTTTAAAGAAATCATCACAAAGAAATCAAAAGTCCGCCTGTTTTACAAAAGAATTGTAAAAAATATTGGCAGTCTATTGCACACAATTGTAAGAGGATTCATTTTGTTCAATAAAAACATTGAAAAACGTTTCTGCATTTTCGTGTTTCTTTCCAAAATTGGTTGATTGATGGGTTGATTACAGTTATGTGAACTTATAAACAATAGAAAGCCAATAATTTTCACAATTATCTTGTAAAACAGGCGAAATTTCGGTTTCCTTGTGATGATTTCTTTAACTTCGCCGAAAATTGGAAATAACATACGAATTCTTTATGAATTCTTCAAAAATAATTATTGAAGAATTAAAGAATTCATGAAGAATTCTTTAATTATTCAATAATTATGAATTATTGAAGAATTCTTCAATAATTAATAATCACAAGACTTATTACATCAAAATTATTTGAATTGCTACTAACTAGAACATAAATTATACAAGGTGGCAACATGGAACTCTGTTTTTTGGGCTGATTCTCAAAGTGCCGTTCAAACAAAACGTTTTTACATTCCATTGGAGTACGTAACCGTTACAAAATTATTTTGTTTTATTTAACATAATTATGGGGTACAAGGTTTTTTTAATAGTGAAATTGGTTTTTATGCGGGTTTCATTGTTTTAATAAAATTAAACAAAATGAAAAGTGGTGTGCATATCTAAACAATAGCTGGCCAGTAATCGATCGGAATTTTTTGCATAAACTGGTAAAATCGCGTCTTTAACTTAACTTCTCAAAACAAAATACTGAGTAGGTAAGTATAGGAGCTTTAAAAAATCCGGAGAAGTGCAAGTTGAACTTGGAGAGGGTTTCGTACATTCGAAGTTCATTTACGCACAAATGTTGAGAAACCATACCAAACCATAGATATAGGACTGTAGAACGCCAGAGTTGAGGAACTAATGCTACAAAAATAATATTAATATTTTACTTTGTTACAATTAATTCATGTTCAAATTCAAAGTTCACATTCACACCTCACACCAGTTCACTTGAGTTTGCTGACCTTACATTTTGTAATATCTTGATTTTTCCAGAAGCTGAATCATAATCATGTAGGTAGATAGTTCTCATAGTTGTTCTACACAATGTAATACGTAATGTAATATGTTAAATAAAATGAAATAGTGTTTTAACGATTATAATTACACTCTAACGGAATGTAAAAAAGTTTTTGTTCGGTAGCACTTTGAAAAGCAGCCCAAAAAAAAGAGATCCATGGTGCCACCTTGTATAATTATTAATAATAAAGTTCTCGTTAGTAGCAAGTTGGAGGTAATAAGTCTTGTGATTATGAATTTTTTAAGAATTCATAAAGAATTCGTATGTTATTTCCAATTTTCGGCGAAGTTAAAGAAATCATCACAAAGAAACCGAAATTTCACCTGTTTTACAAGATAATTGTGAAAATTATTGGCTTTCTATTGTTTTTAAGTTCACATAACCTGTAATCAACCCATCAATCAACCAATTTTGGAAAGAAACACGGAAATGCAGAAACGTTTTTCAATGTTTTTATTGAACAAAATGAATCCTCTTACAATTGTGTGCAATAGACTGCCAATATTTTTTACAATTCTTTTGTAAAACAGGCGGACTTTTGATTTCTTTGTGACGATTTCTTTAAAATCGCCAAAACATTGAAAACTATAACTATAACATGAATTATAAATAATTATTCAAGGTGGCACCATAGATCTCTTTTTTTTTGGCCTAATAGCTTAGATAACAGTGACAATTTAGTCCATACAAACAATATCCATCTCATTTAAGATGTTTTAGAAAATTTACAATTGTAAAAAATATTTGCAGTCTATTGTCGTGACGCGATTTTACCAGTTAAAATTCCGATCGATTACTGGCCAGCAACGGTTATGTACTCCAATGGAATGTAAAAACGTTTTTGTTTGAACGGCACTTTGAGAATCAGCCCAAAAAAAAGAGTTCCATGTTGCCACCTTGTATAATTTATGTTCTAGTTAGTAGCAATTCAAATAATTTTGATGTAATAAGTCTTGTGATTATGAATTATTGAAGAATTCATGAAGAATTCGTGAAGAATTCGTATTTTATTTCCGATTTTCGGCGAAGTTAAAGAAATCATCACATAAAATCTAAAGTACGCCTGTTTTGCACAAGAATTGTAAAAATTATAGGCAGTCTATTGTTTATAAGTGCACACAACTGTAAAAGGATTCATTTTGTTCAATAACTGCAATGAAAATCGTTTCTACCCACATAAATACCCATTTTGGGAATCTTCCCGGATATCTTCCCATTTTGGAAACTTTCCACGCCGCCCATCTCTATCACCTACTCGTATTATAGGCACAAAGTTACTTAACAGAGAAAAACTTTAAGAAATTTTATTTTATTTAATCGCATCATACCATTTCAAAGAGAACGATCATAATAATTGGGTTCTGACACCAGAAAATATGAGATAATATCAGGAGATACTTAAGGGTAGATGATAGCAAGGTGGCGGGAAATTCAAAATTTTCACAGACTTTTACATTTTGTAGCTAAACTGAACTATTTTTGTTCAGCGATTTTTCGTTCGCGAGAATAAAACCGTATTCTTTTCATTATTGTAAACAACAGAACAACAATAATTCAGCCGATTATGTGTTCTGGTCTACGAAGCAGTGGAACTGCCCAAAAAACTTGTCGTAGACCAGAACACATAATCGGCTGAATTATTGTTGTTCTGTTGTTTACAATAATGAAAAGAATACGGTTTTATTCTCGCGAACGAAAAATCGCTGAACAAAAATAGCTCAGTTTAGCTACAAAATGTAAAAAACTGTGAAAATTTTGAATTTCCCGCCACACTACTATCTTCCAGCCTTGACCATATTATTTCTATCACACTGAATAGTGTTTTTTTCTATGAGCTACTCTTCTGAAACACCCAACGCGTCTTCTTAGCATCTACGATGCCATAGTCTGAAACAACCGTTTTGAATCGTCGGTCTTATTCTTCTTTCGTGTTGAAAGTGTCACACACACACGTCGCGCTGGGGTCGCCTCCAGGAAATCCGATAAGCTGGACTGTGGAGCATCAGGACAGGTATGACGACGCGAAGTTGTCGGTATGGTTTAAGATTGTAACAAAACATCTCTTCTGGTTCTATTTCTCACATATCTTTCATGCGGGCAACACCACCACGCAGGCCGTTCAGGGATTTTCACATGCTCCAATCTTCTCGTCAGTCTGAAGTATGTGGAAAGCCTATCAGAGTTGTCAACAATGAATAGGCGACTATGATATTATGTAAAAGTGCACCTGTCCAGTGTCCAGTCCTAGGTACTTACTTAATGGAAATAAAGCGATCATGTTACTAATGTTACACCATCAATAGCTGATGTTATGCGACTATGGTCGCTCGGGACTCTACACTTGCACAGTACGCACAGCTGATTTTTTGGTCAGAACATCGTATCTTTATTTTTCTTCGAGGTCTGGTGCATCCTATTCTTCCCTGAATAACCAGCAATCAGCAATGCACTCAACGGACGTCCCATTTCGTCTGACCAAAAGATCTCAGGATGCAACCGCAACTTTGTAAAGAGCTTTGATAAAACTGCCGGATGCAGAGTTTTTAAAGTAAGGATTTATTGGCTCTTTCAGATTGTACGTAGCTATCACTGAACTTATGTTTTTTGCCTGTTTTGAGTAATTAAACTTGTAGATTTTTCCTTTATTGCTTTGTTGATATACCATTTTTGTGACAGTGACTGATGACAGCGATAATTAAAAACAACTTCTTCACTGTTGTGCATCGTTTGAGTTTTGCGGCATATTTGGGCCTGTTTGGTGCATTAAAATTCACCGTTGTTCAGTTTTCGATGGATTTACGAAAGTAAATAGCTCAACGCTACGTGATGACGGAGGGTCTTTGGTAAATGGTTGTGTCGTTCACTTTTATACAAATAGCCACTATATGATAATCTTTGTGTGTTTATTTTGCTCCTAAGCACCAAAGCGTGATAATATGTAGCCTATATGTTATTCTGATGTCTCAGCTATCTACATTACAAATTTCATCCAAATCCGTCCAGCGGATTCCGCGTTATAAGGTAACAAACACACTCACTCACTCACTCACAAACTTTCGCATTTATAATATAAGTAGGATATATATTATTATATTATTATAAAGGCGAAAGTTTGTGAGTGAGTGAGTGAGTGAGTGTGTTTGTTACCTTATAACGCTGAATCCGCTGGACGGATTTTGATGAAATTTGGAATGTAGATAGCTGAGGCATCAGAATAACATATAGGCTACATATTATTACGCTTTGGCGCTTAGGAGCAAAGTAAATGCATAAAGATTATCATATAGTGGCTATTTGTATAGAAGTGAACGACAAAACTATTTACTATAGACCCTCTGTCATCACGTAGCGTTGAGCTATTTACTTTCGTAAATCCATCGAAAACTGATCAACGCTGAATTTTGATCTACCAAAAACACACCAAAAAGGACGCAATGTGCCGCAACTATGCATTATAATCAAACGATTTCCAACAGCGAAGAAGTTGTTTTAAATTATCGCTGTCATCCGACACTGTCACCCGTCACTGTCACAAAAATGGTATATCAACAAAGCAACAAAGGAGAAATCAACATGTTTAATTACCTAAAACAGACAAAAAAACATAGTTTCAGTGATAGCTACTTACAATCTGAAAGAACCAATAAATCCTTACTTAAGAAACTCTGCATTTAGCAGTTTTTAACAAAGCTCTTTACAAAGTTGCGGTCACATCCTGCGATCTTTTAGCGAGACGACAGGGTAAATTCATTGAGTGCATTGCTGGTTATTCAGGGAAGAATAGGATGCAATAGACCTCGAAGATGGACGGATATTATGACCAAAGCTACACAAAAACACCTGCATGAACTGATCCACATCGCGAGTCATAGAGCGCAATGAAGAACTCTTCTCTCTGCCACCTTCAATGATGGTCACGATCCTCAGCATTGAGGGAACGACTGAATGGAATGGAGACCTCGAAGTAAAGATACGATGTTCTGACCAAAAATATCCGCTGTGTGTAGCTGTACTGTGCAAGTGTGCAAAACATTGTAGAGTCTTGAGCGACCATAGGCGCATAACATCAGCCATTGATGGTGTAACATGAGCACCATGACCGTTTCATTTCCATTAAGTACTCTTATTGAGTACCTAGAAGGACTGCACAGGTGAACATTTACATAATTTCATTGTCGCCAATATATTCATTCTTGCATGTGAAAATCCCCGAACCGCCTCTGCATGGTAGTGTTGCCGGCATGAAAGATATGTGAGGAATACATCCAGAAGAGGCAGATGCCGATGTTTTGTATCAATCTTAACTGTACTGACTGACCTGATCATACCTGTCCTGATGCTCTACAGTGCAGCTAATAGGCGACCTCAGCGCGATCAAGTTAACGAGTTTCTGGGACGGCAAAGTTTGACGCTTTCAACACGAAAGAAGAATAAGACTGACGATTTAAAACCGTTGTTTCATACTATGGTATCGTAGACGCTAAGAATACGCGCTTCGTGTTTCAGAAAGGCCGCTCATAGGAAAAAAAACTACTCAATGTGATAGATTTATTTTTAGTATCTCCTGATATTATCACATATTTTCTGGTGTCAGAACCCAATTATCATGATCGGTCTCTTTGATATAATATGATGCAAAATAAAAAATAAAATAAACATACGGATTTTCAATTAGTTTTCTCTTCGTGTCTATAATACGAGTAGGTAACGCTAACTAGCTCTGTTGGAGATCTTTTAAATTTTTATAGAATGCCAGACAGATGTTGAGACCTGTAACGTACTGCAGCGAATGCTGATTATTCATTCACCCAACTGCGCAAGCTAACAAGATGGGATGAGATACTTGGGTTTCAAACTACCCATTAGGGCTCTCTAACATCGGGAGAGGCAGTATCCACAAAGGCCACAAAGGCACGTAGTTTTTGCATAATCATACTTAGAAGACTTGGAACGAGACCATCTGAACAGAAAGAGAACCCACCCTGAAAGTTTTCAGTAAGCAGCAGCAGATTAGCGGACTCTAAATTATGGGATAAGGCTAAAAAGAGAAGATAATCTTCGAGTGTGTATTGAAATGCAGGTAACCCACGTTCAATCAGTTAGTCGCCGATAATAGTAGGTATCTGCATCTTTACTCCGTTGAGGTTGGAAGAAGCAGATAACAACTCGTGGTTCACGGAAACGAAGTCTTGGGCCAACGCTTTGATAGCGCTGGGTGTAGGGTGGGGTTCATACTAGGTGGTCAAAAATATGCTAGGTACCATTGCTAATATCCTTTTTCTTTTATCCACGTAAATGAAGTCGCGGCCACAAGCTTTATAGCTTAAATTGCTATCTTTTCCCCTGACTGACGTCGATGGCGGGGGGAAAATAGAGCTGCAACTTTTTGTCTTAGTCAGCGCGGACGAAGTCGCGGGCAAAAGCTAGTAGATAATAAAGCTATCGACATGACACTAGCATGAAATTAATTTCATGCCACTAATTTCGTGATGTAATTCTCGCTTTATATTAATAACTAAAAAGAACACGCACGGTGATCAAACAGGTGTGTCGACTACACAATATCTCTACCGGCTGACTTTTTAGTCACCAGTCCAACTTTGAAGAGTATGACATAAAGGCCCTTTTCGCTAAAGCCTAAGCCGATTTGCTGAAAACAAATCGTGTTCGACCTGTGGGGCACGAAACTTTTTGGGCAAAATTCGAAATTCTAAAATTGAATAGTTTGTAATATACTTTTGTTTGGCTCAACCTTCAGTCTGATTTTGATACGTCTTGTGGCACTATTGTACAAAGAGAAAATTGTAAATAAAATTGATAATTTCGACACGAGAGTTTTCCTGAAAGCATTGCATAGCCCGCCACAACTGGTGACCCCGACGTGATTTTACTTTTCATCTGCATGGCAAGAAAATCTTTTCAAAGCTAGATATCACGAAAGCGTACTACTGGATACCGATGGCAAGTAAAGAAGATACGCAGAAAACAGCCGTTACAACCCCGTTCGGCTTGTTTGAATTCACAGTCATGACCTTCGGACTGCGCAACGCATGCCAAACTTTCGTGCGTTTCATGCATGAAGTACTACGAGGCCTAGATGAAATCGCTTTTGCCTACGTCGATGACATACTGATCTACTCCGAGAACGAAGAAGAGCACAAAGCACACCTACAACGTGTCTTTGAACGCTTGAACGAGTACGGCGTTAGCATCAACACGGAGAAATGTGAGTTTGGAAAAGAAGAGCTGAATTTCCTTGGCTATCGAGTATCAGCCAACGGCATACAACCGCTAGAAGACCGAGTATCAGCAATATCTACGTACCCGAAGCCTACAACGATTGAAGAGCTGCGAAGATTTCTTGGGATGCTCAACTTTTATCGCGACTGTCTACCCCGTCAAGCCGACAAACAAAGAGAACTGAATAAAATGTTGCATAATACGAAGAAGAAAGACAAGACACCGATCACTTGGAGCCCGGAAGCAGAGGACGCGTTTGAACAATGTCGTGACAGCATCAAAGAAGCGACGATATTGTCTCATCCGATCCCCGGTGCTGATCTCTCGATCATGACAGACGCAAGTGACCGAAGTATGGGAGGCGTGCTCCAACAGAAAGTTGCAGGAAGATGGACGCCACTCGCTTTCTACTCTAAAAGCTTGAGTGAAGCACAGAAGAAGTACAGCGTGTACGATCGCGAACTACTAGCCATGTACACCGCCGTTAAACACTTCCGACGTTACATAGAAGGAGTTGATGTGACTATCTACACAGACCATAAGCCACTGACTTACGCGCTTACGAAGCCGCCGAGTAACTGCGATACGCCACGAAGAGAGAGAGAGCTACAGTTTATTAGCCAGTTTTGCAACAAGATCGCCTACGTAGAAGGCGCGAACAATCCTGTGGCAGACGCTTTATCTCGGATCAATGAGATTCAGTGCCCTAGCTCGATCGATTACGAAGCACTGGCCGAAGAGCAAGACAAAGATCAAGAGTTACAAGATCTCTACAAGAAAAGCAACTTAAAGTTTACAAAAGTTACTCTACCTGGACTGAAAAAACCTATAGTATGTGAATCATCAACGAATACGCCGAGGCCATACCTACCGATATTATTTCGTGAAGCAGCCTTCAAAGCACTGCACGAGATAAGCCATCCTGGTATACGAAGTACGAGAAGACAGATGACTGACAAGTTTTTCTGGCCGGCGATAAACAGAGATGTGACATCATGGGCGAGAAGCTGCATAGGATGCCAGCGCGCCAAGATACACCGTCACAACGTCACACCACTTGGACAGTTCCCAGAGTCCAACCGTTTCGAGCACCTCCACATCGACATTGTAGGACCGTTGACACCATCCAATGACTACCGGTACCTAGTCACAATCATAGACCGATGCACAAGATGGCCAGAGGCAATTCCTGTCCGAGACATCACCGCAGGAACAGTCGCCAAAGCACTCTACGAAGGCTGGATTGTACGTTTTGGTTGCCCGCTACGAATAACTACCGACCAAGGGAGGCAGTTCGAGTCGTCGCTATTTCAAGAGCTGATGAAAGTACTCGGAGTGACAAGAATCCGTACCACTGCCTACCATCCTCAGTCAAATGGTCAAGTTGAAAGATGGCATCGAACACTTAAAGCTGCGTTAATGGCAAGAGGCTCAAGCACGAGATGGTCAGAAGAGTTACCTACAGTACTACTGGGTCTACGAGTTGCTCTACAGCGAGAGTCAAACATGAGTCCTGCGTTATTTACCTACGGTACTACACTAAGACTGCCAGCAGACTTGTTTTTGCCAACAAAACCGCATGCTAACGATGCAGAGTTCGTACGCCGCCTCACCGATACGATGGAAGCAATAAGGCCGGCGCATCAGAATAACAACAGTCAACGTGCAACGTTTTTACATAAGGATTTGTCTACGTGCACACATGTTTTCGTTAGAGTGGATGCTACGAAAAAGCCACTAACGCCACCGTATGATGGGCCATACGAAGTTTTAGAGAAACATGAAAAGTTCTTCAAGCTTCAGTATCCAAGACGGACTACGCTGATATCCTTAGATCGGCTGAAGCCAGCGTTTATGTGCCCTGATGAAGAGATGACCTCGCCGAGTGCCTCTACCTCCACTCAAGAAGAAAAGCTGAAGAAAGATTACGTGACGCGCTCCGGCAGAACAGTTCGTCGAGCCGTACGCTTCACTTGAAGGGGGGTAATGTGGGGCACGAAACTTTTTGGGCAAAATTCGAAATTCTAAAATTGAATAGTTTGTAATATACTTTTGTTTGGCTCAACCTTCAGTCTGATTTTGATACGTCTTGTGGCACTATTGTACAAAGAGAAAATTGTAAATAAAATTGATAATTTCGACACGAGAGTTTTCCTGAAAGCATTGCATAGCCCGCCACAGACCTATAGGAGCCACGTCCACGTCCATCATTCTTTATTAGCCCTCGTAAAATCAAGCGCTCTCTCAAAAATACACGCGAAACTAACTCTTATTAAATTCCAGGAAAACTTTTCCATATAAAGGCACGGACAGCGCTGCTATCGCCTTTTTAGAATGCCGGAGCCTTATTGAAACTTGTGAAGGAAGGGTTCTTGAGTTAAAAAAACCCTGCCAAGTGCGAGTCGGACAGGCGCACAAAGGGTTCCGACCATTATCTATAAAAACGGCAAAAAAATCACGTTTGTTGTATGGAAGTCCCCTTAAATATTTCATATACTCTGTTTTTTAGTACTTGTTGTTATAGCGGCTACAGAAATACATAATCTGTGAGCCCCACAGCATAATGTAGTTACATGAAAACCGGCCAAGTGCGAGTCGGACTCGCGCACGAAGGTTTCCCTATCATTTTAAAAAAGGCAAAAAAATCACGTTTGTTGTATGGGAGCCCCTTTAAATATTTATATTATTCTGTTTTTAGTATTTGTTGTTATTGTGTTATCTTAAATATCCACCGTAAAAATAACCGTTTTTAAATGTCAAAAAAACAATTGTTCATTCAGTAAGGGCTATTTTCGAGTGTTTTGACGCTCGGAGGTTGAGTGGAATTTTTAGATAATAGAGGCGCAGAAAATCTGTGAAAATGTCAACTGAAAGACATACAGACAGACAGAAAGACAGACAGACGGACAAACAGCGGAGTCTTAGTAATAGGGTCCTTTACCCTTAGGTACGGAACCCTAAAAACATAATAAAACAATGAGATGGTCAGAAATTCATTTTCTTTCAAAGGTTGCCGGAGCAAGTGCCTTCCGCTCGGGTACTGCTATTGTTATGCTGAGTCTCATAAAGTGCAGAAAGAAAATAATTATAATATCTTTGGACCTTTAAACCTTTTTACTTAGGTATATTATGACCAAAGCTCCGACAAAACACTTGCACGAGCTGATCCGCATCGCGAGTGAAAGAATGGAGAATTCTTACGCTATAGGTACCCCTACTTATAGCTAGCTTTACGATGCTAGCTTACGAGACATATCTTTGAGATAGAGTAAGATGTAGCCTGTACAATTATACATGTCCCACTAGCTGGGCAAAGGCTTTCTCTGAGGGAGAGAGTTCGGGCTTAATCACCACGCGTGCTCAATGCGGATTGGCGATTTTTGCGTTGAGGGTATAGAGCCTCATACGCTCAGTTTTCCTCACGATGTTTTCCTTCACCGTCAGCGAGTGGTATTGCTACTACAAATTCACAAATATACGTAATACGTAACTTAGAAATAAATTAAAGTCATAGGTATATGCCCGCACCGGGAATCGAACCAGGGTCTCTCGCTTCCGAGTCCATTGTTCTAACCACTAGGCCACCACCACCTTTGACATCGAAATACATCCCATAGAATCCGCATTACGTATAAAATCACAATAAAAACTTGTCCCGACAGAAACAAATGATATCAGCAATAGAACAATACGAAACATCATTTCGACCATACGATTATATTCGAATGTCAACCTTATTTCATTAGTGTACAGTTTTACTTTAATTGCATAGACTACGAGCAGATAAGCTCCCAAAGGCAATTTGGGCATCTATTTTTACCCGACTACGCGAAGCAAAAAGGAGGGTTATGATTTTAGCAGCGTATGTATGTATGTATGTATGTATGTATGTATGTATGTATGTATGTATGTATGTATGTATGTATGTATGTATGTATGTATGTTTGTGTGTTCATCTGTTCCCTCGCAGAGCCTAAACTACTGGGCCGATTTCAACAAATGAGGTGTCGTTGGATTCGTCTTAATCACCCAGGTAACATAGGATAGTTTAATTTTAAAAAAAAACATGATGGCGGCTGTGCTGCGCCCTAAAGTGGTGGACCTAAAAATAAAAATTATTCCAGACACATTTCAGAGTCCTATGTTGTATCTAGTTTTATCCTTGATCGAAGACCTTTGAGATAGAGGTAGGCGTGGATAAAAATAGACGAAAATGATTACTTCCCACCGACTCTACCGAAATAAAAAAAGGTAAGTGTCAGCGTTGACGCCAAAACAAATTATGGCTTGATTTTGTGTGAAAGGTGATAAATTAGAAATAAATTGGCTGTGACTGTCTCTATGCCCAATATTTTTGTCAGGGTTAATGCAAGAAGAGGAATAGAGAAAGATTTTATGATTCCGTTTGACATTTTACATTTTAGACACGCTTTTTATTTATTTTTTATTAACGAGTAAAAAAACTAACGAATTCGATTGCAACCTGTAGATGACGTTATTGTGAAATAGGATAACTACTAAATTTAAAATAACCCCGACATTTAGCTTCAAATTAGCATAATAATATCTCTTAAACGGCTGAACCGATTTTGATAAAACATATTTAAGAACACCCGCTAGAAAACCTGTTATGAAATTAAAAAAAAACGCATATAAATCGGTTCACCCGTTTAAGAGCTACGGTGCCACAGACACACACACACATACACATACATATAGCGGTCAAACTTATAACACCGCTCTTTTTTGGTCGGGGGTAAAAAAAATACAATTTAGTGCCAATCACGCTGGTATCCAGCAGACAGATGAAAAATGCATGCGATGTAGGAAATTAATCTGATTCAACGAAAAACGTTTCCGATAATTTTTTGGTAGGTTTTCAACGTGTCAAAAGCATTCCTTTACTTTTTGGCTCTCTCACTGGGAAATGAGCGTACAATTTTCGATGTTGCCTTTTAACGTTTAAATAAATGTAAGTAATTTGTATATTTTTGTGGGCGGCAGAATGCATGCGTTTTATTATTTAACGAGAGAAATATTTTTTGCAATAATGTGCGCGAGGAATTTCGTCGAAGTTATTGTTGTTTAATTGAAATCAGAATAAAGTATAAATTAATTAATTATAATATTTATAATCCACACAAGTGGTGCATAAAATAGTTACTTTTGTAATACCTGTTCGGAGATGCAAAAATAACTCAAATATAGGAAACAATAATTTCAAACTCAAGAGCAAGCAAAATATTTTTAAATACTTTACGAACTAACAAACAAGTCATAAATCATTATAAAAAAGCTCAACTGACGTGAAAAAAAA
Organism: Zelleria hepariella; assembly: GCA_949319315.1. Classification (NCBI taxonomy): domain Eukaryota; kingdom Metazoa; phylum Arthropoda; class Insecta; order Lepidoptera; family Yponomeutidae; genus Zelleria; species Zelleria hepariella. The sequence continues at coordinate 20,781,838 of OX439383.1, read as the reverse complement.
AATGCCAAAAAAGTTTACCTCTATCAAATGCAGCAGCTTTGTTGCACTACGATTGCAGACGTCTGCAACGATCTGGGACCCACGGTTTTGCTTGCACACTGTTACACGCACATTATCCACTTGCGCATTTCCTACGCGGCTTAAGGGACAGACCTTAAATATATGGCTTAGATTGACAATTGACATACTTATTAAGGGTACACTAGATCCTAATGGTGTTAATAGAAAGAGTGATAGCGAAATGTAGACTTTTAGGGACCGGCGGCGCGGGTCTTAGGACATAGAGTCGGTAGGATATTATAGGTATTATATTTAAAGAATAAGATTTTAAACAATTTGTTAGGTAATTTGTTAGGACAGACAGACAGACAGTGTAGGCAGAGTAATAGGGACCCGTTTGGCACCCTTCGGGTACGGAACCATAAAAAGCAACCTACGCTTTTTTTACGCATCTTTCATATTTTGACAATGAAGGAAACAAATGTCTCACAACTAGCGCCGCCAATGGAAAAAAAAAACATATCTTTTTTTGGATACGTTTTTACAACGTTTTTAGCAAAAAACGCTCCTGCGATTTCTCAACGCGAAGCTTAACTATTTTTAGGATCTAAGTTTTGAATTCCAGGATTGGATTTCCTACGCATGCAATCGATTCTCGCCAAAAGTGGCCACAAGTGGCCAAAAGTTGCATTCTTAAGTTCTGGGATCTGGAATCCAAACCTTAGGTCCTAAAAATAGTTAAGCCTTGCGTTGAGAAATCGCAGGAGCGTTTTTTGCTAAAAACGCATCCAAAAAAAAGATACGATTTTATTTTCATTGGCGGCGCTAGTTGTGAGACAAATTTCCATCCCATCCTATCCCACTAACAATATCAATAATTTTACAACTTAAGCTCTGCACTGTAAGTGAAATCATTACAATACACCGTGTTATTTTAATGGTTTTTTAAGCCGCACTATACACGTGCCAATACTGTGGACGTGGCATCCACTCCCGGATCGGGTTTTACAGCCACGAGCAAAAATGCCACAGGGATGCTGTATACATCATCTATATTAGATTTAAATGATGATGAAAGCCGCAAGTTCCTATTCTTTCACACTGATGTGTACTTTGGTGATTCACCAGTGACACAAAATGATTATACGGCGAATTCGGGAAAATATAAGCTTTTTATCAAAGTCTGCGCGGATGAAGTCACGGGCGAAAGCTAGTAATGGAACGAGCGAGCGAAGCGAAAGAAGTTCTCCGAGTCTACTTGAACAATCAGCCCCCCCTGACCTTTTGCCTACTCTCAACTGCCACCTTGGCCACTTAACACTACTGAGGTGACAGTTAACAGTGGCTAAGATGACAGTTGAGAGCAGACAAAAGGCCAGCGTGCTAAGGGGGCTGGTGTTTGTATGTATGTATGGTATGAAGGTTCTTTCGATGATAACTTGAGTAAATTTAGTCGGATCGTTATGAAATTTGGTAGGCAGATAAATGAAATTAAAAGAATTTCTAAGTTCGAACTTGAGCCAAATCTCGAGGGGTTGTCGAGATATGGGGCCACAAGTTTACAGTTCGGGGCGAACCACTAGTAATAATAAATCAACTGATTTCTATGCACAGTAGGTAGGTATCTGTACAAAATAAATACATTATTTATGCTGTTGTCCCAAAAGACAAACGTTGTCGCGAAACGTTGTCGCCTAAGGTAATCCTACTAAGTTGCGTAAAAAAAACTCTAACAGCAATAAAAAAACCGGCCCCAGTGCGAATTAAAAAGCCCTAAAGAAAACATAATCTAAGCAAAGTAACTGCTACACAAACTCAGTAAATAATTACACCAAAAACTAGTTTAACCAGATGTACGGATCGTGAGGAGTCAAACTATCATGATGTACACACGACGGCACGTCAGACTGTACACTTTTGTTTTAAAGTCGCACGTAACGTAACCGTGTATAGTGCTAGCGTGTAAAGGTCGACGTGCTGTCGTGTGTACCTATGTTCGATTAATAAATCTTGAGTTTCCACGGAATTTATAGGTAAAGACCTATACATGGTGTTAAAAGACCGCCAACAAAGCTGAAAACCACGTATTGTCCTCATCATAACAAACATTTTTGCCCTTGGAGCTATGCCTGGGAAATCAACGGTTTCTGAGATAATGAGGTGCAAAGTGATACTTAAAAAAAAAAATTGCTGAAATGTGTTCAGTATCAAGTATTTAACATTTATTCTCAAGAAGCCATATCAAAATTTTAAATATTTATTGTAGAAAATGACGTCAGAATTGCAACCCGCAATGGATTCTAAACATCGGCACGTTGAGCGTCAGTAGCATAAGTTGATGTCAACGCTTGCGCAATATGACTTTTCTGCGTTACATTTCCATTGGATAATAAAATATTTCCCAGCAATAATTTATGAAAAAATGTACTTTATTTTGGTGTCTATTATGCGTACCTTTCGGGTCTGTTGGCGGTCTTTTAGCACCCTGTATTGTGTATTTTTTTCAAAATTTTAGGCGTAGTATGAGCCGTTTATGAGATATGCTTTGAAAGCTTTGTTCATAATGTCCGTCCATCTAGCGGGGCTCTGCCTCGAACCCCCTTACCCTCTACTTTAACCGTCATAATTAGTTTTTCTAGGCTATCAGGTCCTCAGAGCTACGGACCAGCTGAGATGATGAGGATTGAGGGTTGGACGATGATGGTGAAGCGTGGTAGGAGTCAAAACCAGCAAGAATATTGTCCAAAGTTTAATTTCTCAGCAATTAGCGCAGGAAATACAATTAAATTATAATTAGCAATTAATAATCAAATTATATTCAAATTAGCATGCGTGCGTGGAGGCTATCACAGAGTAAGAGAGAAAGGGGACGTTCACAGAATACCTAGCTGTCAATAAATATAAAGGTGCTCATACACGATTATAGCCTTCCATACACTAATAAGTAGGCAGACAAATTCGGACTACTTAGAAAGTAGGTACACACAACGGCACGTCAGAGTGTACACTTTTGTTGTAAAGTCGTCCGTAACGTAACCGAGTAGAGTGCTAGCGTGTAAGGGTCGACGTGCTGTCTTGTGTACGAATTTGATGACCTAGTTCTTTTGTCGTATGTATGTTGAGACAATAAACTCCCGAAAGGCCAACTTTTCCCTTGAAGAGATCCGAGTAATTAATTTAAAAACTTCAACTCAATCATGGCCTAAATCCTAGGAGAGCTCGAGAGGGACGACGAATCCTAAGTAATCATTTAAATAAACAAAATTAAGGCCGCCTCGGGATAAATGAGTTCGTTTAAAGAACAAATAGTTTTGTTTTAGGCAAAATAAAGGCCAATTTGACATGGACGCATTTTTTTATGAATTATAATAAACAGAGCTTGTTTGTAGGCTTCTTGCTTTATTTTACACTTTTTAGTTAATGTAACCCTTTTTTGCAGTCGATGTTTTTTTTGTTTATATATATTTTTTTTATAGATTGTAGATGGTCGATTGATGACAATGATTGTTTTGAATACAGTGGAGCTGTCATTTACATAATAAAGACAACTGAAACCGCGTTTAACCCTCTGTAGCTTTTTGCGGTCGACGAAAAAACGCTTTCTCCCCAACTTAACCTTTATTGTGCCAAAACGTACTGCGAATAAGAGGGTCGGAGTAAAACTGTGCACACAAAACTGTACTTTACACGTCCCGTGTCAGGGGCACTCTTTAGCTTTGTGATATATTGCGAGGGCCTCCTCAAAAACCGATGTATTTCAGACCCTTGGGTTTCACAGGGCCTATTACGAACTAAACGCACTTATTTTCCACTTCTCGGTATTAGAGCTCTATCGAAGGACTGCCGAGGGTTTTGAGTGCAGGCATTGACGTCCCTGTATGTTTTTTTTATTGTCTGCTAATACCTGATTATAGACATAGAACGATAGAACATATCATAGAACCACTTTTTGTTTTTTCCAAATAATCCAAACATTAGCCAAGGCTATAAATTAGCATCAGACTTTTCTTTCTACTTGAGTTCGAACTTGAGTCGACGACTATTAATGCCACCCTTAGTACTTCAATATTTAAATATCGTTCTGTCACGTTCTTTTGTGAGAAATCTGCAAGTGCTTGCTTAGCTAATTTCTCATTTCAGAAATCGGCAGTTACACGCTTATTTTACATACATGTCATACATCCTAATCTGTGTAGTAGTGAATATGCATTACATTGTCAATCAAGTGAAAAAAGGAACTATACTCCGTGCAATTTTAGAGGTTTTAAAGCCGAAGGTAGGTATTTTGTTGCACTGGTGATTCTGAGCCAAATTACAAAATTTCATTCCAAAACGCGCGAAAAATAAAACACCTCCATACCAATGGTGTCGATTGGCGATAGCCGTTTGTATTGGGAAGTGTTTTATTTTTTCGCTCGTTATTAGTAAAATTTTGGAATTTGGCTCAGAATCACGAGTGAAACTAAATACCTTCGGCTTTAAACCACTAAAATTGCACGGTGGAGAGAACTATTTATAGAGACCTCTAGACTCACCACTCTAGCAATAATTCAAACCGAAATATCGACTCTTAACCCTTGAGAGATCCGGTGAAACTGGCCAAAATGCCTACGAGAGCTAACCCTTAACACACGCAGTGACTATTACAAATATTTTATTAGTTCGCAAAGGGGACCCTTCGTGCCCACAGGATGCCCCTTTCTGGACCCGCTCGGCCACAATCTTCGACAAAAAGGTGTCAATCATCAGACCGTTTAAGGGACTCTGTTTGAATAATATCGCCAGCTGGGAGATGAAGTGATTTAAAAGGGAGATGTATGGATTTAGAATGAGGGTTAATGAAGGTTGGTTTTAAATTAATTATTTTATTTCGTGCATGATAAAGATTTGGCATATTTTACGGTTGAAAGAAATATATTTGTTGACTGAGAATAATTTTAAACTAATACTTATTTTTTTTCTCTATTTCTATCTACCGAAGGCCGACATCCACCAACTCTATCTCTCTTTACTTAATGGTTTGTATTTTTTTTCTTGTACATTATTTTAACGAGCGATCGAATAGTCCGTCATTTATACTCCATGCAATTTTAGTGATTTTAAAGCCGAAGGTATTTTGTTGCACTGGTGATTCTGAGGCAAATTACAAAATTTCATTCCAAAACGCGCGAAAAAAAAATTCACTTCTTCATACAAATGGTGTCGATTGGCGATAGCCGTTTGTATTGGGAAGTGTTTTTTTTTTCGCTCGTTTTGAAGTACAATTTTGGAATTTGGCTCAGAATCACGACTGCAACTAAATACCTTTGGCTTTAAAACCACTAAAATTGCACGGTTTATGTATGAATGTCTGTCCGCCGATAACTTGAGTATTGTTGGTCTGATCGTCATGATTATGTTTAAGTTTGAACATGAACCAAATCATATTACTTTCATGGGGATGTAATGATTTCTTAGAACAGTCCATCGCGAGTTCACAGTTCGGGGTGAACTACTAGTACATAACTGATAGTCAAATCTCGATTGATATTGATTTAACCAGCTTTCAAATCAACCCAAAAAATTCCCAAAGGATGTCCAAGAAATGCCCCTATGTGAATAAAAAGTGACACATCCTATAAGCCGCGCCGCAAGGTACCCGCGGCCAACGAACCGGGTCCTTTGCTATCAATAGGCTGCTAAGGCCGCCCGCACATATTTGCAGTTGTACTGTGCAAAGTAGGTATGACTTTTTATGTAACTACATCTGCCCTGGGGCTTAAGGCGCCGTGCACAGTGGATCGCCCGCGCGCAAAGAAAAATGCACGAAATCGATTCCTGAATCAAATACACCAAAACAAATTTAAAATGTTCACATATCAAACCCTAGAATTAGTTGGTAGGTAAGTAATCGTATGAGGTAGTGGCCACCCCTGGTGTCAGAGTTTTTAGGCCAGCCAAAGGGTCTCTGACATGGCTTAACGATTGTTATTAATCAACAACAACCGGCACCAACGGTTTAACGTGCCTTCCGAAGCACGGAAGCGCTCAGATATTATTGCCACTAGCGGTCACCCATCCATGGACTGACCGCGGCCGTTGTTGCTTAACTTTGCCAATCGATTAAGAACGGCTAGTACAATAAGGCTGTGAGCGCTATCTATAACAGCCAGTTTCGTGTTGACATTCATAAACGTTTTGAAGATATATTGCTTGCAAAAAAATAGGCGGCTCACTTTTTTTCAAGCAAAATATCTAGCAATCTGTTATCGATATCAACATGAAACTGGCTGTGTTAGATAGGTCTTAACTAATTCTAGGGTTTGATATGTGAACATTTTCGATTTTTTTAGTGTATTTGATACAGGAATCGATTTTGTGCATTTTTCTTTGCGCGCGGGCTAATTCACTATGCCCAGCGCCTTAAGCGGTTTTTCTTTCACGGCAATAAAATAGTAGGTATTATTGTCATTATTGTAAACAACAGAACAATAATAGTTCAGCAGACTAGGTGTTGTGGTCATAGCACGATCCCGATAGATTCAAAACTAAGACAATTAAGCCCCTGGTGTTCGTTTCATAAATGACAATTCGACGTATAGTAGGTACATTGACTGGTCGGTTAGTTACCTAACCTTTTTTGTAACCTTTTTCTAATGGCCCGTTTCAACTGACAGTTACCTAAAAGCTGAATTCAAAGCCCTTGGTAGATGGCGCTCATAGGCTTGGCAATACAAGAACCGGGTTATGACTATAAAATTTCGTTAACACAGATTAATAATATGGGTTGTAATTAAACAGACTTCTTTTTAATAGCATTATACGCCTCTAAATATCTACATTGCCTTCTAAATTACTAAGTCAGCCACAATCAACGCGCATCTAAATAATACTATCTTAGCCACCAGATAACTTGTTTGTAAGACACTCTAAATACAACTCAGCATCGTGGTTATTTTTTGGCATCTAAATTTGTAATATGCATTCAAGCAGTAAACTTCTAAAATATTAATATATGACACCAAAAAAATTGTTCAATTAGCTTCTAATTTTTTAACTCAGTACCAATACGTTTAAAATTTATCTCGACTTACATTAATTGATCGTAAAAATTTACCAAAAATTGTCATCAAATTGTAAATTATGGCCACTAAAATACCCTGGAACTATTGAAGGAAAACAAAATAAAATACTTTTTTTTAAAATCTATTCGCGTACTTTGAAATACCATCATTTTACGGATTGTTAAAATAAAGATATACTGCCGTCATAAGAAAAAAGACGCAACTGTCATTTTTGCCAAAATTTAGTTACATACATATTCGGAACGAGGAAAAAAAGGCGCACCTGCCTGTATTTTTTTCTTTTTGATAGGAGCATTTTTCTGGAAGTAGATTGAGTAAAAAAAACGCAACTGATACGTAGTCACAAATACACGTGACTACTCGTCAGTACGTGAATCGAATGGCGCTCTCTGATTGGTGAAAATGGCTGGTCGCTGTCGAGTCCCAAATCGTATAGTGGCTTTTTCACAATAAAAGAATATGATGTATTAATTTACGTGCTAAGTTATAATATATGAGGTTGTCTATTGAAGCATGAATTATATTTTTTTGAGAAGCTTATTTTGAAGCTGTAAAACGTATAATGGTGATGAGTTGTAAAATCCGTGGCTGAGTTAGTAAATCAGGTTGCAATAGATAAATCAGTGGACAAGTTAAAATAATTGTTGAACTTTACTTGACGCTTTCTTTGGAATATTTAGTTGGCGATGTAAAAAAGACGAATTATTTTATTAGAAGCTATCTTATTTTCCCGTGGCTTACTTATAAAATTAGAAGTTAGATCACGTGGCCAAAAAAAAACTTTGCGGCTTGACTTATAATTTCCCTAATAATATTGACAGTCGTGAAAACGGCTCATTGGCTACGCAATGTACATTGTACAAGGAATTGTCATAGTAAATTGTAATTGTCTGTATTATGAAATGGCCCACTGGTTTTACTCTACAGTCGGCCTAAACCTAGTCTCGTCCGGCCGTCACTCAGCGAAAAGGGGCCATTATGTCGCACACACACGTCTCACAGCCACTCAGTGTGCTTTATTTGATCTCTTACTATCTCCTTCAGGGCTTGAAAGAGGCATAAAGTAGGAGCGTAAGTATTTGGAGTAGGCCGTAATAAGGTGGAAGAGAGTTGAAGTGAGTGAGGTAGGGAATGAGTTTGGTAGTGAGCCGTTTTCAGCACAAATTCACAAAGCAATTCATAGATGGCGCCTACAGTCGTGGCCATAGAAAAACCGGAACACGGTTGTCAAAATTAATCTGAAATTTGTTCTTTGAAAACGGCTCATTGAAACACTTTTTAAGGATTTATAACTCGTTATCTTTTACCATTAATCATTCATTATGTACAGTTAGCCACACGCTAGGATACCCCTTATTGTTCGATTGGTGCCCTTATGCCGAGCGAGCGAAGAGCTACTATGGGGTATCCTAGAATGTTGCCGACCGTAAATACTCGTGCAAACAAATTTTTACGTGGCTGTTACGTATCTTAGAGAGAGATTGCATGAACTACTTCCAAGATTGTTACCGCTTTATTAAGTGTGCCCTTCCTAATCTAATCACGCTATCGTATGAGGCGTTTCTTATAACCGCTGAAGGCGCAAACCACTTTTAGAATGGACTGTTTCAGGAAGCCTAATTAGGGATGATAGGATCTGATGATAAAGCTGAGACGAGACGATTTGTGTTTTTATATTCAAGCAGTGTTTCAAAATTTCCATAAAATAATATCCCACCAAAAACATTTTCATGTAAAAAAGTTTGCCAAGACGAGACCATACAGCTTGCACTGTCAAAAAGCTATCGGATCTCATTGTCGAGCCAAGCTTCTAACTTTACACGCCCTAACTTCACAAACTCTGCACATAATAGTCAAAATATGTGGCACTAACGTACCCCCAGATCTCTTTTCTTCCCATCTACTTTTGTTTGTTATGGCCAAAAGAGGTGTTAAAACGCCCATACTAAAACCACATTCTCCCTTCCCAGGATGTGGCCTCCAAGACTGGCAGTGGCAGTAGCGGCACTAGCGCTGTTGTCAGCGGGCGAGGCGGCGTGGCGGTGTCCGAGCGTCAGCGCGCGCCCGGCCGCGGAGTGTTCCTGTGACCTGCCGCACACGCTGCGCTGCGCCGGGGATCATACCGCCTTGCAGGTAATACGCCAGCGAACATACTGCCCTGCTGGTAACACGCCAGCGACCATACTGTGCTGCAGGCAATACAATACTGAACTGCAGGTAATACTGCACCGTGAGCGCGCGCCCGGCCGCAGAGTGTTCCTGTGACCTGCCGCATACGCTGCGCTGCGCCGGAGACCATACTGCCCTGTAGGTAATACAATACCGAGCTGCAGGTAATACAATACTGAACTGCAGGTAATACTGCACCGTGAGCGCGTGCCCAGCCGCGGAGTGTTCCTGTGACCTGCCGCATATGCTGCGCTGCGCCGGAGACCATACCGCCCTGCAGGTAATACAATACTGAACTGCAGGTAATACTGCGCCATGAGTGCTCGCCCGACCGCAGAGTAGTCCTGTGACCTGCCGCATTCACTGCGCTGCGCCGGAGACCATACCGCCCTGCAGGTAATACAATACCGAACTGCAGGTAATACTGCGCCATGAGTGCTCGCCCGACCGCAGAGTAGTCCTGTGACCTGCCGCATTCACTGCGCTGCGCCGGAGACCATACCGCCCTGCAGGTAATACAATACTGAACTGCAGGTAATACTGCGCCATGAGTGCTCGCCCGACCGCAGAGTAGTCCTGTGACCTGCCGCATTCACTGCGCTGCGCCGGAGACCATACCGCCCTGCAGGTAATACAATACCGAACTGCAGGTAATACTGCGCCATGAGTGCACGCCCGACCGCAGAGTAGTCCTGTGACCTGCCGCATACACTGCGCTGCGCCGGAGACCATACCGCCCTGCAGGTAATACAATACTGAACTGCAGGTAATACTGCGCCATGAGTGCTCGCCCGACCGCAGAGTAGTCCTGTGACCTGCCGCACATACTGCGTTGTGCCGGGGACCATACCGCCCTGCAGGTAATATGCCAGCGACAATACTGATACTGCTCTGCAGATAATACGCCAGTGACCGTACTGCGCTGCAGGTAATACGCCAGCGACCGAACTACGCTGCAGGTAATACAACAGCGAACATACTGCGCTGCATGTAATACGCCATCGAGAATATTGCCCTGCAGGTAATACGCCAGCGACCCTTCTGTACCGCAGGTAATAAGCCAGCGACCATACTGCGCTACAGGTAATACGCCAGCGAGCATATTGCGCTGCAGGTAATACGCCAGCGACCATACTGCGCTTCAGGTAATTCTGCGATGCAGGTAATACAGTACTGAGCTGTAACGGCTGTGAGCTTCAGATATTTCTGCTCGAGCTCCCTTAGCTTATGCTCTTACTTGTATTTTTGAATCTATTTCCAGTCATTGTTTCCAGTCACTGTTTCCAGTTCTGGTTTAAAAATAAAATAAACTTAGAACAAGCAAATAAATATTAACATCCCGCATCAAAATCCTCGCATGGAAAGTAAAATACAATTATCGAACAATATTTGCTTAGGTTTTCACCGCGTAAACATTACGCAAAAAAAATATGCAAACAAAGCCAACGCTACCCGAGACTGGAATTTCAAATACCTACGTGAAAAGGCCTTTATCATTATTGTGCATAGGTTTATACGATGTGGCCATTAAACCCTAACCCTGTACCAAATTTCAGCTCTCTGAGTTTATGGGAAGTACTAGTTCTATTATGATGATCATGAGTGAGTGAGTGAGTGAGTGAGTGAGTGAGTGAGTGTGTGTCATAAATGCGAAACTTTGCTTTCGCTTAACTTCGGAACTAAATGACCTACAGACTTGAAATTTTGGATTTTAAGTATGTGATTATAGCTTACTAGATGACGAAAATTTCTGCGTTCTGGTCTTATCCAGAGGTTCTCAAATAGGGGCCTGAAAATGCGGCGAAATGGTTCCAGTAAAGGATGGTACGGCAGTGTTTGCTTCGCGCTCGACCTGGCGGGGGCACTGCCGTGCCCCCAGATACTTAAGTCCTTGCTTAGCGAAATTCTCAATTCAGAAATCGGCAGTAAGTATAAGTATTATTTTCTCATTGTAAATGTTCGTAAAGGTGCCTCAGCCTGAGTAACAGCATGCTGAACACTAGACATACGCTCACTCAGAATAAGATCGTTTGTATTGCTCATTTATAAATATAGATATTTTCAAATCATGCAGCCACTACTACAATAATAAATCGGTCAAAGGCGCTCTGGCCAAAGAGGCCTATTCTACAAGACGTCGTATTGACACCGCAGGTCTCTCTGTCAACAGTGGCGGACCCTTGTCAACGTCGCCCGCGGCGGGACAGGTGCCGGGCCGATCCTTGATTGTTTGCGTAGACTACCGTGCTAACAGAATAGAGCTTTAACGTTTCCCTTGCTTAGAGCCCTCGCCCACGGCGACTTTTTGTAGCGATGCAGTAGCGATGCTTTCGCGCGTTCGTATCGATACAGTCGGACGACCTAAAAACACAGGAGTGGTCACTACCTCATACGATTACCTACCTACCATCGGTTGAGTATGGAATGGGGCCCTCACAGCTCTAACTGCCGATTTCTGAATTGAGAAATTCGCTAAGCAAGCACTTAAGAATCTTTCTGTCTTTGCTAATTTCTCACAAAAGAATGTGACAGAACGATACTTAAGTATTTATTTAGTAAAATACTCAATTCAGAAACCGGGCCTTAGTCCATAATCTATTGCAGCGTCATTGAAGGCAATCTGCTGCGACCATTGTGTCAGGCGCTGTTACAACTGGCCTGCGAGATACATTCAACAGACCGACAAGGATCTAAATGAAATTATTCAAATATAACCTTAGTTGCCTCGCAATAAGGGAAAGCTCTTTGTCGGTCGCGTTCAGTTAGATCCTTGTAGGTCTGGAACTTTAGTCCGGCTGCAATCAGAGCTCCTATAAGCGTTTGTTCCGATCTGGATTTATTTTATGCCACTAGTGTTATTCAGGCTTTAGTATGGGCTACTATTAAAGTTAGGTCATTGTAAAAAAAATGCAATAGGCTACCCCCTTTAATTCAGTGGCTCAACGGCTAAAAGATCTATATTAATTGTGGCTAAGATTATTGGTAATAGGACTGCGAAAAATCTTGAGATTTTTTAAGATTAATTTAACGGTTTCACTTAGGTACTTTTATTATTTGTTGGAATATAAAAAAGGTGCAGTGCTCACGAAAGTTTAAGTTGTAAAATCTTGAGAACTTCTGTAGATTTTATTTAATGCACTAATACTTAGCCTTTTTAACCGAACCCTGAAAGTATTTTTCAGCTTTGGCAGCTCCATATAGCACTGCAATCCCGCTCTGCGGGACAAAGAGAGATCATTGTATGTGTATCAAGCTCGTTAAATATTCTCAACATGGTTCTCAATATTCTTGTTTAATTTTTGTTATCGAGTGTATGTAATCAACGCCAACAGTATTATTAATTCAACGTTGTTTGCTTTCGTTTACGTAATGAAGATAAAAATCTGTTTATTTGAAGAAAGAAAGCAAATTAATTTGCATTGTTATCTTTTAAGCGCAGACTGGCAAACATCAGCCGCCCCAGTGTAAGTGAAAAGAAATATTCTTGCCAAAGTATAACCCGTGCCATTAAAGAAGCGATATATAAATGGCGGACACTGTCGCGCCCTCTCGCTTTAATCATATCTCCGTCTATACTCACACGTAACGTTAGCAAAGTCATTTTAGGCAGTCCTGATTAGTCACCTACACTTGGCTAATAAAACACACCAAAATACGTTCGCCTCTTATTAATTTCTTAATGTTTATCGAGTTGTTTCAATATTGTAGTTTACGTTAAGTGTTGTTATTTGTTGAGGTTTGTATTATTTACGTTTTAATATTTTTGATCTTATTTTCATAAAGATTGTTATTTAATCACAAACCCAACGTAGAACAATTCGGTACGCAAAGTTTTTTGTTCGAAAGTCCGTTATTGGCTTAATCTTATATTTAGACAATATTGAGAAACTAATTTCAATATTTTTTATTTTGGTTCAGTAGTTTGGATTTTACAACGTTTCAAAGATACGGTTTTATGACCTTCACGCGACGGTCTGCATACTGTTGGCGCTGTTTGGCGGTCATAGGAACAAAACATTTTAGCGCATAAAAACAAAACTACTGAAGCAAAATAAAAAATATTGAAATTAGTTTCTCAATATTGTCTAAAGATAAGATTAAGCCAATAACGGACTTTCGAACAAAAAACTTTGCCTTCCGAATTACCTAATCAATAAAGAAAGCATCGTAAAACAATATTTCCTAACCAAAAATGTAAGAAAGTTTTAGGTATGAACCGAAATCGTATTTTCGTAACCTCTTTTTCAGACCTTACCATAGGTACCCGCCGCCATTTTCATATCGTTTCTCTATTGGCACGGCTTATAATAATATTACATTCCAAAGATACAGCCCCTCTACCCTTGACGCATTTTTTCAATATGGCGGAATTTACTAAATTCTATATTTCACGAATTAAGACTCAATTTATATTGGTATTGTACAAAATAGTATTCTTCTTCTTCTTCTTCTTCAACCTATAGCCACCCAATGCTGAGTGTAGGTCTCTTCCATTGCACTCCATTATTTACGGGCTTGGGCTTTTCTCATCCAATCTTTCCCTGCCACTTTGACCAGGTCGTCGGTCCATCTCATCGGTTGCCTGCCCACATTTCTACGACCTGTTCTGGGTCTCCACTCCAGTACCCTTTTACCCCATCTGTGGTCCTGTCTACGACATAACGGCCCTAAAAAAGAATAGTATCAACGCATTGTTAATATCAACTTTGTTAATATCAACGCAATGGCGTCAAGGGTAACCAACCAGTTCTCTTAGCACTGCCAAAGCAAGAAAATCGTGTTTTTAATGCATTTTTTTTTGACATAATATGCAAAATTTAGGCCGGGAATTATACATGTCCGATTTTTTCACCCGATTGTCTGATCCTACACTCATTTGTATGACCATCGGATGTACACACAAAAATATGGCGCAGATGCCTTCCGATAGTCAGACAAAAGTCAGACGTGTATTCTCGGCATTATTCATAGTTTTAGGTTTGGTCCAATGACTTTCAAATTATTGGAATGTCATTGGTTTTGTCCTAAAAAGTCTAGGGTTGAGAACTTGACGTTCCGTTTATTTCAAAAACGCATCCAAAAAGAAGACGTTTTTTTTTCATTGGCGGCACTAGTGTGCTCTACCCTTAGTCTTAAAGGTCCAACACACGAATCTATTTTTTGAGCTTTTATGTGCTTGCTCTTTCTCTACTCACGAATTAGCTACACTGGCTATAATTTTTAACATTTGACAGCCGTCTTGTTCAGAAGTTGTCAGCTTGTATTCCAATATTGGCGCCAATTTTTCATCAAGCATTAGGGCCACTCCGTTCTGCAAGCTCTTTGCCGCAGTTTCAATAGATTGCCGCGGAACAAATAGAATGGCATAATATATGCGTCGCTGTTTGTCAGTCGCCCGCTACTCTTGGTCTTGCCCACTGAAAAGGGTGCAGAAAGTTTACCCTGTACTTATACAGGGCAATTTTTAAAAACTTAATCCTGAAACGCCTCAACTGCTAAATGTGATTTGCAACAACTTTTGTTCTACGACCTTTTAATTTGTATCATTACAGCGCTTCCTGCGCGGCGCGCTTTCGTGCCCCTCCACTCTCTACCAACTTTCCAGCGGACCGCCCGGAGTTCTGCGTTCCGAGTTCAGAGTTCTGCGTTCCGCGTTCTTCCTAATGTATGGGCTTGCGTGGAACGGTTCACACTGAAGCTGTCAGAACGCGGGGTTCTCGTGAAGCAAATCTGTGAGAATTCTGAACGCGGGACGCGGAACTCCGGCGCAGTGTGTCCGGTGCCTAAGAGTTGGCTCGGAATTACCTCGGCTTTTGAGGGATGGAATCAAGTCTAGCTAGGAAGGATGGCTAATGAAGATGGAATCCATTCAGTCGTTCCCTCAATGCTGGGGATCGTGACCATCATTGAAGGTGGCGGAGAGTAGAGTTCTCCATTGCGCTCTATCACTCGCGATGTGGACCAGTTCGTGCAAGTGTTTTTGCGTGGCTTTGGTCATAATATCCGTCTATCTAACGGGTGGTCTGCATCGAGCTCTCTTGCCCTCCACCTTTCCCGTCATAATTTGTTTTTCCAGGCTATTAGTTCGAAGAATGTTGCGATACGTCGTTGACATATTATTATGACTGAGAGTGGAGTGCGTGTTTTGACCTCTTCGCGTATCTGACTCATTTAATTTTGTTCTCATCGCTGTCCACGGAATCGGTAGATTCATGAAGATGGAGTAGATCTTCTGAATCTAAACAATACAATGTCTTCCGGACGTAAGATGAGATTGGTATGTTTTTTTCTCTAAAGATATCGGCCGGATTCCTAAAGAAAGGAGAGGATAAATGGCCACAATAAAAAACGATAATAAAGGGATGGTTAATATGAAACTCGGATGGGAAATTCTTTTGTGTATTAGTGTGTGTAGCTATAATACTTGTTGGGGTAGGTATGGTGGAGCTTGTAATTTGCTCTTCACTTCTAGTATGATCATCATTGCGGTTTTTTTTGGTTTTCTGTCTTTATCTCTATGCTCCTATCGGACTCAATGCAGCCATGAGGTAAAGACCCATGACGCTATCTTTTCAATATGGCGCTATTTAAAAAAATCGCATAAGACGCATCTTTTATGTTTATTCTACAAACGTTTAAAAACATTACAAACTATAATTATAAAATCTATAAAATTATAAAAGAGAATTTTATTTTAACAACTTAGTCAATCAAATTGAAAAAGTTTTATAATTTATATCTCTGAATTCGCATAGTAATGCTTTGATTTTAAATACTTTGTAATGTTTCTTCAAAGGTAAGGCTGTTTTATTCAATAAAAACACAAAATACGTCTTAATTTGTAAAATATTAAATTTTGTAAATTGCGCCGTATTGCGGCCGTATTGGAAAAATGCGTCAAGGGTAGAAGGGCTGAACCATACAGTCCTCTCTCTCACTCCGTTGATGACCCTGGGAGATAAGGTATAAAAATTATTATTGTTTGTGTTCGAGTAAACTTTTTTTTCAAAGGACAAGTAATTTTTATGAAGTATGTTTTAATAAGCTGATTATATTTTTTGCCCGATTTTGTCGACCCCTAGTACGAGTACTTACTTAATATTTTTTTTTTTGTCGTAGAGTTGAATGACCTTGATAATGATTTATGTTGATCGAAGTATTTTCTCTCGTTTTTTCAGAACTAAATTGATTTAGAGTTGAGATGATTGGTTGAGAGGTTTTGTGGTTATCCTGAATTTATACAGTGACTGTACCCAAAAGAAGCAAAAGAGATTTTGATGATCATAAATGGGATCCCGTTATTCTAAGAAGGGTTCATAATTATCTCCCGATTATTGTTATAAAGCAAGGCTATGTTGCTTGTAGGTAATTATCTTGGGTTCAAATACAAATAATTAGAGTATCACATTTTATCTTCAGGCTATTTGGGTCTACGGTTTTTTTTATTTCTAAGGAATCGTTCAGGAACAATTTAATTTCGGAAGATAAAAACTGGATTTCATGTAGGAGCGATGTATTTGGATGCCCACGTCAGCTTAAAACAAGAAAAAAGGGAAGCAAATGAAATAAAGCTAAGTGTATTCCGAAAAGGTCATACTCTTACGAATTCTCAAGGAGCAATCCCTTTGTCTTAGCCTGTCTTAGGTTGAGAGTTGGTGACCAATTGAGATATTTTTTCGTACAAGGCTGGGAGTTGGTAGGCTGATATATTTTTTATGGTTTCAGATTCTGAACCCATACATTTACACTTTCAAAGTCGAAAAAATGTAACTTTGAACCGCGACCGGGCCAAAAAAATATTTTTCCCATCAGAGTCTATTTTAGCCAGCCTACCAACACCCAGCCTTGTACGAAAAAATATTTCGATTGGTCACTAGCTCAAGCTATTTAATCTACAGTGCGTTTCATGAAAGAATTCCCTTGGGTTGAATAAAAATAGTGCCCATTACATTGTAATAAGCGTTTTGTCAAGGGAACTCTTTCGTGAAACGCACTATAGGACTTAGATGCCTGAATTAAAAGTTTTTTTTTTAATAACCAAATTTTTGTCCTATCACTGTTCCAGATAATCGGCCGCCACCTCCGAGAGCAGAAATCCCGCAGCAAGAGCACGGCGGTCTCTCTCCTAGACTTGGCCCTTCGAGGAGTCTCAGCGCTGAGCGCGGCGTCCATCGCTGAGCTAGCGGGCGTTGGGCTCCACGGACTGGTGATCTCCTCGGGCGATATCAGACGAGTGCAGCAGGGGGCGTTCACTAGCGTCGCGGGGACGCTTCAGGCTTTAGGTAAGACTACAAAATGGAACAAAATCGGCTAATTCAAATGAGGAACTTTCCAGACTAAGTTCCTTAAAAATCTTGCAGATGGCGGTGTCTTTGTTCAGCAAAGACCAATTTTCATGTCAAAAATCAGCTGAATGGTAACATTCATTAAAAAACGTTTTGCTTAGTTGAGAGAAAGACAGAGAGAGAGATAGAAAGAGAGAGGGAGAGAGAGAGAGAGAGATAGAGAGACAGAGAGATACACTGAGCGCGGCGTCCATCGCTGAGCTAGCGGGCGTTCTTATTCTATTCTTATTCTGTCTTTGTTCTGCAAAGACCAATTTTCATGTAAAAAATCAGCTGAACATTAATATTTATAGCTCAAAAACCGTTTGCTTAGTTGAGAGAGAGAGAGCGAGAGAGATATTGGGCTCCACGGGCAATATCAGACGAGTGCAGCAGGGGGCGTTCACTAGCGTCGCTGGGACGCTTCATGCTTTAGGTAGGTTAAAAGTCGTACCACACAAACCATAAACGCGTAACCATGTCGATTCAAAGCTGGTGGGTAAATTATATCATTTATTTTTGTGAGGGAGTTATCATATAAAACTACAGGCACTCTAAGTGGATAGAGAAATTTTAAGTAGGTTGTCTATTGATCAATACAAACAAATTGTACAAGGTGGCAAAACATTGGAGCGAAAGAAATATCAGCTGTTCCATTCAAAAGGTCGGCTTAGTACTGCGCCAAACGTATGAAACAGATGATATTTTTGTCACTCCATTTTTTTCGCCACCTAGTACACACGACAGCACGTAGACACAAAAGGGTGGTATTCTAGAACGCTACTTAAACTCAGTTTAAACAGAGTTCAGACTGTCGATAAAACAGTGCATGTTTTGATATGAAGGGAGGGATATTCAAATCAAATCATGCATTGTTTTATCGACAGTTGACACTACTAAACTCTACTTAAACTGAGTTTAAACAGAGTTCAAGAAACGTTATAGTTTGAACTGAGTTTAAACAGTGTTTAAGTAGCGTTCTAGAAGACCACCCTTAGACGCTAGCAGTCTACTCGGTTACGTTACGGGCGACTTTACATCAAAAATGTAAACTCTGACGTGCTGTCGTGTGTACAAGTTGTTTCTAATGATCAGTAGACAGCCTAAGTTCCGCTATCGAATTAGAGTGCACCCTGCAGAATACTGTGGCTACGCACATACAGTGGCTACGCACATACAGTGGCTACGCACATACAGTGGCTACGCACATACAGTGGCTACGCACATACAGTTGCTACGCACATAAAGTGGCTACGCACATACAGTGGCTACGCACATACAGGGGCTACGCACATACAGTGGCTACGCACATGAAGTGGCTACGCCGCTACAGTGCTACGACCGAGCGCTACGATGCTACGCGCTATATTCTTCGATTTCAAACCAATTAAATAGGTTCGATGATTAATTTCAAAGTTACGTACATTTGTAACTTTGTAGTAGCAACACATCGCGAGGAAACCTGAGCGTCTGAGGCATAACAAATACCCTCAACGCGAAAATCGCCTATGCGCAATAATATCTAAGCGCTTCCTTGTTTTAGAAGGCACGTCAAACCGTTGGCCCCGGTTGATTAAGTACCTAATGTAAGAGACTGGGCGGCCAAAAAACTTTGACACTACCTCATATTATTATCTCCCTATACCACGTATTGTCCTCATCATAAGGAACATTTTTGCCCAAGGAACTATGCCTGGAAATCAACGGTTTCCGAGATAATAAGGTTCAAAGTCGGACTTTTCAAAACTTTTTTTTTGCAGAAATGAATTCAGTATTTAGTTCTTAACATATCTTCTCAAGAAGCCATATCAAAATTATGAATATTTCTTTCAAAAAACGACGTTAAAATTTCAACTCGCAATGTATTCTAAACATCGTAACATAAAATTATACCTACGCTTGCGCAATATGACTTCTGTGCGTTACAAGTCCATTGAGTTATAAAATATTTTTCAAAATTATAACCTAAAAAACCAAAATCATTTCCCAGCAATAATTTATC
The DNA here is from genome assembly GCA_949319315.1 of Zelleria hepariella. Classification (NCBI taxonomy): domain Eukaryota; kingdom Metazoa; phylum Arthropoda; class Insecta; order Lepidoptera; family Yponomeutidae; genus Zelleria; species Zelleria hepariella. The sequence goes on along the minus strand of OX439383.1, from coordinate 20,762,279 downwards.
AAAAAAGTACTTTGTTTTGGTGTCTAGTCTGCGTGGCTTTCGGGTCTGTTGGCGGTCTTTTAACACCCTGTATGACATTATTCGTTGTTCCAGGTTTACCAAACAACCAGCTGCCTTCTGTGCCGACAGAGGGGCTGGCGCACCTATGGAAGCTGGATCGATTGGACCTGTCGAACAACAAGATTCATACGCTAGACGCCAACTCTTTCAAGGTAACCTTTACATTCTAACTTATTCCAGAAAAATGCGTATCAATTTTCCTCTTGCCAGATTATCGTAAAAATTCCCCATAAAAACGCGGTTTTGCGTCTTTGCGATAGTGCGTCAGATATGCTGTCAAAATCGCAATAACGCAAAAATGTGAAATCACGACAAGTTAAGAATTCTGGAAATAAGAGTAGCAGGTAAGATTAGATAGATAGATAAACCAAAGATTAGTTAGGTTAACGAAGTTCTTTATCTTCTTTATTTCGATCATAATACATTGTCATAATATTAATTATCTCTTTTACTTATACTTTATTCATTGCACTTGTGTTCAGCGTTACTCTAGAGGGGTTTTGGGGGTCTCGGTTATGGTCTAAAGGTGTATCTACTTAAGAGACCCCTTCAGGACCGTGGGAACTCGGCGATGGGCAAGCGCGTGAAACACTGTTTTCTATAGCTGTTTAACCCAGAGCGAGACGGGGCGCGGGAAAAGTGAGAGGCAATGCGTCTGTATGAGTCTACGTGTGTTCGTGTCCTTTCGCGAGTATGCAGTTTTAGTTATAATGTAATAGATCTATTTTCCCAAAAATTTTCGTAGTTCGCTGCCATTTCTACATTTTATTAGCTATTTCATTTTTTTTTTAATCTTTTTTTTTCTGACAAGTACAATACATTATTGATGTTCCCAAGGTAGTTCGACTCCAATAGACAGTGTAATAATGTAAGTAAATAACAGCTGAAAGTAACACCTTTTTCGGCGCTAAAACGCATCGCTCTAATTTATTTCAGGCAATTTTTTTTAGTATAAAAATTATTTGCAAACCTCCGTATTATATAATATAATAATAATAATTCAATTTATTTCGATCAACTATGAGGATCATAAAACACAGTACAAGATGTTAGTAATAAATAATTTAACCTAAGTTTAACCTACTGTTAGTAACATTGATTTACACATATTATTTACATATCTTTGTTTTTGAGTACATGAACCATAGAGCAACGGTTCATGTACTCAAAATCAAATCGGCCTGCAAACATGCGCAGGATACTGTTGGGGCTGGCCCGCACCCTCCGCACCAGGGATGAACACCGTTTGCGCATAGTGGTGTACAAACAATCAACCTTATTATTGGTCATACCGTATTGGTCATCTACTGATATAAACCAAGTTACAGAAAAATCCAGCCTGTAGTTTAGAAATTAAACCGGAACTACGTTTGTAAGGGGAAACGCTGCTTCAGGGCGTTCTTAACTGACAAATCCCTGGTAGGGGGTCCTACCAGGGGTCCTGGATCCAAATGGGGTATTCTAGCCTTCTCGGTTTTGCTGACTATACGTAATTTTAAAACACCTGTACCAAATAACCAGCTGCCTTCTGTACCTGCTGGATCGATTGGACCTGTCGAAAAACAAGATTCATACGCTAGACGCCAACTCCTTCAAGGTAAAACCTATTCGTATGGAAATTGTGCTGTATTTCCTCTGCAGCGGTGTGCGGAATGCTGCCTAGCTCTATGAATGATTTGGTTAGGGTTATGCTTTTCGGAAATAAGAAAAGAGGTAAGGTTGGTCTGCAATTAGTTCTCGAATCTCTCTGATGTGTTCTGTGCTCTGCCCCTCTTTACTTCTTACGCAGGGTACCTACTATGTTTAATGAAAATAAATAATAAAAACAGAACCAAGTGTTAATCATGGAATTTAAATGATTGCCGTCCATTTGAAGTGAAAACAGAAAAAAAGCAATGACAACTTTCCTACAAAATTGTTTCAATGGGAAGTACTCACATTGCATTGGTGTGAAAAGAGTTCTTACAAAAACAACATGTTCTAATTATGTTTTTTCCAACAAAAATATTTTTTACTTTGTTTTTCCTTTATGTAAATGTGCTTGTATCTTTCAGGGCATAGTGAACCTTACCTACCTGGACATAAGCGACAACCAGCTGACAGACATAGCCGCTGAAGCCTTCAAGCCGCTAGTGAGGCTGTCGGTGCTGAGGCTTCGAGGGAACTTGCTGAAAGTGCCCGCGCTAGCTTCGTTGAGGGTGAGAGGAGTTACAATTTTAAAGTTCTATGCAATAAAAAAAAAAACAAATAGTTTTCAAAAGAAAATAATACTACTTTATTGCCGCGAACGAAAAATCGCTGAACAAAAATAGCTCAGTTTAGCTGCGGAATGTAAAAAAATGTGAAAAGTTTGAATTTCCCGCCACGTTGCTAACGTCCCACCTTAAGGGTCCGTATAAGGCTAACTAGCGCCACCAATGTTGAAAAAATCATATCTCGCTTCAGAAGAAGTTTCTGACAAAATCCTAAGATGAGCTCATGCGCCATGCTTTTCTAGATTTTTAAGTGTGGGTACCTAACTCAATTTCTAGTCTTAAGCTAAAAAATTTTCGATAACCGCCAAAAACGGCCGTTTTTGGCGGTTATCGAAAATTTTTTAGCTTAAAAGTAAATTTCGAAGAGGGTATCTACACTTAAAAATCTAGAAAAGCATGGCGCATAGGCTCATCTTAGGATTTTTCCAGAAACTTCTTCTAAAGGAAGATATGATTTTTTCAACATTGGTGGCGCTAGTTAGCCTTATACGGACCCTTAAGGTCCAACGATAGCAACGTGGCAAAAAAAAAATCTCAGTTATTTTTTATTTTGCAGCTTTACTGAGCAATTTTTGTTTAACGATTTTTGTTTCATGGCAATACAAATAGTATTATTTTCATTATTGTACACTAAAGAACGACAATAATTAAGCTGATTTTGTTTTGTGGTCGACAAAGCAGTGGCACTGCTAAAAAAACCTAGCTACGAAATAGCTCCTTATGGTATTAAATACTGGCACTTTACTCAGTTAACGATTGACTTTCGGGTACTTGATTCGGTAGCTCGCCTGCACGGTATGTAAGAGATTGCGGGTTCAAGTCCTGTCCCGAGTAGAGATGGGATTCTTCCCGGGAATCAACCCATTTTGGGAAGAAACGCGGAAAGTTTCCGGGAAGATTCCCAAAATGGGTATTTATGTGGGTAGAAACGATTTTCATTGCAGTTATTGAACAAAATGAATCCTTTTACAGTTGTGTGCACTTATAAACAATAGACTGCCAATAATTTTTACAATTCTTGTGCAAAACAGGCGTACTTTCTATTTTATGTGATGATTTCTTTAACTTCGCCGAAAATCGGAAATAAAATACGAATTCTTCACGAATTCTTCATGAATTCTTCAATAATTCATAATCACAAGACTAATTACATCAAAATTATTTGAATTGCTACTAACTAGAACATAAATTATACAAGGTGGCAACATGGAACTCTTTTTTTTGGGGCTGATTCTCAAAGTGCCGTCCAAACAAAAACATTTTTACATTCCGTTGGAGTACATAACCGTTGCTGGCCAGTAATCGATCGGAATTTTTTGCATAAACTGGTAAAATCGCGTCACGACAATAGACTGCTAATATTTTTTACAATTGTAAATTTTCTAAAACATCTTAAATGAGATGGATATTGTTTGTATGGACTAAATTGTCGCTGTTATCTAAGCTATTAGTCAAAAAAAAAAAGAGATCTATGGTGCCACCTTGAATAATTATTTATAATTCACTGTCAAATGTTCATATACACAATTGTAAGAGGATTCATTTTGTTCAATAAAAACATTAAAAAACGTTTCTGCATTTTCGTGTTTATTTCCAAAATTGGTTGATTGATGGGTTGATTACAGTTATGTGAACTTATAAACAATAGAAAGCCAATAATTTTCACAATTATCTTGTAAAACAGGCGAAATTTCGGTTTCTTTGTGATGATTTCCTTAACTTCGCCGAAAATTGGAAATAACATACGAATTCTTTATGAATTCTTCAAAAATAATTATTGAAGAATTAAAGAATTCATGAAGAATTCTTTAATTCTTCAATAATTATGAATTATTGAAGAATTCTTCAATAATTCATAATCACAAGACTTATTACATCAAAATTATTTGAATTGCTACTAACTAGAACATAAATTATACAAGGTGGCAACATGGAACTCTGTTTTTTGGGCTGATTCTCAAAGTGCCGTTCAAACAAAAACGTTTTTACATTCCATTGGAGTACATAACCGTTACAAAATTATTTAGTTTTATTTAACATAATTATGGGGTACAAGGTTTTTTTAATAGCGTAATTGGTTTTTATGCGGGTTTCATTGTTTTAATAAAATTAAACAAAATGAAAAGTGGTGTGCATATCTAAACAATAGCTGGCCAGTAATCGATCGGAATTTTTTGCATAAACTGGTAAAATCGCGTCTTTAACTTAACTTCTCAAAACAAAATACTGAGTAGGTAAGTATAGGAGCTTTAAAAAATCCGGAGAAGTGCAAGTTGAACTTGGAGAGGGTTTCGTACATTCGAAGTTCATTTACGCACAAATGTTGAGAAACCATACCAAACCATAGATGTAGGACTGTAGAACGCCAGAGTTGAGGAACTAATGCTACAAAAATAATATTAATATTTTACTTTGTTACAATTCATGTTCACATTCACACCTCACACCAGTTCACTTGAGTTTGCTGATCTTACATTTTGTAATATCTTGATTTTTCCAGAAGCTGAATCATAATCATGTAGGTAGATAGTTCTCATAGTTGTTCTACACAATGTAATACGTAATGTAATATGTTAAATAAAATGAAATAGTGTTTTAACGATTATAATTACACTCTAACGGATAGTAAAAAAGTTTTTGTTCGGTAGCACTTTGAAAAGCAGCCCAAAAAAAAGAGATCCATGGTGCCACCTTGTATAATTATTAATAATAAAGTTCTCGTTAGTAGCAAGTAGGAGGTAATAAGTCTTGTGATTATGAATTTTTGAAGAATTCATAAAGAATTCGTATGTTATTTCCAATTTTCGGCGAAGTTAAAGAAATCATCACAAAGAAACCGAAATTTCGCCTGTTTTACAAGATAATTGTGAAAATTATTGGCTTTCTATTGTTTATAAGTTCACATAACTGTAATCAACCCATCAATCAACCAATTTTGGAAAGAAACACGGAAATGCAGAAACGTTTTTCAATGTTTTTATTGAACAAAATGAATCCTCTTACAATTGTGTGCAATAGACGACTGCCAATATTTTTTACAATTCTTTTGTAAAACAGGCGGACTTTTGATTTCTTTGTGACGATTTCTTTAAAATTGCCAAAACATTAAAAAATTTACTTACAATGTGAAAATGATTTGACAGCGAGTCAAATCATTTTCACATTGTAAGTAAATAACTATAACATGAATTATAAATAATTATTCAAGGTGGCACCATAGATCTCTTTTTTTTTGGCCTAATAGCTTAGATAACAGCGACAATTTAGTCCATACAAACAATATCCATCTCATTTAAGATGTTTTAGAAAATTTACAATTGTAAAAAATATTTGCAGTCTATTGTCGTGACGCGATTTTACCAGTTAAAATTCCGATCGATTACTGGCCAGCAACGGTTATGTACTCCAATGGAATGTAAAAACGTTTTTGTTTGAACGGCACTTTGAGAATCAGCCCAAAAAAAAGAGTTCCATGTTGCCACCTTGTATAATTTATGTTCTAGTTAGTAGCAATTCAAATAATTTTGATGTAATAAGTCTTGTGATTATGAATTATTGAAGAATTCATGAAGAATTCGTGAAGAATTCGTATTTTATTTCCGATTTTCGGCGAAGTTAAAGAAATCATCACATAAAATCGAAAGTACGCCTGTTTTGCACAAGAATTGTAAAAATTATAGGCAGTCTATTGTTTATAAGTGCACACAACTGTAAAAGGATTCATTTTGTTCAATAACTGCAATGAAAATCGTTTCTACCCACATAAATACCCATTTTGGGAATCTTCCCGGATATCTTCCCATTTTGGAAACTTTCCGGAAAGTTTCCGGCGGAAACTTTCCGCACCGCCCATCTCTAGTCCCGAGCGAATTTTTTCACCTTATAAAAACCTTTAAAACAAACAAACTATTGTCATGTTGTCGACTACTATAGGCTAAATAAGCTCAAACTTTCTTCCATTTTCCCACCAAGGCGGCCCAATCCTTACGTGAGCTGGACCTCTCCAGCAATGCTCTGGAAGGTCCCTTGGGCCTCAGCACCATGCCTCCCCTACGGTCGCTGGAGACTCTACAGCTGTCGGACAATACCTTCGCCAGCATCAGGAGAGGAGCTTTGGCAGGTATGTATTATCCTACTCCTAATTTTAAGTCCACTAATAGACAGAAAGTATAGATTTTGACAAAAGTATAGATTTTTGACAGAAAGTATAGATTTTTGACAGAAAGTAGGTATAGATTTTTGACAGAAAGTATTTAGACACGCGGAAGCGTGTCAAGCCAAGTTCAAAGAAATAAAACCGTTTAAAAACTAGCGAACGCACCGTGTGTATATTTACCCGAAACATTTGGCCACACTTTTTACCCCTTCATAACTCTTTATCTATCTATTTATCTAGCGAATAGAGGAGAATGGATGTTTCTGACCCAGATGTCAAAAGCCGGCTACTGTTAAGCTCTACAATTATTAATAATAACTACTCTACAAAAACTAACTTTAGGTTCAAAATACTGTATATGTTTCAGTTCTAGATTCTGCAAATTGTTTTTGCAATACTTAAACATAATCCAGAAAAAAAAAATGTGGTTCCTTATCCTCGTTTCTCCCAACAGGGCTACCAAACCTGACGCACCTGAACTTGCACAACAACCAGATCGACGTGCTTGAAGACTATGCCTTCAGGCACCTCACCAACCTGACGCACCTGGACCTGTCGCACAACGAGATCGTGGCGGTTTCTGGTAATTATAATACCATTTAATTATGAAAAAATTTTTTTTTGGTGATTGTTTTAAGTCCGAAATCTAACATCTGGCATTCATCGTCATTACGTTTAATTTACAAAACAAAAGTATGCTTAAGTACACGCACAATTTAATGACGTTTCGCAATGATTTAGATAGTTACTCTACTTTTTTTTTATAACGATTTGGTCTGAATACTAGAATGTAGAACCCAATGAGCCCACTAAAATACCATCAAATTCACAGAAGACGGTAACATTTTAAGTTTGCTGCGTCACGTCTAGAGAGACTAGAGATGGACTTACCATGCAAATAAGATGACATGTCCCACTAGCTGAGCAAAGGCTAGGAGAGGAGAGGGAGAGAGTTCGGGCATAATCACCATACATGTCAATTTAAAACAGGCTTAACAGGCCCTTGAATATTAAGATGTTATGTCTAAAAAGTTTGATAGAGGGAGGGGAACTAATCAATCAGGGGACTAAGTCTGTAACGCAATGGCGTATTGATGACGTCCCAGTAGAAGGAAATAACGGGAGTTTCCTCGTTTTTCTCCTACAACCAGCGAACTAATCCTCTAGAATTAGAATCAGAATATTCTTTGCTGTACTACAGATTTATACAGAAACATTAAAAAGTCCGACAGCATTAACAAATCGTAATTGAAGCCGTTAACTGGGAGCCCATTTTGACACTGTTGCGGTACAGATTCAGGCCCCAGTTGGTCCGTATAGTTGGTCGGAATGGAAGAGGGGAAAAAAACGAATCCGGTTAGACTATGAAAACAAAAAAAAAAAATTTATTTTAACTGTACATTCAGCCAAATCACAGCTTATTTATTTACTGACGGCGTTATTCAGAATTAACTGCGAAGCATTAAAAATTCGATCCCGCAAAAACTCCCCGAACCCAATTCCTTGACACTTTAATTTCCGGTACAGTTCTGGAGTAAGGCACGAACTAAAAATATACAGAGGCCCGGTTTTGAGGACACAAAGCCACCATTCTAGAAACACGTCACCTTCTAAATTAATGTGATTTAAACAACTTTTGTTCTACGACTTTTCGAAAAGCTTGAGACTTTATAATTGAACGTTTTTTATTCTTTAAAAGTGTGCATTTCTAGAATAGAATAGAATAGAAAAAAGCAGACTAATTCGCCTTCACCAAAGTCGTAGAACAAGAGTTGTTGGAAATCACATTTAGAAGTTGGGGTGTCTGAGGAATAAATCTATTTAAAAATTGCCCTGTATCCTCGCCCTACGTCTTTTCTGTGTGGCTTGTGCCTAGACATTGTTTTTCCTGTGGGCTAGGCCGATGACCGACTAATTTAAACATATCACAGGTACTGCAGCGTCCGAAATGTCGCTTCACCTGTCTAGTGTGAGTGGAAAAACCACTGGACGCTGTATAAAATTAAATTCGTGCGAGAGCACCAAATTTAATGTCTTATACAGCAGCCATGCGCTATGATTTTGGGTATGATCTTCGATTGTATAGGTAAATTTAGAGTTCTGGTATCTGATGTCTGGTGGCAGGAATCATCATCTCTTCAAGTTATTTCTTGTATACGCTCTTATTTGAGTTGAGACTTTTTATAGTCAAGTCAACTTCTGCCAAACCTACAGATAGAATCGATAAAATATTGATAGCTATGTTAATTCGTCCCAAGTCGTTCTTTTGCCGTGTTTTTTTGTGGACAAGCTCAAGAGGAAATAAAGAAAGTGTACCTTGAGAGTTTTTCTCTTTGTCTAATGTGTTAGAGAAATCTTATTTCCTGTTGGCATTAGAAATGCCGGAGGGCGTTTCGAGTTAATCGGGGAAACTTTTAAGTAGGTGTCCTTTTGCTGTGTAACCAATACCTTCCCAAATCATAAAATCAATACCTTCTTATGATTCGGAATCATTTGGCTATTTACCTAGAACTATTGAAGCTCAAAAAATGAAATCTCTAATCAGGTTGGCTCGAATGAACGATTGGTCGAAAAGGCAATCTAGAATTAATGGTGATTCCGAGTGATTTGCTGCTGACCGTTGACGAGTTCCGTTCTCCACCTCCGAAGTTCTTCATCAGATCTTTACTATTTATTGGACTACATGGGAAACATACCCTTTCAAACAAAAACAATAATCATCAAAATTCGTTCACGTAGAAAAAAGTTCTGAGGTAACAAACATAAAAAAACACGGGTCGAATTGAGTACCTCCTCCTATTTGGAAGTCGGTTAAAAAATGATAATAAATGTTTATTCAGGCCAAAAATCTTAAACTAATACAGTATTTCTAGTTGTCTCGAAGAGATCACTTTAAGCGATAAGAATTCTTGTAAATTAATTTCTGGTGTACAATAAAGTGTTCTGTCTCTCGTATTTCCGAAAGTAGTTTGTTGGCAGATTGTAGGCTCTTATTACTAGCTCTGATCTTTCTTGCAGGGGCATCCCTAGCCCAGCTGTCCAGCCTGCTCCGTCTGGACTTGTCCCACAACTTCCTGCGGTCCCTATCAGCGGAACCTCTGAAGTCACTCGGCAGCCTGGCCGATCTGCTGGTGCATGACAACGACATATCCATGATTGACGACGGCGCCTTGGCTGACCACACCGACCTGAGAAGATTTACCGTTGAAGGTAAACTATCCACCGAACTAAATCCCATAGAATCCGCATTACGTATAAAATCACAATAAAAACTTGTCCCCACAGAAACAAAAGATATCAGCAATAGAACAATACGAAACATCATTTCGACCATACGTCTAATATTCGAATGTCAACCTTATCGCATTAGTGTACAGTTTTACTTTAATTGCATAGACTACGAGCAAATAAGCTCCCAAAGGCAGTTTGGGCATCTATTTTTCCAGACACATTTCAGAGTTCTATGTTGCATCTAGTTTTATCCTTGATCGATGAAACTATCACTTATTTGACTGTGTCCTTGCTTTTTAATAGTGCCTTAGGGAATAAAGATTACGTAAAGGGTTTTGTAGAGGGCGCTGTGTGTTTATCAACTATCAAACTTTATTTTTCTTCCTTGTTGACTGTATTTTTAAGTGATGGTAGCATCTTGCGCTGCCAATGAAAAAAATAAACCTTATTTTTTTTATAATTATAACATACGGAAAAAACACCCACTTTTCACGATGGTGGGATTTATTTGTAGGTTCTAGGATCTGGAATCTAGACCTTAGCTCCTGAAATTATCTGGAATCTAGACCTTAGCTTTAGGCCTAGGGATTCTCATTTGACGGTCCATTTTTAGCAAAAAACGCATCCAAAAAGAAGGTATGATTACTTTTCATTGGTGATAGTTTGCCCTTAGTTGACGTAATGAATTTCGGCATACCTGCCCGTCCGGCAATACAAAAAAACGAGACAGTGTCAAATTACCTTATACTAAATTACAATTACCTACTCATGCCAGCGGTCAATCCAAACCAACTTCGATGCCTTTGTTTTTTTCTATTGATACAAACTCTTACGTTTGTCTCCAATATCTAATACATACCTAACATGTTTTCATATTAAATTTAGTTTAAGCGCAATGTGCAGCGGATGACATAACATAGTAGCCTTTACTTGAAACCTACAATCATGCATCTTACTACCTATTTTCCTTATTGTGTTATGTAGTCTGTTACACATTTCACAGGCAGAGGTTGTAAAACCGCAAGTATGCTGAACTTCTGACCTTTTCATCACAAATAACTCTAAAAGTGTAAGTACCTTGGTATTATACTTTATAAGAACTAGTACCTACAAGACTGTTTTGTTTTAAATATTGTGATGAATAAAATCCAATTTATTTATTTTATTTATTTAAATTATACCACGAACTTATTTCTTTTAATAAGCAAAATCCTTCTATCCTCTAACTGCGAGATAAAAGCTGCTATACATATCCGTAATCGATGAAGGGCCAACAGCCGATCACAAGGATTTGAGGCGATTCGCTGCTGAAGGTAATGGCGGGAGCGTGACGGGGCAACTTTTCGGCGTCACTTTTAGAGAAAGTCGACTCTATTGCCGGGATAAAAGCGCTGGATTGGCGATTTTAAACGTATTTTTAGCTTTTACGACTTTGACTGCAGAATATCTAAGAAAAAAAGAGATATAGCGTTAAAAAGAACATAAAGACCAAATGTTTGAACAAGCGAGCGAGGCGAGCGAAGTACTTAAATCGCGATTTTACAGTTCCGGGTATAGGTTATTCTTTTTTGATAAGACTTTTAGATGAGATGGAAAGTTGTGTGTTTCGCGGCAGCAAAATTATTTGTGTCTCGTGCCTGTGAATCCTTAGCTAAGCTCAAGTTTCTCTTCTCGCTTGCGTTCGTGGTTCAAAGAAACAAGCTCTTTCACCGACAACATTTGTGCATCCTTGCATAACCAATAACTAAAGAATATTCTAATCTAACTCATAAGATTTAAACGAATATTGGAGCAGTTCAATGATATTTTGATTTCAACCGTGAAATACATTACTCTCCTTTGCTGGCGCAGTCGGATTAAGGGGTTTTCCGCCTATGGTCAAGGGTGCGATTCGTCAAAATACGTTTTTTGTCAAAGGCTCGGTAGGAAAATCAAGCTAACACGTTTTTTCAAGCAGCGCTGCGATTTCTACCCTTGGGGGCAAGCGACCCCAAGTATTGTACCCCCCTTTGTTGCCATCACGTCTTTTGATGGAGTGATATGTTTTGTTGTCGTATCAAAATTGGACGCAGGGGATGAATGGGGCTCGCTCAATAATGGCCTCCCGAGTAAAGCTTTCTTGAGAGAAAAAACGGCAAATTAAATTTCAGAAAGTCAAACTAAGTTCGGTCGGCTTCATAATAAATTCTATTCGTGTAGGTGATTTTAGTCAACTAGCCACCTCGGGTATTAGGTACACCTGAAATAAATATACTTGAAGACACGTAAGGAGTAACGTTTTATAGTTAGATATTTACATTTCAAAGCTCCATTGGCTCTATCATAATATTAGACGCGTCGGTGATTCTGGGCATCTAATTGTTAGTATTTTTTTTCATTACCGCCCACCGAATTAAAACAACATCGATAGTTATTTTAAATTTTACACTTTTCATCTCTGGTGCGTATGAAATTTTACGTACCACAGATGCCGATGATGCTCAGCTATTAAACGTCAGTCCGCAATGATGACTTTCATTACAGTCCGCGTAGCAACACATTTTCATTTACAACGCAAACTTATAAAACATCTCGTCTTATCTCTCCCCCGCTAATTAATAACGCTTCTTTCGCAGATAACCCGTTAAATTGCGACTGTCTAATGGCCGGTTTTGCGCGCTGGCTGCGAGAAGCTAAGAACCTCTCGCAATCTGATAAGACCGCTGCGATCTGCGCGACCCCACCTCATTTGGAAGGCGCATTGCTCTCCAGGCTATCCAAAAACAAACTGTGCGACGATTTCGAACACTTAGACGTGAAGGGTGAAACTCCCAATCCAAATAAAGAAATGGAATCAATAAATTACGATTACAACAGCCTTGTGAATCATGACAAAAAGGAAGAAGCGCCGATAGTGGCAGAAACGGAAGTGATTCCTAGTTTGAACGTGGAAGCAGCCAACTATGTTGATAGTGATAAGGTGGAGGGATTAGATGATGATATCTATGATGAAGAACTGGACGTGCCAAGCGATGAGGATCTACCGATTTCTAAAGCTAAGGTAAATCTTAACTCAAACAAAAACGCTGTTGTAGAAAAGTTGATAGATGAAGTTGACAGCAGTGTCACTTGTTTAGGAGCTGTCTCGTACAAAGGAACACACTATGTAGTGTACCATTTCGTCAAATGACTTGGCGTTTTTATGTCGCTATTCACAAAACAAATAGTGATTTGCAAATTCGTCCACACATTTTACCAGAACCAATTTTGTAACTACTCTTGAATTACGCCAGTCACCGTTCCACTAAACCCCAGTCTACGTATTTTTGTACTGAAAGTTTTCCATCTCCACTCAACTAAAAGAGATTTTGACCACCACAAACACAAAAGAAATAGAAGAAACCATCAGATTTGCAATTTCCAAGCGTTAAGCGTGCCAAGTTCGTAAACTAAAGGTGTTGTTTCGCAATAGTATGTGGCTCAGGCTAAGACTGAAATTAAACAAGGACCAGAAAAGATAGACTATTATTTAAATTATAAACCATATTTTAACAACCACTCCTCAATATCTTTATCTGGTTCCATGTATAAAATGTTTTGATTTGATTGCAATGCAACACACACTCCACACTGACAAAATGGCGAACTCTGTGGTGAGCCGTGTGCACAGAATAGTGGAACTGTCAGCTGTCTAAGTCACAGACTCATCAACACACAACAACATGCACCCCACGCCACGAACGAAACACCACAGATAAAATTCGCAACGGAGGGAAACATTCCAACCAATGCGGACACGTAAAGTAGCCACTTCTAGACTATGAACTTTCGGCGTGGCGCTTATCTCACTAGGTTCCTAGGTATGGGGGCGATGCGAGGGGTGTGTTTTCATCGATGCGTGACTTCAGTTGGACGTCAGTATTGCTGTCACTTGTATAGGCGAGACGTCACATGTCACCCATCCTGCACCACTCCACTATCGCAGGCACAAATAAGCGTTATGCCTGTCTGTCGAACAAAACATGACATGATCATTTAACCCAGATCCGCCTCCAAGACGCGTGGTACGACGACGACGAGATCCACCTATCCTGGTCGCTAGAGCCGCCCTCCGTCCGTCGGTTCCGCTGCACCGGCGTCACCGTTGCTAAGCCAGGAGTCATACCGAAGCACGTGGCATGCCATCGGGCGGCGCCAGCCAATGTGGTGCTGAGAGGCTTGAAGGTTGATCCGGTCGAGCCTTATACGTAAGTTGTGAAGGCTGAAGTGAAAATGAAAAAAAAAAACGAATAGATATTTGATCATTTCTCTGAGTTTTTATGGGTCCATATATGGCCAGCTAAATTCCACTTCAGCAATCATAACGTCTGACCCCCGTTTTCTCCTTACAGATTCTGCATAGCCTTCGAAGAGATGGATAGCCGCGAAGTGCCTCTAGCCCTCGTCCTGGGCTGCAGCAGTCCGCAGACCATCAGACAGAGGGCCACGTTTGCACCAGTGGGTGTTGCTGATATTGCTACCATGCCGACTATAGTCAGGGAACCTATACTTAGGTGAGTTGATGACTGTAGGCATATGGGAAAGAGAGAAAATCTTTGCTTTGTGTGGGTGAAGACAAGGTATCTTTGTCAAGAATTTATTGCATCCTCCACAATTTTCTTATTTAATTTAGTAATCCAAAAAGCCGCCTGAGCTAATGTATAATCTAATGCTTGCCATTATTCTTCATAACTTTTATTTTCTGCAACTTTTTCTTTCAAGTCTATTTTTGCACTCCCCATAGATTTTTTCTTATCTCTATCATTTTCAGTGGCTCTAGCTCCGACTTCAAATTATTTATTTCACTTTTTTGTTCCAGGGTCTCCGAAGTACGATCCAACGTGACGAGCGATGGTCTCCTCACAGTCCTAATATCCGTCCTAGGTCTCCCAACACGATCTCCATACACTTCTAGAGTCCAAAGACTATCAACTAGTGACTCCAGATACACCACCCTTCCAAACTGCTACGTCGTTTTGGCAGTACTATCTGGAGGATCCCTTGTGGCCCAAAAAGACTCCCCTTGCAAGGAAACTCTGGAAGTATCCATGGAAGGTTTTCTAAGAGGACCTTATGAAGTCTGTGCAACCTTATCCAAGTATAAAGTCGATGATACACGACCGATTTGCGTAGTGCCCCAAATAATGGGGCCGGCTGGCTTGGAAATGAAAGCGGGGTTCAAAAGTCTAAACACGGCGTTAGTCGGCGTGTCTCTTGGTTTGATGGTTCTGGTGATTGGTCTAGTTTGGTTTGTGAGGAAGATGCTGAAGAAACCGGCTCAGTTTGAGCCCCATAGGTGCTTTAGGCCGGAACCTGTGCCAGAAGAGCCGCCGAGGGCGAGCTATGTCATGTTGACTGCTACTTCGAAGGTTTGAAATAGTTTAGTCAACATATCTAGTGCCTGGTGAAATATTATGAAGTAATTAGTTGGCTGAGTACTTACTGACTACTTAACAATACATAAATTTACGAAGACATACCCAAGGAGGTACCTATATAATGAAGCATCACTCATTGAATTTGACCCATGATAAGTTTGCTGTTTGATTGTTCTATCAAGAGACTCAACAGTAAAAATCTGATTTTGTAATGCAAAAAATATATTTATCAGAGAATTCATTCGCTGCGGTATGAATTTTTTCACAATTTCACCGTGGCATTTGTGCAGATTTTGAGGCAAAATGCCGCAAACCGATTTCGAGGGGATGTGGCTTTCCACATTAGTATGCGGCATTTCATGTGGTAAATAACGTAATGGAGGATTCTCTTCCACTAAGTTTCAACGAGTTTCTAGATAGATTCTTTTTTCAAGTCAATAAGTCAATAAAACACACGGGCTATAAAATAGGATTATTTATCTCTTGATGAATTAAAATAGTTCTCATCTTTGCTTCCCTTTGTAAGACACTAAGCCCTTATGGATAGTAGGCCTTTGCAACTGCTACACATTTTTTGGTCTTAAAGTGTCACAACTCACAGTTAATTTTACTTGGAAGATAATACACTATTTGGTTGTACTTTATTTTGGTTATCTTAGGTGTGCGTAAGCACTATGTTGTATGACTTCAGTTTAAAGTAGTTAAGTAATTAATTAAGATAACTATTAAAGTTCTGAGAACGAATTGTCGAGATTGTATATTTGTGTTTAACTAATGGTATGAATCTATTTTCATGATAAGTTATCTTACGTTGTTTACTAATTGTTTTTTCCTAGTGGTAGGTAATGATACATTTTCGTTGATTCTTTTCTGTTTAAGTTTGCATTCTAATTATCATCTATTATGTTTATTAATGTTAATTAGCAGTACTAACTCATTTATATCATTCTACTTCTGGTTAGGGCTAACAGGCCTAAAATGAATATAAATTTGTTGTTTTTACTGTCTACTTAATTATCTTCTATGAAGGTGCTAATTTTAATATATTCTATTTAACTTGGATTTATATTGTACATAGTTTTATGAAATTATGATATTAACAACTGATCAAAAGAAACTAGGTATAGCTTTAGTTGGAGTAAAAGATCACTTAATCCTCTTTATAAATATTTTTTTGGCTTTAGAATTTATTTGTTTTTTGCCACTACATTTTGTTTTACTAAATAATTAATAATCTTGAGGCTCTTGTCTTATTTTACCCAACTGCGGCGAAGCCCAAAAAAAGGAAGTATTTAAATTAAGGGACAAAGTCATATTATATTAGTCATAATATTGTTTGTTTTTAAATTCTACGTTTAGGCATTTACTAAATTGAATATTGTTTGACAAAGCATATAATAATGTTAAATCTCTAATGTCCTTTTCAACAGAGCATAAATTATTCAGTTTGCCAAATTTGTAGGAAATAATAATTTTGACTTTCCTTCATTACTACCTACCTATCTCTTTTTCATGTTTGCCGCTACTTCTCCCACATTTCACCGGAATCGTGTATAGTGGGTGGTGCAATGCCAAGAAGCACGGGAAAGGAGGCGGCAAACTTGAAGCAGATCAGTTTTCTACACTTCCTCGAAAGTTCTTAATGATTTTATATTATACAGAGTGTTACAAAAAAGTCCCGTCATATTTGAGGGCGTTGTTAAATTCATCAATGCAAGCAACTTTCATTATGGGGTCAACTCTTGGATTATCCAAGTGTCAATTACGAAATCTCTAAGAAAAAGCATGCTACTAAAGTAATATAACTATAGTAATATAACTAAAGTTGCTTTTATTAATGAGTAAAGCAAAATTCTCAAGTATGATAGGACTTTTCTGTTACACCCTGTATAATCTGTCAATTCAAGCGCCTGAGAAAGGGGTGTGACGTGTAAATGCTTTGAGGAACTTTGGTTCTGCTTTAATTAGTCACTAAGAACTTGAAAATAATAATTTATACTTTTCGAAGAGAATCGATAATTTAAA
Source organism: Zelleria hepariella (assembly GCA_949319315.1). Taxonomy (NCBI): domain Eukaryota; kingdom Metazoa; phylum Arthropoda; class Insecta; order Lepidoptera; family Yponomeutidae; genus Zelleria; species Zelleria hepariella. The sequence goes on along the minus strand of OX439383.1, from coordinate 20,745,156 downwards.
ATAAACGATTAACAAATTAATGACGTTGTCTTTTCTTATTTTTTGTAACAAGTTATATTACACCTCACTCATCCAAATCTGTTCAGCCGATTAGTTTCTTGGAATGTTATGCAAACAACATGTGAACTGCACACAAACACACCCTCATACGCGCGAAACACACCCTTCTTTGCAGATTCGGGTAATAAGAGCTATATTAGCAATCAAATGATGAATGATGCTGCATTCGAAAACACCTGTCACTTTTATTTATAGCACATTTTATAGGCCTGTTTATTTACAGTGCAATTACATAAAATGTTAAAATCCTATAGAACGTTGTTGAACTAAACACACAATGGCAATTTTAGGGTTCCGTGCCTCGAAAGGCAAACGTGAAACCCTGTATGTTTATGGGATCGCAATTTTAAACTTCTTGATGGATGTGAGTCATTCAAAATGTAATTATGCTAAGGAATTAAAGTTTTTCGAAGTCATAGTTTATAAAGGTGCAATATTTCTGATGCTGAGTGTATTTTAGTTGGTTTATTCATAGTTACAACCTACAGTGTCCAGTAGCCACGAGTTGAACTTGCACTTTGCCAGTTTTTAACAACAATAGGCTCAGCACGTCGAGCATTGATAATAATGGTTGATTTACCACGGTACTTCAAATGATAGCGTGCAGTAGTAGTGGCTTGCATAATAAACTGGTGGTCTACCGTTCCTCTCTAATTAGTTCAAGCAGGTAGGCCACCACAAGTCACCGCGTATGAAGCATACCTGTGTAGTGTTTAGTAAAATCCAGCCATGTGTGGACGTGTTTTAGTTTGTAGGACAGTGATTTTGTTTACATTACTGCACTTGCAGTTTACGGAGGCGAAGGTTTTTGAACGATGTGAACTGACGAGGGAGCTGCTGAAAAATAATTACAAGAAGGAGTTTTTGAGCAATTGTGAGTGGAACTGTTTACTGTTTGATTTTAGGTGAACATTACAGGAAAGTAAACAAACATTGTAGCGTGTTTGTGTGCATCTCTTGAATCGAGATCTGTGTCAATGTATGCAGTTTCTGTTGCTACATACTAACGCGCAAGTGACAAAAAAAAAAAAAATTGTCAGGACAGCTACGATTAAGTAAAATACAAATTTAAGACAAATTATAAATTATTATGTTCTTACCTTTTACGGAAAGGGTGCTCAACCCCAGGCCCGCGAAAGAATTTTAAATGGCCCACGTAAGTAAGTTTTGAAATTCGCATCATTTCGCATGTCCTGAGAGTAACTGAAATAGGTATTGTCAGTGGCCCATCGTGAACGTCTGAATCCAGAGTTTGGCCCGCGACTGTTAAAAAGGTTGAGCAGCCTTGTTTTACGGTTTGAATGTTTGTCGATGGAAGTAGACAAATACCGTTCTGTCAGTAGGTAATGTTTTTTGGGCTGAACCGATTCATGAATCAAGTTGAAGGTCAAGGTTCTAGGTCGGGTAACTCTGCAGGTAGCACTCGAATTTGATCTTCTTCTTTTGGTACTATCTCCTATCGGAGGTCGGCTATCATCACGAATTGGATAGCGGAATAATAGGCTTTCTTCTCGTCAGTGCAATCAAACTCTACTATGACAAAAAAATCTGCAGTTTCATACATTCAGTCTACCTTAGTATCGAATACAAGTGTACTGTAGCGCTTGTGTGCCACCCTATATTAATAAAACTAATATTACTTTGGTAATAATCCTATAATTGCTATTTTAATAAAAACAAACACTTCAGTCCACGCCTAGTGGCGGATCTAGTCTTAGTGACATTCCTATTTACATTATTCTAACATATTATTTGAAAAGCCTCTCTAATTCGAATATTGTTATAGGCCAGTAGTCCGGCGGAGGTTACAATCATTACAGTACACACGACAGCACGTTACACTGTACAATTTTGTTGTAAAGACGCCCGTAACGTAACCGAGTAAAGTGCTTGCGTGTAAGGGCCGACGTGCTGTCGTGTTTACCATATAGAAATGATTCAGTTTCAATAATATTTTTTGTAGCTGACCTCGAGAGACATCTTATTTTATTGTCCAGTACTTACTCAAATATACACCGTTTTTCAGGGGTATGCCTCATAGAACAAGAAAGTGAAAGAAACACGTCGGCGTTCATCGAGAAATCTTCAAAACGAAAATACTACGGTTTGTTTCAAGTAGGTTTACAGAAATGGTGATTATGTACACACTTCAACTTTCGTAAGCACCGCAAAATGCACCGCAAAAAAAAACTGTAACTACAGGTTTTTTTATAACGATTTTACTCTTTTCAGATTGGAAGTGAATGGTGTAAGGAAGGTCGCAAAGGGGGAAAATGCAATATGTCTTGTGACGGTACGTTTGTGTAAGCAATTAGGTAATACATAGCTTTTTAGGATTTCTTCCGTCTGTTTCCTCCATCCTACACAATTATTCTTCTCTATTTCTTGCCAAGTGAACACTGGTTCTTCCATTCCCTAATGTTTTTGAGCAGTCTTCCATTTTATTCCAACACGCCTCTTTAAGGTTGGACGATAGCAATGTGGCAAGAAATTCAAAATTTTCACAGTTTTTTTTATTTTGAAGCTAAACTGAGCTATTTTTGTTCAGCGATTTTTTATTCGCGGCAATAACATAGTATACTTTTACAGAACAACAATAATTCTGCCGATTATGTGTTCTGGTTTGGAATTTCCAGCCACATTGCTATCGTCCAACCTTAACACAATCTTAACCGTCCTATACACTTGTAGAAGTCGGTTCAATATCAAAGATTTTTTGATGGTTACGATGAGACGTACTGATGGCAGATGGACAAAGTCCATTGCGGAATGGCGACTCCGAGAGGGGAAGAGATCGGTTGGTAGACCACCAGCCAGATGGTCCGACGACATAGCCAAAGTAGCCGGAAAACAGTGGTTGCGCCTGGCGCAGGATCGGGAGAGGTGGCGTGAGCATGAAGAGGCCTTTACTCAGCAGTGGGTGTTAACAGGCCGATGATGATGATGATGATGCATGGTTACTGATGCCTACTGCATCATTCGCCCTCCTCATAATTAAAACCCAATGCAGATACAGTGGCCGGCAAAAACTATACTTACTACAATTTTGTGTTTCCTCCAGCCCTTCTAAACGAGGACATACGCGACGACAGTGCGTGTGCGCTGAAGGTGTGGGAGTCTGAGGGGTTCAAGTACTGGCCGAAATGGGCCGCGAGGTGCAAGGGCCAGCGGCTACCTGATATTGAGAAGTAAGTATGCGTATGCGCAACCTCGTTAATAATGACATCTACCCTTCGTTCATAAAGCTTTGTTGCCAACTGTACTTTTATAAATATGTGGCAAAAGAGGCAAAAATAATAAATGAATTCATATTTTGAAAGTGTGGTTAAACAGGAAACTTTGTATGAACGCAAAAATGGTGGTAAAACAAAACTGTGGTAAAGAAGGAACAACCCGTGACGAAATCGGTGTAGTGTAAGAACGTAAGAAGAAGTCGCGCATAGACATAGACACACGATTTCACGGCATCGTCATCATTGAACGTATCTATTGCGTAGAGAGAGATATAGCGATTTATAAACTCAAATACTTTTGTTTCCAGATGCCCATCGTTTTTGTATCCACCCACGACAGGGATGAAGCGAATGAAACGTACCGTCAGGAGACTTTGGCGGACAGTCTACAGAAAAAGTGTTCTTAATTAATTGGCCATGCATTAAAAAGTTGAAGCTGACTGTCTACGCAAATATGCCACATCCAGGGGCAGTATTTTGTAAAGTAGGTACACTTTTCATCCAGCAATTCTTTCAGCTTGGTTGAATACCTATTCTACAGAAAAGTCAAGTTCAATACCGAGATGATCCAACTAAGGTTTTTTTTCTGAAATAAATCTTTATCTTATGTAAGAAGATTTTCTTATGATTTATCTTCGTACGTCTTTTGTACGATGATTACGTTGACGCTAGCACGTGCATACAAAACTGAAGCAGTTTGAATACCTACCAATGTAGGTAATTCATGCATGATATTGTATTTTACTCGAAATACGTGACTGTTACACGTAATTGAACATTATCTGTGAATCATTAAAGACATGGAATTTCCTCCTCTTGAAGGTATAAAAATAATTCCGCCATTATAACTTGTTTCATTCATCATCTAATGCTGCGTTTACATCGTGTTTACTGCAACTTAAGTGAGGAGGAAAGTATGTAAACCTGTGTTGTACTAAGCCCCGATTTCTGAATTGAGAAATTCGCTAATCAAGCACTTAAGTATCTTCCTGTCTCTGTAGATTTCTCGCAAAAGAACGTGACAGAACGATACTTAAGTATTTACTTAGTAAAATTCTTAATTCAGAAACCGGCCCTTATGACTAAAGACGAGTCAATAGATTTGAACCCAGATTCAAACATAAGTAATAAAGATTTGAATTTCTATTAATATTTATTACCTTTTAATACCAAGCGGTCGAAGACCAGGTGGCCGGCCGAAATATCTGCCGCTGGAGGGATGAAGTCAGCAAGGACCTGTGCGACCAACGTACGATTGACGCTATTGCGTTCATAACGACGAAGTTTTATAATTAAATCTCTTTGCTTTCGCATAGTCATGATTTGATTGTAATGTTTAAAATGCACCATATTGAAAAAAATGCGTTAAGGGGCAGGTAAGCAAGAGACCGCGCAGGATAGAGACCAGTGGCGACTTCTTGTATCTAAGTCCAAGATCCTCATCAGGGTTATGTTTCTATTTCTTATATTTGCATTTGGAATCTCCTGTTAACGTGTCTGTTTTGGTGGATTACGGGCTCTAGCTCTCCATACTGACTATCTTATGTATGCTCGCGATTTTGTACCTGCAAGAAAAACAAACTACAAAATTTCACTGTGCAAAGAGTAAATACGATTTTTTACTAGCATTACATGCAAAGAGCACGAGGGATGGAATGTAAATGGGGCAGCAGTAGAGATTGGAAATTCTATTGGGCAAGTCCTAAGTTATTGCGGCAGGTCACGGGAAATCTTCATAAATTGCTATAAGACCTGAATGGGTAATAGTTTTTGCATGATTCACTGCTTCTTTGTCTCGTTAGGTCACTGAATAACGATAATAATATTCTTATTTAATGCTGCGTCTCATAAAAAGGCTGGCCAAGAACCAAATGGAGTATGAAGAGCTGACATGAAACTACTAATAGAGGGGCAGTAAAATTTCAAAGATCTTCGAAAGGTTACAATTTCTTTAACATCGATAAAAAGTTACCTTTACCTACCTATTTTCCATGTTATCAAAGATAGCGCGGACGAAGCAGCGAAAAAGAAATCTAACTCCAGTCTAAATTTCATCAATAATGAGTAATGTAATCAATAATGTGTTGTAATTTTCAGAAAAAAAACAGATTTTTGAAATACCTAATAAAATATAGAAATGGCAGCTGAACTACGAAAAATTTTGGGAAAATAGATCTATTACATTATAACTACAACTACATACTCGCGAAAGGACACGAACACACGTAGACTCATACAGCTGCATTGCCTCTCACTTTTCTCACGCCCCGTCTCGCTCTGGGTGAAACAGCTATAGAAAACAGTGTTTCACGAGCTTGGCCGTCACTGAGTTCCCACAGTCCTGAAGGGGCCTCTTAAAGAGCATTATCTACCTTCTATTTGTATTCCTTTTTTATCCGTATTTTCCCCGAGGCCAATAAATAAGCTCTCCACATTCCTTTGTCTAAACAAGACGTGACCGGCCACCTCCGCGTTTGGGAGGGCGAAATTCTATTTCCTCCTTCGTTTACAGTGCGTGGCCACAAGTGTGATGATTGGCGAAATATTCTCTTCCTAAGTAGGGTGCGTCCACACCACCCGTAACTGCCCAAACACATTGGGCGTAACATGTTTAACCCAAAACGCCAAAAAAAAAAAAAAAGTTATTATGTTTTAAGTTTGAAGTATGTATCCATGTATACACCGTGGAACTTTAGTGGTTTTAAAGCCGAAGGAATTTAGTTGCACTCGTGATTCTGAGCCAAATTCCAAAATTTTACTTCAAAACGAGCGAAAAAAAAAACACTGCCCAATACAAACGGCTATCGCCAATCGACACCATTTATATGGAAAAGAGAATTTTTTTTTCGCGCATTTAAAATGAAATTTTGTATTTTGGCTCAGAATCACCAGTGCAACAAAATACCTTCGGCTTTAAAACCACATAAATTGCACGGAGTATTGTCTAGGGTGGCATCATAGATTTGGCATCGAGCTTCCAAACGAGTAAACCGATTTTGATTATTTTTTTGTTTGATCGAGTATTAAGTCACTGTATCCATAATCTTATTAAAATCACATTTGCGATGTGACCAGTTTTTGATTTAAAAAAATCGAAATAAATGACGGTTTTCTCACGATAATACAAGGTGTTACAAAAGTACCTAACTCTTTTTACAGGGTGTAACCTACTGGTCAACAGGATGTCAAAGCTGTAAAAAAATTTTAAAAAAACAATTTTTATTTTATAACCTCTAAATTGAAAAAAATTCATAACATTTTTGTTTTTGGTGTTAGCTCAAATTTAAAAATATGTTTGTGCGTGTAAGTGCATTTGATAGCTTTGAGTTGTTAAAACGTTGTGAAAGTCAATGAAAACAATATTTAAAAAATACTTTTCTCCCACCACATCGTTCAAATTTTATTAATTTAAAAATTAACGGAACGTCATAGAGCAAAAAAAATATTTACGTTGTGATCCCTATCACCGGGTGCTATTACCCTGTAAAAGGAGTTAGGTACTTTTGTACAACCACGTTTGTGTATATTCCTTCACTGCTGGCTGGCATATGGTCAATTGGTCATGTAACCTAAATTGCAGTACGCAAAGGTAAGGACAGTGTTCGTGTTACGAGTCCTTATTTATTGTGTGTGACAACTTTAAATCTTTAACTCTACAACATGAAGCATAAAACGGTATGATATAATATGATATTGCTACTCCAAATTAACAAAAGAAACTGAAAAAGTTAAAAATGAACAATTTCCCACCGTGAGCGCACCCTAACGCCACCTACAGTCGAATCACATAGGACGATCGGCCCTTTTCACTTATTATTCCGTATGGATATCGGCGGGACAATCGGAGAGGGCCAATGGGCTGAGATTTTCCTCCAGGGACCTTCCTTTAGTCATTGAGAGATAAAGCAGGATGGACACACACTTTATTTGGTAACTGCCAAATGAAAGGAATTTATTGAAAGGCGCAAATAGAAATGTAATACAGTTTGTAGCTCTCTTTCTTGGTGTTTGCATCTGTTGTAAGTTATTTATTCAGCGTAATTAGAGACGAAAAAAATATTATTCTGTACTTTTTAATCTGTTGAGCAGAACGTGCTCTATGTACGAGTATGAATAAATGCCGAAATTAAAACTAAAAATCCCAACCCAACAGCTGATAATATTATAGGTCATCATCATTATATTTAAGAGTTATCCTCTTGTCGGTGCAGCATTCTCCATGCACTGCGATCACAGGCCAGTTCCTTCGCAGCCTGGTACGTCACGACATCCACCTTCTCTTTAATTTGGTCAAAGTAGCTTCTACTTGGCCTTCCTTTACCTATTATCCTTTACGATCCTTTACGATATTATAGGTATTAAGTAGATACTGTTACTTAATCCTGGAGTCTACCCAGTTAGATACTTAGCGTTGGTCAAGGTGATTGCTGGGCCAGTTCACTTATTTACTTTGGTGCCACAATATTGCCCAGAATATCATAAATGTGCCTCGTATTTCTGAGAGACAACCACGTTTGTGAAGTCCCAAGCCAGTTCGCAAATACCTCAGTTCGCCCGGTCCGCTCTCGCGCCATTCCTTTGGGCAATCATGCGTCCTCACACCACAAAACGGGTCGCTATTCTGTAAACACGACGCGACGATTATGAATGTGGATTTTAGCGGTCGGGGAAAAATACGGATGAAACCACGATGATTCTGAATGTAGATTTTAGCGTTCGGGGAAAAATACGGATGAAAACACGATGATTATGAATGTGGATTGTAGCGGTCGGGAAAAAATTGATGATTTACCACAAAGAAAGAAAGAGTTCGGAAAGACAGTCGAACAAATCAAAGGCAGTGCCAGTGAATGATGCAAACAAAAGAATAATTGCACAAATTTGCACAAAGATAATTTTAAAGAGAGATGTGGAATTCGTGGTGGAATCAGAGTGAATTACCTAGATAGATAAGTTTATTATGCAACAAAAATGAACAGCAACTTTCGTTATGTGTCATGGCAACGACCTATTAGCGCTCATTTTTAGTCCGAGCCTAAAAAGTTTAGTGACATGCCGAGCTCCAAACAAAACACAATAAAATCACAATTAATTATGAATTGCAATGCGCAAGAAAACATCTTGATTCTTGACACAGTGGCCAGAAACTGAGCAAAATTTAAGAAAAGCATTTAGGTAATAGGAGCCCTAAAAATATAACGTTGAATAGCTTTTGAAAACATAACAAGCATTCAAAGTCTGTTTAGTGGCAATGGCAAATTTAAAAGTGACCTTCTATAATAGCACCCCACACGCTGTCAATTCGTTATTTTTGCTCTCTCACGGATCGCGCTGAATTCAGTTACTATCGTGTAAACTTGCAGAAATTCTTTGCTTTACTTGGCTTACATATTATTTCAAAGATTTTTCATTCAACCGCTCCATTTACTTCCTTGACTTATTTACTTTCTTGACTTTGAATTTCCAAAAGTAGCTATTGTTTTGTGCTAATAGTTTTAAGCAGCTCGTGAAACGTTGTGCTATACAGAGTGTTTTAACTCGCGAATTGACAATTTCCAAAAGTATTTAAGAGTGTCTCTCACTCAAACCAGTTTTTAAACTACTCTTCCGACCTCTGCTGCAATTATTCATCTGTGTCTTTTTTCTACTGTAATCTGTGGGAAAGAGACAGTTTGACAGTCGTGTCAATGAGCGCCATCTTTCAAGCGTTTTGAAATCAGCTTTTATCCGTCAAATAAAAACAAGCCATTGATTAACTATAGTGAATTAGTGACTGTTTCCACTCGATAGACCCAGATCCGGGTAAGTTATGCAATGTGAACGAAGCTAATCCCCCGTATGACTTATTCAAATGACCTACGGCAATCATCCATTTTAATAACCGTATCTCACGTGCTACGCTTCCCCGCTTAATGGTCCTGTAACACTGCATCCGCCATATCATAGCACATTAGCGGTTCCTTACTAAAATTTGATACCTGCTATACCAAATGTATGGAACAGCTGACATTTTTTCAAGATTTCGCACTTAGTAAAAGTTGCTTGATCAGTTAAGCGACCCCTTTCAGTGTAACAGGACCTTTCCAAAACACCCTGTATTATCATCATTAAGCTGTCATTGTTCAATGTTCATCGTGCGTCTCCAAAAAATTAATCTTGCGTCAAGGGCATGGTATGAAATAATAATAAAATAAAAAATAACAATATTATGGATTACCATAGGACGCTATGAGGAATCGATAAAGAGAGATAGGATGCATGCAGTTTATCGCCTGTAGGTGGTATATCACAGGACCGAAACACCCTATAATAATACCTCATAGCCAACGGATGCAGTGTGTAGCAAACCCACGATTTATGCAGTACTTAGCGACGACAGTAAGGAACGCCTTTATGCGTTAATTTAAGACCTGGACCAGCAGTTACTGTTATGCAGCTGCATTTTACAGCTGCTCAGCTTCGCATGCAGTTTTTGGAGGTTTTCGTGAAAACTGGTTCATTTTTAGTCACGGAAAAGCGGGAAACGGACGCACGGGTGTGATTTCGAACGTCATTTTTGATCGAAAACTTTTGAAACTAAGCGAAAAAAGCGCTCATTATTATTTTGGCGGGAAATGCACAATCTTCACGTTTTATTTTTCAATTTTGTAGCTGAACACAGTTTTTGTGCAACGATTTTTGTTTCACGGCACTAAAATAGTATTGTTTTCATTATTATAAACAACAAAAAATCAAATGATTATGAGATTTGCTCGAACTTCTTGATCGGCTCTATTTGATAAGGCTTTTAATTGACTCTCTGTATCTGAACTTTATACCTACTATGTATTTTTAAAGCTGTGTTAGCCTTCCATAAATTAATAAATTAAATAGTGAGGATGCCATTTGAGTTCGATGTTTGCCATTGCATTACCAGAGTAGCTACCACGAGTGCGAAAAAGCTCTGCCGGACGCGGACGTCTGCCGGACGTCTGTCATGTATCCTAGGGGTAATACTCGTACTATAGTAGTAAGGTTGTTTATCCAACTTATCACTTTCAGTGACAGTGACAGTAAGGACTCGTAGTAGCTGTTCTGCTTTCCTTCCGTACACATCATATTATAATTTCAACCGAGTCAACGAAGATACCGAGCAAATTATACATTCAGTCAGTTTCGTATGTAAACTGCGGCAAAACTAGCAAAGTAACATAATTAAGTTAATTCACTTTCCATAACACAACACTTACACAACTTACACAACAAGAGTAGTGCGAGCTACCACAAAGTAAGTATGTACACACAAAACGTAACTTTCCGAAAAGTAAACTTTACAGCTGTGTGCGTTTCAAATTACAGGAAATAGAGGAAAGATCCACGTACACACACACAAGCAAAGCTTTGTCTTCAACAAAGAGCCTATAGGTACCTATAATTTGTCACTACTTGCACACAAAATAGCTAAAGATATTCAAATCATACTGGCTTCCAGTTAAATACCAACAAGTTGAGGGAAACACGACCTTAGCGACATAGACCCAGGTATTCACTGAGAATATTCATTCGGGAACGCGAGCGAAATGAACTTGAGCTACAGCAGAAATAAATCAAGATAAAACACTAACTAATTTATACTAAATAGGCACACAAAAATTCTGTGGTCGAATTGCATCGACCACAGAATTTTTGTGTGCCTATTTAAAAAAAAAAAAATATATTAAATTTTCTTTATTAGCTGGGTTCTGTGGGTCTGGTTTCTTCAAAACTCAGAACCACATAACCCTTATTATACGGTTTGCAAATAGTTTGAAGCACTCTTCAAAAAGTAGTCAAGTTAGTCCAAATTGACTATAAAGGGTTTGAAAAGATTGACTATGGCAGTCATGGGAGTCACGTATATGGGTTGACGGTCTGTCGGTAGATAGGACAATGGACGAGATTGGCAAGGAGGTTGGCCAGCAGTGGGCTCTATTCATGGGCTGGATAGATATTTACCGAGGTTATTTGTCTATCAAATGTGTAGACAGCTCTTTTTTCAAAAGCGGACCAACCCAGGCGCTGGTATTTTCACGGCCACCAAGACTTCATTGTCCTTGTGAAGACCATAGAGTTGACGCTCACGGGCGAATACTCCCAGTGAAACCCCACCTTAAATGTCAAATGTTTAATCAGTGGGCCAATTCGAAGACGCTCGGAAACTTATCGACTTCCGTGAACGAGTTTGCTCCTCGCGATAAGACAGTTAGATTTTTCGGAGAATTCCTACACTATTGCACTATTGCATACAAAAAATATGTTATATAAATATAAATATGCATACATGTTTCATACACATTTCATTAGTGCAATACAGTAGGAATTTATTTGGTCAGTGCAATATATGCAATAGGATTTAATATTACCAACATCTGGTATGTCAATCAAAAACAATCTGGTATGTCAACGGGGAGAATGAAAGGATATAATAAAACAAAGACGTCCTGACATTGGAGACGACATGTGGAGTAAACATGAGGAAGAGCAAATAATAATAAGAAGAAGGCTTGCTCTTTTGTGGCATCCTTTCAGCTTAGTCGATCTAGGCCCGGTTTCTGAATTGAGAATTTCCTAACCAAATGCTTAAGTATCGTTCTGTCACATTATCTTGTGTGTGACAGGACAGGACGCAGAGACAAGCATTTGGTTAGTGAAATTTCTTAATTCAGAAACCGAGCCCTAGTCCACAGACATGACAAGCTCATAATATTATATGCAGGGCAAATATAATAATAAAATCGGTTGGCCTACCACCATCAGCCAGATGTTCCAACGAAATAGCCCAAGCCGGTAAATAGTTGTTGCATAATTGGTTATTAACCCCACTGTCATAGTAATGAGATGATTTATACAGCGTCCAGTGGCACCTTCACTCACACAAGATGGGTGAAGAGACCACTCGGCGCTGCAGTGCCTAGGAAATTGTTTTTATTCGGTAAAGAGACCCGATATCTCTCTGAATAAGGGGCACAGAGAGTGCTCTCATTATACATTCAGGGCGAGGAGTAAGCGAATGCTTATCAATATTGGTTTTATGAAATCAAAGCACACAATTTAATGGTGAAATTAGAATTGGAATGGATTCTAGGCACGGTCGGAATTGGTTCGCTATTGATTCGCTGGCGATGCCAATTTTAATGGCGGTTTTGCGGAGCTTCCCTGATGGACTTCCAACTGCATTCTAGAAAGATAAAAAGGAGAGATAATTATGTAGATGTTAGCAATCTTTCCTTTAAGAGGGCGTTACAGCACCATTTTCCCATACAAACTTTGCTGAAACTTGGTTATATCAGTAGATGACCAATATGGAGATTTGAAAATAGTTTTTATAATAAAAAACAGCCTGAAAGAAGCGTGGGCGGGCGGGCGCGCCACCGCGTCCCCCCGCGCCCCCACCACCCCCCGCACTGCAGCTCTCGGCGCGCGCGCAGCGGCTACTCAAACGCAGTTCGAGACTAGCCGTGGCGTCGCGAGGGCCGTCTCGTTCTCCATGAAGAAGGTCTCCGAATGAGAACCAAAACTAGTCGGCTACACCGACAAATTACTAGTGAGTAAAACCGTGATTTAATAGAAAAAAAATGTGCAGTGCTCACGAAAGTTTAAGTTTTAAAAAAGCCTGAAAGAAATTAGAGCGATGCGTTTTTCGCGCCGAAAAAGGGGTTACTTGAAGCTTTTATTTACTTACATTATTACACTGTCTATTGGAGTCTAACTACCTTGGGAACATCAACAATGTGTTGTACTTGTCAGAAAAAAAAGGTTTTTGTAATACGTAATAAAATGTAGAAATAGCAGCTGAACTACGAAAAATTATGGGAAAATAGATCTATTACATTACAACTACAATTAGTTACTCGCGAAAGGACACGAACACACCTAGACTCACACAGCCGCAATGCCTTTCACTTTTCCCGCGCCTCGTCTCGCTCTGGGTGAAACAGCTAGCTATAGAAAACAGCGTTTCACGCGCTTGGCCGTCTCTGAGTTCCCACGGTCCTGAAGGGGACTCTTAAGAGGAAGTGAGGATAGTACCTAGTGTTTTTTTTCATACAATCGTAGTTACCGATTTCCTCCCTGGATAATGGTACTATATCATACATTTTTAGTATGCTGGGACATGGGACAGGTCCACCTTTGGCGTGTCGGACCATTTACATTTTTTCGATAAGTTGTTGTTAACAATACAAAAAAATGCGTATTTAAAGTGGCTACAAAAGAAGCCTGGTAAACTGATTTAACAACTTTAAATAAAAAAAACAAGACGGTCCGACATTAAATAGTTCCTTTAGATATTATTATATCAGTGATGAAACAGTTTTTGAAATCGCACCAATTTGGAGAGAGGAAAATGGGGAGTACGAAATCTCGATTTTGTAGATCTTCAGATTCTTCAGGTGGTCCCTTTTGCTCCGTGTTTCAGGTGTAGAGCGCACACGAGACAGCAACAGATTTATGAATTATCTATATTTTCTTTACTAGTATACGCTTGGGTCCAAGATTCTGCAGCTTATGCTGTAAAAAGAATCAGGGAATTGACTGACGTCGCAACTGCTAGGCTTGTCTACTTTAGTTACTTTCATAGTATTATGTCATAATTATGGCTTACTACTATGGGGTCGGGCAGCAGATATTGAGAGCATCTTCATCTTGCAGAAGAGAGCCATCCGATTTATCTATAGACTAGGTAATAGAGTGTCGTTAAGAGAACTTTTCAAAGAAATTGACATCCTGACAGTTGCAGGTCAATACATCTACGCCAACATTGTTTATGCTAAGAAACATATTGCAGAGTTCGATACATTAGGTAGTCATCATAATATAAATACTAGGAATAAGCACAAGCCTACAATTCCAACTCTTAGGCTTAAGAAGGCTAGAAGCTCATTTCTCGGCAACTGTATACGCTTCTATAATAAGATCCCAACAGATATCCTAAGTTTACCAGAGGCCCGATTAAAAATATGTGTAAGGCACACCCTGTACCAAAAGGCCTATTACAGAATAGATGATTATCTAAATGACAAAGAAGTCTGGCACTAAACCAGTTCAGCGCACGATCACCACACTTACCAATGTGTTATTTTTTAAGTACCTACCTGCATTACAAAATGTATTATTTTTTTAAGCTCGATATCCTTGGAGTTTCTTTACCATGCTTCTTCTCCAAGAACGATCAGAGCTAGTGAAGCTGGAGAAAAAAAAGTAGCTAGATACTTAGTATTAGATAGTAATAAGTATCTGATTTATATACATTTTTTTACTTTAGATAATATTTTGACGTTCAATGTAAATAATTTATTTATGGCATATTGAATAAAACATTTGAATCTGATTCAAGCCCCTTTTTGAGTGGTGCAGGCATTTTTTTGTGAGGACAAACTTAGACTTTTGCATCGTCCAATAACTTTTCCACTCACACTCACACAGTCGCATGACGACCACTCGGAATCTGCAGTGGATCATGTTGGATGTTTGAGTGAACATAACATTGAATATTTGGACCCCTGATAAGTGAGTTTTAATTTCTGGAGTTTAGTATGAAATCGTGAACCACTTTTATTATTTTTAATTCTATTTAGCTTCCCTCGTAGTACCAAAACATTTTTCGCCAAGACACACTCCGTCGTCAACGACTCCCTGAATTTTTCTAATCTGACAACTGAAAACTAACGGATAAATAACTTCAACGAAAAGTTTTTTGATACGAACTTGAAGAACCTCCTTTGAATGAAAGACGAGCTATTGACCTAGTAAGTATATTGGAATTTTCTCCATTGCACTCATGTGAATGAGAAATGTTTAATAAAGCTTGCGAAGGAACGCGTGCTTTGACATAAAGAGTGTTTTTATTCCCTTTAGTGGGCACTTACGAGGCTCTGAATACGGTAATTTGATACGTGATTCTATGCGTTAGTACCCAAGTAGGTGGGGTGCGTCCTTTAATAGGGCTGGGGACAGCACTGTCATTTCCATTGAGCTTGTCGGGCGGTAAGACTTGGAAAGGTTTTGGCATGTTACCTAGATATGGTTAGTTAAGGAGAGGAGCCTCAATAGCGAACTTTGACTTGTGAGACGTACTTAGGTATCGTAACAGCCTACCAGGGCCCCTACACCTCGGTCGCAAGTCCCACACGGGACCGAAACGCAATGGACCCGGCGATAATATTTTTGATTTATTCTATCGAATATCGGTAAGAATATCGTCTCTAGTTACTTTTTCAAAATGTGGTTGTTATACGATAATTTTATGGAAATAAATTTCCTTCTTTCTTTACTTTATTATCTAAATCAGACTGACAATACTTAAAATAAGCACTGAAACAATACACATAACTACTCCTATTCTGTGAAATACATCTCTATTTACGGTTCAAAAGATACAGCCCTATTCCTAATAGTTAGAGAGCTGGTGACCAAGCGAGATATTTTTTCGTACAAGGCTGGGAGCTTCTGAGCTGGTTATTTAGACTCCGCTGATCACGAATATACTATTTTTATAGTCCGGGCGCGGTTGAAAGTTCGTTTTTTTTTGCGTTGAAAGTGTAATTTTTTTGGTTTAGAAATATTTTTTCGTACAAGGCTAGGAGTTTCTAGGGTGCTTATTTAGACTTCGCTGATCAGGAATATACTATTTTTATAGTCCAGGCGCGGTTGAAAGTTCTATTTTTTGAGCGTAGAAAGTGTAATTTTTTTGGTTGAGGAATATTTTTTTGTACAAGGCTGGAAGTTTCTATGCTGCTTATTTAGAGTCCGCTGATCACGACTATACCATTTTTATAGTCCGGGCGCGGTTGGAACTTTGACTTTTTTAACGTTAAAATTCATAGAGAGACCCAAAATATTACCCCATTTGGATGGTCCATCAAGGCAAATATTTTGGAATTGGATATTCTTATTTATATTTTGTGAATCCGGTATTTCTCCTCTGTTGTGTTCACGAGATAGAGCACATTAAAGGGGGTCCAATGTATGACACCAGTTTTACAAACTCGACTGACAGAGACACACCCATATATATAAACTGGAGTGTAGTTTTCCGATCCAAATAATATCAGTTTGGTAACTGATAATCATTTTCTTCCCGAGATACAGCTGAGTACAGGGACCTAAACTTTTTTTTGTTCTTCTTATCTTCAAGACATTGTTGTAACCAGATAAAACGTATTTTTGTATAGAAAGAAAATATGAGTTATAAAGCTCTACGTAGACGCGTTTACAAGACAGCTCATCAAAGGGAATTCATGGCTCGATCGCATCGGCGCGCCGTAGCGCCTTAGTACATATAAGGTGGATACCATAGAAATCAGTGTGGTGCAGATACATTACTGAATCAGCCAGTAAGTGGAGTGGAGAGACCTGCAGATAGAGTTGGAAGTGCGGACGATTTTTTGACCCGGCCACAAGGATCGTTTTTTCAACAGTGATGAATAACAGAGATAAGTGTATTGCTACGGTCTTTGGCTTTGCTTTGCTATTATAATAAGTAACGTTCAATAAAATTACTCGACTTGTCTGGTTACATTCATAGTCCAGATAATCACTGTTTCTTTATTTTAAACAATACACCGCAAAAACATACAAGTATTTTGATGGAGCCATAAAAGAAGCAATTATTAATATTTAATTTTATGTTTGAGCCAAATCGGACGGTAAACAACAGAGTTTGACATTACCTTCGACAATTTTGCGAGTTAAAATTTCGAAAAAATGAATCGACCAAAAAACTCTATAAATATCATACCTACTCACAAAATTTCACGAGAATCGGTCGAGAAATACGACCTGTATTAGGAGAACAGATGTCCATCCGCCGGACAGCATTTTTGCCAAAGCTGAAACGGAGACACTCGGTCACTTCGCTCGCTCGGTCAAATTATTGTGCACTTTTTCAAGGTTTGTACTTCAAATTGCCAAGAAAAAATAAAAAGTCACAAATAAATATTTAAAAAATCAGAGTGTGTAGACTTCGGTCCTACTACAAAAATGACAAAGTCGACAATAAAGTATAGTGCCAACATGTTAGATGTTCAGTTGTCAGAGTTGCTATCGGCAAGTTTTTGGTGATTGTGACCAAAACAGAAAAAGGGGAAAGATAACACCTTAAAATTACAAAAAAACAGTGACTCCATCGATAACAATAAAGACTGCTTCAAGAAACAAAACATTTATTACCAACAACCTCTATTCATCATTTTGATGAATGAGCCATTTTCAAAAAAACTATTTAATGCAGTGCATAGATGGCGCTTACAGATGTGACCATACAAGAACCAGATTACAGCTGTCAAAATTAATATGTGCTAAGCAAAATTCTTTGCAAACGGCTTATTACATAGAAAAGCCAAAATGAACATAAACAACATGCAAGCAAACTGGGATGCTTTCCGTACGTTAATTGACATAACCATAATCATCACTAAAAAAAGAGAAACATTTGTCGTATTAATTATTGTTGATCATTACAACACCTAATACTTACCTACTCAAGTAAAAGCCAAAAATTATGAGGTAATACACAGAGTCGCGGGTTGAGAAGAACAATTTGATCTCGAAGCTATCTATTGCGTTTGTTGCTCATGATCTTGTGACGTCTTATCTATTCAGATGAAATGTTAATTTAAGTTTATCTACGTAACCGTTATCCCTGCAAAAAAAAATTAAAAAAAAAAATAATTATCCTTAGTGAGTACTTAGTATTTTTTATCAGCATAGAACATATCCATTATTAAGTATGTTACTTTATTTATTTGAACTTATATTTTTATAGTGGAAGTAAGAAGGACCTTTATTTTGGTAAAGTAAGATCCCTCGGCCTTTCTCCTTTATGTGTACCTACCGGTCTATGAAGATGAAGTATCTTTCACCGTCTGAACAGGTAAGATGGTGGCACTGTACAGTGTACAACGTACACAATCAAGTGCACGGAAGTGTATGAGCCATGATGAGCCAAACATTGCATTAAATTATGTACCTACATGTAGCTTGCGATGACGGAAAGGAAGTATTAGTAGAGGAGCTAGGTTTTTATTCTTTCCAAAACTTCTGTTTTACGACTTTGGTGAAAGCGCAAAAAAAGTCCAAACAATATTACGGACGAACAGACAGGCAGCGTAGGCAGAGTAATAGGGTCCCGTTTGGCACCCTTCGGGTACGGAACCCTAAAAAGTAAAGCAGGTAAAACAACCTTAGAAATCCTTCCATAGCTTGGACTTGGTAACTATGCATTGCCGTGCATTTTTTTTCCTGTTCTCGGTTTTCAATGCTATTTTGATAATCTGAAGAGCAGTGATTGCCAAAGAGTACTAAATACCTCAAACTAATAGTAATTTCTAATTTAATCACGAATTCTACTTCATACTGACGTTCGTTCAGTTACACCTTTGAAAAGCTCTATCTCCTGAACGCAACAACTGAGAACTTTCAATATAATATTTTTTCCTTTGTACGACTAAGCTTCAACTTGCAAAATTGATTCAATGAATAATTGAAGTAAAAAAAAATTTCGGTCTTCTTTACTAAGCTATATCTCAGGAAGACGATCACTATTAGTTACCAAACTGATATCATTTGGAACGGAAAACTTCACCCCAGCTTATATAATTGTGTCTGTCTCTGTCAGTCGAGTTTGAAAACCTGGTGTCATACATTGGGCCCCCTTTAGTGTGCTCTATCTCATGAACACAACCGAGGAGAAACACCGGACTGACAAAATGTAAATTAGAATATCCGATTACAAAATATGCTCCTTGCTGGACCATTCAAATGGGGTGATATTTTAGTCTTTCTATAAATTTTAACGTTAAAAAAGTCAAAGTTTCAACCGCGCCCGGACTATAAAAATGGTATATTCGTGATCAGCGGACTCTAAATAAGCAGCATAGAAACTCCCAGCCTTGTACGAAAAAATATTCCTCAACCAAAAAAATTACACTTTCTACGCTCAAAAAATAGAACTTTCAACCGCGCCTGGACTATGAAAATAGTATATTCCTGATCAGCGAAGTCTAAATAAGCACCCTAGAAACTCCTAGCCTTGTACGAAAAAATATTCGTCAACCAAAAAAATTACACTTTCAACGCTAAAAAAAACGAACTTTCAACCGCGCCCGGACTATAAAAATAGTATATTCGTGATCAGCGGAGTCTAAATAACCAGCTCAGAAGCTCCCAGCCTTGTACGAAAAAATATCTCGCTTGGTCACCAGCTCTCCAACTATAAAGGTAGCACAGATATAGACAGACCTTGGTCTTTGAAGGTCAGACGCACGAATCGGATAGACAATTAATGGTGTAGGCTTAGTAATAGGGTCCAATTTAAAACCTCTACAGGACTTCACATTGCTTCGCTAACAAAACTGCAAAAAAGTTAAATTTTAATGTTTTCGTAGTCAGTCATATTTTCCTGTACGGTCGGCCACAGTCACAGATACCCCATGGCAGCTCTTACCGCACGCGGCATAAGGGCACCAATCGAACAAAAAGGGGTATCCTAGCGTGTGGCCGACTCTACCTAAGTAACATTTTGGCTGTTAGCCTGCACAGTACAGGCTGAACAGTCATATTAACTGGGCAAAGGGCCTCAAAGCTTCAGAAAGAGAAGCGATTCAGCCTCAAATGATTTTCTTCACAGTTAGCTAGTAACTTTTCCTTTACATTTCTGATTCTATTGTTCTAGCCACTATACCACCGCTACTAGCCACTAACCTGTACCTGTAAGTAGCTTTTTAAATCCTCAATTTATGAAATACCATACCCATAGAGATTCGTAGGTGGCTAACTGTTTTTTTTATACTGAAAAGCATTTGTGAGTAGAGTCGTGCAAAGCTACTCGTAACTTTGCAGTGGAGCATCCGAAATAGTAATCTACGTTTCTTTTGTATTTTTTCACCATTTTTCAATGTTACGTCAGTTATTGTCTGTTACAATTTTGTTTTGTGGAATACATTGAAAATATGGTGAAAACATACAAAAGCAACGTACGGAAATTACTATTTCGGATGCTCCACTGCAAAGTTAGCTATGCACGACTCTAGTGGTGTATGCTCGTAAATATACCCAATTTTTCCGGAAAGTTTCCGAAAGTTTCCCAATGTTTCCATAAATTCCATTTTGTTTGGTTTTTAATGCTTTTCTTATATTATTGCATTCGTTAGTCACGTGACATGCATATTTGCATAAGTGTCTTGCCCTTGCAATATGGAGACTGCATGAAATCGGTATTTCATTAAAAACGCCATCTAAAATCCGTACTACCAATAAAATTCGTTTGCATTATGTGTTTGATAACTTATTATTTGGTGTATAGAGAATCCAAAACCATGTACAATCCAGTAAACAAATACAAAAATATCTAAAGTTTAGAGCAAAGTTCCCAGTGGCGGGAATGTTTCCAGGGATTGGCAATGTTCCCTCGAACGGAACATCAATATTTGTGAGCCATATAAACTCCGTAATTGATTCTGTTAAATCACTCAAAACAACCGCCATTCCGCAAATGAGTACCGAAAACCTCTCTCTAATGAATAAGTGAGATCAAACGTTTTACTTTTAACCCCCCATACTTCGCTTTCACAGAAGTTTGTATTGAATTCGACTTGGACCAAGTAAGCTGCGGGGGCTATGTACGCTACATTACACTCAGTGACAACTTGCTAAGTGATGCCGCGTTTGTATTGGGAGAGTCACTTGCTTACTCTCCTGGCTCTCCTAAAGCGCTCACAGCCTAGTTGGACTAGCCATTCTTAATCGATTGGCAAAGTTAAGCAACATCGGGCGCGGTCAGTCCGTGGATGGCAATAATATCTGAGCGCTTCCGTGCTTCTGAAGGCCAACGTTAAACAGTTGGTCTCGGTTGTTGTTGATGAATAACAAGGCTTAAAAACTCTGACACCAGGGGGTGGCCACTACCTCATACGATTACCTACCGTACTATCCTGCCTACTACTATTCGAGCCTCGTGTATCCGATGTTGCTTTGTTTATTTAATTTAAAACTTTCAAGGTACCGCGATATTTAGGGATCATCAGGTAGCGTTGAGCTTTTGACTTTACTTAATCCAACAAAACTGAGGGTGGTATTCTAAAACGCTACTTAAACTCTGTTTAAACTCAGTTAAACTAGAAAGCTCCTTGAACTCTGTTTAAACTCAGTTTAAGTAGAGTTTAGTAGTGTCGACTGTCGATAAAACAGTGAATGTTTTGATTTGAATATCCCTCCCTTCATATCAAAACATGCACTGCTTTATCGACAGTCTGAACTCTGTTTAAACTGAGTTTATGTAGCGTTCTAGAATACCACCCTGAGTTTCGGTGAGTTTTGACCTACCAAAAAGTCCGTAAGTAAGTTTTAAAACCAAACGTTGAACAACAGTTATAAAGTTGTTTCAAAATCGCTGTC
Source organism: Zelleria hepariella (assembly GCA_949319315.1). Lineage (NCBI taxonomy): Eukaryota > Metazoa > Arthropoda > Insecta > Lepidoptera > Yponomeutidae > Zelleria > Zelleria hepariella. The sequence goes on along the minus strand of OX439383.1, from coordinate 20,723,452 downwards.
ATCGGAACCTATTACATTATCGTAATCAACAAACATGTCAGCAACGCATGAGCCAAGAAAATGTTTAATTTATTGATATCTTAGCAAGATAACATAGTTTCAGTTAAAGTTCATTACGAACAGTCAGAAAAACCTATGTCTCCATCCATACTTGAAGGCAGCATCTATCAAGCTCTACGAGTATAATTATAAAATTACGGTGACGGGATGGAACTTTCGTTTGGCGCATTTTATTGATAGTGCATGGAAGGATGGTCGAAAGCAATAAAGCGGCAACCACCACCATCATCATTCCAAAACAGTAACGGTATTCGTTGGTACAGATTTGGGTGTCTCTGTTAAACTGCTTTAATTTTTAAAATCTTACTAAGCTTAAACATTTATAATAAGTTGAAAAAAATCACTCGGGCCATGACTTGAACCGCAACCTCTCGCATACCGTGCAGGCGCTCTACCAATTGAGCTACCGAGTCAAGTAACTGTCGATGCGAACTGTCGATGCCTAGCACGGGTCAGCTTTAGAAAAAAACAAAAAGTTACTAAGCTTATACAAACGGGGCACCAAATTGATTTACTTTAAAATTATACCCATACCCAATACCTGTAGGTACGGAGGGTAGGGAGCGAAAGTTCCGTTCAGAAGTTCTTCTCAAGTTATTTTTGAGCTCAAAACAAACCTGGAGCCCAGTACAGTTTTGTACAACAAAATGTTCAGTCGATGTTTTAAAGTTTTGCAGTTCTATTCTTTAGTAAACTACACTGAGAGGAAACAAGTGTTCTCTTCAGAGTGTGCAATTTAATTGATTAAATGATTAATTCAGCCTCTAGCCTGCGCAAGCGAATATGTCCCACTATTATTGGACTCGGAAGCGAGAGACCCAGGTCGATTCCCGTTGCGGGCATGTTTATTTCAAAGTTACGTACATTTGCGAATTTGTAGTAGCAATATACAACTCGCTAACAGATTCACGAGAAAATTTATCAATACGAAGATGCGGGGTTTTGCTGCAGCAGCAGCTTAGCAGCTATTGAAATAAATACAGATAGACAATAATTAGAAAGATAGAGCAGGAAAATGCTTCGCGATGGGAACACACTGGACAAATAGTGTCTCTGTTTCAACATTTCCGTTTTGTAGATGTAGGCTTAAAGTGCCACACCAGGAAGAGATTCCCCAATTTGTTCTTATACCATCCTTTTAGTAAAAACTCCGGTGGATTACGTGGAACTTGGAAACTACGATAGTGCAGTAACAACTGGCAGAACCCTTCCCTGTCAGTTGTTTTGTTAGAGGATATTGTTCGACATTACCCCCGCTGGCTGAAAGAAATTTCTTTAGAAATAAGTCCGCCCTTGTACACGTTCTCTTAATCATGTTATATAAGCCTTTGTATTTTCTGTATGCAAAGGCCCGGTTTCTGAGTTGAGAAATTCACTAAGCAAATGGGTAAGTATCGTCCTGTCTCAGCAGATTTCTCACAAAAGAGCGTGACAGAACGATACTTACCCATTTGCTTAGTGAATTTCTCAACTCAGAATCCGGGCCAAAGTGTAACAAACATTATAAGAATACAGGATTTTTCTTAGTTGATCAACCGATAGTTTAGTTTAGTACTTTTGACCATGGTGCCTGCGATTAAGGCATTTTCATCTACGTAATGAAATTGTTTATACAGCGTCCAGTCGCACCTTTACTAGTCACACTAGATAGATGGCTGAAGAGACCACTCGGCGCTGCAGTGCCTGGGATATTTTTTTAAATTGTGGCCTCCCTTACTAAAGCATGCGGCCGCACTCGCATTCTCGGGCGCAACATCTTGCGCGCGCTTTGAGGAGGCCGGAGGTGTCCGCACCTCGCGGTTTTTATAGAACAAATTGAACAATTATAGTTTACTATTTGAATTTCTTCTTCTTTGCGTGCCGTCTCCTATCGGAGGTTGGCGATCAGTTTGGCTATCTCGTCCTTCGAAGCCGCCAAACGAAACAATGAGCCGGTGCTCTGCCCGAACCATTCGCGCAGATTTTGGATCCATGATATCCTGGGTCTACCAGGTCTCCTTTTGCCTGGTATCTTGCCTTATTTGAATTTGAACACGGTAATTAGTAAACAAAAAAAAAATGGAAAAAATTACGCTTACTTTTAGTTTCAAGCGTTACTAAAACTATCTTGAGTTGTGTCACTGACTAAAACAACATCCTGTATAAGATCTTTTTGTTACAGGCTGTACTTGTTATTGGAGATCCACATTCACAGCTCAACAGTTCTAAAATAGTGTTGATTCGAGACCTTAGCCGAGTTTTCAGTGCGTCCCCATTTTATCTTGGTTTTATAAGGGCAAAGGCAGCGGAACAACGGTGTCGATGTACTTATTCATAATGTTTATGACCGAGAACCGCGCACAAAAGCGGTCCGGCAACGTTGAGCTGTAAAGCGCACCTTTTTACCGGTAGCTCCAGAACTAATTTTCAGGTCATCAAATATTAAACAAGTAATTTTCCCAGGGCGCGTTTTCGGACTTCGAATTGCAACTTGTACTAACATAGAATTCGGAAGGCAAAGTTTTTTGTTCGAAAGTCCGTTATTGGCTTAATCTTATCTTTAGACAATATTGAGAAACTAATTTCAATATTTTTTATTTTGGTTCAGTAGTTTGGATTTTACAACGTTTCAAAGATACGGTTTTATGACGTCACGCGACGGTCTGCATACTGTTGGCGGTCAATGCGGTCATAGGAACAAAACATTTTAGCGCATAAAAACAAAACTACTGGACCAAAATAAAAAATATTGAAATTAGTTTCTCAATATTGTCTAAAGATAAGATTAAGCCAATAACGGACTTTCGAACAAAAAACTTTGCCTTCCGAATTAAATCTTCTAAATAAAAATAGAATAACCAAAGTTTACTGTAGATTTAGCCTACAGTGAAGGAAGAACTAAAATTACTCTCTACAAGATACAATAACTACTAAATGAATAATTTGAAATGTCCCCGACATTTTAGCTTCCAAATTAGCATTGATAGATTTTGATAGAACACGTCTAAGAATTCGCTTTCAAATAAAAAAAACCCATTCAAATCGGTTCAGCCGTTTAAGAGCTACTTACTACGGTGCCACAGACAGACACACAGATAGACAGACAGACAGACACACATAGACAGACACACACATTGCGGGATAACATACGTTTGACAAGCGAGATCCGGAATTGCAGGCGTTTAATCGTCGATCCCTAAGCGGCCAAATTGCTAGTTTGGCACGGACTCCAAAAGTCCAAACTGGTGATAATAAAAGGTGTTTTGGTGAAGTCGGTTTTTTGTATTTTCTAAAGCACTAACCCGTCGTGGTAGGGATAGATTATAAAGATTTTCCTGTCCCGAGTGAATTTTTTTACCTTTATTTTTATTCATTTGAAAACTATTTATTGACGTATACAAGACAGCACGTAGACGCTTAAAACACGCGGTACGGGCGACTTTGCGACGAAAGTGTAAGCGGATTTTGTAAAGAAATATTTTCTGGTAATCTCTTGTGCAACGATTCTAATTCCGTTTCCGAAACAATAATAACTTGAACAAATGAAGCCTGCGAACCAATTTAAACTTTCCGAAGAGTATTGACGACGTTTGGCAACCGCGTGAACTTTTGTAACATGTTTCATTTCGTGCGACTCAATCAGAAAGGAACATACTCAAGGTTGACTCTTCCAATAAAGCTTATTAAAAAAAAACTACTAGTGGTTCGCCCCGAACTATAAACTCGCGACCCCATATCTCAGCAACCCCTCGACGAATTTGGGTCATGTACGAACTTAAAAATTCTCTTGGCCTTATTCATGACGACCCGACTAAATTTACTCAAATTATCGTCGAACGAACATTCATAACTTACATTTTGTGACAGCGCGTATACAGAATAACGGACAAAAAGGTATAATAGTATCAAGTAGGCAGTAATCTAGTACACATTTTGATTAACACTACGGACACACGAAAATATGGCCTATATTACTGGTGTCGTGTTATAATGGAGAGCAAAACTAAATTTGGATCTAAATTCATAAGACTTGTCGACAACATCGTAGAATTTTACAAAGAGAATACTAAGTTTCATCAGACAACACGTTTCTTGAGAACCCGTGTCAAATATCATATTGTTTGCAAAAGTCCGCTAAAGTTACAAACACAAGTGGAAACCACAGCGTTTCTAATTTATCCGAACATAAAATTTAGAGTTTTGGACCCTCATGACTTGACAATTTGGACCTTGTTATTTTACACACCATCGGTGCGCCTTACCTATGTTTTTTCTGCGCGATAATCAACTTTACCTTCGCGGTTGAGTGCTGATGTGTGCAAAGAAACAAAGAAGAAGAATAAGGCTGTTAAATACAACCGTAATCTCAAGAACTCCTATCCTTCATCACATTAAAAAACTCAATATCACTAACTAGCCATTTGTTCATTTTAATAATCACCAGACGCTGCCTTCAATATACCTACAATTAGCTATCTGGGCTTTTTTTTGGCTTATCTAGATAAAGAATAAAATAGAATAGAAAAGTCGCCTATGATTTTCTTCTGTGTTAGAAAATTACATAATTTTCTTCTGTGTGACCTATGCTATCCAGTCCTATTTGTACGAGGAGAAAAACTTTCCTCATACTTAATAGTACAATATATTCCACTAGCTGGGCAAAAGCCTTCTCTCAGAGAGAGAGTTAGACCTTAATCACCACGCGTGCTCAATGCGGATTGGCGACTTTCGCGTTAAATGTTAATAATGCTTCATACGCTCAGGTTTCCTTACGATGTTGTCCTCTAAAAATTAAAAACGTTACAGAAAATATACAAAGTTAACTTTAAAACTGGGCACAACCTTCGCAAACCAGTTGGTCCAAACTCTAAATTAAGTTGGTTGGCAGTGTCGTGGTTTGTCGACGCCTTTGCGCTTACGTAGGCGACCCCAGCTAGAAACACACCCTTTTGGCTCTTAGTGCACTTGATATAATGCCTACAATGGAATGAAACCAGTATATTAGCTGATAAGTTACTGTACAGTTGAGGTCCAAGCAGCCCACTGCAATCATCACTTTGGGGAATTCCTACTTTTGGTGATCCTCGTACATTTGCTTATGATTAATTTTGAGAGTTCGAAGTTACAATACAGGCCAAGCCTAGTACAAGGACCCCTGGTGTACCTAGGTAGTTATAAGATATGCACAGAATTTTATCAAAAAAAACTTGTAATTTCTCTAATGTTTTAGTACACACGACAACACATCAGAGTGTACACCTTTGTTGTAAAGTCGCCCGTAACGTAACCGAGTAGAGTGCTAGCGTGTAAGCGTCTACGTGCTGTCGTGTGTACATTAAATAAATAAAAAAATGTAGAGCCGTGAACAACTGATAAGACCTCCTGCTATCTTATGCCATTTCACCACACCAAGGGTTAACTGGAAGAGATTTCTACTGAAATAAGTTCGCCGTGTACACTACCACTTTCTGTTATGTAATTTATGTTATAATTTTTTTCATGTGTGCAATAAAGTATAAAGTAAAGTAAGAAATAATATGAGTGAAAACCGCAAATATATCTTTTTTTATTTATCGCCATGTTTCGGACTTCATAATCGCGAGAAAAATAACGAAGCTTCTCCATCAAAAACTAGGAAAGAATAATAAACATGAAGGTTTGCTATTAGGAGGGTAAATAATTTAAATCCTCGTTTGTGGAGTGTCGGGGGTGTGTGTTTACAAAGAGATGACACCTTAATTGTCTGAATGTAACATAATTTATCTCGATGCCTTCCAAAAATATCATGATTAATAATGATTATGATCGTTATCAGGGCCCTTAGCCTGTAACACAATGGTGCCAAAATGGGCTTCCGGTTGACGATTTTAATTACGATTTATTGATGCTGTAAGTCCAGTGTCGGTCCTTTTAATGTTATTGTAGTACAGCAAAGAATATTATGAGTCTAATCATAGAGGATTAGTTCGCTGGCTGTAGGAGAAAAACGAAAAAATCCCGGTTTTGTCCTTCTACTTAGGACGTCATTGATACGCCATTGAGTCACAGGCTCCAGGAATCATCTAAATAAACCGCTATCGTTAACAGATCTAGTCGCTCAATGGGCCATTAGCAGAGAATTCTATCAATTTCTATCTATCTATCTCTAGCAATTTAGCTCACGTTAAATCCATCAAAAGTGAGTCAGATTGCTAAGTTTAGGATTTTAAAAAATAACCAGTCGCCATCACAATCGCTAAAATGACGGTTCATTGCAGATAATTTCGGCTTGAAGTTCGTTAAGTGTCTTAGAATTAAGTGGGTAGGTCCGTCTTTGTACACAATTTACTTTATGTGCAATTAAGAAGTAAAAAATAATAATAATTGCCATTATAAACGCTTGAGATTCCTGATGTAAACCGTGTAAGCGTTTGACAAGTGGAATCGGCGTTGTTGGATCTCCGAACCCGTAAGGGTGAAATTGCCACTTAGGATTGATGTTGAAGTTACACAATGAAGCCCCTGTTTACCCCCACTGGTGATAAACAAGTTGTTGTGCTGTTAACACTACGGTAGACAAAGGCCGAGTGAAATGCCGAAGTCTTTCGACTGTAAACAACAGCCTAAGAGGAAGTATATTTTATGGAGTTGACATCAAGGTGTCTAATAGAGCGAGACACCCAGCTACATTCAGTTACCAACATGAGTGCCAAAGGTTTTTAGGGTTCCGTACCCAAAGGTTATTACTAAGAGTCCGATGTGCGTCCGTCTGTCCGTCTGTCACCAGGCTGTATCTCATGAACCGTGATAGTTGGACAGTTGAAATTTTCACAGATGATGTATTTCTGTTGCCGCTATAACAAAAAATACAAAAAAACAATAAAATAAATATTTAAGGGGGCTCCTATGCAACAAACGTGATTTTTTATAGCTAATGGTACGGAGCCCTTCGTGCGCGACTCCGACTCGCACTTGGCCTGTTTTTTTAATTATTTATTTGAGAACCAAGTAAAATGCCGAGCTCTTTCGACTGTAAACAACAGCGGTATCAGAAGCCAAAATACTTTAAACTTCGCCGCTAGTTCCTTGCGAGAAGCGGGGGGTGGAAGACCTAGTGTTCTACTGCGCAAATGTCACTTATGTCTCTCTACAGGGTGTCACGCAACAGTACTGTCATCCTGAAGTGGGAAGCTAACCCATTAATACAAGTAAAGGACAAAGGGCGAAATAAAAACAAAAAATCTGCAGATCCATGCATTTGGTTCAGTAGGTATCGAATTTTAGTATGGAACAGCTGATATTTTATTCGAACTGTCAATCGCCAACGGCCAAAATAATATTTTTTCCCAGACTCGGCGAAATCTACTCTATTAGCCCACCAACTCACAGCCTTTTATGATAAAATAAGTCGATGAAATTGACCCACCAGCTCACCGACTAAGAGGTCAATGTACGAAATTATTTCTGCTCGGCGGCGTCCGGACTTTAGATATGGCATTCACAGCCAGCTGTCTTACTGAAGAGACTCCTCGGTCTGTCTTGACAACAGAAAGGAATATTTCAAAAGAGCAAGCGCCTCGATCCACCATGTCGGCTCAAATTCAATTTGTGAACAAACCGTCTAGTGTTTCAAGCTTCGGAATCATTTCTCCGAATGCAACGCGCTGTATTTGAATTGTGTCTTGAGGTAAACACATTTTTGAAATAAAATATGTATACTTACTTACCTACAAACTTCCTTACTTCACTCACGTTACGAGATTAATAAAGTTTTTCATCTCCCAGGCTCGGAAAGTATGCTGTTACTTGTATCATACGAGGGGGCAAAAGTAATTTTTGGGTGCTTCGAAATTTGGACGCGACGCCCTAGGTAGAAAAACAAATAAAGGAACTCACTTGAGTCATCTGTCACTTGCAAAGAAGGAAACTCATTTCACTAACCTATAAGTACGGTCGGCCACAGTCACAGATACCAGCTGGCAGTTCTTACTGCGCGCGGAATAAGGGCGTCAATAGAAAAAAAGGGGTATCCTAGGGTGTGGCCGACTGTACCTAGTTGTCTATTGTTTTTGGTGCATCTAATATAATCATTTCTTCGCTCTGTGAGATGAAAAGTTGTGTGTTTCGCACGGATGAAATATTGTTTGCGTCTCGTGCTCCTGAATACTTCGCTTCGCTCAGGTTTCTTTTTTTTATCAGTCACTACGCTCGTGGCTCAATTTTAGAAACCTACACTAACACGGTATTCAGTACACAAGCACTCGCTGCAAACTATAGTTTTGTATCCTTGCATGAACAGAAAGATTACTTACAGCAAAGCGTCTTCAATTACAGAATGTTGTTTTGGTTAGCACCAACCGTGAGATCATACACGTAAAACGAACAACTAAACAAACTCAAATAAACACAAACTCAACTCAACTACCTTTTAATCACTAAGAATAAAGCTATAATTTCGAATGCAAGAAATGTATAGAGTAGGTAAGTAGCTGATATTGTATACCTATAGATAGGCCATTCTAAGGTAAAACCCAAAGAAAAAGTTGTTCAAGTCAAGCAAGACTGTTCTCTGAGTCGGATGCTGCTAAGTAAAACATCTTCTGTAGATATTTATAATATTTTTTTGCTGTTAGAAGATCAGTTTCACAATACCATAAACGGCATTCTAACCACGATTAAGTCAAATTGGTTGAGATTGAAAACCGTTTAAAAAAAATACGTATCATGTTTCTCAAAATCTCAACCCAATAGTCTGTTTATCATATTCAATTTGTGAAAAAGTGATCTCTCTAAAGTAGGTTTTTCTTTCGCAATTTACTTACATCGTGATAAGATAACCTACCCTTTTTGGAGACCCTTTAGGTTAACATTGGAACGACACGATACCGATGCTACGATGTCAATAACTACGTGCGGAGCCAACTGAGCCGCGGGTTTCCTCACGATGTTTTTCCTTCACCGTTAGCGAGTGGTATTGCTACTAGAGATTCTCTACATGCCCGCACCGGGAGTCGAACCTGGGTCTCTCGCTTCCGAGACCAATGTTCGAACCACTAGGCCACCACCAATATTGTGAATACCAATTGCCACTTGCAAAACGTCATGAGGAAACCCGCGGCTAAGTTGGCTCCGCACGTAGCTATTGACTTTGTAGCTGGAGAACCGATTTTCATGATCAGTGGCGTCCAAACAACCAGCCTAGAAGCTCCCAGCCTTGTACAACAAAAGTAAGTTGATTGGTCACCCTGCTCTCCAGTTATTGTCTTTCCTGTGGGCTAGGTCGACAAGGATGGTATATAGGAGCTGGGCAAGCATACTCCTTTTAAACAATGTCCCAGGCACTGCAGCGTCCAAGAAGTCGCTTCACCCACTTCGTGTGAGTGAAGGTGCCACTGGACGCTGCATAAATAATCTCATTAGGTATAAGCAAAAGTTTTTGTGTGTTAAAGTCAGGTCGTGTCGTCTAATGTGAAACAGCCTTCCCATAGCCCCTTTCTTCTTCTCCACACTAATAATTCAGCGAAACTAGATATCCTTTGTACAGTGCGCAACTGGTGTGCTCTTATTGTTCCTCGTTCCTTTCTAATAAAAGGAAACTTATTACACTAACGAACTTGTTTGCTGCCTTGCGTTGAAGCTCATTATTTTGCTGCTTCAAATGTCAGCTGGAAAAAAATGCTTTGAGAATAATTATCACACGCTGCGAGAGAGGAAGTTACTTTTCAGGTCGTTTTATCTGCATAGTATAAACCGAAGTCGCTTTCCGCATAAATTAAGTCTGTCTACAAGGTGTTACAAAAGATGCTAACTCTTCAGGACCGTGGGAACTCAGAGTCGGCCAAGCGCGTGAAACGCTGTTTTCTATAGCTGTTTCACCCAGAGCGAGACGGGGCGCGGGAAAAGTGAGAGGCAATGCGGTTGTATGAGTCTACGTGTGTTCTTGTCCTTTCGCGAGTAACTAGTTGTAGTTGTAATGTAATAGATCTATTTTCCCAAATTTTTTCGTATCTCAGCTGCCATTTCTACATTCCATTAGGTATTTAAAAAAAAAAAATTTTTCTGACAAGTACAACACATTATTGATGTTTCCAAGGTAGTTAGACTCCAATAGACAGTGTAATAATGTAAGTAAATAACAGCTGAAAGTAACCCCTTTTTCGGCGTGAAAAACGCATCGCTCTAATTCCTTTCAGGCTATTTTCTTATCATAAAAACTATTTGCAAACCTCTGTATTGGTCAATATAAACCAAGTTTCAGCAAAGTCCAGCCTGTAGTTTAGAAATTAAACCGGAACTATGTTTGTATGGGAAAATGGTGCTCTAGCACCCTCTTAAAGTTCTTGCTTAGCGAATTTCTCAATTCAGAAACCGGCAGTTAATGCACTAAATCCATACGTTTTGACTCTACGGTGACCATACGTATCATATTTATAACCGGAAACTGATTGTATTCTATATTTTGGTGATTTAATTAATCTATTATCTATCTATCTGATACAGACTACCTCGAGGTATCTAGATTTTCTCGATTGACGTCCATGTTTGGCCCACCCTGTAGAATAAAGCTTATTAAATCTTCAGAAACGATGGACACCGCACTATCTCCGCTTTGGTCGATTTTCACCCATACATTTTACGTAACTTGTGTCCGCCTGTACTGACGTAGGTACAATCCTTACCAAGAGAAATAGAATATGTAAGTGTACACCTCATATATCTTGGATCAGAACGGGTAGCAATTCATGATAGAAATTGTAACCCATTTCTTGGTATGAGCCGTACGGTATGCGGTTACTTCAGTCGACACAGACTGAATGGCTTGAAAGCCATTACGTTTTCAGATTAAATGTTGGGACTGAAACACAAAATCTTGATCATTTCGATTCTGCTGCTTTGTACAAGTAAATAGACCCTTTCTACCTATGATATGAAAGATTGAATAGCTTTGCCATAACTTATGTAAGCCTAAGGGGCAATTGTACCGATTCTTGATCAGCAATAAAGCACGCTTGTCAAATGTATGTGTTTGGCAGATGAGATCCGAAATCTTTGGCGGGTGACATAGACTCTAAAACAGTACCGTGGCCAATTACTTTGACAAACTGACAGAAAGACGAATCACAGCAAAAACTAGAGAAGATAGAAATCCGTCTGGAAGAGGTATTTAAATCGGGATCTAGAGATTATTTTAAAATTATCATACTTAATTTGGTAGAAACGAAATCAGCAAGTTTGCATGAGATGAATGTTCTGAATAGCATGAAGTTTGCAAAGTTCTGGCAAGAATAAGTCATGCATTAGTCGATTTCACCGCATAAATAACTAACTTTGTTTATGTTACTTCTCACATCCAATAACCAAATACTTATTACAAAAAAATCTACCAATTTGTTAATATGGTAGGCATCACAGTGAGATTTTTTTTCATCCATGTTTAGCTACGGAAAAGGGCGTTTAGTACGTCTACAGGGTGCACACTAAGTCGATAGCGGAACTATAAGTAGGCTTTCTACTGATCAATAAAAACAACTTGAACTAGGTGGCGAAAAAAACGGAGCGAAAAAAATATCAGCTGTTCCATACAAAAGGTCGATTCAGTACTGCGCCAAATGTATGAAACAGCTGATATTTTTTACGCTCCTATTTTTTCGCCACCTAGTACAAATTGTTTTTATTGATCAATAGAACTATCGACTTAGAGTGCACCCTGTAGTGTCTAACTCATTTGAGAGAGGAGCTAAAGAGCGGAATAGGTTCTTCATCTAGCGTAAAATAAACAGTTCTCCCTACACCATCCTCTCAGTTTTACACCTGAAAGCGTCCCTACACGTCGATCGCCGTAACAACAGCAGGATCCAGCTGCGGGTTGGATCAGCAATTATTCCGCTGCTAATTGACGGACCCGAGCCTTTAACGCGCTCAATATGCATGAGCTGGTCAGGGCTGCCAACCGTTTCGCCGGACAATGACGTCACGGAGGTATATGCCGTGCCAATAGAGAAACGATATGAAAATGGCGGCGGGTACCTATGGTAAGGTCTGAAAAAGAGGTTACGAAAATACGATTTCGGTTCATACCTAAAACTTTCTTACATTTTTGGTTAGGAAATATTGTTTTACGATGCTTTCTTTATTGATTAGGTAATTGTTCTACGTTGGGTTTGTGATTAAACAACAATCTTTATGAAAATAAGATCAAAAATATTAAAACGTAGTAAATAATACAAACCTCAACAAATAACAACATTAAACGTAAACTAAAATATTGAAATAACTCGACAAACATTAAAAAATCAATAAGAGGCGAACGTATTTTGGCGTGTTTTATTAGCCAAGCGCAGGTGACTAATCAGGATTCAGGACTGCCTAAAATGACTTTGCTAACGTTACGTGTGAGTATAGACGGAGCGAGAGGGCACGAGAGTGTCCGCCATTTATATATCGTTTCTTTAATGGCACGGGTTGTAACTGGCAGGTTATATGCCTGATCCAATAGCGTGGTACTAACCGGCCGAGCGTTTTCGCGAGGAAAGCGCTCGTCTGGCGTTACCTGGCCTCGCGTCTGCCTCGTGCGTGACAAAGCCTCCTCTACACGTCAGCAGATGCATCTGCGGACGCTGGCAGATGCATCTGCAGATGAATTTCCACGAGCTGTCCACACGTCTGTATGTCGATCAGTCTATGTTCATTCCCGACAGACGAAACACGCGTTCGCCCCTTGAGACAGTAGCTGCCGCACCTATTTATTTATTTAGTAGGTACTATACACCGTAGAATTTTAGTGGTTTTAAAGCCGAAGGTATTCAGTGGCACTCGTGATTCTGAGCCAAATTCCAAAATTTTACTTCAAAACGAGCGAAAAAAAAAACACTTCCCAATACAAACGGCTATCGCCAATCGACACAATTTGTATGGAGAAGTGAATTTTTTTTTCGCGCGTTTTGGGATGAAAATTTGTAATTTGGCTCAGAATCACCAGTGCAACAAAATACCTTCGGCTTTAAAACCACAAAAATTGCACGGAGTATATTTAGGTATAGGTAAACATCATCATAATGTCATGTACTGGTAGGTATTTTAGGTAGGTTAGATATCCAATTAGTTTTGCAGTAGTCTCAATAGAAAAACATAATTGAAAAAGCTACTTAGCTGAATTATTATACCTCCTTACAACATTTTTATTTTTGTAATATTTTTTTTTTTAATTCAAAAGAAAGTTTTCAGCTTGATAGAGCTCAAAAAACCTAAAAGTTTCCTCGACGCTCATATTATTAGTCATTTCGGGGGGAATTAAACCACAAGAAGCACGCGTGCACTCTCATTCGCATCTACGATCAAACTGATGCGTCGGCAGACGTGTGGACAGACGCCGGAGGTTCGCGCCGAAACCCTTTGATGTGTGCCAAAAAACCGACAACCATCGGATTCGAGGCGGACGCGTCTCCAGACGTTAAATACCTACCACAGATACGCAAATCACCCCCTCTACACGTCGGCGGACGCATCCGGAGATGACGTCTGCAGATGCCTCTGTAGACGTGTAGAGGAGCCAAAGATCTGTTTACGTTGGACGAACGTCTGCCTCGCGTCAGTTCCCAGTTAATGACTAAAGAGGTCTCAGCGTAACCGCCGTCTTTAGTCAGTGACATGATCAAAGGTTTGCTTCGAATGCAATGGTGATACATTTTGTCAGCTAGGTAAGTGGCAGGTTCTGTGCCTGACCATAGCATTGCTTTCGTTGGAAATTTGTGAAGAAGATAAAAGTAAGATGTAGCCTGTAAAAGGTCCTATTGCTGTAATTGCGTAAATAATATTGCATCCGTGCGAAACACACAACTTTTCATCTCACAGAGCGAGGAAATTATTATGTTGTGCTACCTCATACGATAATCTAATTAACCTACAATTTGTTTTGGTTCTCGTCGATAGTCCTAGAGTTCACCGCATCGATGACGTCATCAAAACCAACCGCCAGCAAGAAGTGTGCCGATCCCCTGGCACCAATTAGTTGTCCCGCGAAAAATTCGCTGCTTTATTTTTATTTTGGAGTTTTTAATAGGTGTAGGCTTTCAAAAGTAACCGTATCGCAAAAAAATTAAATGGCGATGGGCCGAATAATCTTTATAATTTGAGGCTGCTTTCATACTATAATGACGTGCCAGTGTTGTCAACAGGACAAAAACGGTAAATATGCACATCTGCGCCCTCAAATAAATCTTTCGACAGTTTTCCGCACGGACTCTATGACGAAGGGTGGATCAAAACAGCTTTCTCAGTTACGAAACGTAAAGACTCGAATGCAACACACAGGCAGGCCCAGTTTCTGAATTAAGAATTTTACTAAGTAGGTAAATACTTAAGTATCGTTCTATCTCGTTCTTTTGTGAGACATCTGCAGAGGCAGAGCGATACCTAAATGCTTGCTTAACGAATTCAAAAATCGGCAGTCTTTTGCACCACACCCTAACGAACTGTTACTAACCTTTGTTTGGGAGCAATATTTTCGAAACAAATATTCGGCGAATAATTCCAATCCGCTGTGCAAGCAAAGCCGAAAAATAAACAATACAACTGAATTGCAATCACACTTCCAAATAGTTGTTGAATGGCGAAACAAATAACTCTACAACATACCATGGGAAAGTTATAACAGAAGAACGAAGCAACTAGGTCGAATCGTACATATCAGGTAATGGCCTCCCCTGGTGTCAGAGTTATTAGGCCGCCCAAAGGGCCTCTCGCGACCCGAAGTAGGTTTTGGCCTCAGGCATAAGAAGTTACCAAAGGAATGTAAGTTCGTAAATAAATTGCATAATACAGTTCTCGCTTATACACCGCGCTATTTTAGTGGTTTTAAAGTCGAAGGTATTTTGTTGCACTGGTGATTCTGAGCCAAATTACAAAATTTCATTCCAAAAGGCGCGAAAAAAAAAATCACTTCTCCATACAAAATTAAATGGTCTCGATTGGCGATAGACAATTTGTATTGGAAAGTGATTTTTTTTCGCTCATTTTGCAGTAAAATTTTGGTTTTTGGCTCAAAATCATCAGTACAACAAAATACCTTCGGCTTTAAAACCACTAAAATAGCACAGAGTATTCAGGGCCTTTAAGGGCTAAGAAACCCTGAGGAAATAAAAAAGTGCAGGCCCAGTATTTTTTCTTAAATCAGATGCATACAAAAAAAAAACTAAACTTATTTTTACATTGTTGTATTGATAAATTATTTGTAAGAATAATTTGAACGCTTATTAAACTAAAAGTAAATACATTTAAACTAAAGCTTTTTCTTTAATTTTTTTTTTTAAAAATTGCATGAGGTAGTGGCCACCCCTGCTGGTGTCAGAGCTTTTATGAAAATCAAATGCACCTTCTACATAAAGGTACGTTAGTTTGTGTTTACAGCATGTTGTATGCATTATTGTTATAAAATTGCTGACTATGGTAGAGTATTTGAAAATTGTCTGTATCAAACATAGAATTCGATTTCCAAGTACAGTCGGCCACAGTCTCAGATACCCCTTTTTATTCGATTGGCGCCCTTACGCCGCGCGTGGTAAGAGCTGCCATGGGGTATCTGAGATTGTGGCCGACCGTACCTATGTTTTTCGCGAAACTAAACATTAAATTTTCTGCGAAACACCTGATTGTCAATGAATCTCTTCAAATGAAACAAATATGTTATGTTGGTAAAGTCAGGCACTCTGGCATTAATAGTCGTCTGAGATCACCTACTCAAATAGGTGAACTCAGAAAAGTCAAATGCTAAATTCAAACCTTGGCTAATGTCAAACTTCAGTAGCTGTTAGCATATTAATAGACACTATCTTGTGATTGACATTGACATTAGCCAAGAGGATACTAGCATTTGACTTTTGTGATCTTAAACGAATACCACCCACTACCCATTTTTATTAAGTTTGACCGCTATTAGCCTGAGCAACGAAGACAAAAAAAGGCTGAATAGAAAAAGTAATTCGTGTAAAGCCAAATCCCATCAAAAACATAAATGTACAAAAACCAAGTCTCGCTTCCACCGTAAAAAGTTGTGAGATATCCATGTAAAGCCAAGTCAGTTATTTTACTTAGTACTGAAGCACGTATTCGTTTCAGTTAGAGTGGAAAAACCCTGTTCAACAACTTTGTCATACACCTACCAACATTTACTGACTGTATCAATATTAAACATATTTATTACTTTTTTATTATGTAGCCCTTGTCAAGACGCGTCTTTTGACACCCCAATCAGCTGCGTAGTGCCAAAACCCACGACACCAGGGCGATGTCGCACTTTCGCTAAAAATCGTGCCTATACCAAAGCGACAAATATCATTTCCCCGCCTTTTTTTATTATTATATGGATCCAGTGAAAAATTTTATTAACCCATTTTGTAGAGAATTTTATGTAGATTAATTCAGTAATTGGTCATTTTTTGCTATAGGCTGCAGGTTTCGAGTTATTCACGAAAAACTGAAAAAGGGACCTTTACACCCCCCTCCCCCCCTTAGCCCCCCCCCCCCCCCCCTACCCATCAGTACTTTTAGTATGTTGTACAGGACACTTTCCTCTACAACTGTGCCAAAATTTGGCTTTACACGAATTATTTTTCCTATTTTTCGTTCGTTTCCTGGGCTATTGGGCTATATGTGTATGAATCGATTTGGATGACTTATTATTTTTTTTATTATGTTTTTTTTAGCGAGTGTTCTTAATGCTTTACGAAAATCGTTTATGAGATTTAAAAATCTAAAATGGGTATTTTAATTTAGTTGTTATTCGAATGATGCACTAATGCCCCAGGCAATAAGGGCAACCATGAGGTAACCTAACATGACCTGACCGAGTTATTTACTAGACCTATTTAATTAAAGGTCGAAGTAATCGGCATCGGCACCCCATCCCTCTATTTGCTATGGAAATGAAAACGCCGAGTTTCGAAGGAAATTGGAAACGCAACAAGATGCTTCCAAGGAAATTACAAATGTTTTATTTCTATTTAGTTACTGTTTTCGTTCGAGTTCACGCGGAGATTGGTTCCGGAGGTGTGTGGAAAGGAAAGGCCCAAATAGGGTTCCGAAACGACGCACTTTTCCTGCGATGAGTTTTCTTGACCTGCAATTATGTTGACATAACTGCAGGGCACAAAGAAGGTCCCCTTTTTTAAGGCTTGGTATAAGGCTAACTAGCGCCACCAATGTTGAAAAAATCATATGTCCCTTCAGAAGAAGTTTCTGACAAAATCCTAAGAGGAGCTCATGCGCCATGCTTTTCTAGATTTTTAAGTGTAGGTACCCAACTCAATTTCTAGTCTTAAGCTAAAAAATTTTCGATAACCGCCAAAAACGGCCGCTTTTGGCAATTATCGAAAAATTTTTATCTTAAAAGTAAATTTTGAAGAGGGTATCTACACTTAAAAATCTAGAAAAGCATGGCGCATAGACTAATCTTAGGATTTTTTCAGAAACTTCTTCTAAAGGAAGATATGATTTTTTTAACATTGGTGGCGCTAGTTAGCCTTATATCGAGCCTTAAACCCCCGACATAAAAAGAGGTGTGTTATAAGTTTGACAGCGATGTGTGTGTGTCTGTCTGTGGCAGACACACATGTATCTTATTTGAAATTTTATGGAGTCGGATGTGTCTTTTTTTTTGTTTTTTTTTTTTTTTACATCTAGAAAACGATGCGTCAAGGAAATTCTGTTGTCAATGAAAGCTGATAAAATGCTCTACAACTTTGTACTACACACTTTTTACCAAGTTTTTGAGACAGAGAGAGCTGAGAGAGAGAGAGAGAGAGAGAGAGAGAGAGAGAGAGAGAGAGATAACAGTTTATTGTACATCAAAAATAATTATTATTTACTAGAATACTGGAAGAAAGGTACACACGAAAGCACGTCAGAGTGTACACTTTTGTTGTAAAGTCGCCTGTAAAGTAACCGAGTAGAGTGTTATCGTGTAAGGGTCGACGTGCTGTCATGTGTACTATATCTAATAGCTAAAGCCTGGAACGAGAGAGAAAGATAATCTTTTAGTTTAATCACCCTAAAAGCCTGACATATGAAGGTAGATGCTCTTCTAAAACCCGTCGCGGTGACAAGGCACCAAGGCGTCCAGCCCCTCTACCCTTGACGCATTTTTCCAATGCGGCCGCAATATGGCGCAGTTTACAAAATTTTATATTTTACAACTTAAGACGCATTTTGTGTTTTTATTGAATAAAACAGACTTACCTTTGAACAATTCAATTCAATTCAATTAATTTATTTCAATAATATTAAGTACTACATAATTCATAAAAGCTAAAATATAACATAGGTAAAAATATACACTTTACCTGAACTAGAATACAGTTGTATTCTGAACAAACATTACAAAGTATTTAAAATCAAACTATGCGAATTCAAAGAGAAATTAATTTTTTAACTTTTTCAATTTGATCGCAAAAGCGTCTAGGGTAACCCCCCTGGACCCGTCATCCGACGCTCTACGCTCGTCCCGACGGCATTTGCGGACGCCCAAAACGACACTCAAGAGTGCTACATACCTGACTAGTCCGACATAGAAAGTCCACTTTATTTAAGGTTCCGTACCTCAGAAGGCAACCATTATAGGATCACTCGTGCGTCTGTTTGTCTGTCACAGCCAATTTGCTCCGGACCAATTTGCAACTATTGGACGATCGAGTCAAAATTTGGTACACATAAAACGCATAAAAAGATTAAAAAATATTTATAAAAGTTCCCTAGCACGGGCTAGTGCTTTAGAAAATACACATAATAATTATGTATGTAAGTCAATGACACAAAATCTCTTTTATTTTCATAATAAAAAAAAATCGTCTTGAAGTTATTTAAGAAAGTAGACAAAAATGTACCATTACCCATTTTTTTCAAATAATAGAATTTATAATTAAAAAAATGCTCAAGTTCTTATGGACCTATGATTAATGAGCTTTCTGTACCGGGCAAGTCTGGAGGCATCCTCCGCGAAAAATTTCCAGCGAACCGACGAATGCCACAAATTACATTCGAATACTCGCGATTCGTTCGCTCGAAAAATCCACGTTCAGTGTAAACTGGAGCTTGAATTCACGGGAATATATTAGCAAAGTTGTACGGTCGTACATCAAAGGAAGAGGCTGTAGGTATGAAGTATAGGTGGAGAGCTGGTGACCAATCGAGATATTTTTTCGTACGAGGCTGGGAGTTTGGAGTAGGCTGGGAGCTGATAGAGGTAGACTTTGCTGAGTCTGGGAAAAATATTTTTTCTGGCCGGTCGCGGTTGAAAGTTAGATTTATTTGACTTTGAAAGTTGAAATGTATGGTTTTAGTTTTTTTTTTGTCGTGCAAGGCTGGGAACTTCTTGTAGTTGTTAAAGAGTGTTACGCAATGGTTCCAAAATGGGCTTCCAGTTGACAGTATCAATTACAATTTATTAGTGCTGTTTGTCCTTTTAATATTTTTATTGTAATAACAAAGAATATTCTACTAGAGGATCGCTGGTTGTAGGGGAAAAACGAGGAAACCTCTCTGTTTTGTCCTTCTATTGGGACGCCATAGACACGCCATTGCATTACAGACTTAAGCCCCTGAATGATTGTTGCCACTAAAGATCACAATTAGGTTACTATTAAGTGAAAGTGCCACTAAAAAGGTAAAAGTTAAAGTGCCACTTGACGCTAAGTAAATCTACAGGGTGCAGTCTAAGTCGATAGCGGAACTTTAAGTAGGCTGTCTACTGATCACTACAAACCACTTATTGTATGAGGTGGCGACAAAAATGGAGCGAAAAAATATCAGCTGTTTCATACATTTGGCGCAGTACTGAGTCGACCTTTTGTATGGAACAGCTGATATTTTTTTCTCTCCGTTTTTTTCGCCACCTAGTTCAAGTTGTTTGTAATGATCAGTAGATAGCCCACTTTAAGTTCCGCTATCGACTTAGAGTGCACCCTGTAGAGGTAAAATAGATACAAGATTTTTTACTTGGTTTGTTTCGTTTCTATAGTAACTTATTTCTCCTATGCCAAGCTGGGCTTACATTTCAGCCTTAATTAGTCCTATTATAAGACTCTTTCCTCTAGCTAGCAATCCCCTAGGTACGCCCAGTGTAAGAGGCTTCCGAAGAAAGTTTCTTAAATAAACAACAAATTGAATTGCGCTTTCAACCGAGGAAACGCTTTCAACTAACAGCTGAGTGTGGTCTTATATAATGTAAGGGCGGGCCACGAAAGTTTTTTAATACAGTATTTTATTAAAGTGCTACAAAGTTCGTTGTAACCGGACTTTCTCAAATGAGTTGGGCTTCTCGAGCCACATTCGCGCCCATCGTACAATTCCTGAGGTCGCCGTCATTGGATCACTATGAGGAGAACATCATCATCATCATCACACAAGTTCAAAGATCAACATCGAGAGTTGTTCGCTATGCCAAATGCAGTGATGGGAAAATAAGGCCCGGTTCCTGAATTGAGAAATTCGTTAAGCAAATGGGTAAGTATCGTCCGTCTCTGCAGATTTCTCACAAAAGAGCGTGACAGAACGATAGTTAAGTATTTGCTTAGCAAAATTCTCAATTCAGAAACCGGGCCTAAGAGTATGATTAAAACAGAAGCTTCTTAACTGACTAATCCATTGCTCTCATCAAGCAAAAAAATTCATCCTGTTTTTGAACACTCCGTTTATCCGTACCAATTTAAGAGACTGGTGCCCCGTCCTACCGACTAGCACCGCCAATGGAAAAAAAAACTAGAAGTACGGCCACTTTTGGTGGTGGCGGGATTTATTTGTAGGTTCTAGGATCGAACTTATTTCATAAAGTAGTCAGGCCTAGGGTTTTTGGCCAAAAAACGCATACATACCAGAAGATATGATTTTTTCATGTACATGGGTCTTCATTCAGTATTTTTAGTTTGAAAATACAATTTTCTGTGTTAATCAACTGTTAGTTATCTTACTTACTTACTTACTTACTTGTTATATCACTCTCGTTTATCATTACACGTCTTCCGCTTCGTGGCCCGCTCCCGAGTGTAGCCAGCTGTACTTTGTATGAAAGAAATAAATTTCTGACCAAGTGTATGTCTCTGGTTCAGTGGAATGAAAGGTGGCAGGTGCCATTGCTAAATGGAACCTGATTTCTACTGATTTTCCACGTATTATTATCATGGTGCTTTTATTTGATGTGATTGTTATTTGTAGGAGATACTTATCTTTTGAAAAAATATACTTTCCTTATTCCCTCTCTACCAGCCCTTTTAGGACAATAGGCCTAGTTATAAGAGCATCATCACGATCAATGATAATCCACGCCTCTTTATGTTCACGCCACGTTAATAAACAATCGTATACCAAACATTGCTATGAAGCCACAAAAACATGTTATAGGTACTCGTATCTGCACGTTATCCTATTATTGAACGAGCGAGCGAAGCGAGCGAAGTTTTCCGAGTCTACTGGAACAATCCGGCGTTTGTATGTATGTATGTATGTTTGTATGTATGTATGTTTATATGTATGTTTGTATTTATGTATGAATGTTCGTTAGACGATAACTTGAGTAAATTTAGTGGGATCGTTATAAAATTTGGTTTCATACAGGTAAATGAGGCAAAGAAAATTTTTAAGTTCGTACATGAGTCAAATCGGTCGAGGGGTTGCTGAGACATGGGGTCGCGAGTTCATAGTTCGGGGCGAACCACTAGTTAAAAGTAATTTTAGAGCAAAATTATGTTTACCTTTTTTTGGCACGTATTTTGCGTGATGCAAACATGGCTCAAATGCACATATTGACTTTAGGTTCCAAATAACTTATCGGTGGTGCCTACCGAGGCTTTGATAAATTAATCTGTGGTTATCAACTGACGAACACAAACCAGCCTGTATTTTCAGCCCCAAAATGCATCATAATCATTTTAATCCCCGTATTGTGCGATGTAGTTGTGGCAGTGCGCTTGCCAAGTTCTGTTGATGTAACACGATCACCGTATCTTCATGGAGATACGATATCTCTCTCCTATTTTTATCTACCTCTACAAAAAAGCGTGTGTATCGAGCTATAAACCTTGATATACTGGTCCATGCTAAGGCAGCAGAAAATCATTGGCAAAATGTAAAAACAGTATTAAATAAGATCTCCTTTAGATATTTAAGAAGCTGCTACAGAACCTTTGCACCCATTATTATGATCCAAATTATCTTAGGTCCACTTGCGCCAACCAGGTTAAGTAGTCAGTTAACTCTGAGGTTAACGTCAATAATTGTATGGAAATGTTAAATTAACCCAGAGTTAGTTGGCTAACCCTGACAGACGCAAGTCCGCCATATCGTCGAAGCTGACACATTGGTCATTCGTTAGTGAACGAGCGAGCGAAGCGAGAGAAGTTCTCCGAGTCTACTGTAACAATCCGGCGTTTGTATGTATGTATGTTTGTATGTATGTATGTTCGTTCAACGATGACTTGAGTAAATGTTGTCGGATTGTCATGAAATTTGGTAGGCGGGTAAATGAGGGGGATCAAACATGAGCCAAATCGGTTGAGGGGTTTCTGAGATATGGGGTCGCGAGTTCATAGTTCGGGGCGAACCACTAGTTAATCTGTGTAAGCGAAATTTGACAGCCACAACCCGGTTCCTGTGTAGCCAAGCCTATGAGCGCCATCTACCAAGGGCTTTGAATTTAGATTTTAACTGTCAGTTGAAAACGGGCCATTGTATGGAGATGTTAAAAAAGTTTGCCATATCGTCGAAACTGACACATTGGTCATTCGTTATATCGAACTTGTCACCTTTTCACTTTCAGGTTTTGGATAGGATAGTGATTTAGTCCGGAAATATTTCCGGGATTCCCGGCACAAAGCTATCCCGGCCGGCGCACCATTGCGTGGCGACGCGCCCATATTTTCTGAATTAACGCCAAGTCAGTCCGCCGGCCAAACATAACACTTGGCACAAACGTCTCTAACAAAACAAACCATGTGGGGCTGAGAGCTAATAGCTGAAAGTACGTTGATTAGGGCTGAAGTAGAGTTTGTTTAAATTATAGAAAAAAAAACGAAAGCAAAACTTTTGCACGAGCTTTTACAAAAAAAAAGTTATCAACGTAAATGATTATAGTACAGTCGCCAGCGACCGTTTAATTTTCTTGAAAGGTTACCGTTTCCCCTTTTGATATGTTGTAAAGCACGTCATCTGGGTACAAACATCTAATTTTTGAAGTCCTAACCCGCCGCATCAATGAGAAATTAAGGTCAAACGTAAGCAAAAATGCACTTAATTCAGAGTAAAAGGTTACCGGTTCCCCTTTTGATATGTTGTAAAACACGTCATTCTGGGTACAAACACCTAATTTTTGAAGTTCCTAACCCGCCGCATCAATGAGATATTTAAGGTCAAACTTACGAAAAAATGCACTTAATTCAGAATAAAAGGTTACCGCTTGCCACCTTGATATTGTGAAAATTTATGCAATTTCACATACTAGAACCTAAATCTTGCAGTCCCTAACCCGCCGCATCCATGAAAAAAATTAAGTCAAAAATCGAAAAATGCGTTTTGGCAATGAATGTTTGGGTACCTTGCTTTACATCCGGTAGTTCTGAATTTTGGCTGATTTGTTATGATGTTGGCCCAATGAATTATCCAAGTTTGTGATCTCGAGCGCCGACCGCAACCATGTAAAAAACCGAAAAAACCGCGAAATTGTATTGAGAGCAATGCCTTTTTTCAGTTTTTGGCCACATTTTTGCTCCAATTTTTCTGTAACTTAGTACAAGTACTCTACCGACAAATCAAATAGTAACACATTCTTAAAATTTCAAGAATTCCCCCTAGCCGGTAAAATTGTATGTCAAAAGTCACCAAAATGCAGTTAATTCACTTAAAAGGTTACCGCATGCCGTTGTGAAATTGTGATAAAATACGTAATTTGAGCTACAAAAACCCAAATCTTGCCGTTCTTAACCCGCCGCATCAATGAGAAATTTTAAGGTCAAACGTACGAAAAAAATGCACTTAATTCAGAATAAAAGGTTACCGGTTGCCACCTTGATATTTTGAAAATTTATGCAATTTCACATACTAGAACCTAAATCTTGCAGTCCCTAACCCGCCGCATCCTTGAAAAAAATTAAGTCAAAAATCGAAAAATGCGTTTTGGCAATGAATGTATGGGTACCTTGCTTTACATCCGGTAGTTCTGAATTTTGGCTGATTTGTTTATGATGTTAGCTCAATGAATTATCCAAGTTTTTGATCTCGAGCGCTGACCGCAACCATGTAAAAAACCGAAAAAAACCGCGAAATTGTATTGAGAGCAACGCCTTTTTCAGTTTTTGGCCACATTTTTGTTCGATTTTTCTGTAACTTAGTACAAGTACTCTACGACAAAATCAAATAGTAACGTATTCTTAAAATTTTCAAGAATTCCCCCCCCTAGCCGGTAAAATTGTATGTCAAAAGACTCAAAAGTCACCAAAAATGCAGTTAATTCACTTAAAAGGTTACCGCATGCCGTTGTGAAATTGTGATAAAATACGTAATTTGAGCTACAAAAAACCAAATCTTGCCGTTCCTGACCCGCCGCAAACATGAAAAAATTCAAGCCAAAAGTAGGCAAAAATGCACTTAATTCAGAATAAAAGGTTACCGCTTGCCACCTTGATATTATGAAAATTTATGCAATTCCACATACTAGAACTTAAATCTTTCAGTCTCTAACCCGCCGCATCCATGAAAAAAATTAAGTCAAAAATCGAAAAATGCGTTTTGGCAATGAATGTATGGGTACCTTGCTTTACATCCGGTAGTTCTGACTTTTGGCTGATTTGTTTATGATGTTGGCCCAATGAATTAACCAAGTTTGTGATCTCGAGCGCCAACTGCAACCATGTAAAAAACCGAAAAAACCGCGAAATTGTATTGAGAGCAACGCTTTTTTTCAGTTTTTGGCCACATTTTTGCTCCGATTTTTCTGTAACTTAGTACAAGTACTCTACGACAAAATCAAATAGTAACGTATTCTTAAAATTTTCAAGAATTCCCCCCTAGCCGGTAAAATTGTATGTCAAAAGACTCAAAAGTCACCAAAAATGCAGTTAATTCACTTAAAAGGTTACCGCATGCCGTTGTGAAATTGTGATAAAATACGTAATTTGAGCTACAAAAAACCAAATCTTGCCGTTCCTGACCCGCCGCAAACATGAAAAAATTCAAGCCAAAAGTAGGCAAAAATGCACTTAATTCAGAATAAAAGGTTACCGCTTGCCATCCTTGATATTATGAAAATTTATGCAATTCCACATACTAGAACTTAATCTTTCAGTCTCTTACCCGCCGCATCCATGAAAAAAATTAAGTCAAAAATCGAAAAATGCGTTTTGGCAATGAATGTATGGGTACCTTGCTTACATCCGGT